>CM057456.1:8333125-9543437 GCA_016271365.2 Neoceratodus forsteri
TTTGAACTAACAGTCAGAGTCCCATAATACCTTCACAAACTATGTAAATAACAGATATTCAAGTCGGGACACACAATTAATAATGACTATGCCAGGAAGTTTCACCTAGCCTTAAACCATGAAGCTATCGGAGGAATCTAACCTACCTTTAGTTTATACCCACAATCTCCCGCAAAACACACCAAACACGGTTGCTGATGCGCGTGTCTTTGAGCCCATCTTAGCACGCGACAAAGCACGCTCGTCCCTCTCATATTCACCCCGCTCGCAGCAGGGCTCAGATTTATGTCAGCTCAGACCTGGAATGAACCAATGAGGTCACAGAGCACTCACTCCAAATGCCTTAAAGATATAGGCTTGAATTAAAATTACAAGTGAAATTAAATGTGCACCAAAACTCCCCAATTAGCTTATATGGGAGTCAGAGTCCGTGTATGAACAGTAGAAACTACTGTCCCTCTACCCGCTCAGAGAGCGGGGCTCACAGTGCTGCAATGAAATGTATGTCAGTTGTGAGGAATTAAAGTAAAGCAAACTTCCTGAGCAGAGCAGTGTCTCACCCAGGTACTTTACACAAACATTGCTCACGCTCTCAGCAGGGCTCAGATTTATGTCAGCTCAGACCCAGAATGGACCAATGAGGTCAAAGAGCACTCGCTCAAAATGCCTTAAAGATATTGGCTTGAATTAAAATTACAAGTGAAATTGAGGAGGGGGGGACCCTCACCGATCAGCGGGTCTGGGGAGAGGGGGAGGCATCACTGGCAGGAGGGGGGAGGGCTAAGCAGGGAGAAGAGGTACTGGAAGTGGAAATCACAGCAGAGAGAGTGAGGGAAGCCCTCAGCTCCCTTAAGATGGAGAAAGCACTGGGGCCAGATAAATTACATCCCAGAGTGCTGAAGGAACTTGCAGATGTCCTGGTGAAACCCCTGGCGGAGCTTTTCACCATCTCTCTGAGGACAGGGTGGGTGCCCCAGGACTGGAAGGTGGCGTATAGTGCCTATCCACAAGGGGGGATCAAGGGAGGTGGCAGGGAACTACAGGCCTGTCAGCCTGACATTGGTGGTGGGCAAGGTGATGGAGGGCATTGTCAAGGAGAGGCTGGGGGGGACCTGGAAAAGTCAGGGTGCCTGGATGATAGACAGCATGGATTCATCCTGGGGAAATCATGTCAGACAAACCCTGTGGAGTTCTATGACTGGGTGACGAGTGCCTTGGACCTGGGTAGACCAGTGGATGTCCTCTTTCTAGACTTCAGCAAGGCATTTGACTCTGTTCCTCACGTGGGCCTGTTGGATAAGCTGGGAGAAATGAGGGTGGGGAACCAGATGATCAGATGGATAGGCAATTGGCTCCAGGACCAGACTAGTTGGCAGGATAGTCTCATCCCCAAGGAGGATCATTAGTGGGGTCCCATAGGGATCTGTCCTTGGGCCCCTCCTGTTCAACACCTACATCTCTGACATAAGGACAGGAATCAGGAGTGAGATGAGTCTCTTTGCAGATGACTCAAAACTGGGGGTGGTGGTGGATGGGGAGGAGGGGTAGGTGACCCTACAGGGGGCTTGGAGGCTCTGGAAAGATGGTCTAGAAAGTGAAGCTGAGGTTAAATGCAGGGAAATGCAAGATACTCCACCTGGGGGTCAGAAACCCAGGCCAAGTGTACACCCTGGGGGGGAAATGCTACAAGTCTTGATGGCTGAGAGGGACCTGGGGTTGGTGGTGGATGTCAAGATGAATAACTCTGAGACTTGTAGGAGGGCAGCAGCCAAGGCCAACAGGATGCTGGGATGCATCGCTAGGGGGATCACCTCCAGAAGGAGGGAAGTGATACTCCCTCTGTATAACTGCTTGGTGAAGCTGCACCTTGAGTACTGTGTGCAGTTTTGGATGCCACACTTAAAGAGGGACATTAAACTCCTGGAGAGGGTCCAGAGGAGAGCAACCAAAATGATTTGGGGCTTGGGGGACAGGACCTATGAGGAGAGGCTTGAAGAGCTAAATATGTACACATTGGAAGAGAGAAGGGACCGGGGGGACATGATAGAGGTCTTGGTACATGAAGAGGGTAAATAGGGGAGGAACAGTCAGGGTGCTTCGAAGGAAGGAGGAGGGGGCCACTAGAGGGCATGGGTGGAAGCTGGAGGGGGGAAGATTCAGGGGAGAAAGGTGGAGGTGCTACTTCACTGAGAGGGTGGTAGAGCCATGGAATGCACTGCCTAGGGGGCTGGTGGAGGCAGAGATGGTGGAGGGGTTCAAGAGGGGGTGGGACAGGTACAGTGGAAGGGTTCTGGAAGCAAAATCCAATGCAGCAAGAATATCCGGAACTGGGAAGGGAGAAGCCAGAGAAGGCGAGGGGGGCAGCAAGGTCAGCACCCAGGGTGGGGGCTGACCAAACAAGCAGACACGAAAGACCGTTAGGCCTATTCTGCTGGCATTTTAGTATGTTAGTAAACGTGCACCAAAGCTCCCCAATTAGCTTATATGGAAGTCAGAGTCCATGTATGAACAGTAGAAACTACTGTCTCTCTACTCGTTCAGACAGCAGGGCTCACAGTGCTGCAATAAAATGTATGTCAGTTGCGAGTAATTAAAACAAACTTCCCGAGCAGAGCAAAATCTCACTCTCACTCAGGGGAGAACTCTAGGTTTAAAACAGTTTTTTTTTTCTGAGCAGAGCAGTGTCTCACCCAGGTAATTTACACAAACATAGATAGACAGACAGACAGACAGATAGATACTTTATTTATAAAGTGCCACTTCCCAGAGGCTTGAAGTGTTGTGCAATATATAAAACAGATATAACAATAAAAACATTCAATAAACAACACATTACAGAGTTTATATTTAATTAAAATTGCAGCATGTATAAATAACATGACATGACAGTCAGCAAAACAAACAGCTCAGCATCTTCTTATTATGTCAGCTCAAGTGCTTGAATAAACAGAAGCATCTTGAGCCCCCTCTTAAAGACTTCCACCAAGGGGGCCTCTCTCAGATGTCCTGGTAGCAAATTCCACAGGGCTGGTGTGGCCACGGAGAAAGCACGATCTCCCAAATACCGCAACCTAGCCCTGGGGACCACAAAGATGCCTCCTTCAAAGTTCAGAGGAACGAAGAAGGTGAGCCAGGCAGTGGGGGACCAGGAAGTCTTGCAGATAGTCCAGTCCTCAGCCATATAAGGCTTTGTAAGTCAGTAATCCAACCTTGATGGCAATCCTCCACCTTATCGGCATCCTGTGCAGCACACGGAGAACTGGCATAATATGATCAAATTTCGATGCACCAGTCAATAGCATGGCCACCACATTCTACAGCAACTACAGATGGCAGAGATTGACTCCCAAGAGCCCCAGGTACAAGGCATTGTAGTAGTCCATCCTTGAAGTGACAAAGGCATGTATCAAGGTGGCAAGATCAACAGGTGGTATCAGGGAATGGATCCGGGTGATGTTCCTAAGATGGTAGAAACCACTTTGGCCAATGGCTGACACCTGAGGATCAAGTGTCAGACCATCATCAAGCACCATACCCAAATCCTTAACCCATATGGAGGGGGCTAGGAGCAGACCTCCCAACCCAAGATCAAGGTCAGGCCCCACCACTCCTCCACCATGTTGATGTCCATACCTCCATCTTGTCGAGACTGAGTCTTGGACAATTCTGGGTCATCCAATCCTGGATCTCAGCTAGGCAGGTGCTAATCACAGAGATCGCCGTCTGGCTACCAGGTGCACAGGACAGGTATAGCTGGGTGTCATCAGCATAGCAATGAAAATCCATCCCATACCACCTGATAACATCTCCCAATGGTAGCATGTACACTGTGAACAAAAGAGGTGACAAGACCAAACTTTGCGGGACTCCACAGCACAGAGGCATCGGGCTAGATGAGGATATCCCCATCACCACACTTTGCACTCTGCCTTTGAGGTAGGACCTAAACCAGCTGATGAAATTACCAGTTAGTCTGCACCAGTTCCACAGTTGGTCCAGTAACACCCTATGGTCCATGGTATCAAATGCCTCAGAGAGATTGAGGAGAACAAGAATAGTTCACTCTCCCTTATCCCTCACCATAAGAAGATAGTTCATTACCCTCACCAGGGCAATCTCCATGCTTTGTCCAGGCCTAAATCTGGACTGGAAAAACTCAAAAATGGCAGAGGAGGTGAGATGGGCCTCATGCTGACCAGCCACCACTTTCTCCAAAACCTTCCTAAAAATGGGAGGTTTGAGACCGGCCTGTAGTAAGTGAGATGGTCCAGGTCGAGAGAGGGTTTCTTCAACAGGAGTCTCACTAAGGCCTCTTTCAAAGCCATAGGGAAGACCCCACTCTTCAAGGAACACTGAATGATCTCAGCAGCAACAGGTCCAATCAGGCCAATACAACTGACCAGATGTCAGGTTGGACTGGATCTAGATCACAATAGCTTGCCCATAGCTTTGAAACTATCTCACTGTCCTCATCCAGTCCAATCGGTACAAACTCTCTCCAGACAAGAGGGGTTGCATCTCCACACAGTTGGTTCAACCCTGCAAGCCCTTTGAGTGACCCTGGAGGAGATATCAATTCTAACAGAGGACACTTTATCAGTAAAGAACAAAGCGAACTCATCACACCTAGTGCTTGAACTAGCTCACCCCAGATGGAGACAGACCAGGTGCAACAACACGTCTACTGTGCAGAAGAGCTGAGCTGATCTGTTTCTTGCTGCAGCAATTTCCTAGGCAGAAAATCCACCTTTTTGGGGAAAATTGCCCTTTGATAGTCACAATAATGTGACCTCAAAGCCGATTTGTCCTCCATCAGCCTGGACCACCTCCAGCGATGCTCCAATCTCCTGCCCTTCACCTTCAACTCTCCAAGCTCCCCATCAAACCATGGGGGGTCTCTGGCAAGTTGATAAGGGCCATACATGGATGGGCGCAATAGAGTCGAAGGCGGAGGTGAGAGCCTTCTTATACAATGTCACTGTCTCTAACGCATCCACCCCACACAAAGTTTCCACACTTGATAGGTCCAGCACTGCTATTAGTCCTGTTGGGGCCAATTCCTGTAAATGGTGATACTGGATCATCTCCACAGAGGAAGGATCCTCAGGGGGGCCCCAAATGAGAACCTCATGGTGCTATAATCTGACCAAGCCACTGGATCAATCATGAGGTCACCGATCTCAAAACCCAGTGTGAACACCATTTTCAACATGTGTCAGCCCGAGTGGGTCACTGAGGAAATAACCTGTGACAGACCCAAAGCTTCCATACATTGGAGGAGGTCATGTCCAAATGAGGAGAGTTTGTCATCTACCCAGGCATTGAAATCCCCCAGAATAATCCATCTGGGGGATTCCAGCAACTGACTGGCAATGAAGTCTCCGACCTCCTGTAGGAATTCCCTCTCCCAACCAGGTGAACAGTAAACAAGAAGGATCCTGCAACCTGTGTCAACCCCCCCCACCCCACATGGCCGCACTCTCAAAAGACCTGATAGAATCCACCGGTAGCACAGAGAGGTTCAGGATGATTTTAAAACAAATAGTTACTCCCCCACCTTTGCGATCCTTCCTTGGGCTGTGAATCACAGAATACCCAGCCAGAATCACTACCTCCAAAATGGGGCCAGCATTATCATCCAGCAAGGTCTCTGTGATGCAAGCTAAGTCTACAAAGGAGACCAAGTCCACCATTATAGTGGTGTTGTTCCTCATCAACCTGGCATTGCATAACACAGCCTGGGTCAAATGAATGGGAACTGCTGGACCATTGGCCATCTGCCCACTCTCAAAGGTGGAGCCCTTGGGTATGAAATCCAGACAGGGAGGACCCTTCTCCAGTAGCAGTTTAACCCCAGGGTGCCCCCTGGGCCTCACTACCTGATTTATCAAATCCCTGGCAGCCACTCCTGTACCCCTCTGCCTCGACCTCCGAGCACACATAATCCCCAAAGCCCTGGATCTAGCATATGTCTCAGCAGGTAGGGAGGAAGTTCAAAAGATCCGAGGTCATGCAACTGGGCCATGGCGTAGCAGCACTGTGGAAGCCCATGAGACCAACACATACTGACTGTCTATAATCAAACCACCACAGTTACTAAATTAAGTTAAAACCCTAACCACACCCCAACTAACTCACCTAAACAAAACCCAGACTAATAACTAACCCACCCTAACAAATCCAACAGTCCACAGAATCTCCATGTAGTGACTGGCTGACAACAACCAGCCCAACCAGGAGCCACAGCTGAAGCCAGATGGTTGGCTACAGAATGGGATGAAAATGCAGCAGCACACTCAGCTGCAGAAGATGGTCCACCATAAATCAAGGAACAGTCACAGCAATCCCCTCAGCTGGCCAGCCAAACTGACCAGCCTACAAAATTTAGCCAAGTTTTTAGAAGGCCATTCGAGCACTAAAACATCTTGCTTAAGGAACTCTTTGGGACAGGCCCCCAGATTGTCCTCAAAAATGAAAAACTGCTGAGTGTAAACTACACAGTGCACGGGGACTCCCTGTCTAAAAACAAAAAATCTAACTCCTTAACCTATCTCACGACTGAGCCCTAAACTATCACTAATCCACCTATCTATCATTCTATCTAAAATTCAACATACCGACAAAACAAAATAAAATGAAATAAAAGAAAAATGTTCTGTAATATTAAAATCTATCCCTACCAAATGATGGTCAGCCCAGCCTGGCCACCATCTTAACAGTAAACATGTGACCCTGCATTTGCAGAAGATTCAGGCAAGAGAGACAGATGACTGAGCTGCTGCTGAGAAAGAACCTACTTCCATCTACTTGTTAAAATTAGACAAATTACAGAAATCTTGACAGTTTTTGTTCCCTCCCTAAATCCTAGTCTAGAGAACATCAATTTTTTACACTGTAGGGTGAAAACTAGACTTCTAAGAAAGGAGAAAATAGATGGACTGTTTAGTGTTTGCTGAGAAAGACAGGCATGCTGGGCCCCAACAGCACACCCTCACAGGCTGTGTGTGTGTGTGTGTGTGTGTGTGTGTGTGTGTGTGTGTGTGTGTACTGCGTAATAAAACCAAACCATATTTAAACCTGCAGTGTAGTGTGTTTTAAACACCAATGACTTAAAGGAGTAAGGAAGGTTTTAAAAGGGTTTATTTAGATTAGAAATGTAAGTTTTTTTGTAACTTGGTTGTCTGAAACAAAGAACTTGATTACAATCGTGTCTGCCGCTTACTACCAGCCTACCTAGATCAACCCATCTACGTGTCCTTTATGCTACTGTAGGGTGTCTCCCGTTAGTGGATAGATGTAGTTCACATTCGGTCATTCTTTTGCAAAAAAAAATATATATATATAAAACCCGTGGCATCCTCCTCATTCTATCTGTGGTTTGTTCAAACAAGTAATAAGACACAACAGAGGAGGCATCATGTTGAGATAACTGCCCACCCAGGGGCATAATGAGGCCTGACACCAAAGACGGAGGACCTTACAGCCTATGGAAGAGTGGTTATCGAAGCATAATGCCTACCTGGAGTGTCTTACTGGGTTTATAAAATGGGTAGGAGGTAGTTTTAAAAAAATACAAAGACAAAACAACCCCCAAAAAAACCCAGATACTAAAAGATGGCTTTAATGGAAACATTGCTACCTGCCATTAGGGGGAGCTGTGATGCATTTTACTGTTCATCCCTTGCTGCAGCTTCTGTCTGTTTTCGGTTGCTGTTTCCCGGTACTCACTTCCCGCTCTGAGGACCAGGACAAAGTGTAACTGGCATTTGCAGGTTGTTTTTTTAACTATTTTCCCTCGTTGCATCTTCCAGCCATTCTCTGCTCATGTTTTTTGGTCATTTCTGCTGCTCTGAGGACTGGGAATGAGTTTGCAAAATCTGTTCCTGCCTGTTTTCCAGTCCTTGCTGCTTGCTTTAAGGACTCAGAGTAAGCATGGGTGTGTGGAGGTTTGTCGGCCATGCAGTTAGGTGAATGAGTGGGTGGGGGTGACTGATCTTGGAGGCAGAAAAAAAAGTGAGGAAAAAAGTGAAGAAAAAGGGAGAGGATGGACTTGGATGAGAAGGGAGCCAACTGAACAGGTGAGTGGGCAGTGGAGGTGAGAGCTGGTTTGTAAGCAAAAAAATGGCATCTGGTTAAAACTTTAAAGAGCTACTGGTGCCTCAAAGAAAACCTTAAAAAGCATAATAATTAAGTACAATTCTGTCTACATTCCATCTCCTCCACATTAGTTATTACTAAGGACCTTTGCATAAAAGAAGAGTCCATCTGCCTCTATAGCTCACGTCCTACGTCATGTCATGATCCTCTGTTGTGACATCGCAATCTGTTGCCATGGGAGTAACTGTGATATCACAAGCAGTGCTCTGTGCCTTCAGGTAGGGAGAAAGCAGTAGGAATAGACAAAGTCTTCAGGAACAAAGATCCTGTTTTCATACAGACAACCTCAGTAATAAATAATGGGGAAGAGGAATACAGCACAAATAGGAAATACAAGCTGGACTGTGTTTAAATATTAAGTTTTGTTAACGTTCTCCTGAACATATTAGCAGCTCTTTAACATTCTGAATTAGCACAATGTTATCTGAGGTAATGGGGCAGGGTGGCACCAGTACTTTTTCATACCTGGGCATTAGGCTGAGGTAAATGTATGGGTGACAATCTGCCTCAGCCAATCAGAAGCCAGGATTGTCTCTATCCATTTTATAATAGGAGAAATAATGCGCATTATACTAAGGGCCCAATATTCAAAACTCAGCCTTGGGGCAAAATTAGCACTGTCCAGGTGCAAAACCAGCCCAGAACCATGACCATGCCATGTTTAAAGGAATAGCCCCAGTGGCTAAAGCTGTTGAATATAGCATGCAAATGCAGCCGTGCAAACAGGGCTGACAGTGCAGTGCAAAAATAGCCTGGCAAACATGACAGCTGTGAATACAGCAATCAAGCAGTGCTATCTGTAACAGCATCCCAGTGCACACACAGGTAGAGTAAGGCAGTGTTGCAGCAAGTGGCCAATGTGGGTGAGAGCACAGAAGTGGTGCACAACAACCACAAACAACATTGCAGGCCACACACTGCTGAACTGTGCTATGTTTTTGAGAGGTTTGCCTGGGGCTAACTTGTTTGCATGGTGCTAACACATTAGACTGGTAGAAACACATTAGCCCAGGCAAAGGTTTGCTATATTCAAAGCCCTTATGCAAATAAGCCTACTCAGGCAATCCATGGGCAAACAGCCACATTAACATCTCATTATGGCCTGCTTTGCATGCTCTCCCATGTAGTTTGCCTGGCTGTATTGCATGGAGCACACAGCTCCACCTGTAGGCCAGACTAGAATTACAAGTCAGGAGCCGCAGGCTGGGAGCTGCACACAGCTCCACCTGTATGTCAGACCAAGCAACAGTCCTGTAGCTGGAGGCCATGGGTGGTGGCAGGCTTACTCAGTGCAGACCTCTCAGCTTTGCATCACTGAACTGAGGGACACAGACACTCAAAACGAGGGACAATGAGGGACACTGATCGCCATAGTGAGGGACACATAATCAAACATGGAGATACAAGCCCAGAAAACACAGTGGAAAGCATTATGTTAACCTGTAGAAGGTGTATGCATGAGTCAGAATCGTAGAATATTATGTAGTCCCTGTGTGAACAGTACCTAGTCCTCAAGGGACAATTGAGGGACAGAGCATTGTGAGGGGTAGAATGAGGGCATCCCAAATAATCAGTGACAAATGAGAGGTATGACTCAGGGCACCCTGCCGAGAGCAGTACACTCTGGGAAATCCACAGGCAATGAGACCCAGGTAAGGGAAACAAATAGAAACAGAGCTTGATGTACTTGAAGAACTGGTACCCCTCCTTGAATGCATTAGTGTGGCTCCGTGGATGATATCTGGAAGATGTGTGGGTGCTACACATAAAGGCCATGACTGCATGAGTGACCAGTCTGCATGAAGTACTACCGGTGTGCATACATACATGCTGCGATATCTATATCTATATCTATATATATATATATAAGAGAGAGAGAGAGAGAGATATCTATATATATATATATATATTAGAGGCAAACAAATCCGTTTAATGCATTAGTTAGGGTTGTTCCACAGCGACAAAAGCGAGGAAATTCTGTGTTAGGGTTGAAAGACCCCCGTTGACCCCCCCATCCACACCCCCAACCAGTATTGGGGTGCAGGCTGGGGTTGTCATCCCAAACTCTCACCCCATCAGATGTGTAAAGAAGCAGAGGTATAGGAGAATGGGGTGAGAGTTGGGACAACACAACACCAGCAGCACCCCGATGCCGGTGGGGAGTGGGCTATGGTCAAAGGAGGCTTTCAACCCTAACACCAAATTTCCTCACTTTTGTCACTGTGGAACAACCCTAACTAATGCATTAAATGGAGTTTTTTGGCTCTAATTTCCCTTCTTTTTGAGAATGATAATGAGAAATAGTGAATGTAATGCGGCGGCGGGAGCACGGGGCCCGGTGTCTGCAAATGCAAATAGTAATGCGAATGGTGACACAAAGCAAAGCAGAAAGATAAATAGTACTGTAGTCACAAATGGTTAAAATAAGCATAGCGCAAGCGCAAATGAAAGCATAAAGAATGCTTACATTGGTGCTGTGTAGACGGAAACGTAAGTGAAATAGGTACGGAACCGCAAGAGGAAGCGGTAAGGGTAACAGCAATGTAAGCGCACAGGCTGGTTCTCCCCAAAAGCTGCATAGAGAAAGACAGTGAGTACAAAGAATGTATGCATAATAATGGGTATCAGAGCAGAAAATGAGGTGTTGGAATACTAAATTGCTTATATCTCAGGAACCGTATGACATAGAAAAAAAATGTAAAAGTCATATGAGGTATGACTTTCCTGGCTAGTTTTGTATTTATTTTCCATAAGAAAAGTCTGTATCTAGCACCATTTCCGAGATACGGGCCCTGAAAGGCACGACGAATGCCATAATGTTATCCTATGGGAAAAAAGAGAAGTTTGGAGTGTGATAACTTTGGCTCCCTGTATTATTTTTTCACCAAACCACTACAAAGCACATCTGTGGGATGTTGGCTTTCTTCCCTTCAAATTTCAGCCCAAAAGACCAAACCGTTCTTTTGCAACAGGGCGGCAAAGGATTCCTGTAATGTGGCAGACGCAGTAATGTTATCCTATGGGAAAAGGAGTCAACTTTGGAGTGCCGTAACTTTGCTGCCCTGTAATATTTTTTCACCAAAATACTGAAAGGCACATCTGTGAGATGTTGGCTGCATTTCTTCCAAATGTCAGCCCAAAAGACAAAACCATTCTTTTGCAGCCGGGTGGCAAATATTTGCTGTCATTTTATCATAGCCAGGAAAAGTAGTGTCGCAATTTGCGAAAAAAAAAATGTTTATTTTATTTTTATTTTATTTTAATTCATATATCGGATTTACAACCTTTGAGTCAAAGACTCATTTACAAAGGCATCTCGTTGCAGGGAGAGGAACAACAATTTGTGAGGCAAGACAGGGTGGAACAATACAGGTGAGATACATACAGCATACATAGGAGAAAGTTTCAGTGAAAATAAACATAGGCAGTTTACCGAAGCACATAGCAGTAATTTATTGGTGGGTCCTAGCAGGTCATGCAGGCAATAGCCAGTGGAAAATAGCCTGGGGTAGGCTATCGAGCGAACTGTTGGACCTCTATCAGTTTGGGGGCACACAGCAGGCCCTACAGTAGGCACATACATTTCCGAGTGCTAAGTAGGTGCTTGCGTAGGGCAGTTTTGAACTGACCAATTTTAGAGGTGTTTGAGATGTGCGTGGGGAGGGAGTTATACCAGGACAGTGCTCTGTGATAAAAGGATCTTTGGGCAAGTGAGGTCCTGGCTCTAGGTACCTGGAAGGTGGCTTTGTTGGCGGTACGGGTGGCCAAGCGGGAAGCATGCTGAAGCTGTGCAGTGACACCAGGGGGACACAGCCCAAGAAGAGTCTTTTTTGCCAGTATACCGGTGTGATATTGCAGGCGTTCTTCCAGATTGAGTATGTTCATGGTGGAATAGAGTCGGCATGTGTGGGTTCTGCTTGGGGCACCGGTCAGGAGCCTGCAGGCTTTGTTGATGGAGGCCTGGATTTTGGTGAGGGCAGTGGGGTCAGCGGCTGCATAGATGGGGAGGCCATAGTCAACTAATGACAGGATGGAGGAAGTGATAGCCAACCATAGGGTGAAGTCATGGAGGCTGTTCTTGTGGCGACAGAGGAGTCCAATCTGGGTGTTCATGGCAGAGAATAAAGCACTGACATGGGGATGGAAGGAGAAAGCCGAATCAAAGGTGATGCCCAGATATTTGTATGTTGATACCTGCTCAAGGGGGTGGAGGGTGTTGGGAAGGATGGAGAAGGGAGCATTTTTGGAGTTACTTTGGTGGTGTGCAAAGATCATTGACTTTGTTTTCTTGAGGTTCAGGACCAGGTGATGGTCGGGGAACCAATTTTCAGCTTGGCTGAAGAAGGATTGCAAGGTGCTCTGGACAGTGACCGGGTCGGGGTGTGAGGTGAGTAGGACTGCATCATCTGCATATAATAGCAGCTTTCCTGAGCAAGAGCTGGGAAGGGTGTTCAAGAAGATACCAAACAGTGTGGGGCCCAGAATGGAGCCTTGTGGGACTCCAGAACGTACAGGCAGTGCCGAGGATAGGCCACCATTTAACTTGACGCGTTGGGATCTACCACAGAGGTAGCTGGAGAACCACGCTAAAGGACCAGATGATAGTCCCATTTTACAGAGGGTGTCTAGCATTAATGGGTGATTCACAGTGTCGAAGGCCTTGGACAGGTCAATGAACACTGCCCCAGCCATCTCCCTGGTATCTAATGCAGATTGTATATGAGACACTTTGAGACACTTTCGTGAGTCGACACTACTTTGCAAAAGTACTTTTTCCAGAAACTTGAAAAACATATTTCTAGGGTGTTTAACCTCAAAATAAAGACATGCCTAGCATCCTCCAGGTCCAACTAGGTAAACACAAAAATAATTGTGTTGCTAGAGGATCCCAAATTTAAATGCCAAGCATTTTTCTGATAAGCCACTGAAAACAAAATGGTGGATTTGCGAAAGTAAAAGGGCCATTTGCAAAAGTAAAAATTGCATTTGCGAAAGTGTTGAACTTTTTGTTAACTTTTCCCATTGATTTATAATGGGAAACTGTTTTTTGAATAACTTTTGAACCGTTTAATATTTTTTCACAAAATCTTCAAAAGGCACATTGGGGTCCCTGGATGCACATTCCCTGAAGATTTCGGACCGGTCGCACAAGCCATGCAACCTGTAGACACGACGGAAGAATTGCAAAAAAGCGTAAACACATGCGCAGATCATGCTTAATAACTCCGCAGCCATATATTAGAACAATATGAAAGTTGGCAGATCCCAAGATGTATGGTTCATGATCACATATTCCAAATTTTAGGCAAATCCATTGTATGGTTGAAAAGTTATTAAGGTGAAAAATTTTAGGTTTAACATGTACAGTAAATGGCTCCTCAACCCTAACTAAGGTAGCACTACGTCTACCATTATATATATATATATATATATATATATATATATATATATATATATATATATATGTGTGTGTGGTAGTCACAGAAATGTTTTGCTGTACTGAGGTATACCTAGGTATACTGAGACAGAATGAGGCAGGATCACATTACAGTCAATGCAAATTGCCTCAGTGGTACCTTGGTGGTACCTCAAGGTAGGAAACATTTAGTTAGCTATATATATATATATATATATATATATATCTATATGAATGAGCTTGGTACATACAGCAGGCAGACCAGGGTTTGATTCCCACAGCCCCCACTTGCATAATGTATGACTGTCATCAGGTCACTTAACCTTCCCAGTGCTCCCAGGTCGCACCTGAAAACAGGCATCTGTGCCTAGTGGGCCTTACCCAGTTAACAAAGAATAAAAAACAAACAAAAAATATTGACATATACAAATATACACTATACAAAGACATACAGTGAAGCCCACCAGGATGTAGGGCAGTATCACAGGTTTACTGCATGACAAAAGGGATTAGCTTCCATTTAAATTGTATTGTTTGCTGCAGTAAATGTATTGCAGAATTCTGCAGGGCTACGCTTCATCCTGGTGGCTCCACTGTGTATATATATATATATATATATATATATATATATACACATACATACACACACACACACACACACACACATATATATATATATATATATATATATATCTATACAAAAACTTTTTATGCATCATTTAGGGTTAAAACACAAAAAGTAAGGAAATGAAACGTTTAGGGTTGCCCCTTCCCCCCCATTGACCTGCCCATCATCCCGAGATTGCCAGCTGATGGGGTGTGTCCTTGGGGTTGTGAGGCATAATTCTCACCCCATTCCATCTGTAATCATATTCACAAGCCACAGGAAAAAAGAATGGGGTGAGATTTCGCGATTAAAGATCGTTAGCGAGCCACAATCAAAGAATAAAAATGTTCAAAACTCTATTTTTTGACCATTTCAAAGCAAACCATGGCCATGGGTCAATAGAACAAAACCCCCTGAGTAAAATCCATCCAAGTTTTACTTCAGGAGTGACCCCTGAGCTGAGATATTTGACTTTTTCCAACAGCAAAATGAAAACAAGATGCCGTCATTGCAATCAAAGAATTCTCGCGATCAAAGATTCTTTGACCATGAGACTGCAAATTCTTTGATCTTGAGGAGGGACCAGATGGCCAAAGCACCATTCTTTGTTTGCAAAATAACCATATAAATTTTCCTGTTGACATAATGGGAACTTAAAAGTTTAATAACTTTTGAATGGATTAATATTTTTTAACCGAATGAAAAGTGGCGTGTTCATTCACTGAAGTTCTTTCAGGTGAGCCAACTCACAGACTGGCATGCCACACAATGGCCATGCAGCACCACAGACAAAATCCCCAAAACTGCCCACATAACTGGCGAAAAGTGCATTTTTCATCATTTTGGTGTGCAAAAACCATAAGTCTGACCAAAACAAAATTTGGCAAATCAAGAGATCTATCATGCCCCACCACACATACCAAAGTTCATGCAAATCTGTTGAACGGGTCCAAAGTTATTAACATGCAAAATTTCAAGTTTAACATAGAAGTGCCTACTCAACCCTAAATATAGAGGCACGACTGAGCCACTATAATATATATATATATAAGTGTGTGTGTCTGTGTTTTATACTGGTGCGATAGTGCCAGGATAGTATGGTGAAAGGTAACTTCCATGTTAAACCCAAATTTGTGAACCTTAATAGCTTTGTAACCATTCAAAAGATTTGCATGAAATGTGGGATGCATACTGTCTGGTAATAGGTCTCTTCAAGTGCCAAATCTCATGCAAATACATTGTGTGGTTTCTGAAATACATAGTGTTGAAAAAATAGAAAAAATTGTGTTTTTTTGTCATTTCCTTGTTCACCTGAATCTTAGAAACAGCTTTAGGTTGTGGTCTGAAATTTTCAGGGTAAAATGCCCTTGCCTCACAGATGTACCTTTTAAAGGTTTGGTGAAAAAATATTAATCCTTTTAAAAGTTATTAAATTTTAAATGTTTTCATTAAATACTATAGGAAAATGTATATGTCAGGCACAAGATTTGAATTGATACCTGGCACAAAATACAGTCACTTTTTTCATAAAGAAGGGAGGTATTTTGCGTAAGTATCACACTGGATTGATCACAGGGGTTCTGTTGTGTCCGCCATTTTTTTTTTTTGCCCTTAGCAAGGACCAACAACTGTAGAAACTGTAGAAAATATGCAAAAAAAGAATGTAATATATCAAAAAAAAACATCAGAAATTAGCTAAAGGGGACCCATTTAGTTCAATTCTGATGTATTTTTTTTGGGGTGGTCCAATACAAGTTTATTGAGCTCCTGAAATCTCGGCTGTCAGCTTAGCGAAAGGACCACTTGTCTTCCATTCTCTGTATGAGAACAGCTGTATTTTCATGACTTCTGCAGCTGCAGCTGGAACTCATGCTTCCAGCTGCAGAGTCAAGTTTGAGCTGCTCCTTTTCCCTGGTGTCTAGTGCCACCCCCCAATTTTGTATCCCTGGTGTCTAGTGGCACCCCCACCCTCCAATTACTGCTCTTTTATTTAGCCCACCCCCAGCAGTGTGGAATACTGGGGAGCCCACTCCCTGGGTCCTGAGTGATGTTACTGCCCACCCACAAAACAGTGTAGGACACAGTCCACTCCCAGTGTCCCAAGTGATGTACCTATCCCCCCAACAGTGTGGGACACTAGGGAGCCCACTCCCAGTGTCCCCAGATATATATTGGCATCCCCTTGCAATGTGGAACACTGGGGAGCCTACTCCCTGTGTCCCCATAAACCTGTTCAGAAAGAAAACAGTCCCCCAATGTGTTTTTTAAATTGCAAACCTGAAAAAAAAAACTGTCCCTCTTAGTCTCTGTTGTACCCCCCTCCCCCACTTACCATATACTTACCTCTGCAGGTCGTGCACTGCCATCTTCTGTGCATCGGGACTGGATCGCTCTTCTGACTGTACTGGTTATGTGACTTTCCTAATTGCAGTACGTGCAACAAAAGCTATAGCTTTTCTCGCACATGCCATAGCTTTGAAATTGACAGAGCCAGATCCAGATAGTGTGCTACTGTAAGTAAAGAAAAAGCAGTGCAATAGCCATGCTTCTTGGATGGTGTAGAGAGTAGGGCACAGAGCTGTGAATCTAGGGATCTGGGGTTTGAGACTAATGTCTCCATATTTTTTTCTACACCTGCAATGAAGAAAAAAAAATAAAGACACTCATTTTGAACCCAAGACCTTCAGGTCCACAGTCTTTTTCCCATTTCACTACACTATAGGAGAAGTGCGATTTCAAGTGTGCTTTTTCTCCACTGATCAATGGTGTTAATGTGTGTCTGCAAGTAGATGATAAATGTTTGAAAATATGGTATGTGTGAAAAATAGACATGCTATTTTTCATACTTACCCCTCTTTTGAATACTTACCATCCACTTATGGCCAAGCATTGGCATCATTGACAGCCCCAGGGCTGCAAGTGAATGCTACTCCTACCCTCCCAAGAATGTGGGACACTGGGGAGCTATCTTCCAGTGTCATGAATACATATCTCCCACCTCCAGTGGTGTGGGACACTGTGGAGCTAACTCCTAGTGTGTCAAACATGTGTCTCCCCCCTCCAGTGTTGTGGGATACTGGGGAGCCCACTCCCAGTGTCCTGAATACATGTCTCCCACCTCCAGTGGTGTGGGACACTGTGGAGCCCACTCACAGTGTCTCAAACATGTGTCTCCCCCCTCCAGTGTTGTAGGACACTGGGAAGCCCACTCCCAGCATCCCCATGTATCACCCCCCATGGGACACTGGGGAGCCCACTCTCAGTGTCCTGAGATGTTTTTTTTTCCAGTAAAGAAGAAAACCATCCCCTGACAATTTTTTTTTAACATGAAAATAAGAAAACAGTCCCTTGTCATCCCCCACTTTCTTCCTCCCCCAACCTTGACCCTCCCACTGAGGACCCACCACCCCACACCCCCCTTACCCTATAGTTACCTCCGGGGGTCATCTGCTGTCATCTTTCTGTGGACCGGGACACATCTGAACTCCTGAAAGCCAAACCGCAAACTGAGGAATCAAGGCAAGTACATTATAATGACTGTCAATGGTGTTTTCAACTTATGTTGAAATCCCGACCATTTTAAAGTCTTTTTGCACCACATTTTCAACATGGGGTTTTGGGATACCTCCTCATGAACACTGTCACTGTTGTTTTGTTAACTGTACCCGTAAGGTGATTTTACAGATACTGCACAAAGTCACCTTTTGAGACTGAGTAACAAAATGACAGTGCCAGTGTTTATGAGGTAGGGTCCCAAGAAGCCCATGTTGAAACTTTGGTGCACAAATACCTAAAAATGCCCAAGTTATGCATGGTCATTGAAAATTTCCTATGCACATGCTTAACTTGGCCAATTTCTTTTAGATTTTCACTCCAAATTTTCAACATAGCCATATTTTCACATCACCTCTTGAACAGTTCAGCTGTCATTTCTCACATCCTGCTCAAAACATGTTTTCGCACCTGTGGCACAGAATGGCGCAGTCATTGCACAAAATCACCTTTTGGGACTAATTAATGAGATGACAGTGCCAGTGTTCATGAGGTGGGGTCCAAAAAAAGCTCATGTTTAAAATTTGGTGAAAAAATTCCTTAAAATGGCCAACTTATGCATCTTTTGTTGAAATATTTCTATGCACACACATAACTTTGGCAATTTGTAACATTTTCACTCCACATTTTCGACATTGCCATTTTTTCACACCACATCATGAATAGTATAGCTGTCATTTTTCAAATCCTGCTCAAAAATTTTTTTCACACCTGTAGCTTGGAACGGCATTACAGTTGAGCAGAATTACGTTTCGGCAGAGATTTGAAAATGTTCTGTACTGGGTACATGCGGTGAGGTCATAAGAAGGCTATGCTGAAAATTTGGGGTCAAATAAGGATACTGTTGTACTGTCTCAGTGGAGAGGCGGGAGTGCAGGGTCTGAAGGATCCTGTGCTCCCACCATAACTTAAGGATACTGTTATTTATTTATTTATTTCAAAAGTTTCACCAGGAGAGATATACTGAGTAGTGAACAACTTGATTACAGATGTTTCCTGGGGGAGAGGGCTGAAGAGAATTATGCATATGCAAACAGAGTATAAAATAATACAGGGAAATTCACAGGACAGCTGCTGCAAGACAATCGAACAGGCAGGTGCTGCGTGAAGGGTAGCCACCCCACAGTCAACAAGAATCCACACACACACACAGCACTCCAAAGGCAAGAAACTACTTTCCACAAAAAAATTTACAGCATAATGCTTTTTATTCGACCAGCACTCTCAACCCAAACCCCAGCACTTCGGCATTAGCCTTCATCAGGGGTGTGGCTATAGGTATTTCAGCACATTAAATAGCCAAATACAATTGAAGTCACCTAAAAGTAGTCAATCTATACACTTTAAACATAAATTTAAATGAATGTCATATAAAAGAAAATGTTTTATGTTTTTCCCATTATCTAACAAAGCACAAATGCAAGACAAAGTTACTATCACACTAATCAGAACTCATAACTTTATATAAATTGTTACACATAAGCATTTAACAAGGGTCTTGGTGACAGAGCTGTAAAAATATACACAAGCCAAAAACAACACATGAAAGCACAGAGCAAGTAGTGATCACCCTAATAACCAAAAGTCAATGCTTTCTATCAGTGACTGAGGATCCACAAAAATACTATGCTTGCAAAGGGGAAAGGTGCAGAGATGAGGTAGAAGACAACAGGCTGAGAGGATCTCCTGTAAAAAGCAAGCAGAAATATATGGAAGGTCATTAATGGCACAAAACGTCAAAATTCAAGAATATTTCTTTATCACATACAGTATTTCTATATTTCATTAAAATAACTCTTTAGTCCATTTATATCTTCCAACAGGGATACATACAAGGAAGGTCACCTGAGGTGCAAAAGGTCAAATACAAGAAAAAGCCATACATTTCATTTTTTTTTCTCTTCAGAAATGGCTTCAGGTCCAAGTGGTCATTTAACCCATCAGGCTTTACACTTTTCAATCTGTAAATCCACTCACTTTCCTTCATTAGCAGTAATTTTACCGTCACCATCAAATGTCATTGGTGAAACCCATTCAATCCCCATGTATTTTAAATCTTTAGGTGAGGAGTTGTGGTGCATAGCAAAATGCAGTCCTACTGGTATGTAAGTTTTAACTTAAAAAATTTTCCTGACATGTTCCTGCATCCTAGTTTTAATCAACCTAGTGGTTCTGCCTATATATACCATATTGCACGAGCACCACATGATATAAACAACAAAAGTAGTGCTATAAACGATAAATTGTTTGATCTCAAACTCCTTAGATGGGGTAGCAGGGTGCTTGAATTTACTACCAGTATTGCGGTATGTGCAAACATTACATTTAAGGCATTTAAAACAACCAGTGTGTCTATTGTGTAGCCACATAGTCTTCTGATTCTGTGTTTCAGGCTGAAGTCTACCATGTATCAGTTTATCTTTAATGTTTGGTGCTCTGCTGAATGTGATCCTAAGTCTTTCACCCGCCACTTCTTCCACCAGTCTGTCTCCCAGCAATATCAGCCATTTCTTATGTATGATGCTACCTATTTGACCTGCCCAAGTATTGTACTCTGTAACAAACGTAATTGGGGAACTGCTCAGTTCCCCGAGTTTTGCTTTTCTTAGCAATTCTCCTCTGTTCTTAGCATGGGCTCTAGACTAAGCCTCATCCAGTGCTCCTACTTCATATCCCCTTAATATGAATCTGCTTTTAACCGCAGCTGCTTGTTCCACAAATGTACTATCTTCTAAGGTGAAGGAGCTGTCCTTAGGGCACTGAAATGATGAGTCTGCAGGGATGGGAGCTATCTGCCCTGAGAACTGAGTCAGTAGCAGTAACTTTTATGTAACACTATGATGTAACCTTACCACTTAGTTTGGCAGGTTTTGACAGGGAGATATCCAGGAAATCAACAGTTTTTTAATCCATTTTATGCGTGAAGCATAACTTTTTGTTGCTTGTGTTCTTCCATTTTACAAACTCCCCTATTTCCTCTGGGTCTCCTTGCCAAATATGAAGTATGTTGTCAATAAAACATTGCCAAAATCTGATCATGATCAGGTATGGGTTCAGAGCTGGGCTAACAATACATGTTTCATCCCATTTTTCCAGGAACAGATTGGCAAAAGAGGGGCCATTGACGCCTCCATAGCAGTACCAAAGGTTTGGAGGTAGTAGACTCCATTAAATTCAAAATAGTTGTGCTTGAAGATGAAATATAGGTAGCTTAGAATGAAATTGATGGATATATTGTCCCTATCACAACTATTTCCTAGGAAGTATTTGTATACTTCTACACCATCTGAGTGATTAATGCAAGTACTGTATATAGGGATTCAACATTCACACACAACCAGTACATGCCTTCCTTCCATTTAAACATTGCCAACTTCCTTAGTTCATCTGTAGTGTCCTGTACATGGGATAGTAGTCCTATGGCACTTCTCTGGAGAAAGAAATCCTCAAATTTACCCAAATGCTTCATGAGGGAACCAGTGCTAGATATTATGAGGCACCCTGGGAGGGTTTAACAAGCTCTTGTGCATTTTTGGTAAAATATACATGCTCAGAGTAGTGGAGTACTCATTCCATAGGTATTTATATTCTGGTTAGAGATGGCCGAAGTAGCCCCAATTCGATCCGTAAAGTGATTTGCGGAGTGAAGATGAATTTGCGGAATGCTCCGCAACTCGAAGCGGAGTACTTTGCGTTATAATGGGTAACGCGAAGTTCATTGAAAATAATGACTTCATCTTACTTCGCCTTCCCAAACCACTACTCCACCAATTTTTAAGGTGAAGTACATTGACAATGTACTTTGCCTCACTTTGGCTTGTCTTTAAGCTCCAAAGGCGAATTTTGCAGTGATTCATGGGATTTAAGGTGATGTGGGCTCTAGATTGTTCTGCACAGCCTCAGTTTGGGGTAGAGTGTATAGGAAGCTGTAGGAGACAATCTGTTCTGAGAGTTCTCTGCAATTCAAACCTTCTAAAAGCTGTTAAAAAAGCCTTTTTGAGTCTTTTTTTTTGCTGAAACTTTAGTTCATCGATTATAGGAAACCCTCCTGTGCTCATATCATCGAGCATTTATTATTTGTGTATGGATTTTGAATGTTAATGTACAACATTCAGTCTGTGTACTGAGAGACAGTGGAAGTGTGCTTTGGGGGAAGGGCATATCTGTGGTGTAGGTAGATAAACTTGGAGAAAAATACAGTGCTTTCTATTTTGGTGATATATTTCTTGTATAACTGTGTTAATGTACACACAGTAATATTTTCAATAATTCTTGCCATTTTTTTGCTGATTGTTGTGGTGCAGCAGTGCATAATGTTAGTTTGTTTAAAATATGTGATTATGTTACTGAAGTTTTAAATTTGCTACGCATTACTTAGTGTGTGTGTGTGAGTATGTGTGTGACGTGTGTCATCAAATCAAACACCTTTTATTGTGCCACATAATTTCAGCAATGTGAACTTGCTATCCACTGCAGCTGTGTAATTTTTGTACTTCTTTGTGGTATCTTTACTGGAACTAGTACTAGTGACTGTTACTGCAGCAGTGCAGTACACTGCCCCCCCCCAACGCGGCCGGCCTCAACTGGCAAAGGTATTCTTTTCCAGATTTGAATTTCTGATGGTGAGCACTGGTTAGGTGTTGTGCCTTTGCATCTGCATCTCCTCAGTGCGCAGTGCAATCTTAATCTGTCTGTGAATTTGCATCTCTTTAGGGCCCAATCTCCATCTCTAACTTAAGTCACAGTTGTTTCTTTGGCTTCAATTCAGAGTACTGGACAGGTGTGGTGCAAAATTCTGCATGAACACTGTATTCATTAATATGCATTTTTAAGTCAGGACCATCACCACGAGTCACTCGTGATACAAATTACGTTCTTCATCATCATGATCACAAATGCAGTTGCAAATCACGATTTACAATCACGTCATGAATCGCAACATTACTTTTTTTTACTAGTTACTTGGATGTATTGTAAGCCTGTTTTTTAGTCTCTCTCCATGCTTCACTACCCCACCATTGTACTCATCAATCAGTGTTTTTTAAGTTGGGGAGTTTTGTGCCACACCTCATCGGGGCCCTGGGAAGTACAGCCATAGGCATTCGCATTTCTTCATCATCATGGTCACAAATGCAGTCACAAATCACGATTTACGATTACGTCACGAATCACAACATTAATCTTTTTACTAGTTACTTGGATGTGTTGTAAGCCTGTTTTGTAGTATCTCTCCAGGCTTCACCATCCCACCATTGTACTCATTGATAATTGTTTTTAAGTCAGGGAGTTGGACAGCATCTGCAGTACATACACAGACTGGAAAGAAGACTGACTGCACACATGCAGTTCAGCATAGTATACTTGCACTGCTCAGAATACAAAGTGTAACGCATATGAAAGACAACAAAAAAGAGGGCATAATTACATACAAGGGTCAGGGATGGTGGAGGAATGCATTTTATAACACAGCAAGGAAGGTGTGGGGGGGCACATAGTGTGAGGAAAAAAAACTAATGTGGGATCCCATGGGGATCCAGCAGCAGTTCCAGCATGGACATCATTTGCAACTGATGTCCCTCTATGCGATCCAGCCATTGCTCCACAGCACTCACCCTCTCATTGTTCTCCTCAATAGCACTCCAGAGAACTGCCAAGTCAGCTTGTGTTACACACAGTTCTCTAGGGTCCTCACGTTCTACAGGCTGACATGCTGGTGGTGGTGGTGGGGGGGTGCTGGTGGAGCAGCAGGTGCTGGTGGAGCACCAGGTGCTGCCATGGCCCTCCTCTTCTTAGAGATGCTGCCATGCACAGCTGCACCCTCTGCCACAGAATGGACAGCAGTTGCAGGCATGGTCCATTTTTGGCAGCCTGTCACTCTTACTGGTGGTGATTGAGCATATGGGTGTGCTGTCCCCCAGTCCCCAGGTGAGTCCCCTTGGGGCCACGGCACACCTCCACCTCACATAGGTGGCACTTGACCACACTGCTGTCCCCCCGACACTGTCAAAAAATTACCAAACAACGGAGTTGCGGGGAGGACCAGGCACAGGCAGGGGAGGGCCAGATGAACTGGCAGCTGGCTGGTCATGGTGCTGAACAGGGATAGGATCCACACCTAGGCCTGGGGGAAAAGGCACATTCTGCTCCAGAGGACCTGGTGCTGGACTTGGTGGTGGTGGTGGTTCAGCTGCCTCAGAGGCAGGACAGGAGGCGGTGCTGGTCAGGCTTCCGGGGGGGGGACACTCACAAGTTTCGAGTGGTCCAACAGGAATGGGCGCCCATGTCCCCCACGCATGCGCATGGTATGATGCTTACCACTACCACGCTCTCCCAGAGCTGCCCCCTGCCCCAGACATTACCTCACCCTCGTCCATCTCTCCTACCGAGCTCCCTGAGTCTGAGCAATCACTACTCACACTGTCACACAACACACACACACACACAGTCACACAGACACAGACAAACAACTAACTACTTATAAAGGTAAGAAAAATAAAATTTACATAAATAACAAATTAAGTAAAACAGAGTACAGAAAAGACAAAAAAAATTAGCTTTTAAAAAAGCTGTTGGGTCTAAATCAAAGTATACATCTCCTCCTCGCTCTGACCTCAAAGTATCAGCAGTCACAAAACACACTCCTCTCTCTCCGTCTGCACAGGAGAAAGTAAAAGTGTCTGCTTGTATGACTCACTTCCTTTCTGCCTAGCTAAAGAGCATGTGACTTACAGTACTGTAAGCCATGTGATGTGTGGTGGGGGGCTGCCAAATCTGAAACACCAAGTGGATCACTTAGAATCATAATGAGGAACATGAAGTCCATTAAAAACAATGACTTTGCCTTACTTCACATTGCCATTCCGCCTTAACGTGAAGTGGTAATGACAAGGCGGAGTGAGCACTTTGCATTGCCCACTCCGTGTAGCAGAATGGCAATGCGATGTGCCCACTTTGCGTTCACTTCGCCGGCGGAATTTAAATTCGCTGCATCTCTAATTCTGGTTCGCTAATCTCCTCCCTCAGCACTGTTTCTTGCAGTAACATGTATAGTTCAACCTCAAGTTTGTCAGCAGGGTTACCTGGTAATCTTTCATAGTTATTCTCATCTTGTAATAGATTCATAACTATACCTTGATGTGTGGTTTTTATCTAGAATCACAATGTTCCCTCCTCTGTCTGCTGGTTTCAGGATTAAGTTATCATACCCACAAGATCCCTCAATGCTACAAACTCAATATATGGCATATTTTTCTTTTTAGGATTATTGGCCTTCTCCAGTAGCTCATTTACCTGTTTATCAACAACTGTTTCAAATGCCAGAATCGCAGGATTATTTACAACAGGAATAAAGACTGAATCTGGCTTAAAAGTACTTTTTCCTCTCAGTCCAAATGGCTCCCTCAGCACTCACACTTGGCATTCCTGATAAGTCATCATCATTACTGCAATTCTGGAGCAAGTTCTGCAGCTCCTCAGTGTCCAAACCCTCCAGTACATTTTCAAATTCAAATTCAGCAGTTCTGTCCTCCAGTGTATCATTTCTCACATTGGCTGTCTCAGCACTACTGATTTCATTAAGTATAACGTCTAAATCCTCCATAGCTGTAACTGATTCTTCAATAACCCCCATAGTGTCACTAACTGTGGTACCTTAATTTTTGTTGGAGAAATATCTAAGTTTAATTTTCCTAAAGAACTTAAAGAGCTCAACGTTTACTTGGAATGCATTTAAGCACAGTGTGGGCACAAATGACAGTCTTCTTTTCAGGGCTGAAATTTCTGAATTGGAGAGTTGCCTCTGGGACAGGTTAATTATTTGTAGTTCCTGTTCTGTTCTTTCAATTTGTTTCTCAAATTCCTTTTGTTGGGTGGTTCTGTTTTTTTCTGCCCCTGCCCCCTCTCCTTGTCTTTCTGTGCCTTTGTCTTTTTCTTGGCCTGTGGTCCCCAGGATATCCCTCTGTTCTGAAAAAGGCTTGTTGCCGCGGGGTCCTGGCTTTCACTGTGGTTTCTTGAGGAGAATCTCACTCTAGGCCACTCCTACTCCTCCCTCCTTTCTTCTTCCAGACAGAGATGCATCCGTTCTCAAAGTCCTCCTGGTCCCTGAGTAATATCTTTTATTTTTTATCAATTATCCCAGCTTTGTATTTTGCTAATCTCTGTTTTAAAAGTGTAGTTTGCTCTTTGTAGCCTGGATGATTTTTAAGTTTAAGTACTTCAGTTTTAGCAGTGTTAATATCAGCAGTGAAATGTTCATGCTTTTTTGTATCTGACTTAATTAATAGTTCGTTAAACATTTTTCAAACCACTGCAACGCTGCCTCTTGCCATTCATTTTTAAATTCGAAATCTTCAAGCCCACTTGATGGCACTATAGTTATTTTGAGTCCCTGTGGAGCGTGTTCCTTCATGAGGTACTGCTCTAGATTAGATATATTGTAAGTAATGTCAATTTCTATTTTTTTTAAAGTCTTTCTAATTTCAGAAAAGTAGTTTTTACATCACCTGCTCCTATGGTATCATCTGCTCCCTGCAGTCTCTACCGAGCCTTTCTGCATTTGTCGGCAAGTGTCTCACTTACCTCCCAGCTGAACCTGGCATTTGCACCTAAAGCCTCAGCATTTTGTTGCTTGTTGTAGAAGTGAGCTCCTTTGATGCATAAATGAATTCACCAGAACCATGATACTTGCAGTAATTTTGACAAGGGCGTATGTTCAATGCAAACCACTGATTCAGAACCAAAATGTGAGTACCAAAGGTTGTTAAAATTTCCACTCATGTAAATACAGATTGTCAAGCCTGAAGACACTGAAACAGTGTCCGAGTTCAGCAGCAGCAAGACAGCTCAATCAGGGAAATCCATAGAACAGTTGCTGCGAGACAACTGAACAGGCAGGTGCTACGTGAAGGGTAGCTACCCAAAAGTCAACAAGAATCCATGCACACAGCACTCCAAAGGCAAGAAACTACTTTCCACAAGAAATTACAGCATAATGCATTTTATTTGACCAAGGCTCTCAACCCAAACCTCAGCTCTTCGGCGTTAGCCTTTGTCGGGGGTGTGGCTATAGGGATCATAGCACATCTTTAAATAGCCAAATACCATTGAAGTCACCTGAAAGTAATCAATCTATACACTATGATATACCATTACATGGGTGACTGAGATTGAGCAACTCACATATGAGTGACTCAGTCTTGGCACTTGTAATGCGAGCTACCCTGAAAGGGTAGCAATGGGGCGAAGAACCAGGTGACTGGAAGGACAGGAGGGGGAACGGAACAGGATAGCAGGTACATGGGAGGTAGTGTGGCAAGAGGCGGCTGAGCTAGCTGTGTGGTGTGGTGATGAGGGTGGATGACTACAGTGGGGGGGTGCAGATTTTGTGGCTAGGGAGGTGCACAGTAGTTTTGTGTTTTGCAGGCAGGAGTTTTTTTTTTACAAGTTTCACCCCCTCTCCAACATGCATCCCCCTGGAGGAGAGAATCTTTAGAGTAAAGGAGGTGCAGGGGGCACATCCCCCTGCATAAAAATACATTTGTTTTCATCTGCACGCCTTCACTGGGAGTGTACATCACCTTTCTGTTTTTTTTGGTGATGTACACTCGCTATAACGGTGATCGCTATTTGGCAATCGTCATTATGATATGGAACCATAGGCCCAAATATACAAAGGATATGCAGTCAGCACAACTCAGTTGCACTGGCACATCTCCAAGATGTGTCCCATGGCCATATTCAAATAGGGGTGCTGTACAGCGCAAGTCCAGTTGCGCCGCAGTGCAAAGATAATGTATGCGGCTCATCCGGAGGGGACGTTCCCCTGCTTACATGGCACATCTCCATATCCTTCCAAAATGTGCGGCACAGTTTCCCGCACATCTTGGAGATGTGCCACACAAAGTTAAGCATGGAAAAACCATGCCTAAGTCATTGCCACCCACAAGCGGGCTGCTGTATTGCACAGTGCAACACAACAGCCCAAGCTAAGCTACCCTACACCAAGCCCTGATTGTAAAATAAAGAGTTCAACACCACCCATCCCTGGTAATCTAGTGTCCACCCCCTTCCAGCCTGATTGTAAAATAAAAAGTTCAACCCCACACATCACTGGTACTCTAGTGTCCCCCCCTCCTGTACCCGAAGCCCAGCTGATGCATAAAACATGTCTAAAACTCCCTGGCAGCCTAGTGGTACCCCTTCCTTCCCTGAACCCCATCCGAGTAATAGTCAATGTCTGAAAATCCTTGGTAGTCTAGTGGTACCCCCTCCCTGCCATGATCATAGCATAACACATATCCCAATATTTCCCTGGTAGTCCAGTGGACCCACCCCCCCACCTACTGAGGCACCCACACCCCACCCTGTTCCACCTATCCCAGCATGGCCATTACAGCCGGTGGGCAGGAAAACCCACCTGCACACCTCCATGGCTGCCTGCTGACTGTGCTGTCATTGAATGACAGCTTATAGTAAGCACTGCGATATCATTGGTCAACATCATCAACCAATAGTCTTGCAGTGAGTACTGTAAACTTTCATTCACAACTTCATGAATGACATAAGGTTGTGAATGAAAGCTTACAGCATGCACTGCAAGCCCATTGGTCGATGATGTTGACCAGTGGTATTGCAGTGCTTACTGTAAGCTGTCATTCAGTGACAGTGCAGTTGGTGGGTAGCTGTGGAGGTGAGCAGGTGGGTTTTTCTTCCTCCTGGCTGTAATGGCAGTGCTGAAATGGGGGGAGTGGGGTGGAGTGTGGATACCTCAGTGGGTGGAGGGGTGGGAGGTCCACTGGACTACCTGGGAAATATCAGGATGTGTTATGCTACAAACATGGTGGGCAGGGGGGGTACCACTAGACTACCCAGGGATTTTCGGATGTTGACTATTACTTGTATGGGTTCAGGGAAGGGAGGGGGTACCACTAGACTTCCAAAGAGTTTTGGACATGTTTTATCTATCTGATGGGGTTTGGGTATGGGGGGGACACTAGATTACCAGGGATGTGTGGGGTTGGACTTTTTATTTTACAGTCGTGCTTGGAGGTGGCACACTAGATTACCTGGGATGTGTGGGGTGTTTTTCTTTTACACGGCAGTGCCGGGTGCATTCCTGATGCAGACATGCAAATAGGACCATAATAACATGCAAATGGCCCCATTTGCACCTTGCATGCATAATGGACCCATTTGCATTTGTCGGTCTGAATATCTGGAATTTGCACTCGGTGCATCCCGCAGATGTGCTGCGCATCCCCATTCCAGGTATTCAGACTGCACAGAGGATGCACCACACAGAGCTGTAAAAATATATAGACATCAAAAACAACACATGAAAGCACAGGGCAAGTAGTGATCACCCTAGTAACCAAAAGTCAAGGCTTTCTATCAGTGACTGGGGATCCACAAAAATACCATGCTTGCAAATGGGAGAGGCCCTTGATAAATGCTTATGTATCACAGTTTATATACAGTTATGTGGACTGATGTGCTGCACACTCGAGCAGACTAAATAGACCAAATGGCCTGTATCTGCTGGCAATTTTGTATGTTCGTATGATTAGTGTGACAGTAACTCTGTCTTGCATTTGTACTTTGTTAGATAATGGGAAAAAAAACATAAAACATTTTCTTTTATATGCTATTCATTTAAATTTATGTTTAAAGTGTGTAGATTGATTACTTTCAGATGATTTTAATTGTATTTGGCTATTTAAAGATGTGCTGTAATCCCTATAGCCACACCCCCTGGCGAAGGCTAACGCTGAAGTGCTGGGGTTTGGATTGAGAGCCCTGGTTGAATAAAATGCATGATGCTGTAAATTTTCTAGTGGAAAGTAGTTTCTTGCCTTTGGAGTGCTGTGTGCATGGATTCTTATAAAATAATACAGAGTGAAAAATATTTACAGGGTATAGATAAAGAACAAATAAAAACATTATACCATAAATGAAACATCGTGAAAAAGAAATATACATAGAAACGTACATATCATTTACAAAAAGATAATTACAGAGATAAGCATCAGCAGAGAATAAAGGGAATACAGTAGCCTTTAAGATTGTTGGGAAGTGAAACCCTGGGAGGACATAGCAGCCAAAAGTAACAACTCACAGAGGAGAGGCTAATGAGGAGGAGAAAGGGAGAAGGAAGAGCAAAGGAGGGGCATCAGCGTGTCAGAGGAGGTCAGGTGGCATGGGTTAGGGTAAGGAAGAGGTGGTGGAAGAGCATAGTGAAGATAAGAAGGTTGGAAGAGGGAGAAGAAGTTGTGAAGAGTAGTAACAGGCAGGAATAGGTAGAAGTAGGAGAGGTAGAGTGAGGAAAGAGGAAGCATGCATGGGGCAGTTCTGAAGAGGAGTAGCAAGAGGGAATGGGTAGAGGTAGAGAGGTAGAATGAGTAAGGAGGGAAAGGTTTTTTTTGTTGACTTGGTTTATCACCTTCTGTATGGTGGGTCTTACTTGACCCCCCCTTCCACCCTATACGTGGGAGATCAACTACCCCCTACAGGCCAGCTTCCAACATAGAAGCATAGTGGGAAGGACCGTGACTTACCCCCCTATGGAGGGTCCCCCCTGTTGGCCCAATCTGGGAGAGGGAGACTGCATCACCCTTTTGAGTCCTGCCCTGACTTCTTCCGGGCTTCATTTGGTCTGTGAGGGAGGTCCCCCATCGTGGGCATTACTGCACTCGTTCAGGATGGGTTTTTTCTTGGCTACCCCTCAGGATGCAGTGTGTAATGTCTTCTGCATGGCTCCACACTCCTGCTGCTGGAGACTGCTGTCATCCCTCCCACTTTTGCATCCCGTGCACATTGCATTGCCATTGGTTTCAATCAGAGGCCACTGCAGTGCTGGGAGCTCCCTGGATCCCAACCCTGGGAGAGAAGATCAGTCCTCTGGATGCTCAATCCCCTCCCCTGTTGACCCTCCTCATCCCAGGCTTGTTCCAGAACCTGGGTTGCCGGCGTGGCATGAGGTGTGGTGTTCAGTGCCTCAACCCTCAGCACCACCAGGCCAGCCACAAGGAAGAAAAGTGACTGGGGCAGATGCATGAGGGAGAGTGTCAGGTATAGTTATAGGAGGGGCGGTGTAGTCACGTAGAAGAGTGGAGAAGGAGTGGATAGAGGTGACAGAACAGATGGGGGAGGGAATTCCAGAGTTTAGGGAGGTGGAAGGAGAAAGCAGATTGCCCAGCTGTGGTTCACCTAGGTGGGAGGGTTAAAAAGCAGAGGTTAGAACTATGAAGAGAGTAGGAGGAGTTGGAAGGGGAGGAGAGAAGTGAAGAGAGATAGGACAGAAGGCAGCTCAGCCAGTGTTTAGCAATTAGGGCGGCACAATGAGTAAGCTGTCTGACTTCAAGCAAGGGCAGAGAGAGGGAGGAGTAGAGGTGGCAATGGTTGGTCCTGGGAGGGCAATCCAGGGCAAACCTATAGAAGGAGTGGAAGAAGGGGTCCAATCTGGCCAAGGTTGACTTAGGTGCAGTACCATAAATGATGTCCCCATAGTAGAAGAGGGAGAGAATCATTCTCTGTATAATGACTCTGTGGGCCGGCAGAGGGATGCACTCACAGTTTCTATACAGTGCCCCAAGTTTAGGATGGAGGTCTTTATGTTAGGAGTCCACATGAACAGAGAAGTCTAGGTGTCAGTCAAGCCACGCACCTAAGTACTTGAAAGATGTAACGTCTTCAATGATAGAGCCATCCAGGGTGTAGAAAGAGGGCAGGGTCGGAAGTCTAGCAAGTTTTTACCTGGTCCCAAATGTCATGGAGACTGTTTTCTTAGTGTTTAAAGAAAGCTAATTAGAGTGTAACCAGTGCTGCATATTGGTGAAATCCAGCTGAAGTCTGTTTGTCAGCTCAGTGAGGGAAGAGCCAGAGGCAAAAATAATAGTATCATCAGGATACATATGAATGGATGCAGAAGAACATGCAGAAGGGATGGAGTTTAGAAAGATGGAGAAGAGAATGTGTCCAAGCACTGAGCCTTGAGGGATTCCAGTGTGGATGGGGGGACAGGGAGTTGCCAGTTTTGACAGTTTGCATTATGCCCATGATGTACTGTAGGAGAGGAACCAATCCATCACTTGTGGAGAGAGTCCAGCAGTAGATAGCTGATCTAGGAGGAGGGCGTGGGCAACTGTGTTAAAGGCTTTGGCCAGGTCAACAAAGATTGCAGATGTGATCAGGCTCTGGTCCACATTGGTCAGAATGGCATCAGTGAGCCTGAAGAGGGAGGTGGAAGTGGAGTGAGATTTTCAGAAACCAGACTGGAAGGGGGTGAGAAAGGAGGAGAAATCAATAAATGGAGATAGTTGTGAGAGTACCACAGGTTCTTGGAGTTTAGCGAGGGTAGAAAGAAGAGAGATGGGGCAGTAGCTGCCCAGAGCTGAGGGATTGCCACCATTAGGGAGGGGAATTATGGTGGCTTGATTCCAAGAAGTAGGCACAGATGCTAGGAAGAAAGACAGGTTGAGGAGTAGTGAAATAAGGAGGCAGATGGCATGAGCAGAGAGGTGCAGAGCTTAGGGTCCAGCCCATCAGAACTTGTGCCTTTAGTAGGGTTTAGAGCTAGTAATGCTTTAAGAGCATCAGCTGGGCAGACAGTAGAGAAAGAGAAGAGTGGGTGTAAAGTGTGGTGATAAGGGGGAGTAAGAGGAGGGGAGGATGGGGAGGAAGGAGAAGAAGGAGGAGGCATAGGAGGTAAAGAAGTTGTTGAATTCTGCAGCAACAGCAGGGGGTTCAGAGATGGTGGTCCCTCCTGCCTTGAGGATGGGGGGGTAGGCTGGATAGGGGGAGAAAAGGAAATGAATGATCTTCAAAAACTTAGAAGGATGGTTAATTTTGTTTCGGTGGGTGGAGGAAAAATAATCTGCCTTGGCGAGTTTAGTGGCCCTGGTGCTGGCATTCATAGAGTGCGATACCTGTAGTAATCTACAGGGGACCCATAAGATTTGTGAACTTTCCAAGCCCGATCACGTGCATGCAGGCAGGCTAGCAGCTCAGCAGAGATCCAGGGGAGGTAAGTACCACAAACCCTAGTTTTTCTAAGCAGGGCATGGCGATCCCAGATGGACATGAAATGTGTTGTGAATAAATTTAGTGCTGAGTCCATGGAGCTGACATCGGAGATGGTGACCAATCCATGGCTATTAGATCCTCGTGAAGGAAGGCTAGGTCCAAGGACTGGAAAGATGGGATCTGGATGAGTTTGGGCGGGGCTTTAGTATGGTGTACCTTGAGAATGCAGTAAACCATATGGTGGTCACTGAGGGCATCTGGGAGGGTGCAAGATGCAATAATTCTGTGAGGGTGAGTGGTTAGTGCCCAGTCCATTAGGTGTGATTTCGTGTTTTAAGGTTCAAGTGGGTAGGGTCAGTGATTAGTTGTGTAAGCTTTAGGGATTCGATGCTGTTGCAGAATATGGATGTAGTAGGGGAGAGCCTGTTTTTATTAAAGTCCCCAAGTATGAAAGGTTCCCCAGTGGAGGCATGATAGGAGATAGTGGAGAGAAGTTCAGTAATAAAAGCAGAAGGTAGGCCAGGGCAACAGTAGACAATGACAACAAAGCTGAGGAGAGAGAAGGGAAGGGAGATTTTGATGAGGAGAAGTGAATACAGTAGGCAGAAGAGAAGGAGATAGAGAGAATAGGGGCATACTGTAAGACGGAGGAAAGGTACATAGCCACACCGCCATCCCTGGTTGCATGATCCAGGAGGGTGAGGGAGTAGCCAGGGATGGCCTATGCTGAATCAGGAATCTTATGGGAGACCCAGGATTCAGATATTATTAGTAAGTCAGGGCTGAGGTTGGCCAGAAGAGGCTGCAATAAATCTATTTTAGGAAGGAGGCTTCAGATATTAAGATGAGCTAGGCTCAGACCTTTCAAGAAATTTGAAGGAGGGATTGCTGGGCCAGGGTTGGACTCCACATCACCAGCCAGCAGAAGTAGGATGAGGATAAGGAGTTTAGTGGGAGAGGAGGGGTGTTTGCAAAGCAGCTGAGGGATGGAGCGAAGGTGAGGGCAAGAAGTGAAGGGAGTGAGGATCAATGGAGGGATGGGAGCTGACCGTAATATAAAGACACTGTTATACTATCTTAATGGAGGGATTCAGACCCTGCACTCCCACCGTAATATAAGGATACTGTTATACTGTCTCTGTAGAGGGATGGGAGCTCACCATAACATAAGGATACTGTTATACTATCTCAAAGGAGGGATGGGAGAGCAGGGTCCGAAGGTCCCTGCACTACCACTGTAAAATAAGGATACTATTATGCTTTCTGAAAAGGTAAGGAAATTCATTGCAAAAAACCTTGTTAATACATCAGTTAGAGTTTCTACAAAATTGACAAAAGTAGGGAAATGAGGTGTTAGAGTTTCCAACCCAACCATAACACCCACCTCACCCCACCCCACCCTGCAGACACTGACAGGCATTTGGGGTGTGCCTTGGGGTTGTCAGTCTTAATGCTCAGCCCATTCCACCCTCACCTCCACCATGCAGATACTGACAAGCATTGGGGGTGTGCCTTGGCATCATCAGTACTAACGCTCACCCCATTCCCCTATACTATACCCATCTCAGCTTATTTACCTATGGAATGGGTGAACATTAATGCTGATAACGCCAATAAACTTTTATTTGGGATTTCTGGGACTGATAACATTTGTCATTTGTTCTTTCCATAGTCTTTCTTGTCTCCCCAAATTTTGAACATAGTCTTCTTATCACCCCACCTCATGAACCCCTAGGTGAAACTTTTCAAATCTATGAGAAAATGCCATTCCATGCCACAAGTGCAAAAACATGTTTTGGGCAGGATGTGAAAAATCACACCTGTACTGTTCATGAGGTGGAGTGATAAAATGGTTATGTTGAAAATTTGTACAGAAAATATTCAAAATGACCAAAGTTATATGCATGTGTAACCCCCCCCCGTTACCCGGGGTTACTAGAATCCCAGTAAGACCTAGTGATAGGCAGAGAAGGCAGCTTGTGAAACCCCAGTTAAATGGATTTCACACTGTCTCACTCTGTTCTCAGTCTCAGCTGAGACTGAGAAATAACATCATTATAGAACTTTCGCAGCTGCATAAGCCAAACTGGAATGTTGCAGTTGAAGGTTAGTGTAGAACACTGGAGATTTTGAATTCAGTCTGTGTGCAGTCTGAGTGAGAGACAGTAGTACAGCTGAGTGTGTGCAGGCTGTCAGAGCTTTAAGATCTGTTTTAGAGCTACTTTGGGAAGGTGTGTGTTTCCACCTGAAGAGGAACACAGGAACTGGTAATTAAAGTGGTGGAGACCGCTTTCAATGGTTCAAGATCCCCATCCCTTAGGGGATGGGCGGAAGATTTTTGCCTGTTTTCCAGGGACAACCCCCCTGGGTCTGGCTAAGGGAAAGAAGCTGCCTGTTCAAGTTGTGCTGAGGCACCAGAAGCTCTGAGAGAGATTCCTTCTGAAGGAAACACCTGTGGGGCACCTGCAACAAAAGGGTGAGTTTGCTCTGATAAAGGGCCAAGTGTTTTCACCTGAACAGAAGGAAACTAAAGGGACTGTTACTGTGGGGTCAGGAAAAGACAGCCAAGTATGGTTGGAAAGTGGGGATTGGACTGCTTAATCTGTGGGAGGTCTACAGTAATGAATATTGCCACTTAATTCAAGTATGTTCAAGTCCAGCACAAAGAGTGAAGGAAATTGGGGATTGGACTGCTTAACTCAGTGGGGGGGTCTAGAGTAATGGACAATGCCACTTAAAAGCGTGTTCAAGTCCAGCATAAATGGGAAGCAAGACAAGTAGATGGAATGTGAAATACATTTAGCAAGAAACTACATTGCAAAGCTTTACAGGATGAGGTGTTTACTGTCCAGAGAAATGGCCAGGTATGAATTGTGGGAGCGAGAAGTGGGAGACCCCCCCATCAGTAGTAACCAAATTCACCTCTACGGATTTGCTCTGAGACACCTTTTACTTTCTCTCAGGTACTTGGCCAGTGCCTGAGGAAAGTACTCTATGGAAGGTGTCCGAGTGGCCGGCAAGGGAGCTCAGCCAGGGAAAACCCAGAACAGTGTACAAGTTCAGGCTGTGTAACCCAAAGCAGTGTGCAAGTCTGGACTGTGTGCCTAGTGGGTTCAGAGCCTGAGGGCTAAAGTGTTGAGGAAGTGTTCTAGTCTCTTTTAATCTGCATTACCAGGAGTGTAGCCCCATGGGGGTCCATCTATGCTTTGTTTATTCTGTTTGGATGTGAATAAAAAGCCACACTTTAGAATCCCACTTCTGGTATTGGACATTACAGTTATTGCTTCCTGTGTTCAGAATTACTTGGGTGCCCCTGTGTAGACTAGCCAAACTGAGCCTTTGTGCAAGTGACCTATTCCTCCCTGAACCCAGCCCACCTGGTATTGTTGTCAAATACAAACGGCATGCCAGCCCTGGGTTACACATGCATAGAAAATTTTCAATGACTGCATGTAACATGGTAATTTTTAGGTGTTTTTTCACCAAATTTTTAACATGCCCTTTTTGAAACCCCGCCTAATGAACACTGCTACTGTACTGTCATTTTGTTCATTGGTCCCAAAAAGTGATTTTGCACAGTGACTGTGCCATTCTGCTCCACAGGTGTGAAAACATGTTTTGGGCAGGATGTAAAGAATGAGAGCTGTACTGTTCATGAGGTGGTGTGAAAAAATGGCAATGTTAAAAATTTTGAGTGAAATATAAAAATTGGCGAAGTTACGAACGTGTGTAGAAATGGTGCAACACACACTCGTAACAGTCATTTTTTGGACTTTTTTCACCAAATTTTCAACATAGGTTTTTTGGGACCTCACCTCATGAACACTGGCACTGTCATTTCATTAATCAGCCCCAAAAAGTAATTCCGCACAGCAAATGCAAAATCACCTTAAGGGTCCAATTAACAAGATGACAGTGATAGTGTGCATGAGATGGGGTTCAAAAAAGCCCATGTTGAAAATCTGGTGCAAACATTCCATAAAATGCCCAAGATATCAACATAAGTTCAAAAATGCCATTGACTGCCATTATACAGCATTTACCTTGATTCCTCAGTTCACGGTTCGACTTTGAAAAGTGCAGACATGTCCCGGTCTAGAGAAGATGACAGCCGCTGATCTCTGGAGGTAAGTATGGGGTGAGGGGGTTGTGGGGAGGTGGGTGTGCAGCAGGAGGGTTGGGATGGGGGAAGGGATGTGGGAGGCTGTGAGGGATTGTTTTCTTTTCAGTTAAAAAAAGACACTGGGGATGGTTTTCATATTTTCAGATAAACATACCTGTTTGGGGACAGTGGGAGTGGGCTCCCCAGTGTCCCACACTATGAGGGTGGGGGCATACTTGTATGGGGACACTGGGAGTGGGATCCCCAGTGTCCCAGACTTGGGGGTCATACATGTATGGGGCACTGGGAGTGGGCTCCCCAGTGTCCCATGATGAGTTTTCTTTTTTCTAATAATAAAAATAAGTGATTGGGGAGTGATTTGGGGACACTGGGAGTTGGCTCCCCAGTGTCCCACAGTGGTGGTGGTAATACAGTAAATATATCGGGTCACTGGAAGTGGGCTCCCCAGTGTCCCACAGAGGTGGTGTTGTTGGGGTATAAATATATCAGGACACTGGGAGTGGGCTCCCCTGTGTCCCACACTGCTTGAGGGAGGACACACACCTTGTGATAGTGGGAGTGATCCCCCCACTGTCCCACTACGAGGGAATGTTTTCTTCTTTTTTTTTTTAAAGAACCTGTAGGGAGTTCTTCCTTTGGCCGCCATTTCTCTGAAATGGCTGTTGGTTGTGGTCTGAAACTTTCAGGGTTTAAAGCCTTTGCCCCACTTATGTGCCTTTTGAAGGTTTGGTGAAAAAATATTGATCTGCTCAAAAGTTATTTCATTTTAATTTCCCCTTAAGCTCCCTGCTACACTATGTACCCTGCCTATGAGAACAAGCTACCTGCTTTTGAAAACAAGCTTGTTTTCATATGGCACATCTATTTTTTCCCATTGGAACTCAAGGGAAATTAAAACTTAAATATCTTTTGAACGTATTAATATTTTTTCACCAAACCTTCAAAAGGCACATCTGTAGTGGTGGGCGAAGTTGCTAGAATCAGCTACATGAAGCAATTCACAAAAAAAGGTGGAATCTACAAAGTAATCTGCAATGCAAAGTGGAGTACTTTGCATCATAATGAGGATCACAAAGTCTATTTGAAACAATGACTTCACTTTACTCCGCCTTTTCCCAACCACTTCTGCACCAATTGTAATGTGAAGTACGTTGAAATCAATGTACTTTGCATCCCTATGCCTTGTTGGTGAGCTCCAAGGTGAATCTTGCAGTGATCCATGGTACTGCAGGTCACATGGGCTTTAGATTGTTCTGCACCACTTCAGTCCTGTGTAGTGTGTGTGTAGTGGCAGCTGGAGACAGTTTGCTTTCAGAACTGAGATTCAAACCCTCTTAAAGCCATTCAAAAAGCCTTTTTGAGCCATTTTTTTTTTGTTGCACAAAATTTAGCACATTGATTGTAGGAAACCCTCCTGTGCTCATATCATCGAGTGTTTATTGTTTATGTGTGGATTTTGAATGTTAATTTAGAACATTCAATCTGTGTAGTGGCTGACACTTGAAGTGTGCTTGGGGAGGGGCGTATCTGTGGTGGAGGTAGATTAACTGGGAGAAAGGCAGTCTTTCTGTTTTGGTTATAGTTTTCTTGTATAACTGTGTTCAAGTACACACAATAATATTTTCAGTAATTTTTGAAATTTTTTTGCTGATTGTTGTGGTGCAGTACATAATTTCAGTTTGTTTAAAAGATTTAGTTATATTAGTGGAGTTTTCAATTTGCTGCGCATTACCTGTAAAGTGTGTGTGAGTGTGAGTGCAAAGCATGCCATCAAATCAGACACAATTTATTGTGCCACACAGTAATTGCAGCACTGTGAACCTGCTATCCATCTGTGTTATTTTGTATTGCTTTGTGGTATCTTGGTAGTGGACTGTTACTGCAGTGCACTGCCCCATCTGCCCCAACTGGCAAAAGGTATTCTTTTCCAGATTTGGATTTGTGACTTGTGAGCACTGGTTAAGGTGGTGTTTTGCCTCTGCGTCTGCATATCTTGAGTGGGCAGCGCAATCTTAATCTATCTATGTGTTTGCATCTCTTTAGGGCCCAATCTCCATCTGTAACATAAGTCACAGTTGTTTATTTGGCTTCCCTTCAGAGTACTGGTGTGGTTCATATCTCAGCGTGAACATCGTACTCATTAGTGTGCATTTTTAAGTCAGGGAGATCATCACGAGTCACTCACAATACAAATCGCATTTTTCACCTTCACTTTCATGATTCATGAATTACCAAAATTTAAGTTTTTGGGTTTTAAGTTGCATGTAACCCTCTTTTGTAGTATCTCGGCTTGACCATTGTACTCATTGATATGTGTTTTCAAGTCAGGGTGTTTGGGGTGGTACAGGTCAGGGAAGTACAGCCGTAGGTATTTGCATATAGTTCATTAGCCATGTCACATCAGTCACTCATCATGACTCCAAGACAAATCACGTTCTTCATCTTCACTATCATGATTCACGAATGACAAAACTTTAAGTTTCTGGGTTATACATTACATGCAACCCTGTTTTGTAGTATCTTGGCATGACCATTGTACTCACTGATATGTGTTTTCAAGTAGGGGTGTTTGGGGTGGTACAGGTCAGGGAAGTACAGCTGTAGGTATTTGCGTACAGTTCATTAATCATGTCACACCAGTCACTCATCACAAGACAAATCACATTCTTCACGAATCACAGCAGTAACATTTTTTTTCGGTTCTGATGATATGCTGAAGATCTGTAAAGATTACCAAAACATTGATGAATCTTTTTTACTTTTTTTTAAATAATGCCTCCCCAAAAAATAACATTTGAATTTGATAATACCACATTATTGCTTCCTTCTGCAACTTTGCTTCCTACTGAGCATGGTGGTGAACAGCTAGAAGGATGCGCTGACCACCCGTGCCCAGGTGGCTACCCTTGGACCCCTGGGGGACCACCATGTTACAAAAATTGCAATGCACCATGCTGGAGTCGTCAGGGAAGGAAGAGAAAAAGGCCCACACAGGGGAGTCACGGGTAAGACCCGGTACAGGTGGTGGGGAGAATCAGGACACACCTGTTGCTGTGCGGCCAGTGGTTGAGGGCTGACAACCTGCTGTAGTTCCTGCTGCTCTTGTTGCAGCTCCTCCTGCTGATCCTGCTGCAGCCGATGCGCCACCTGCGTTACTGCTGCTCCTGAATGACAACCACAGTTGCTGGGCTCACTAGGGCTGCAGGTGGGGTCCCCAAAGCCTGCCAATTTAATCTAACTGGGAAGCCACCTCTCATTCATGGCCCACAATCATCCACATTCCATCAAGAAAGTAAATAACCAAAAATAACCAAAAACAAATCCACTATTACAAGTACTAGTAAAATAAAGTACATTACCTAAAAATAAGTGCATAAAAATACTATTTTTAACAAAAAAAAGCATTTCTATTTATATAAAACTCTTCTGAAATGCTACAACAACTAAATACACAAAGATTTAACACACAGAAAAGAACTATAACTTTTTATGTGCTCCGAAACATACGGAGTAGAGTCAGACTGCACACTGCAGAACTGCCTGGACTGCAAACTCTTTCCACTAGAGAAAGTGAAATTATAAGGCTAATAGAATATTAATGAGGCTCATTCACATTCTGATTGGTTACTGGATCAGTCATTAATGGCGAAGTAATGACCGATCCAGATGTTTAAGTAGCATGAGGAGCCACTTCATATGAAGGTGGAGTGAACCATGAAGCCTGAAATGGTCACAGAGTGTAATTCCCCACTTACACAGTAAAAGTAATTAAGCCACCCACGATAATTCTCCACATATGCAGTGACAGAGAAGCAAATAGAGCCAAATATAGCGATCGAGTCTAAAATAAAATGTAAATGTTAGCTTAACAGTTAAAGGCAGCAGTGACATAAAAAGCACAGTTCTTATATTTTGATCGGGTTTCCAACTGCTGTTCCTGTCAGCAGTTGGAAACCCAATTGAAAAGAACTGCTTTTTAGATCACTGCTGCCTTTAACTGTTAAGCTGACATTTAAACTTTATTTTATGCTTGATGCGACCTGGGGGGGGTACATAGGAGAGGAGAGGATAGCACGCAGGTTATCACTGAGTAAAACATTTGACATTACAGGTTGTGCAATGGAAAGGAAAACTCGCTGGTTTTCTAGTATAGTACAATAGCATTACATTATTACATACATTACATTACATTAATGTGTACACTTAATAGGAATTACAGTATAGCGACGGGTTATAGGCAGTGAACAGTTAGGCACAGGACACGATGATCCAGTCATGGTGCAGGTTACATGAACTGGAAGTGCAGTAAGACAGCAAGGCAACAGAAGTGTAATACGTGCAGTAGTTGGTTAATAGCCCAGCTTAGTAGCGTATGATGGGTGCCGTTGGTGAGCAGGAGGAGATACAGGGTAAGAAGGTTGTGCACAGGAGGAATTCATGTGCAGGTACAGTTTATCATCAGGTAGTTAGCCATGGCAGTAGCAAGGGAGTGAGTGGAGGAGGAGTAACGAATTTGAGGAGGAAGATCGTTCCAGAGTTTATGGAGCCTGTGTGAGAAGGCTGCTTGTCCCAAGGTGGACTTCCTCCTAGGGATTAGTAATTGACGGAAGTCGTAGGATCTAAGCACATGGGACGGAGGGGGGCTGGTGATAGCAAGGAGGAGCGGTACGCTGGAATGGACCCTAGTCAGAATTTTGAGATAAACTTTGTACAGTGCAGTTGGCGGCGATTTTCAAGAGAGGGGAATGCAAGAGAGCAGTAGAGATCACAGTGATGGGTTTGGGGGGTGCATTGAGGGCGAAGCTGCAGAAAGCATCAAAGATGGGGTCCAGTCTAGATAGGGTGGACTTGGGAGAAGCACTGTAGACTGTATCACAGTAGTCAAGAGATGGTAGGATCATCTTTTGCACTAGTTCATGCATAATGGTTAGTGGGAGGCTGCCGGGGTTCCTGCAAAGGGAGCTGAGCTTAGGGCATAGTTTTTTCAGGATTGCGTCGATGTGGACCAAGAAAGATAGGTGTTGGTCAAGCCAGACCCCAAGGTAGCGGAAGGAGGAGGTGTTTTTCAGTACAGTCCCATCCAGGGTGTGGAAGGAGGGGAGGGTGGAGAGTCTGGACAGTCGTTGCCTTGTGCCGAAGGTCATAGTGACTGTTTTCTCAGCATTTAGGGAGAGCTGATGAGAGCTGAACCAGATGTGAACTTTGTTGAAGTTGGCCTGAAGGTTGGTATTTACCTCTTCCAAGGAAGAGCCAGAGGCAAAAAGGACAGTGTCATCTGCATACATCTGGATTGATAAAGTTGAGCAGCGCAGAGGCAGGTCATTAAGGAAAATGGAAAACAAAATTGGTCCAAGTACTGAACCCTGGGGGACCCCAGTGGTCATAGGGAGAAGGGGTGGATGTGGCGTCTGCAATTCTGATGGATTGGGCCCTACCTGTGAAGTAGGCACTGAACCAGTTGGAGGCTGATTCAGTAAGACCAGCTTCCGATAGGCACATTAACAAGAGGGGGTGGGAAAAAGTGTTGAATGCTTTGGCGAGGTCAACAAATGTAGCTGAGGTAATCTGCCCTCTGTCCATACTGGAGAGGATGATGTCAGAGAGAAGCATAAGGGAGGAGGCAGTGGAATGGTTCTTCCTGAATTCTGACTGGAACAGCATAAAGAAATTGGAGTCAGACAGAAAAGATGTCAGTTGGGTGAGCACGAGGTGTTCTTGTATTTTAGCGAGCGCAGGGAGGAGAGAGATAGGGCGGTAATTTGATGTGGAGGTGGGGTGCCCCCCCCTTGGGGAGGGGGATGATAGTGTGTTTCCGTGTCTGTGGGATGGTTTGAGTGGCAAATGAGAGATTTAGTTTGTTGGCAAGCGGGGTTGCTATGGTGGGGGCAGAGAGGTAGAGGAGTTTGGTGTCTAGTCCATCTGGGGATTTACCTTTTGAAGGGTTTAGAGATTGTAGGACATTTAGGGCATCGATTGGCAAGATATCTTTGAAGGAGAAGGTGTGAGGCCTGGGTGTATTCATAGGTACTATAGGAGGAATGTGTGGGGTGGGGGTGGACAGGGAGCAGAGTAGCATGGAAGCACACGAAGAGAAGTACATGTTGAACTCAGTGGCTATAGCGCTAGGATCCGAGAGGAGGATGTTGTTTACACTTAAGAGCGGAATGGGTTTGGCAGCAGGTGTAGAGAATAGGGAGTGAATGACCTTCCAAAATTTGGATGGACTATTTAAGTTAGATGTGAGGGTGGAGCTAAAGTATTCTGCTTTAGCTAGCCGGGTTGCTGTGGTGCATTTATTACATAACATGCGGTACTTGGTGAGATCTTGAGGGAGGTGGGATGATTTATGCACTCTCCATGCTTTATCACGGGTGTTTTGACATGCTATGAGTTCAAGGGTAATCCATGGCAGATGGTTCCCACGTACCCTAGTGTGATGCAGAGGGGCATGAGTATCCCAGACATTGAGGAACGTGGTTTGGAAGTGCAGAAGGTCATCATCTGTCGAGTGTAAAGTGGAGGTCGGGTACCAGTTTGCTAGGACTAGATCATCTAGCAAAGGGGACAGATTAAGTGATTTGAAGGAGTATTGGACTAGGAATTTTGGGGGAGCTTTGGAACATCAGGAACTAATTTTTCACACAGAGGGTGGTAGGTGCAAGGACAAACTAAAACTAATGATCAACATTCTGATGGGACAGCAGCAGTTGATGCATCCCCATAATTTGTAGCTGTTGCCCCTCAGTTCACTCCAGCTGCTGTTCAGTGTTGTCAAGACGGTGGTTAACAGCCTCCAACTCACTCCACATCAGGCCCAAATCAGCCTGTGTGGCAGGTAGTTGGACAGGGTTGCCACTGTCACCTGCTGCAGGTTGTGGTGGTGGAGCAGCCACTTGATCCATGGCCCTCCCCCGTTTCACACCATCAAGCACAGGTGGACACTGTGCTGCCCCCTCCTCCTCAGCAGGGCCTGCAGGTGCATTACTGCCCTGTTCTGCAACCTTGGCCTGCTACTGTACATGGTGGTGGTTGTGCAGGTGGGTGTGCTGACCACCTATGCCAAGGTGAGTTCCTTTGGAGCTACGGCGCACCTCCACACCACACAGATTACATTTCACTATATTGCTGTCCCCAGGCAGTGTAGTAAAGAACTCCCATGTTAATGAGGAGCGTGGAGGACCAAGCACAGGGGGGGGCAGGTGTTGTTGGAGCCAGGGGTTGCTGTTGCAGTGAAACTCTCTTTCAAGCATGATTCACTTCCTGCCTGCCTGAAGCATGTGACCCAGACTGTGTAAGTCATGTGATGTGTGTGGGCTGCCTGTAAATTTTCACTCCACCCTTAAAAGTGAAGGGAGCAACATGAAGTCATTATCACCATTATTACATGGTGAAGTGGTGAAGTAGTGGTCTCAATAGGCACTTCGCGTAGCAGTAAAATAACACAAAGTGGGCTACTTTGCTAGCAGAATTTAGCTTTGTTGCATCTCAACACATCTGTGGGGCAAAGGCTTTCAACCCTGAAAATTTCAGACCACAACCAACAGCCATTTCAGAGAAAGGACTGTCAAAAGAAATGTAAAAGTTCATTCATATCTAGTGTTTTTCACCCCTCTGTATATCAACAACCACAAAAGGGATTCACACAAAATTTGGCAGGTCAAGAGATCTTCCTCTAGCCGCAAAGCATGCCAAATTTTGTTCAAATCCATTGTACTTTTGCAAAGTTATTAAAGTGCAACATTTGATGTTTAATATTAAACTACCCAGCCAACTCTAATATACTTGCTCTACCACGCCAGTATAATATGTAAGCAATAAGACATGACAAGGTGTGCATTATGGTGAAATAATCGCATGCATTGTTAGGTAAGAGGTGCAGCTGGGTGCCATCAAATGCACCTGAGAAGTGTGATTATTTCATGACTGATTAATTTTAAATGGGATGGATAGAATTTTAATGTTTATGTTGAATTGCTGCTATGTGCATCCTGTTTGTGAATTGTACTATACAGCGCCCAGAGTCCATGGAATTTGGCACTCTGTAAATAAAATATCTATCTATCTATAATGGCACACCCCTGGAGTGTCTTATTGCTCTTATAAAATGGCATTTAAATATATGACTTTAAAGGAATGGAAATAAGAAAAAAGTATTTTAAAAAGATAACAACTGGCCCTTTTATTGAAATATGCTTCCACTTTAACTCTGAATACAAAAAGAGTCCCCATTCTGGTAACTGTGGGGTTAGCTAAAAACACAAAACATAATGAAAACTGTGTATGGCATGCATTTTTATAAGAAAAAAATGTTACCTTGCATTTTAAATTAATACAAGTACTGTTTCTTAATGGAAATGTGTTCAAAACTTTAAACCTGCCAGGTTGCCTTTTCTGGTGTGGGGGATGATAGATTTAGTTAAAAATACCCAGGTATGATTCAAATATATGTGCTTTTATAAACTTCAGGAATGTATTTCAGCAGTTTGGATCTGCCTCTGCCTATGCAACTGTGTTTCCCACTTTTACTCTTTGTTTATGAAGTATTATTACCTACTTTCTTCATCCTGCTTTTTTTCCCCTCTGTCTTTCCCCACATTCAAGATATGGAATGTTTACCATGGAATGTTTGCCATGGAATACAGGGATTCAAAATTCTGCTTAGTTCCACTGGCAGAATGTTCCTCTCCTAACACACTGTACACACACACACACACACACACACACACACACACACAAAGGCATTTGTTACAGCCACAAACTCAATTATCTCACTGTCAGGGAAAGAAGAAGAGATTTCCCTAATGAGCAGTTAAAGACAGATAGAGGATTTTTCATTGTCAGCAAAGAAACACTTGTAATGAAAACTATGAACAATACTTAATGCTTATAATTTGTTTATGTGTGCAAGTAGTGCATGATAATCAATGAAACACTATTTAATTAATTTGTTTTATTTTTTATTTAAGGTAGTTTCATTTTTAGGGCCTAGTTGATGTTTTCTTTTATTCTGAAAAGATAGCAGCCATGTTTGTAATGGAAGATCAATTCTGGTTGTAGGGGGACTGATGAAAGATAATTCTGGTTGTAGGAGGACTGAGTTACTCATTGTGTGATGTGGTTTAGGACCAGGATGACAATGCATTATGCTCTAATATTGAACGGTCACCTGACTGGTTTTAACCACTTAATGTTCTTTGATTTGTAAACCCATAACTATATATAATGTTTCTTTTTGTTCCTGGCTTCAGAGTGGCTGAGAGTTAGGCCTGACAACCCCATGGCACACCCCGACTCCTGTTGGTTTGTGGAGGGTTGGGGTGGCTGGAGGGGTGATAGATGTTGGGAACCCTAACATTGAATTTCCAGACTTTTGTCACTGTGCTAGCAACCCTAACTGATGCATTAATGGAGTAATGCAGGAACAGTTGTGACAGGTGTGCCTTGTTGTTTTTAACCCTAATGCTCAACCTGTTCTGTTATTCTGTATCCATGTTACCTCACTTAGCCTTAAAATGGGGTGAGCATTAAGGTTCAAAATGCCAAGACACACCTGTCACAGCTGTTCTTGCATGCACGGTGGGAGTGGGGTACTAGGGTTGGAAACCAAAGGAGGGGGTGGGGTGTAGGGGTTGGAAACTTGAAGTTGCCCCATGCCTGTTCCTGCATGCACAGTGGAAATCGGGTCTTAGGATTGGGAACCTTAAGGTCATATTTCTCTACTTTTGGCAGTTCAACCCTAATGGTGCATTAACAAAGTTTTTGCAATGAATATATAATAAGGATGCGGGAGCGCCCTTATAGTTAGGGTTGGTATAGCCTTTCAATGTTAAATCTCAATTTTTGCACCTTAATAACTTTGTCATTTTACAACCAAATAACCCAAAAATTGGTATGTGTTGTTATGTTGTCAGTGTCAGAAGATGTGGAAAGTTTAATGACAACAGCTTTAATGGTTTTGGAGATATAAAGTGATCAAAAACACAAAAAGGAACTTTTTTCCAATAGGATAATATGGGATTGTTTGCTCTCTTGTACAGACACATAATTAAGTTTGCCTCTGAAATTTTCAGGGATGATGGTGTGTGTGCCAAGGGTGTGCCTTTAGATGTTTTGGTTTTAAAATATATTATCATTTACCATTCAAGTAGTAAATTGTGAATGGTACATGTCATTTACCATTCACAATTTACTGTTTGAATGGTAAATGTTTGAATGGTAAATGCCATTTGCCATTTGAACAGTAAATGTAAATTTACACTTTACTGATAGCAGTTTCAGTTTTCAGTTCCAATTTCCACCATCTTGTTTTCCGTTAGAGATTGTAGAAAACTTGAATATTTAAAAAAATACTGCCCCTAGTTAAAAACTAACAGTTGTGTTTACCTAATTGGGAACACTCCTGTCATTATTTTTGTAGCATGTGGTCCCAAAATATGTTGTTTGAGTGGTAGTGTGTGCTGCAAATTGTGGTAGAATCCTGACACTATCTTGCCTGTGTGACAGTATGGGGGTTGGGGAGATTTCCAGGCAATAGCGCTGCTCATTTTTGTGGCAAACAGACCCAAAAATTGGATTCCGCAGTCCCCAATTAGGTAAACACCAAGTGTTTACCTAATAATGACTTGATTTTGCCCTTTTACATCTCCTAATGGAAAGGGGGTGAGGAATATTATTACAAATTATTTGAATTACTGCAGACAGTGGGTTGCCCACTCCTGGTGTTGTCAGTAGCCCCCCTTCCCCAACAGTGTGGGACACTGGGTAGCCCACTCCCAGAGTCCCCAGTTGTGTAAATAAATCCACAATATAATTGTGGAACACTGGTGATCCCACTCCCAGTGTTCCCAGTATGCCCCCCCAGCAGTGATGCTGCGGTCCCCCATTATGTTTGCTGGCAGTGGGGTGCCCAATCCCCATGTTGGCAGTAGCTCCCCTTCCCTGACAGTGTGGGACACTGGGTAGCCCACTCTCAGTGTCTCAAAATGTCCCCTTAAGTCTTTTTTTATTATTAAACCTTGAAAAAGAAAATGGTCCCTCATCATCTCCCCATGTCCACCCTCCCCATCCCCACCTCCTCTCATGCCCCCACCTCCCCAAACTCCCCTTACCCCATACTTTCCTCCAGAGGTCAGCAGTTGTGATCTTCTCTAGACTGGGACACGTCTCCACTCTTCAAAGGTGAACCACAAATTGAAGGAATCAAGGCAAGCCGTATAATGACTGTCCAAGGGGTTTTCAACTTATGTTGATATATGTGCCATTTTTTAGGAATTTTGACCTCAAATTCTCAACATGGGGTTCTTGAGACTCCACCTCATGAACACTGTCACTGTCATCTCATTAATTGGTCCAGAAAGGTGATGTTGCATTTGCTGTGAGGAATCATCTTTCGGGACTGATTAACAAAATGACAGTGCCAGAGTTCTTGAGGTGGGGTCCCAAGATCCCCATGTTGAAAATTTGGTGCAAAAAGTCCCCAAAATGACTGCATTATGAGTGTGCATTGCACAGTTTCTACGCATGCTCGTACATCACCAAATTTTAATATTTTCACTCCAGATTTTCAACATTGCCATTTCTTCACACCTCCTCATGAGGTGGAGGGTGGTGCCCCTGAATGCATGGAGTCTTGGAAACAAGATGGAAGACCTGCAGTCACTATTAGAGGACATGAGGGTGGACATAGTTGCAGTAACCGAGACTTGGGCAACATCACACTATGACTGGGACATTGTGATCCCTGGATATAAACTATACAGGATAGACAGGGTAGTTTGCAGTTTGTATCAGGGAGGGAATAACTTGTGTGAGGAAGGAGGCCAAGGAAGGGGAGGTGGAGGCATTATGGGTTCAGTTAAGGTCCAATAGAAGAAGAAATGTGCAATTGGGGGGGTGGTCTGCAGACCACCCAATCAGGATGAGGAGAGGGACTGGGAACTGAGCTCACAAATATCCAGAAGCTGTGGGGAAAGGAGAGGTGGTAATTGTGGGGGACTTCAACCTGCTGAAGGTGGACTGGAGCATACCATCCACAGCATGTGCTAGGAGTCAGGTGATCCTGGAAGGACTGTAGAGTGGGTTCCTGACTCGGGGTATCAGTGAACCAACAAGAGCTGAGGCAATTCTTGATCTGGTGCTCACAAATGGGGAGCATGTACAGGAAATAATGGTCAGGGAGCCACTGGGTGGAAGTGACCATTGCACAGTGTGGTTCCAGTTGGATATGGGCAGGGAAAGCATCCTGACTAAGACCAAAATCTTGGATTTCAGGAGGGCAGACTTCAGGAAAATGGACAAAGTGCTAAGCAGCCATCTGGCAGGCATCAGAGCAGATATAGGGGTGGAACAAAGGTGATCCATCATTAAAGAAGGACTACTGGTTGCCACAGATGACTGTGTTAGGCTCAGGAGGAAGAACGCAAGGGCCAAAGTGCCCAGCAGGTTCAGTTCTGGGATTGCCCAGGCAGTAGGTGAAAATAGGTTGGCCTATAGAAAATTCAGGAAGACCAAGAGAAGGGTGGATAGAGAAAGTTACCTAAGGTTGGCCAGTGAGGCAAGTAAGAAAGTCAGGCAAGCAAAGGTACAGAAGGAGCTGCAGTAAGCTGAAGGAATTAAAAAGGTGGAGAAGGCTTGCTTTTACTATATAAGTGAGAAAAGGGACAAGAAGGAAGGGACTGTTAGGCTTAGAAAAGAGGTGGAGTGGGTGGAGGATAATGGGGGGAAAGCAGAGATACTAAATGAATACTTCTGTTCCATCTTCACTAGGGAGAAGGATGGACCGGTGCCTTCAGGAGGGAAAAGAGGAGCGGGGAGTAGGGGAACACAGATGTAGTGATAGAGGAGGATAGAGTCAGTGAGTGAGGGGCTGCTGGCATTGAAAGTGGACAAATCACCAGACCCAGACAGAGTACATCCAAGGTCAATAAAGGAACTAGCTGAGGAGCTGGCAGGACCACTGGCAGACTTATTTAATAGTTCACTAGAGACAGGCATAGTACCGCAGGACTGGAGAACATCCACGCCTTCATTACCACCCATCTTGACTACTGCAGTGCCCTCTACCTAGGGTAGTCTGGGGTTGATATCTGCTGCTTGCAGCTGATGCAGAATGCTGCAGCCAGCCTGTTGACTGGTACCTCTAGTACCAGTCACATTATGCCTGTGCTGCACGAACTGCACTGGCTGCCAGTTCAGTGGCAGATCACCTACAAGGTAGGCTTGCTTACCTTTAAAGCCCTCCACGAAGACGGACCTGACTACCTGAAAAATCTCCTGACTCCCTTCTTCCCCAATCTCCCTCTCCAATCCACCGATGAGGGATTGCTAGAGATTCCCAGGGTTCATCTGGAGCTCATGCTTTTTTCATTTGCAGCACTAGCCCTGTGGAATTCTCTACCTAGTCGGTTAAGAGAATGCCTGACCATCAGCAGTTTTAAATTTATGTTGAAAACATATTTATTTTCTTTGGCCTTCCTTGATTAACTGATTAATTAATTGATTGTTTTAAATAACTTATAATATTATTAGTTTTTATTGTGATATTATATTATGTAAAGTGCCTTGATTTTGAAAGGCACTATATAAATAAAGTTTGCTTGCTTGTTTGCTTGCACATATAGTGCCACTCCACAAAAGCAGTCCCAAGGATAACCCAGGGAATTACAGACCAGTCAGTCTGACCTCCATTGTGGGCATGCTCATGGAGGCCATACTAAAGGAAAGGTTGGTGGAATACCTAGAGGAACATGGTCTCAAGGATGTGAGACAGCATGAGTTCATGGGGAGGAGATCATGTCAAACAAATCTGATTGACTTCTTTGACTGTGTCATTTAGACAGTAGACAGGGGTCAAGGGGTAGATATCCTCTGTCTTGATTTCAGCAAGGACTTTGACTCTGTGCCCCACAAAAGGTTGATCAGGAAGCTGTTGGATCTCAGGGTTGGGGAAAAGATGGCCAAATGGGTGGAAAACTGGCTGAAGAACAGAACCCAGAGGGTGGTTGTGGGGGGGAGAGTTATCTGGCACCAGACAGGTAACAAGTGGGTTCCCACAGGGCTAAGTGCTGAGGCCGGTGTTGTTCAATGTCTTCATCAATGACATTGGAGATGGCATTAAGGGAAAAATTTGCCTATTAGTGGATGACACCAAACTCTGTGGGAGAGTGGACACAGTTGAAGGGATACAGGGCCTACAGGAAGATCTGGAAAAGCTAGGGAGGTGGTCCAGGATATGGCAGCTTGGCTTCAATGCCAAGAAATGCAAAGTTATGCATATTGGAGCTAAGAATCCTAGGCCAGAGTACTACCTGGATGGAGTCCAAGTATCTGCATCAGAGGAGGAGAAGGACCTGGGAGTGATGATCACTAATGACCTGAAGCACTCCACACAGTGTATGAAAGCAGCAGCAAAGGCAAACAAGATGCTGGGAGCAATACCTAGGGGGATCAGTAGGAGAGAGGAGGTTATACTGCCCTTGTACAGGTCACTGGTAAGGCTGCATCTAAAGTATGGAGTTCAGTACTGGTACCCACACCTCAAAAAGGACATTAACCTGCTGGAGAAGGTCCAGAGAAAGGCTACAAAGATGACAGCCAGTCAGCAGGGTTAGGCATATGAGGAGAGGTTGAGGGCACTGGACATGTACTCCCCGGAAGACAGGAGAGAGAAAGGGAACATGATTGGGACCTTTAAGTACTTGAAAGGCATAAATAAGGTTGATAAGGAGAGTCTCTTTAAGCTGAGTGGCAACCATAACATGAGGGGGCACAGTCTTAAACCGTAGGGTGGGAGGTTTAGGATGGAGGTCAGGAAGCACTTCTTCACAGAGAGGGTGGTGGACACTTGGAATGTGCTGCCAGAAGAGGTAACCTCATTGAAGACAGTGGTCAGCTTTAAGAGAGGCTGGGACAGGCATAGGGGGAGGGTAAGGGTCATGGTAGACAGGATGGGAGGAGTGGGTAGGGAGGGCAGGAACATTAGTTCAAGCTATGGACCCTGTAATATGATCAGACTTGATAGACCAAATGGGCTTCTTCTGCTGGCTTCTTTGTATGTAATACAGCTGTCATTTTCCAAATCCTGCCCAAAATGTGTTTTCACTCCTGTGGCACAGAATGACGTGGTCAATGTGCCAAATCAACGTTCAGGGCAGATTAATGAAATCACAGTACTAGTGTTCATGAAGGGAGGTCTCAAAAAGCCCGTGTTGAAAATTTGATGAAATAATTCCCAAAAATGACCACATTATGTGCGTACATTGTGCAGGTTCTACACAAAAGCCTAACTTCAACACATTTTTCATATTTTTACTCCAGATTTTCAACATTGACATTTTTCATGCCTCCTCATGTACAGTGTACAGCTGTCATTTTTCATATCCTGATCAAAACATATTTTCACACTTGTGCAGAATGGTATGGCCGCTTTGCTAAATCAACTTTCGGGCAGATGTACTGCACGCTAATTAAGAGCTCAGTTGGCAGCTGGCCACAAAGGTAAGCAGAGGACTGAGCCAGTTACTGGCTTATTTATGCCAGGATGGGGGGGCCGGGTGGTAGGCACTGCAGGGGGATCCACCAGACCATCAGGTTTTGAGGGGTTGCAGTATACAAGGATTGGGGCAGGTGTGGTCCACAGGGATAATTGAACAATTCATATGGAAGATCAGGGCAGGGGGGAGGGCACTGGACTACCGGGACAATGGGTGTGTGCATAAGGACGTGTGTCGGGGATCGGGGAGGGCCACTATACTACTAGGGTTATTGGATGATTTAATTTTCATACAGTGTTGGGGATCAGTGATGATGGTGATGAGGGCTGGGGGTCTACTAGACCACCAGGGATAATGGATGATTTACTTTCCATACAGTGTCAGGGATCACTGATCAGGGCTGGGGGTGGGCACTGGACTACCAGGGTTATTGGAGGATTTAATTTTTATACAGTGTTGGGGATCAGTGATCAGGGCTTGGGGGTGGCCACTAGACTATCAGGGATATAGGATATTTTTAAATGTACACTATGTTGGGGATCGGGAACACCACATCACCATGTTAGTCCCAGTGCACTGCATGCTTTTCAGTAGCAATATTTAGCACCACGCTACAGGTCACACCAAAGACTGTAGTTGGGTGCTTTATTTTTGAATATCCTGGTGCGCTGCTATTCATGTCCCAGCTCCTCTGATAGTCCCCTGCATACACAATCTTTTTGCACTGGTGCTCTCACAGTGCACCAGCGCTATTTGCACCTTTGAATATTGCAGCCCGGCTCAAATGCGATGCAATTTTGGCACTAACGGTTTGCACCCAGTGCAATGCTTTGAATATCTGACCCCAGATCTTAAAGTAGAATGCCTTATATTGGTCTTTTTCTGAGAAAATAGTCTTCTAGTCTCAGTGATCGATATTATATGGTGCTCCCCATGTTTCATGATTCACTTCCACTTGAAACTGTAAACTGTATCACTATATTTATGTTCAAAGTTAAACTTAAGGATTGGTTACACAAAAGGAATGTTTGTACATAATGAGTCCAACTTTCCTCAGTTAAAGACCGTGTCCTTCATTTATTAAGCCAAACATATCACAGATAGCCCACCAGGGCTAAGGAGAACCACACAAAAAGAGATCTGACGTTTCAACTCACTGAGTGTTTGATAAAGACTCATTTGTGTTGAAACATCAGATCTCTTTTTGTGTGGTTCTCCTTAGCCCTGGTGGGCTATCTGTGATATGTTTGGCTTAATAAATGAAGGACGCGGTCTTTAACTGAGGAAAGTTGGACTCTTCATTTTTTGATACATGTGCCCTGGTGAGTGCCGTGGCTGCTCTTTCTTTGCCTGTATTTTGTTGTCACAGAGCATCCCAGCTCACCCTGGTGCGGCTCTCTTTTTGTTCAATGTTGGTACATATTTATGATGTATGATGTACTAGGAACTGTATATAAGGTATGTTTAGAAGTTTTAAACATTTGTATTGTCATGAGTTGTTATTTATCAACTTGTCTCTAGTGAGAACAGGCATTTCTGCTCAACAGCCTACAAGTATAAAAATAAAATAAAAAGAAAACAATAAAATGAAATGTAAAAGAACAAGGCTAGTTTAACTGAAGTTCAGTTAGCTGTTAGGGCCTTGCTTCTATTGCTGTTCTTGGCTTCGGAACTAAGAAAACTTTTTTTTTCTGAGAATTTAGTCAGGCTTGACTGCAGTGAGGCAAACTTATCAGCTCAGCACTGCTGTAATTACTTGAGTGACTTGATTTCATAATAAATATTATTTAAAATTAATACCAGAACCCTTCCTGTGAGGAACCCAAGCTTGAGTCCCTCCACAGCCACTTGTGCAACTGCAAGTGGCACACCATAGCTGGTAGGATGGAACTAGTTGACTGACTCCCCCTGCTTCAGTTAGCTGCTTTCTTGTTCTGTGTGTGTGCACTGCTGTGCATTCAAGACATTTTTCAAAGTTGGTGGCTATGTGCACAAGAAGAAATTAAAAAAAAAAGTTATTTTCCCTGAGAATTTAGTCAGGCTTGACTAGAGTGAGTCGGACTTGTCAGCTCAGCATTGCTGCAGTGACTTGATTTCATAATGAATATATATATATGTATATGTGTGTATGTATGTGTATATATATATATATTTGTATTTTTTTTTCCTTTGGTAACCAGGTAAGGCCCACTAAGCACAATTCCTGTTTTCAGGGCTGCACTTGGAGCACTGTGGAGGTTAAGTGACTTACCCAGAGTCACACAAAATGCAAGTGGAGACTGTGAGAATCAAACCCAAGTGTGCTGGGTGTACCAAGCTCATTCGCAGCTTGTTATTCTAACCTCCACACTACACTGGCAGCCCATTATATATAATTTAAATGTAATACCAGAAATCTTCCTGTGAGGAACCTGGGCTCGGGTTCATCCACAGCCACTTGTGCAACTGCAAGTGTAACATAGAGTAGCTGGTAGGGTGGGACTAGTGGACTGACTTCCACTGCTTCAGTTAGCTGCTTCTTTGCTCATTTGTGTGCACGGCTATGCACTCAAGACATTTTTTATAAGTTTGCGGCTATGATCAAGAAGAAATTTAAAAATATATATTTTTAAAGAAAGTTTGTGACTTTCTGTCCAAGAAGAAATTTAGAAAGGAATGTGTTTATTCTGAAAAAGTCTTTGGCTTTCTGCCCAAGAAGAAATGTAAAAACATATTTTTTTCAGGGAATTTACTAGTCAGGCTTGACTTTAAGTGAATGAGACTTGTCATCTCAACATTGCTGCAGTGACTTGAGTGACTATATTTCATAATAATATAGTTTAAATGTTATACCTCTCTTGTGATGAATACAGCTATAGCAGACAGAGAACATAGTACTGTACTACAAAACATAGCTAGTCCAGCAACCCCAGCAAAGCTGCAGAAGGTATAGAGTTGTAAGCAGTTGTAGAGAGTGAGCGTACTACAGAATGATGCTCAGACAGCATTTGCCACACAAAATTGTTTTACCCCACCAAAGCCTGCAGTCTCCAGCACCAGTATGGGGTCTGTTGACACCAGGGAAAAAAAGTAAAAATACCATTCAAAGCACCAGAAGTGCTGCTAGGTGGACATTATCATTAACTGCCACTGATACTACCAATGTAAATGTGTCCTGATCATCCCTTGTCACTACCACCAGTACCACCAGGATGAGGACATCCTCCTTAATAACTACCACTGCTCTGACCCACCACCCTTCCACTGGAACTACTAGCATCCCAATTTATTCTGCAGCTCTTGCCAAGCCAGCCACTCCTGCCACTATGACTGAGACCACTCCTGTCACTGTGACCCAGATCACTCCTGCCACTGTGACTGAGGCTACTCCTGTCACTGTGACTGAGACCACTCCTGTCACTGTGACCCAGATCATTCCTGCCACTGTGGCTGAGACCACTCCTGTCACTGTGACTGAGACCACTCCTGTCACTGTGACACAGATCACTCCTGCCACTGTGACTGAGACCACACCTGTCACTGTGACTGAGACAACTCCTGTCACTGTGACAGAGACCACTCCTGTCACTGTGACCCAGATCACTGCTGCCACTGTAACTGAGACTACACCTCCCACTGTGACTAAGACTACACCTTCCACTGTAACCATGGTGACTACCAGTACTGCTATGGTGACACTGTCCTGTCAGTAGGTCTAAACTCACTCTCAGGTTCTTGGCAATAATGGGAATGCAAGAAATCACAGACATGTTGCATAAGAGTAATAAACTTGTTTATTACTACCAAAAAGATAAATCACGGTTGCCCTAAGCAGTCCTTACCAAATACGAACTGGGAGCCAATGCTAAGCGTTCTCTATACCTCAAGGAATCTCCGTGTCTCTTGGGGTCTCTGAGGTAGAAGACGTAATGTCTTACATTATATACCTATGATAATTACTATGGTTACCATAAGATAGGATCATTTCTAGTTACAGAGATGAGACCTACTGGCTAAATTAGAGGTGGCTCCACAGTCCAAGATAACATTATACAATTTTGTAGTAGTCATCACTTTGTAAAGATGAAGGAAGCATAGTTATACATATATCAGTGTAGAAGTACAAATCACCAAAAGGTGGCAATGCCAACTTATATATACCAAAATCATTACAAGGACACAGATGTTCTAACATCTTATAAGCAAGAAATGCATATGTGTATTAGGAAATAAAGTGTATAACAATAATATGCATACATATCCTGACATCTGCTCTTGTATGGTAGATTTCCTATGCCCTATATGTTAGTATAACATATACCTCAGTGCTAGCTGTCTACGGTGTACCTCTGGGGGTACCAATTAGTGTGCAGGAACCTCATGTACCATCCTCCCCTTGTTGCCTATCAGGGCAACACAGCAGAAATAGGGAAATGGATAGAGAGCAGGGGTCATTTACAGACCCAACGTGCAAGCCTTGTAAAGGAACTCCAGCTGCTCACGGTGTTGATGCAGTGTGCACCGTAGGCAGCAAAGCATAATAAGAAGAAAAACTACAAAAAGTGCCTGTATAATAACAAAACCTTTAAATGTAATTTCTAACTGAGTGTTAGTTAATGCACTGTTCATATCACCATCATTAATAAGTGCAAGGACAGCTTCTTTAGCTTTAGTAATATTATTGCTGATGTGGATGAGTTGAGTATCTTTCCTCTCTAAAAGTGATTTTAATGTCAATGTAAGGGGGTCACTGTGTACATTAAAATATGGTAAATACTCAGATAGAGTGAGCAGATAATGAAGGTTACCATCAATGATATCATCATCCATAAGAGGGATAGGGGTTATAACAGTATGTCCAATAACTGCTATCTGATGAGGGACAAAGCAGAAATTGGGGCTATCATGACATAAACATAAGAATTCATATTTGTGACCACACAATACTCCCTGTCAGAATTATATTGCATTTTAACAGTGGGGGGTCTCCATTTTTGCAACTGTACTGGGCAGGTGTAAGTTGTCTTCGAAATCCATGTTGACAGGCGATTAACCTCCTTTCAATAAGATTGGTAAAGCTTGTCTGGAGCCAATGTTGAGTCTGAAAAGTCTGTGCCATTAGTTCTGATGTTATTGTCCATGGAAAAGGACAATCAATACTGTCAGAAGAATAACCACATACAGGTTTAATAACATAAAATATATCACATCGACAAAAGTAAATATATCCCTTCTTCACACAGCAATCTGTGTCCCGGGGTGACCCAGGCATCCAGGAAAGGATGGAAGACCAGTAGAGGAGGCAAGTCAATGCGTTCTCTGTAGATATCTTCATCAAGGTGCCCAATAGAGTGAACAGGTGCAAGTTTATCGAATAAAGCTGTAGTAGGATCAAAACGTGGTAAAGAGACAATAAAAGAAACAAACATTGTATCCTTAATAGAACATTTCTTAGAAGTAAAACAAGGACCAGTGTTAGGGTGACTGGTCACAAAACCCAAATTTCTAGCTGCGGAAAGTGAAATGGTTAAAGTTTGTTGCATACACATTGCAATACAGCTAGGGGTTTTACACCGTGGACAATACCATTTAGAGATGCGTCTGTCATGAATGATATCAGGGGTCCTTCCGGATTCTAGATCATGGAAAAGATTATCGATGGTAGTGATAATGTAGGAGCCATAGGCTGAACACAATATTTCAAGGGCAATGTATTGTCTATCTGCTTCTTTGTTATTTTGTGCAATGAGGGTGTTAATCGTATCTTTAGAATCTGTAAATACCTTAGCAATGTCATGCATGTTGTATACAGTGTATCTTTCTTCCTGACTAAGGCCATCCACACCGTGCAATAATGGGGGTATTATATCACTTACCAAACCAGTTTGGAATTTTGCTGAATGTGATTTGACAGCAGCAATGTCAGCCTTATTCCAGATAGACATAGCTGTACCAAAAAGACCTGTGTCGGTGCCTGTGGCACCTGTGACATCAGAGCTGTCAACTTCACGAGTATTACATTTGTGACTTTGATCATCAGGATTGAGTTTCCTCTTGAAATTGCCGCTATGCTTGGTAGTGTGTACCCCGGCAATAGGGTCTTGGGTACGAATCTGAAAAACTGCTAAACTATCAAGCAATAAAGTACTGTAAAATACTGAAGTGTTAGTAGCATGACACATACCAAATTCTTTCATATTCCAGTAAGTTAAATTAAACAAAACAGGTATATGCATAAACTGCAAGTTATTAATAAGTGTACCAGGTAAGGCAGTGGCTGTTAGACCACTATGGGGACCAGGGGTATGTTTTGGGCATTCCAAAAACTATTAATCCATAGGGAGTAACACAGAAAGATACATGGCAGCAGAGGCCATGCTGTGTACAACACAACATTTCCTGGCAGAGTCTTTAGACAAGGTATTAAAATATGAGGGGTCAATTAAGGCATTAATATTGTATAAACCAGAATGTCTTAGAGCAGTCTAGAGCAAGGACAGTGAACCATTAGGGGATAATTTTGCATTTGGCCAGCCATGGAAAGTTCCCTTGGAAAGCTTGGCCACAGGGAGAATTTGTCCTTGTGACGTGGTTTGCCACTCAATTTGTAGGGTAGATTTTTCAGGAGCAACAACCGAGGCAGTGAGGTAGGCATCAGAACCTTCCTGGACAGTAATAAAATTGTTGGGTATATTGATAGAAACTCCCTCTGGGGCAGATGCTAGAGGATTAGGGTGAGGAAGGAGGTGCTTTACCATGCCTTGGATGCAGGGGATAACTCCTGAGATGAGGAGAAAGTAGAACAATATAGCCATCTTGTCAGAGCGTCTGAAAAGGAAAACCAAACATTAGTAAGTTAATACTATTCCTCCCAATGGGGTGAGGAAAAGTAATTATATTCTTTTATACAGTTTCAACTGGCTTGCATGTAACCATTTGTCATTCAGTTTGTTATTGTGCATGAGTCTAACCTGATAGACTGCCAGACTGAGTTTGTTGACAATAGGGTAGGGGCCTTCCCACTTGTTGGAGAAGGAGTGTGTGGGATGTGCAAATCTGAGAACCATTACCTGATCTCCAACTTTCCAATCCACTTTTTGTGCGTGTTTGTCAAACTGTATTTTGAATTGTTGCTGGGCCTTGCCCATGCAGTTGGCTGCATACAAGTGTGTGTGCATGAGGTCTTGTCTGAGTTTTTCCACATATTGGTTTACGGACACACGGTCTGCCGTGGGGGTATGCAGGTCAAACAATAAGTGTTCAGGTAATCTCATCTGCCTGCCAGTCATCATCTCAAATGGTGTCAACAGGGTGATGGCTGAGGGTGTCCACCTGATCGCCATAAGGAGTAATGGCAACAGGGAATCCCAAGTCTTGGGATTGTCCTCAATGAATTTGGAAAGCATTTGCTTAATCCATCTGTTGGCTCTTTCTACTTGACCTGAAGATTTTGGGTGGTAGGGTATGTGGAATTTCTGGTGAACTTTAAGGAGCTCAAGTGCGTCTTTCATTGACTCACCTGTAAAACTGGTTCCTTTATCAGAGTCTACCTTGAGAAGTAGGCCCCACCTAGAGAAAATCTGTTCCACCAGGATTTTGGCAGTGGTTTTAGCAGTACATGCCTTAGTGGGGAAAGCTTCAACCCACTTAGAGAAAAGATCAGTTACTACAAGGACATACTTGTTATTTCTACTGGTGTTGGTCAATGGGCCAATAAAATCTATTTGTAGGGCATGCCAAGGGCCGAATGCCTTTATGGTAGTAGTTTGGCATTTTGTTTGGTGGGGATTGGATTGTTTTGTGCACAAACAAGGCAAGTATCTATGTACTGTTTGACATCCTTGTCTGACACCAGGCCACCAAGCAGTGGTCTTGAGCCTTTGGAGGGTATTTCCTACTCCCTGGTGTCCACCAGTAAGGGTGTCATGCACTTGGTGCAAACGTTCAGACCTGAGGTGTCTGGGAACCACCCAAAATTTGGAGGGGGTATCATCTGGCTGATACCGGATGAGCTTGCCATCTGAGGACAAGTGTAACTTACCTTCATGCCTCTGGTAGGGGTTATGGGTAGGTAAGTATTGTTTGGTGCTCTTATCAAAGAATCTGAACACATCTTTGAATTCTGACTCAGCCTGCTGGTCTGCCGACAGGTCCAAGGGGGAAAAGGGTTCAGACTTCTTTCTGACTGCTGCAGTATGTACAGCTGCCCTGGCTTCTGGATGGTCCATCATCCAGGTGCCCCCCCCAGGTCCCTTCCTTGACAAGGGTGTCCACTGTGTCATTGAAGGCATGATAGGGGTCATGTATGGGGTCAGCTTTAACCTTGTGTACACAGAGTTTGTGTGCAAATTATTGCACCAGTGAGTGTATGTATATTACCAGTTCTTTGTGTTTCACTGGGCTGCCATCAGAGGAGAGGAAGGAGTTCTTCTGGCAGAAAGGAAGAAATTATGTAAGAGAACAACAAACCCAGTTAGAGTCTGCAAAGATGATGGTATCCTCGGTCCCATGCTGGATAAACTCGAGGGCACAGGCCACCGCTGCAATCTCGGCATATTGTGATGATGCCACACTGTAACGCTTAGACATTTTAACAGTGTTACCATAAGGATAAACTACTAAGATACCTATCCCTGCAATTTGTTCTCCCTGATAACAGGAAGCTGAACTATCTGTAAAGATATGACATAATGAGGTGTTCAAAAGTAGTTGTGGCGTAACAGGGAGGAAAGGACCTGGATCTGGAAGATCAGGTAGTTGCAGTGTACAGTCATGGGGTTCTCCTTGGAAAAGGAGGCCATGCGCCAGCATGGATGACATTTTGGTTGGGTGGACCTGAATGTCTCTATCTTGGAAAAGAAGTGACCAGTGTGTCAGCCTGGTGTTAGAGACTGACCCATCCTTCACTCTGTCTGATAGCAGAAAGGTAGTTGGGGCATGGTTTGTGTTAATGATCAGAGGAGAGTACCCAATGATATACAAGAAATGCTTGACAGCCCAGTAGGTAGCTAGACGGTTCCTTTCACAAAGGCTGTACTTCTGTTCCACTGGGGAAAAGAGCTGTGATGCATATACAATGGGTCTCAAAGTGCCATGAATCTTCTGGGCCAATACTGCTGACATAGCTATGTCAGAGGTGGCACACTCCAGATGGAATGGCAAGGCTGGATTGGGGTTGACCGGAGCTGGAGCTGAGGCCAAGGCCTGTTTCAGTGACATCACAGCCTGCTTGTGAATAGGGCCCCAATTCCAGGGAATGTCCTTTTTCAGTAATTCATACAGAGGAGCAGCCTTCTAAGCAAAATCACAAATAAAATCTGTAGAATAATTTGCCATATCTAGAAATCTTGTAAAAGTGGCCACACTGGTGGGTAATGGCAGGTCTTGCAATCCTTGTATCTTCTTCCAGGTAGGGCTTCAGCCTTGATCAGTTATTCTCAGGCCCAGAAAGAGTACCTCTTTCTGACATATTTATGCTTTTGCTGGGTTACATGTGAGGCCTGCTCTCTGAATGAGGGTCAGTAGTTCATCCAAGAGGTCCAGGTGTTGTTCCTGTGAGGCTGTTGCCAACAACAGGTCATCCACATACTGCAAGAGACACTGAGGGGGTAGAGAAGCCCTCAAGGACGTCCATCATGTGTAGATGGAACACAGAAGGGCTGTTATGGAATCCCTTTGGTAAGCAGGTCCATGTGTACTGTCTACCCGCAAAGGTGAAAGCAAACTTATATTGACTTTTAGAGGCCAATGGCAATGACCAGAAACTACTGGAGATGTCCAGGGCATTGAAACATTTTTGGTCAGGGGTCAAAAGTCACAGCACATCAGGTGCTGATGCCACAGTTGGGGCACAACTGGGGGTGACCTGATTCAGTTGCCTGTAGTCAATAGTAAGTCTCCAGGCACCTGTGGATTTCTTCACAGGCCACACTGGGGAGTTGGTGGTAGAGACACATGTCCTGATTACACCTTGTTTGAGGGGTGATTTTATTGTTTCCCTAAGAGAAGACAAGGCCTCTGGTGGAAAAGGATATTGCCTTTGCCGCTCATGTGCTGGGCCTGTCACTTCTATGACAGTGTGCATTCTTCCACAGTCATGCTTGTTGGTGGCAAATGCCTCCAGATGCCTTTGTAGAATGGGGAGGAGCTTTGGGAAAAGCTCATGGTTCTTGAACAAATCTATGACATCGTACTGTTTATTGTTGGCAGATATCATTGCCACCACATGCAAATCAGGAATCATGATGGTATGCTATTGACCCTGAACTTGTATCAGTAACATGTTGGATAGATCAGCCACACAGCTGTGTGGTGCTAGAAAATCAGTTCCGATTATGTTAGGATGATCATGCAATACCATTAGCTGGAAGGTGTGATAGGCCTTCAGGTGTCCCAACTCTACAGGTAATAGTAGAGAATGGTATGCAGGTAACCTAGTTCCATCTACTCCTGACATGTTAGTCCTCCATTTGGTGGACCAAGAGGCTGTCCCTGGGTCATCATCATGTAATACAGACACAGCCATGCCTGTATCCAAGAGCACTGTCAGTAGGCAGCCCCCGACCTCAGCCTCAGTGCAGAGCCTTCCGTTTGTATCCAAGATCAGCTTGTTCACAATACAGACTGGGGCCTGTAATTGTAAATCTGTACTAGTGGAAGCATGGAGAGATTGGGCCTGGCTCCTTTGAACCACTTCATCATGCTGCACTGATGATATATAGGGAGCCGCTTCTGGGTTCAGGCCTGTATGGGCCTGAGGGCCTGTACTTCTGATATCCCCATGACCTGTTGAGGACTGTGCTCCGGGTTGTATGGCTGCAGGGGTCTGAGGGGGAACATCATCCACTATGGAGCGCACTTGTCCCAGAATTTCTCGGAACTTCTGATTCTCTTTGGCTATCTCCCTATATGAAGGGCCTGGTCTTTTTTGTTTACTCTTATTATTCTTGTGGTGTTTCTTATTCTTATGGTAATTCTGGTTCCCACCCCACTGTTATTGATGCTGCTGTTGTTGTGGTTGTTGGGCCTGCTGGGGGTGTTGGTTTTCTGCGGGGAGGGGCTATTTTTCGTGGGCCTGCCCTTCCACTGTGTAGTGCATCGTGGCCTCCGGAATAGTATCCACGGTGGCACTTTCTTGGAACCGGAGCCCAGATCACAGATATTGAGTTGATAAACTCTCTCAGTTTTCTGAAGAATGTCTGAAAAACTCTCCGTGGTGGGATAGGTGGTTGTCTCTACCTTTTCTCTTACTGCAGGGATCATGTTTCTAAGGAACAGGGTCTTACACTCGATAAGGTCCACATCTGCAGCGTCCTGTGCAAGGTGCTTCCCTGCTCGGTAGGTCATCCAAATCCTCTGGTGATAAGTCGCTGGACTTTCTTTTGCATTCTGTTTTACAGGGTATGCAAGCATCAATCCTACTACACCTGGGCTGTGTGCAAAAATGAGTTCAGCTGCAACCTCGTCAAAGGTGGCAGTTCCATCCTGGTAGACAGTACTGGGAAGTTTTGCCCAAAATCCAGGATCAATGGTCTGGTGTAGGATCTGTACCTGGTAGTCTGCAGCGAGACTAAGCATTTCACATTTGGCACGCACCTTTTCCCAGTGGCAGCTGAGGCTGTCGGACAGGCTCATCCGATCAATGCTGTTAGCTATTTGCTGAACCAAGTAGGCCATTTGTAGGGGATTATTGGGATGATCAGGTGGAGGTAGTTTCCCTCGGGTGCCATCCAGGGCTGCTTGAGCTGTGGCCTCCACCACGGAATGCACTATGCCCTTCTGAGTACCAGTTTCATGGATAAGCTGTCTTATTTGGCCTTTTAAAACCCGCCTATTTCTCTCTTTAATGGGCACACTATTTACTGCATTATCAATCATTCTCTCTATCTCCTGCCAGTCTTCCACATTAATAATGGCTACTGGTGGTGCCTTTGGGACTAGGCCTGGGCCTACTCCCCCCTATCATGAGGGTCGCCATGTTGGCATCACCCATGATGTGCGTCATAATGTCGGTGATTTATGACATGGGTTGGTTGTGAGGGGTGTCTGCCATGTTGGGGATGGCGGGGTGGGAGTCTGGACCATAGCAGGGGTGTGACTGGGCATTGTACTATGAGATGTCATCATCTGATACCTCCCCTTCAGATGACGGTGCCAAGGCAGGGGCTATGCCTCCCATCGCCTTAACATGTCCAGCCAGTACCTGCTGCTGATGACACAGTTTCTCTATCTTGGCTTCACATTCAGCACAATTCACATTTGCAACATTCCTATCTACTTCATTCTGCAACTGTTTCTGTAACACTTTATATGCAGCGCTCAATCTGCGATTGTCCCTAGTAGCCACTTCTAAGTCATTATGTACCTGGTTTATCTCATCTTGTATCTCTCCCAGCTCCTCATTCAACTGTTCATTCATTCTACTTAATAAGTCATTCATTTGCAAAGTCTAACTCTTACCCTGTCTCAGACTTTCACATTTCTGTTTCAAGATACAAAGTTTCTGCTCACCTGCCTGGGCGCAATGATGCAAAAGGGAATCATTTTCATTCCGTAGAGTCTGGAGTTCAGAGTCCAAATCCTGCTCACGTCTCACTAGAGATGCAGTGAATTTAAAATTCGATGGCAAAGTGAACACAAAGTGGGCACTTCGTGTTGCTACTCTGCTATGCAGAGTGGGCAATGCAAAGTGCTCACTTCGCCTTGTCATTACCACTTCGCGTTAAGGCAGAATGGCAACGTGAAGTAAGGCAAAGTCATTGTTTTTAATGCACTTCATGTTCCTCATTAGGATTCTAAGTTATCCACTTGGTGTTTCAGATTTGACAGCCCCCACATCACATGGCTTACAGTACTGTAAGTCACATGCTCTTTAGCTAGGCAGGAAGAAAGTGAGTTATACAAGCAGACACTTTTACTTTCTCCTGTGCAGATAGAGAGAGAGCAGTGTGTTTTGTGACCTTTGATACTTTCAGATCAGAGCGAGGAGGAGATTTAAACTTTGATTTAGACCCAACAGCTTTTTTAAAAGCTACATTTTTTTGTCTTTTCTGTACTCTTTTTTACTTAATTTGTTCTTTCTGTAAATTTTATTTTTCTTACCTTTATAAGTAGTTAGTTGTTTGTCTGTGTCTGTGTGACTGTGTGTGTGTGTGTATTGTGTGACAGTGTGAGTAGTGATTGCTCGGACTGAGGGAGCTCAGTAGGAGAGATGGACCAGGGTGAGGAAATGTCTGGGATGGGGCAGCTTTGGAAGAGCGTGGTAGTGGTAAGCATTGTACTGTGTGCATGTGTGGAGGGCATGGGCGCCCATTCCTGTTGGACCACTCAAAACTTGTGAGTGCTCTCCCCCGAAGCAGGACCAGTACCGCCTCCTGTCCTGACTCTGAGGCAGTTGAACCACCACCACCACCAAGTCCAGCACCAGGTCCTCTGGAGCAGGATGTGCCTTTTCCCTCGGGCCCAGGTGTGGATCCCATCCCTGTTCAGCACCGTGACCAGCAGGCTTACAAAAAATGTATGTTGTGATTCATGACGTGATTGTAAATCATGATTTGTGACTGCATTTGTGACCATGATGATGAAGAAACATGAATGCCTATGGCTGTACTTCCCCGGGCCCCAATGAGCTGTAGCTTAAAACTCCCAGACTTAAAAACACGTATCAATGAGTTCAATAGCGGGGTGGTGAAGCCTGGAGAGATATTACAAAACAGGCTTACAATACATCCTCCAAGTAACTAGAAAAAAAATTAATGTTGTGATTCGTAACGTGAATAATCATGAATCATGATTTGTGACTGCATTTGTGACCGTGATGATGAAGAAACGTGAATGCTTACCGCCTACGGCTGTACTTCCCTGATGAGCTGTAGCTTAAAACTCCCAGACTTAAAAACGCGTATCAATGAGTACAATGGTGAGGTGGTGAAGCCTGGAGAGATACTACAAAACAGGCTTACAATACATCCAAGTAACTAGAAAAAAAATTAATGTGATTAGTAACGTGAATGATCGTGAATCGTGATTTGTAACTGCATTTGTGACTGTGATGATGAAGAACATGATTTGTATCACGAGTGACTCGTGATGATGGTCCTGACTTAAAAACGCATATTAATGAGTACAATGTTCATGCAGAATTAAGCACCACACCTGTCCAGTACTCTGAAGGGAAGCCAAAGAAACAACTGCGACTTGAGTTACAGATGGAGATTGGGCCCTAAAGAGATGCAAATGTACAGATAGATTAAGATTGCACTGTGCACTGAAGAGATGCAGACACAAAGGCACAAAGCCTAACCAGTGCTCACCATCAGAAATTCAAATCTGGAAAAAAATACCTTTTCCGGTTGGGGTGGGCCGCGCGGGGGGGGGGTAGTGTACCGTGCTGCTGCAGTAACAGTCACTAGTACTAGTACCAGTACCAGTAAAGATACCACAAAGAAGTACAAAAATCTCACAGCTGCAGTGGACAGCAGCTTCACATTGCTGAAATTATTATGTGGCACAATAAAATGTGTCTGATTTGATGACACGCGTCTCACACATACTCACACACACACTAAGTAATGCATAGCAAATTGAAAACTTCAGTAATATAACCACATATTTCAAACAAACTGAAATTATGCACTGCTGCACCACAACAATCAGCAAAAAAAAGGCAAGAAATACTGAAAATATTACTGTGTGTACATTAACACAGTTAAACAACAAAAATATCACCAAAACAGAAAGCACTGTTTTTTTCTCCAAGTTAATCTACCTACACCACAGATACACCCCTCCCGCAAAGCACACTTCCACTATCTCTCAGTACACAGACTGAATGTTGTACATTAACATTCAAAATCCATACACAAACAATAAACGCTTGATGATATGAGCAGGGGAGGGTTTCCTATAATCGATTAACTAAATTTTCAGCAAAAAAAAATACTCAAAAAGGCTTTTTTAACAGCTTTTTGAAGGTTTGAATTGCAAAGAGCTCTCAGAGCAGATTGTCTCCTGCAGCTTCCTACACACACTACCCCAAACTGAGGCTGTGCAGAACAATCTAGAGCCCATGTGACCTGAAACCCCATGAAACACTGCAAAATTCGCCTTTGGAGCTTAAAAACAAAGGCGGGTAAAATGAGTACATTGTTTTCAATGTACTTCACCTTAAGATGGTGGAGTAGTGGTTTGGGAAGGTGGAGTAACGTGGAGATCAGTGTTTTTCAATGGACTTCGCGTTACCCATTAATAATGCGAAGTACTCCACTTGTGATTCTGAGCACTCACACCCCTTTACTCCACGGATCATTCAGAGAGCGACTGGGGCCGCTTCACCCACCACTACTTCTCACACATTCCATTTCCTGAATCACCATCTCCTGCTTAAGAGATGAGATTTGCTGTTCAAGAGTTTGAAACCTTGCTTCGGAGGCTTCCAGAACAGCTTAGACAGCTGCGACCAACAGACCCTTAGCTTCTCACTTTCTGGCTGTTTGTCTCGTCTCTGAGTACTGAGTTGAAATTCCCAGTACAGGGTTTTAGGATTGACTAGCATCCCACATGAAGTCAGCCTATCCTCCATGGGAGGCAAAAAAGTTTAAGACATTGAGTGTCAGTTCTGTGCAGATATTTGATATGGTGGCCATTGTGTGGGAGGGAATGAAAAATCAAACCATGAAAAAGGCACTGTGCTGTGTATTGATCCACAACAGGAGCACTTTATTCACAGTCGGACTACCATGCACTTGTAAGCTTGCAATTCAAAACTGCTGTGGAGTGGGTCGAGTCAGCATTGGCCACACCCAGAAATCAGCCAGACTTTGCAAGTTATTACAAAGTGGTCATAGAATAGGAGAGGTGATGCGGGAATGCACACCTACAGTCCCCGTTGGGAAGGGAATAGTTTGAAGCAACAAGTAAAACTTTGCAAACACCAAATATTGCCTGCACGTGGTCGCCAATTGTCAGGAGGTCTAAACCTCAATCTCAGGTTCTTGGCAATAATGGGAATGCAAGGAATCACAAACACATTGCATAAGAGTAATACACTTGTTTATTATTACCAAAAGCATAAATCACAGTTGCCCTAAGCAGTTCTTACCAAATACAAACTGGGATCCAATGCTAAGCAATCGCTATACCTTGAGGAATCTCTGTGTCTCTTGGGGTCTCTGAGGTAGAAGACGTAATGTCTTACATTATATACCTAAGATAATTACTATGGTTACCGTAAGATAGAAACATTTCTAGTTACAGAGATGAGCCCTATTGGCTAAATTAGAGGTGGCTCCACAGTCCAAGATAACATTATACAATTTTGTAGTAGTCATCACTTTGTAAAGACAAAGGAAGCATAGTTGTACATATATCAGTGTAGTAGTACAAATCACCAAAAGGTAGCAATGCCGACTTATATATATATATCATAATCATTACAAGGACACAGATGTCATAACATCTTATAAGCAAGAAATAGATATGTGCATTAGAAAATAAAGTGCATAACAATAATATGCATACATATCCTGACATCTGCTCTTGTACGGTAGGTGTTCTATACCCTTCAGTTCGTATAACATATACCTAAGTGCTAGCTGTCTACAGTGTACATCTGGGGGTACCAATAAGGGTGCAGGGATCTCATGTAACAGTCCACTGTTACCACTGTGGCCTTAGCCAGTTGCACAACTATTTTTAGTACTGTGTCAGCCTCTACTGTGACACCCCTTGCTTCTCAGCCTGTCTCCAGTATTGTAGAACATCCCAGTGTGGATTAGGAGGAGGAGCACTTATCTGGGTCTGAGTACTTTCCACTAGGAGTTAAACTGCCCACTGACACAATATATAAGGAGGCTAACCAAAGCAGTTTATATGATAAGGCTGAGTATGGGAAGTCAAGTGAAATACAAAAAAGTTGCATTCTGGAAGTGAGGAGGTGCAAAGCAGGATGGCCAGCCCATACAATTCTATAGAAAATTAGCAAGCAATGCACTCACAAACCACTATAAAAGCACACAGGCAACTTCAAAAGTAGAATAAAATGTATTGCAGCAAAGCAGAGGACCACTGGCTACAACCCTCATCCCCAGCGCTTTTAACTCATCTGGGTCTTCATCAGAGGGTGGGTCTCACCACTTAAAATACTTTTGAAGTTGCCTATGTGTTTTTTAAGAGGTTCATGAGTGCATTGCTTGAGTATGGGGAGTGCCTTGAGAGCCATAAAGCAAGAAAGTAGGGTGTCAAAAGCATCTCAACCTCTTGAGTTCATAGTGGTAGGAGAAAGAAGGGTATGGCTTGTCCACCCTAACAAAACACTTGGCATGATACCCTTTGGCACTTTGTTCAACAAGCTCCATCCCAGCCTGAAAAGCCAAGTACAGCAGGCACAGAGCCATTAGTGGTGCCAGGGGAAAACCCAGAGCGGCAGGTCCAAACAAGAAAGGTTAGTGGGGGCAAAAAGAGTGGTGGTGGTACTGGTGACACTAGTTACATGAGTGATGTCAGGAGCAGTAAGATCATGGTATGATTGCATTTCACATTACTGAAAAAAGACAATAGAAAGGCAGTGTGCACACTGTGAAGTATGACTGTCAGCAGAAGGAACCCTCAGGCATATGTAACAATCACCTCCTTAAAGGAAATTTCAAAGATATGGTAGTGGGCTTCATTGCCCATTACCTTAGGGCAGTGGTAGCTTATTTCTGTAAGTTGAATTTTTCAGCAAGTAGTTTTCAGGAAGGAAGGGATTGTAAATGAAACTGAAGCCCACTGACCAACGATCCTTCCACTTCCTGGTCTACCTGCTTTGCCCCCACACTTTTGACGTTTTGGTGATGCCTAACCAGTGAGATCTCAGGGCATTATTCCCATTGAAGTCTATGGGCAAATTTCAAACATTTTTACAGATGTTTATGTTATGTTAGATAAAAATGAAAGCCACCACACAACTAATCGGACCCCTATTAGTTGAGCGGTGGCTTTCATTTTTTAACAAAAGTTGCATAAACGTCTGTAAAAACATTTTGAAAATGAGCCTCAAAGACTTCAATGGGACATGCCCCCTCACTCTACCTGATTAGTCATCACAAAACATCGAAGCTTGGGGGTGGAGCAGGAGGACCGGAAAGTGAAAGGGGTCAACTGGTAGTGGCTTAGATTGTTTACAATCCCTTCCATCACAAAAAATACTTGCTGAAAAATTCAACTTCTTACAGAAATGAGCTACTTCTGCCCTAAGGTAATGGGTTATGAAGTCCAAATACTTAAACAAATATTTTGGAAATGTACTTCAATGAACCACCTACAAGTAAAACATCCCCAGGTTTTCATAACATCAGGGTCTGTTCATGTGGTACCATCAGACCGATCTCATGGTGATGGTGCAGGCAGTGGTGCTGGTTGCACTGGTAGTGCCACAAAATGTTCTGCTTCTGAATAAAATACTGCTGCACCTGCCGCTAACACTCCTTCTCTCTCAACACCAAAGAGTTCTCCATTCACCCTCAGCTCTCATGCCAGGCTCCAGTCCCTGCTATTTTCACACCTTGTGGCAAGCCTAGAACATTTTCTCATCCATGGTCATTGCCAATACTTGAAGCATTCCAGGCCAGAACAAAGTCCCAGTTATCCCATCCAAAAGCTCAGCACATCACACAGTTCATAGAAACAATGATGGTATTGGATCTGCAGCCCTTTCCACTTGAGGAAGACACTGTTTTTTGTAGACTTGTGCAGCACTTACTGCCACAGTACCAGCTCCCATTATGTTGTATATTTTCACACACTGTGGTGTCAAAGATGTTTGAGGGTGTGAGGATGGCAATTGTGACACTACTCTTGGAGGCTGTGGGTGGAGTTCTCCACTGCACCTCAGATGTCTGGAGCAGAACAAACTCCATGCATGCATATCTCTTCTTGACCACAAACTTGTGTGTGCAAAACCCTAAGTCCCCTGTTTTGGATTCCTTCTTCAATTTCTGTGGCACTGTCTCTCTCTCTCCCCTTCATCCCTCTGCAATCTGCAGACACTCCAGATCTGCTCTTGTAAATGTTGGTCTAATGGAGAAAGACCGCATGCCACTGAACATCCTGGCATTCATTCAAGATGTGCTGCAGTCATGGAGAGTTGGTACCAATCACAGATAATAGAGCAAATATGACAGCAGCTACTGATGGGAATTTTACCATTTGTTGCTTTGTCCACACCTTGAATCTAATGGTCATATCTGTGCTATGTCACATTTCTGAGGCTAGCAAAACTGTCTCTACAGCATGTTCCATCTGTGCTCATTTTCATCGATCTGTAAAAGTGACTAACCAACTATGAGAAGTACAACAATGCCTTGGTCTGTCTCAGCATTGCTTGATAATGAATGTGAGTACCTGATGGAATTCATCATACCTGAGGCTGTCTAGACTGCTGGAACAGAAGCACATACTTCATGACATGGCAATGGAGTGACATTGAAGGAGTCCTAGGCCAACATGAGTGCTCACTGGTTGACACCCTAAGAGTACTTGCACCATTTGAAAGGAGCAGCCATGATCTAAGTGTGTTCACTGCCATTGTGAGTCAGGTGATCCCAGCAGTGCATATATTGAAAGCATCTCTGGAGAGATATGTACAGGAAAGCAGGGAGGTTCCAGCTGGGACAGCTGTGCTCGCTGAGCACCTGCAAACTAAAAATGGATGCAAGGTTTCTGAAAGTGTTGGACAGTCACATCTACATATTTGCCTCCATGCAGGATCCCCAGGTAAAATGTGAGATCCTTCACATGGCCATGGATAGCCACAGAGTGATTCATTTTCAACAAGAGCTGTGTGATGCGCTTACTGTTTGCATGTAGGGATTGGTGCAGACACCAGTAGCTGGGGCAGAAGAGCATGATAGAGAGGGAATCTGGCAGGTCAGGTTCCTTTGGTGGAGACGGGGAAGAAATACCTATTACCAATAGTGGCACTGATGGGACTGAGTGGGTACTGTTCAGCATTTCCTTACATCAAGAGCAACAGAAGAGAACAAAGACACACTATTTTCTGCAGAAAATATCTTGAATGGCTGTTTTGTAGAGTCTCTTGAACCATTTCAGGTCTATCCATTAGGCTACTGGTCACAAAAGATGCATTCAGCCCCTCACTTGGCCCAGTTGGCTATGAGATACATCAGCTGTCCCCCTATGAGTGTGCCATCTGAGAGGATGTTTCACACAGTTGATGATGTTGTTGAGCCTCATCATTCAACACTAGACCCCGCACACGTCCAACAGCTTTTGTTCTTCAAGCTTAAGCTGACATTATTTGAGCACAAGTATGAGTTACCCCCATGAAATAGAAATATAGTTGCTCAAGTCTGCTTTGCTGATTGTTTTTCTTTATAAACTTAACCTTCATATTCCCCCCATTCTTCCTTTCTGCAATGTCTAATGCACACACCTTCATTATAATGTAATGAGATACATTAACTTTTTCTGAACCAGGTATGACTTCCCTTGTTGTTTTAATACATGTTATTATCATGTAAGAAACAGCAAGGATGCTGAACAAAATACAGCTATAATATCCCCAAGGTAAATCAAAATCCACTGGCTGCTTGCTTCTCATGTTATGACTTCATAAAAATGAGGTTGTGAAATTGGGTGTATTGTATAGTGCACCACTCACTACTCTGCTTTTGCATAAAGCCTACAAAAACAACATTCCCCAGATCTTCTTATGTCACTGTTTTACAGATATGTCATGTTTAGGGCATAGTTTTTACTGCTTCCACCATTTTGCAATCTGTTTCTTGCTTGCAATTATTTATCTCACACATAAAAAAGGCTGCCTGCTTTTAGTGCTCTTTTAAAATCCTCTCATTTCATTTTCTTTTTTTCACACAACCGCTTTGCTGCCACCCACCTTATGTTGGGGCGCTGTGGCAGTTCCACAGTGGGACACTGTCTGTGCCTGCACTTCCCAAAAGAAGAGACATCCATGGGATGCTCAATCCTCTCTCCCCTACATAGCTCCCAAGTGGTCAAGAGCCATTCAGAAACTCTGTTTATTAGAGTACTTAGTAGTATTGATGGTACTGTCACACTACTAGGGTAGATTTTTCTTTTCATTGTTAGAAAATAAATCATGTTTTTTTTAATCCATTATTTCACCCTCCTGTTGTCCACCATGGATATACCCTTTAATCAGATAGGGGTGTACCCTCAAAACAGACAAATATATACCCTGCCCTGTAATTAGACAAGGAATGTCATATATCCTCCTCAGGTTCTATAAGCCATCATTGAGACAGCATGGAGGTATTTTCAGTCAGGCCCATTACACTGGCGTGTGTCCATCTCTTCTCCTCCTGAACCTGGCCCACTGAGTCAGCCAAACAACCAAAACTTTTGACTGCACCATGTTGGTCTTCCAGTGGGTTGGGGATCCCAGTAAATAGACTAACATGGCACACTATAAAAAATGTTCTGGGAGAAGAATTAGCATTTATATATAGGACTTTTCATACACACTGTTTCCCAAAGCACTTTACAAGAAATAAGAGACTGGTAGTGAAGTGACTAAATGTATAGTGGTAGCGATATCACACATCAGCATCCACACACAGCCTTGGACAATTGCATGAACCATTTTTGTGGGAAGAGGAATGCTGGCTAGGACACTGGGGAACATCCCTTACTCTTGCAAAAAATGCCTTGGGTTCTTTTACTTCTACCTGGACACCCACCAAAGAATGATAGAAGGGGCCTCGGTTGAACATCTCATCTGAAGGATTGCATACCCCAACAGTACAGCAACCCCCCAGTACTGCACTTAGCTGCCAGCATTAATGGTATGAGCCCAGTCTGGGACTGGGACAAGAATCCTCAATCTTCTGGCCCACAGGTGATGTGCTACCAACTGAACCATGCTGACACCTTCTTGCCCTTGGCCCTACTTGAGAATGAAATGAAAGGATGTAAAAAAAGAGCATTAAAAGCAGGCAGCCTTTTCTATTTGTGTGATAAATAAATCATTATAAGTATGAAAGGGATAGAAAAATGATGACAACAGTAAAAACACTCCCCTGAACAAATACTGTTGGTGAAATGTTCAGGTTAATATGTGTTGCTTTAGTGGAAAAAATGTAGCAACTTGATATTGGAAAATGTTTTGCAATTTTTGGCTTTGTGCAAATTGCAGCTGCTGCCTGGATGGCCTGTCTATGCTATTACTCCTAATCAGATCTTCTTTATCATTATACCAAAATAAGGAAGATTTGCATCAGGGTTGTGACTGATTCTTGCTTGTAGAGAAGAAACAGGCCTGGCCTAGAACCATTTGTTTCTCTTTCCGAGTGAAAAAAAAACACTTTCCTAGCAGTTCTCTTGAGAAACACTGAAAATTTAAATGATCACATAAAAATGTAAGCACAATTATCCTCTCCTCTAACTTGGGATTTAGAAAAAGAACTGTCAAGATTTCTGCTTTCTGTCTAATTTTAACAAGTAGATGGCAGTAGATTGCTCTTTCACAATAAATACAGTAATTGCAAAGTAAGAAAAAGTTAGCAAAAGGATGACAGCTCTAACACTCATGGAAAAGATGCATAGATACATACGTAGATACATAAAATTTGTCAGTAGAAAAGGACCTCCAGGCCCATCTAGTTTGTCCATATTTCCAACCTTTTCACTCCCCTGAACAAGCTCTATCGGCCAGGCTGTGACTGATTGCTTTTCCTTGTAGAACAGAATCAGGCCTAGTATAGTACTAGGTTTTTTTTTCACTTGCAGGGAAAAGAAAAACCCTCCAAGCCGTTTTCCAAGAAACACTGAAATTATCACACAAATGTGTGACAAAGATTACCTTCTCTAGCTTGGGATTTATAAAAGGAATAAACACTGCCATAATTTCTGATTTTTGTCTAATTTTAACAAACGGATCATGGAAGTAGATTCCTTCTCATGAGTAGCTCAGTCATCTGTCTTGCCTGCTTGAAGCTTCTGTGGGTGCTGGGTCACATGACCTGCCTCTGTGCACTTCTAAAGTGGCTTCTGAATGGACAGGAAGTCTCAGGAGAACTTGAAGTCTTACAGCCAATTCCAGCAGCCAAACAGAGCAAGAATAATGAATAACTGGGATCCCTGGATATGAATACTCCACAGATATTCGACATAAGTTATTTGCACACCCCTAGTGAACTGTACTTAATATGGTCCTGTGACTCTTACAGATTAAATACTGATCATTTTCATCACTCTACTTGTGCAATGCAACTAAACAGGTGTTTGCTAGAGCTGTCCCCTATCTCCTTGGACAGACTAAGCTCAAGCCCTTGCTGGGAATCAAACTGTTACACCCTAAGTCCCAAAGACAGTAGCCTCAGGTATTCAGCTGAAGTGACATCACTGTAACTGTGAGGCTAGATAGCTCCTTTACCTTCATACATTTCCTATCCCGGGGTCATCACTAGAGGTCTCTAGTTACAATTATTCAGCACCATTTTCGCTGTTATTCATGGCTTTCATTGCCAGGTGGTGCTGCTTTGTAATGAATGCCTTTTTTCATGGACAGAATATCAAAAGATGAACACATGACAGAATGCCTGAATACATTTTTCATGTCAGTTTTCACAGGGGAAGGGAACAAAAAAAATCCTTGACAGAAAAATTGTTATTCAAAGGAGCGCAAGAAGGCACACTGTAGGACCTACACATAACAGTGAAAGGAGTCAGACAAATGCTCAAGATGGTTAACACAAATAAGGCAATGTACCCAGACAGAATGCACCCAAAAATCCTAAGGGAGGTGTCCAATGAACTGTCCATCCCACCAGCAATAATATTCAATGAGAAAATAAGATCTGCCTATGTGCCAGAGCATTGGAGAGTGACACATGTGGTGCCAGTATTTAAAAAAGGCTCCAAGGCTGAGTCAGGAAATTATAATCCTGTGAGTTTGAGATCAATTTACACTTTTTCAAATGAAATTAATTCAAAGATTTTCGTATACAAACATACAATATAGACAGTACATAATTCAGACATACTGTACATCATAACATAGGGAGGGGATACAGAATATAGAAAAGTAGGGAAACACATGATCATACTAAAAATACATTAACAAACCAACCACCTTTGGAACATCAATATATGGCTTATCAACAATTCATAATTTTTAAACAGATTTACATATTGGTTTATAACGTAGTAAAGATATGTTTTTGCATATATGTAAAGAAAACTACAAGTTGCATAAACTTCTGTAATTGAGATTTGAAGTTATAATCTAATGAATTAGGTAAAATGAATAAACCTAAAATAAGAACAAAGGTGAATGAGAAATATTTTTTGTTCAATATATGGAAATCATGCCCCCTCCTTTTCTCTTCCCCTTCCTTTTTCTAGACTTACAGTATGCTTTGGTCTTATAAAATATATGTACTGGTAATACTGGAAAAAAAAATTAGACCATTTCTTCTCCTCAGTGATTACTCCTGTTTCTGCCTCCCACCTTTGCTGGATCTCTGTTTTTACTTTTCTGCTCCTCTGGGACACATTCTGTACAGTTGGGATACTAGATGCTTGGAGTCTGCTGAGGTCTGTAAGCTGCCTATCAACAGTCTAAGTTTCCCTAATTTGACTTTTAATCCTAATTTCATAGCCCTATTTGTAATATAATGCATAATCTGTAAGCAACAGTAGAAGTCCCTGTCCAGTAAGATGAATTCTATCTTAACCATATCAAATTTTAAGGGGTATTTTATCTGAATTTGTTTAAATATCTCAGCGAGTGTGTGATCACATGACCACAACACATCCAGGTACTGGGAGTTATATAAACTCACCCTGAGTGAGTGAGAGTGTTGAAAACTTGCACCTCACATGAGAGGAGCATTTTGAGAGAACATAGGTTGCTATTGAGTGCATAAATTAGAACACAAGCTAGGTCTTCATACCCTGTGTGTATAGTTACATTTTAAACATCAGGGGGACCAGGCTAAGCATACTGGGAACTGTAGTTCATGCTCTGAGTGAGAAACTACAGCACAGTTAGTAGCGATTGTTGTCCGTGCTCTATTGAGGGAGTTTGAAAGACTACTCACTGAATCCTTTAAGTTAGAGCTGCAATACACAAGGGCAACAGTATTTTAAGGGGTATTTTATCTGAATTTGTTTAAATATCTCGGAGAGAGTGTGGTCACATGACCACAACACTTCCAGGTACTGGGAGCTATATAAACTCGCCCTGAGTGGTGGGCGAACTCGAGTGGGGCACGCACGTAGTGTCACATGTGGAGACGTGCGCAGAGACTCACGCGTGTGAACGGGTCTAGCAAGTCAAGTGAACCAAGCGAGGCAAGCGATACAGGGGACCTTATAGTGAATAGGTAAGACCAGTGTCATCCTAGCTATTTAATACAGTATTGTGACATCGCAGTAGAACAAAACAAAAGAAATGGAAACCATCAAGACTCTAGATGGGGATGTTGGCATAAATTGCACTAGTTGCAATATGTACCTCATGTTAGAAAAACCCACAGCATACCTACCAAATTCATCTGTGAAAAGTGTAAGTTCAACAATGAATTGTTGGGAGAACTTAATATCATGTGCTCTAGAACAGAAGTACTGGAAAAATCATAAAGTGCAATGGAACAAAGATTAAAAGAAACAAAAATATCAACAAATAATAACAAAACAAATAAAAGAAAGCAACATGAGGAAAATGAGGTACGTAATGATGACGAATGGTGTTATGTAACCTCTCAGCCTAAAAAAAGATCGCACAATGTACTACCATTAATTAACTATGAAAATTACCTAGCATTATCTAATAGATTCACAGCATTATGTAATGCAAATGATGATGAAAATGAATCATCAAATGAACCCACAGATCAGGATATACAGCCCAAAGGATTAATTTAGTTATTTAGTTTTTGTTGACCGGGTAAGTGCACTAGACAAATCCTGCCTATTTTCAGGCACGACCTGGGGGGAGGGGGATACAGATGAATGCCAATTGACCTTGAACCAGATTAAGCTGTTGGTGGTATTTTTAGTGAATGAGGGAAATTTGGCCAGGACACCGGGGGAATTCCCCTACTGTTTGGCCAGTAGGGGGACAGGCTGTCTTTCTGCACGATGGCCACTGTAGGAGAACGTTTGGAGGAGGAGGATGTGGGTGGAGCAGGCGGGAAGGCCGCACTGCTCACTGAATCAGATTCCCAGCTTAAAGCATTTCTAGATATGAATGGAGATGAGATTTTTTCATGAAGCAATTTCAACGAGTGAATCATTTACTTTTCCACAATTCTTGTCAAAGATGGAGAGAAATGAAGGGAGTTTCTTTAATGCTGTGACAGCGGAGGATCCTGAGTGCATGAATGATATGGCTACCCGGGTCAAAGCAACACAGCTGGCGGCCAACTCCCCTGTCAAGCAAGGCGTTCAGCTTGACAGCGGGAATGCGGAAGTAACACCGAAAATCGTCTTTCAGAGTTCGGGTGAGCTAAAACCTGAAGTTGCGTCTTTTAACAAATGAAATGTTTCTGGTGAGGCTGGTGGTGATTTCTCGCAAGCAGGAGAGTGCCAAAAGCCAATAATTTTACCGGAGCCGCCGGTTCTACAGGTCGGATCAAATTCTGCACCCTTAGTATCTCCTGCATCGGTAAACGGGAGTAACACCCCTTCTCCGAATGCATTTTAAGCTGTGCAGTTAACTAAAGAAGCCGGATTTGTTTTTAAACCAACGGGGGTAAGCAGCATTGATTCAGCCTCACAATTACCGATTAAATATCAGACTGAAGCTAATAAACAAGATGGGGTGACAGAATTTAGCTTTTGTAAGCCTAGAACCCCACAAATGACTATGGTACAACTAACAACTGTTTCTAAAGATGGGGACAAAACAAACTCTTAACAAAATGAGAAGGTACCTAAAGTTCTTTATATGGCAGCGTCTGACTTTCAAGTTCATGATGAGAACTGGTAGGCCCAGAGTGCCCTTCTAGCTGCTGGCTGGGAGAAAACTGCAAATGGGGTTTGGACTTCTGATCTGGCATCAGATTCCTCGCTCAATCTTCATAGTGACTCCCCAGAATGGAAACCAGGGAGAAAAATAGGGGTTCTAACAGATGGGAGTAAAGAAAAGGGTCCTACTGTTAAGGAACTACCAGTGGGTCCTACTTCTACAGATTGTTTAGTCTCTAGTATTATGCATGATTCAGTAGTAAACAAATTAGATAAACAGCATACTGGTGAGAAACCCTTACTGTCTACACTGTTTGCACAAGCTAAAAGAGAGGCCGTACCTCGGCGCAATGCTGTTCGTATCAGGTATAAAGGTGGTTTGGCAGACAGACTGGACAGATATTATGTGGGAAAATTCCTTAGAAAAGAATCATTCCATTTTTCTCCCAGAGATGTGTTTTCTTTTAACATCTCGGGAGAAGACAATTATGATATTAGCTTTTGTTCTGCCTATTTACTGGACTTATTCTGGGAAAGATATGGTCAAGTGAAGTTCTCCCCAACATGGACTCCCTTTCTAGTAATTCCCTTGACTAATCCTTTAATTAAAAATGTCACGGCAATGTTCAGGAATGAGGGAGTCCATGTTGAGAATATTACTTATTGGTTATCTCAAAAATGCGATGTGCAAAGTGACCCCAAACCTATTTTAGATTCAGAGCAATTCTGGGCGGGAGGGTGGAAGTTTAAAGTGAAATTGCGACAGTCTGACTTAGGTATTGAACATATTCCTAATTCTTTTTTATTAGGAAAAGATAGAGTGGTTTGTTTTTACAGTGGTCAGCCATGGGCCTGTTATAAATGCGGTTCTAAAACACATCTTTCAAGCACCTGTAACCAGCCTAGATGCGATAATTGTGGGGATGGGGAACATGTTACTATGCAATGTGCCAACCACACAAGATGCGACCTCTGTGAAGAGTATGGACATGCTTTTAGGGAGTGTCCATGGGCAGCAAAGAACAAGGCCTCTTGTGGGAGCCCTGGCTTGTTAATCCAGCAGGCCCAGGAGGCTGTGGAGAAAACTAGTGGTACTCATATTGATTTGGGCCCCCCTTACCCCCCAGAGTAGTGGACACCAACTCTGAGGTTGTCACTACTCATCCTCCTGACCCCTCCTGAGTTAAAACATAAACCAACTATAATAGGTGCAATGGTACATAAGCCTGAATTGATGGAGCCAGTTTGCTATGTGGATTCAGAAGATAAGTCAGCAGGTGTTTCTACTCAATAGTCCCCATTACCCCCAAGAAGGTCTAGTAGAAACCTTAAAACAGCCTCACTCCCCTCAGTCGAGCTGATTGAAACTCGGAATTCATACGCTGCCCTTTTTACTGCTTGGGGTGATTTGGAAATGGAGGTGGGGGACTCTGATTCCCAGAAATCTGTACAGAATACCCTAGGTGTCCCTACAGAGGATTATAAAGAAAAGAAAAAGAAAAGAAGGGAAAAAATGAAGTTTTCTTTCTCTAATTGGTTCTTATAGTAGGAAGTCTTTGGGGCTTTCTAAATACACACAGTATTCTAAATAGTAATAGAAGGCAAGCAGTTTTCCAACTTGTACATGATAGGAATATTTCCATTTGTTTTCTACAAGAAATCCAGATGTTCTCTAGGGAGCAAATTTCTTCTTTTAAAAAAGATTGGCCATGGGGACCTTCATATTGGTCCTTTGGTAGAGAGACAGCTGATGGCATTGGGATTCTTTTTAATTCTTTCCAATTTGTACTGTATAAACTAATTGACTTAGTCCCAAGTAGGGTTTTAATTATAGGTGGGAAATGGAAATCTAGTACTTATAGATTTATCAATATTTATAATCCCCAGACAAAGGCAGCCAGAATTGATTGTATGAAGGATATTCAGCCTTATTTGGTCACCTCATTACACATTCTCTGGGGAGGAGATTTCAATTGTAGTTTATATTTAAAGGGTGCCTCTGCTGACAAAATTTATTGTGACTCTAACTGCTTGAAGACAATTGTGCAAACTGCAGATTTAAATACATGTAATCTGTTAGATAAGAAGGGCCCTGGTTGTACCTTTTTTAAGGGGAGATCTGGATCTATAATAGATTATCTTTTTGCATCTAAAGACCTCCCTGTTAAATCTTTTACTAGAGTCCCAGTAGAGTTTTCAGACCACATATTGATTCAGGTAGAGTTGGAGGACATTGTTAAACAAGATGGTCAGGGGAAAAGATGGAAATTGAATACTTCCATTTTGCAAGATAAGATAGTTATAAATTCAGTAAAACTTATTCTAAAAGCCAGGTTATCAGTGGCTTTTTTACACCTTGATATTGGGGTATGGTGAAGGGAAACTAAACATGACTGCATACAATGGTTCAAATGTTATGGGACCCGTCAAAGGAATTCTAATTTCCTTTCTTATTTAAAATTAAGATCCCAATTGCAACACTTAATTTCAGTAGTTAATACTTCTAGACAGGATTTTTCTTTACAAATTGATACACTAAAGCAGCAAATGCGGCAACTTTAATATGACAGAGCTAGAACACTCCAAGCACTTATTAATAACTATTTAAAAAAATCAGTCATAGGAGACCCTTATGTATTATGCAAAACACTTAGAGACTCTTCTTTTATAGATTTTTTTGGTCCTTAATAACAGTAGAGTAGAGGAAGTTGAATCCATTAATACTATTATTGATTTATATTTCCAGGCTTTACAACCAGCGTCTTACCCATTTTACAGGATATAATAAATTATTTAGGTCCCCCCCTTCCCTTCAACTGGATCAAACTATGATTTCTAATATGAAGAATCCTTTTTCCCCACAAGAAATTGAAGTAGTAATTAATTGCTTAAAAGATAACATTTCTCCTGGTTTAGATGGTTTGTCTAACCTCTTTTACAAAACTTTTTAGGAAGAATTGGTACTTTGTTTAAATTTAGTATTTAACAAATTTATGGCCGGAGAATCTATCCCAGAGTGTTTTTCTGAGGGGCTGAAGATTTACATTTTTAAATCTGGAGATAAAGGGGACATCAGGAACTGGTGACCAATTACACTGTTGAATTCTGACTCTAAAATTTTCACTACTCTAATTAATAATAGAATTAAAGATATGGCAAACAGGGTTATTTCACCGGTTCAGTATTGCAGGTTACACAATTGATGAATTCAGTCATCACTAGCAACTATACGTGATTTAATTGAGTATTTGACGGTAACTGGTAGATCAGGCTGTCTTCTTTCTTTAGATCTAGAAAAAGCTTTTGATAGGGTTAATCATTTATTTTTATTTACAACACTAGAATATTTTGGAATTCTGGAGGAAATAATTAACCCTATTAAATCACTGTATAAATCCTATAAAGTATATCCGGTAATCAAAAAAACAATAGGGAAAGGGTTTATTATCAGAACTGGGGTACGTCAAGGGTGCCCTTTAAGTCCGCTATTGTATAGTTTTTGTTTAGAACCCCTAATTAGAGCTTTAAGTACAATTCCCAAAGGGGATGGTTTTAGAATTCTACTGACGGATTGTTTTTTGACAGTCCATGCATATGCTGATGATGTATGCCTTTTTTTTAAAACATTCTGAGCAAATTGGAGAATTTTTTAAAGAATTTCAGCTTTATGCTGGTCTTTCTAATGCAACATTTAATTATTCTAAATCTAGAGGTCTGTTGACAGGAGGTATTTTTCAGGCCCCCTGTCACTACACAACTATTAAACTATCAATAGAACCTCTTACTATCTTAGGAATAGTTTTTGGATCTCAAAATCTCCCTGATGTTAATTGGGATAGTGTGTTAAAAAAGGTGGAATCAAAAATTTCTAGATGGAAACAGTTCCGATTTACAAAACAAACAATAATTCTTTTTCTAAAGCAATTTATTTTACCCTGTCTGCAGTATGTGGCTTTAATCTTTCCCCTGCCATCCCAATTTGAAACTAGACTCTATAGCATTTGCTTTCAAATGTTATGAGGCAACAGGCTTAACCCAGTGAAAAGATGTTTTACATATCTGAAAACAAATAAGGGAGGTTTAGGAATGGTTGACCCGGTTGTATTCTGTTCTACCTTGTTTTTTTCCCATTCTTTAAAACTAAGTTTTGTAGTTCCAGATTGTAATGAGAGACTTTGGTTTAGGGAAGTATTAGGATGATATTTATCAGCTTGGCTGCATTGTGCCCCAAAACTGAATCCCCATATCCATTTACCAGCCTACTTTAGGCCTGTGCCTCAGAAACTATATAAATGGCAAATGACCAAAAGCCAGATCAGTATGAGCACATCTCAAAACCTTTATAATTCAGTTCTATCTCAAATTTATCCCTTAATTCCTTGTTTTAAAAACTGCCCATCGGCATTGAATTCTAATATTCTGAATCAACTAAATAATTCCAGATTACCTTCACGTATGTGGGAAGTTCAGTGGCTAACCATGTATGGGCGTTTGAACATTAGAGGGACTGCAAAATACAAGGCCAAGGAGGAAAGGAATTGTCCTTATTTGTAATGTATTAACCAGGAGGAAACCATGGAACATTTTTTCTGTTTTGTTCTTATTCAAATGCTTTGTGGCCTATTTGGCAAAGAAATGGACAATGGATTGGTTGGACAATCTAACTTATGATATATTAATAATAGGAAATGTTCCTCCAAGGTTAAAAATATATGAGAAAGGTACACTGTGTTTTTTTTTTGGCATGTTTAAGATTTTGTCTCTGGCAGGTATGATGCCAATGGGTTTTATATCGAAAGAAAACCTCTTTTGAAGGGTTTTGCATATATGTTTCAAATGAATTGCAAAAGTATACCTTAAGGATATGCAACTGTATAATGTAGAAAAAGTTCAAATATGGTGGAAAGGGTTTTCACATATCATCAAGTATAAATAGAGAATGTTATATACCTTTTATAAGACTAGGAACAGTGTATTGGTAACTTGTGTTTAGTTTTCTTTGAGTTTTTGAATATTGTTATAGAGTGCCTGATTTCATGTAATTGTAATGCTTTTCTTTTGTCTTCATTTATAATGTGGAATATTTGTATTAAGTTCTATTGTAAATAAAATCACCCCTACTCTTGTCCAGTAGGGGGAACCCTTGGCCATCTGTGATGGGATGGCCAGTATTACTGAACCTCTGGATGGGATGGATGTCGCTGGTGCAGGGGACTTAACCTCCTCTCCTGCTCCTTATTCACAAGATGCTAATGAATTAGATATTATTGCAGTGGAATATGAATCGCCTGTTTCTGGTGAGGATACGATTATACAGCCTGGCTCCTCTACAACGACTATTATACAGCTGGATAAATCGGTTAGAAAGGTACAGTGTGCAAGTCTAAGCTGGCATTATTTCGGAAAAGGTCCAAGTTGCTGTTAGAAATGAAAAGATTAGAGCGGGAGTTAGTGGATCTCCCAGTTGATATTGCTCTGGCTGCTCTAGAGAATAAAGTACCTGTTGACGGTATGCCTGCTTCGGGAGCTCCTGCAATAGTGGACTCTTCATCTGTTGTTTCCTTCCCTGTTTCTTCAGACTTAACTGTGAGAAAAATGGACTTCACTGTGGTCGCACAGGCTGGCATTTCAGGCAGAATTACCTCCATGTGCCTAAAGCCTGAGGACCCTTTGGTACCGGAACCTTCCTCTCAGCAGCATGCTTCTGTGACCTCCGCTGTGGTTGCAACTCCGAGGTCAGTTGGCTCCGGTCCTCTTTGGCAGAGTTTGTTTTTCCGGTCAATCAGTCATGTCCTGGATGGAGTAAAACTTTGGATTCTTCTTCTCCTCTCCCACAATGTGTTGCCATTGATAGTGCTCCTGTATCTGCTGTTTTACATCAGACTGACATTCCTGGAGGCCTGTCTTGGTCTCTGCATTAGGACTGCGTGAGGCTGGTTGGGAGATGTTGGATACTGGGACCTGGTCTCTGGATTCACAGGACCACTCATATCTGCATATGCTGGAGAAAGCTACCGTTAAAGTGGCCACCGACGCTGACCCTCTGAGCTCCACCGTTTTGCCCCGGGGTTAGGATTTTTGTTCTCCTGCTGCACCTGTTATGACTGGCTCTGACATTGTAGTCCCTTCTGATTTTTGGTCCTGCAGTTAGTAATGGGACTTTAAGACAACAAACTTCTGATGTTGGGGTTGCTTTAAATGTTACTGAAGCCTTGAGTACTGGGGTAGTGGAGGATGCCATTAGGGTGGGCCCTCCTCCAGAGGTTATTTCTCAGTTATCTGAAGATAGTTCTAAAACCCTATTTAAGCTTTCTGATCTTTTCTAGAATAGGAAGGAACCTGCACCACGTCGTAATGCTGTGCGTATTTTATATAAGGTAGGGTTGCAGGAGGCACCAGACTGAGTTTATATTGCTCGGGATTTGTTGAAGGGCTCCATGAAGTTCTTCTCCTCAGAGATTTTTGCTCTCATCAATATTGGCAATTTCAACTTTGATGATAGTTTCAAAAATATTTCTAGTCTAGACAGGTTTTGGGCACAGTATACTGCATGTAAGAATACGCCCCTTTGGTCACCCTTCCAGGTAATTCCTCTCACAAAACCTACCATTAAGGTTATTGCAGTTATGTTCAAGAACGAAGGCGTTAATGTGGAGGATGTTTTATTTTGGCTTCGTCAGCCTTGAGAGATTTTGAGTACCCCCTTCCCATACTCTGGATAGTGAACAGATTTGGGATGGTGGTTGGAGAATACAGGTTAAATTGTTTGTGACTAATTCTGGTACTGTGCATTTACCTAGTACCTTTTATTTAGGTAGCGAGAGGGGTGCTATTTTTTATGTAGGTCAGCCTTGGTCCTGTTTTAAGTGTGGATCCTGGGCTCACCTTAGTTCAGCCTTTGATACTATTAAATGCAGTCATTGTCTTGAGTTTGGGCATGGGTCTGCTAAGTGTCTTAATCTTTTCCGGTGTAATCTTTGTGAAAATACTGGACGTGCCTATGGTAAATGTCCTTGGACTTCTCATAATAGGGATGATTGCCCTTCACATGAAGGCAGTATTAATCAAGCACAGCATTTGCAAGCTAAAAAGATTGCTGAATTAAGTCTCAAATCTGGGATGCCTGCTATTGTTAAAGAGGTCTCTGAGTTGTCTAATGCTGCTTCTCAGGTGGATAAGACTGTTCTACCCCCACCACTTGGAAAAGTTGTTACTATGGATATACAGGTTGAGTCAGAAAACCCGGTTACTGCTCCTATCATTTCCTCAGACCTTGCTGTAGTGCCTGACATGCCTTCCCCCACCCCACCCAGCTTGATGATTCTGGTTTTAAAACTGTCTCGAAAAAAAGTCCACAGTTGGGGAGGAAAGTAAGGCTTCAGATGTCCTTGGAGGGACAGGACAAAGAGGGGCTTCCTGTTGATTGGGCTCAGGGTAATAAATTTGATTTGTTGGGTTCTGCATCGATAGATAGAGAGTCAGATGATGAGAGTACTGACACCTCCTCTTTGTTATCTACTGCTGATACTGAGGAGAAGGGGAGCATAGATTCCATTGCTAAAAGAACCAAGTAGTGCAGGAAAGCTAGGATAACATGAGCTATAGATTTTTGTTGTTGTTTTTTTCTTATGTCTTCCCTTTCTGTTGCTACTATTAATGTTAATAGCATTAAAGGGGGGAAAGTTGACTAGTACACTGTTTTCCCTTCAGGCTGTTGCCTGTGATATTATCTGTCTATTGGATACCAGACTTAAAACTCATGCAGAATTGCAGGCTGTATCTCGAGCTTGGCCACTGGGTGCTTCATTTTGGTCTATTGGGCTTGATACCTGTGATGGTATTGGGATTATTTTTACTAATCCTGCTCTTCAGGTTACTAGGTTAGTGGATATACACCCTGGGAGGGCCTTATTGCTGGATATTACATATCATAGTAAAAGATTTTGTTTAGTTGCTATATATGCCCCTCAAACTAAGGCAACTAGAGTTTCTTTATTTAATGATATACACCAATATTTACATACTTCTAGACTAGTTATTTGGTTGGGGGATTTTAATAGTGGTTTGCATCAAACTGATAGGGGGTTGCAAACTTTTAAACTATTTTGTGATACCAGCACCCTTAATGGAATTCTGCATACTGCTGGATTGCAGGACTCTTATCGCAGTTTGCATCCCATTGGAGGATACGCTTTTTTCAAGGGTAAATTGAAAACCAGGATTGATTTTATTTTTGTGTCTGAAGTTTTCCAGACTTTGGAATCTACTACTAGGGTTGTGGAATTTTCTGACCATGTTTTGTTACGCTCTGAGATTTCTTGGAAAAATACTCCTCGCTGTAAAAAAAGTGGGTGGAGGTTGAATAATGTTTTACTGCAAAATCCTAAAATACAAAAAGCTTGGCATAGTCATTGGACAGCTAGAATATCAGTTAGTGACTGTTATGATGATATTTCTGATTGGTGGGAGGATACTAAAAAAGAATGGAAAGTTCTGTTTCAGTCACTAGCTACTTCTAAGTGGCGGTCAGATTATTTACAATATTTGGAGTTACGTCATTATTTGCAGCACTTGATTTCTTTATCAGAAACTACTAGTCAGGACTATGGTTCCCAGATCCAGAATATTAAGAACAGGATGATGTCCCTTCAATATATTAGGGCTAAATCTTTGGAACAGGGAGCTAGATTTAGTACGCAGGTTAGATCATCTTCTATAGATCCCTATAAGAGTTGTCAGGATCGAGTTAAGCATTGGTTTATTACAGAATTACTTTCCTCTTCTGGGCAGTGTGTTTCTTCCCCAGCAGGAATTCTGTCCATTGTTGAGGATAGGTTTACAACCATGTTTGCAAGTCAGGAGGTTAGTGGAGAATTGGCACAGGTTTTACAAACCTGACAGTTACCACAGGTTCGGCCAGAGGATGTACGAATGTTGACACATGATGTCACTGAAGATGAGGTTATTCATGTTATTATGCAGCTGAATTCTACTGCTGCCCCAGGTTTGGATGGGTTGGGGTGGAATTTTATAAACATTTTCTTGAAGACTTGGCTCTGGTTTTGGTTGTTCTCTATAACCATATGTTGAAGTCTTCTTCTTTTTCTGCTTCCTTGCAGGAAGCAGTTTTAGTGTTTATTCATAAAAAGGGTGCCCAGAATAATGTAGACAATTGTAGACCACTGAGCCTACTTAATACTGACAGAAAAATTGTGGCTAAGATTTTGTTGAATAGATTGAATAATGTCTCAGATTATTTAATTAGTCTTGAGCAGACGTGTGCAGTTCTGGGATGACAGATAACAGATAACCTAATAGTGCTTAGAGAGTTGTTTTGGCAGGCTGATTCTGGACAGGTCTCAGGGTGGGTGGTGGGTGTAGATCAAGAGAAGGCTTTTGATCAGGTCTTACATACGTTTTTGTTTGCTGTTCTAACTGCATTTAGTTTCCCAGTAGATTTTGTTTCCTGGATTAAAGCTCTTTATGCCAATATTTCATTATGCCCTAATGTGAATGGATAGTATGGTCGGCCAGTTAAAGTTAGGAGAGGGTGAGACAGGGTTGTCCCCTTAACCCTCTTTTATATGTTTTTTGTATTGATATTCTACTTAGACTTCTACACCACTCTCCTGATATTCAGGGTATTCTGATTCCCCATACTAGTTTTTTTGTTAAGGCTATGTCCTTTGCTGATGATATGGTTCTTATGTTGGGGGTTAATACTATGGAGGAGGTCCTTTGTGCTGTTTTGAGGCAATTTGCAGCCATTTCTGGTTCCAGGATTAATTGGGATAAGAATATTGGTATCCCGTTGTGAAACACCCGTATTCCATCATCAGGTTTCTTAGGGGGTATAAGGATAAAAAGTGAGGCTGTGATAATTCTTGGGGTGCAATTTAGGGTCAGGATATGGCATATTCTAATTGGATGGTTAAAGTTGGGAAGGCAGAGCATCTGATTCAGGGTTGGCATAATAAGTTAATTGGTGAAAAGAAAAGGGTGCTTTTGATTAAAACTTTACTTTTACCTATTTTTTTGTATTTTAATTATGTTTTCCCACCTCCTCAGCAATTATTTACTAAGTTATTTAGTATTTTTTCAGGCTTTTTTGGAATCAAGGTTAAATCCAATTAAAAGTGAGATTACTTATAAGCCCATTGTAGAAGGTGGTATAGGAATGGTCAGTCCTGTAGCCTTTTATTTTAGTGTTTTTTTTTAGTTATAATTTTGGTCTGGCCTTGAAACCTGACTTTAAGTTATGGTGTCCCTTGGTTATGGACTGGATTACACCAAATAGACAGCTTTGGGATCAAGGTTCTACTAGGTTGTTTGGGAAAAAACACCTTTACCACATTATGGTGTTGAAAGTTTTAAGATGGCTGTGAAATGGAAACGTTGACTTCAGGACTTTATGGCTTTAGATAGGAAGGCTGTTTATCATGCCATTTTGGCTAACAATAGTCAAATTGTTGTAGAATTTCCTTTGTGTTCTTCTGTACAACAGATTAGCCTGTTACGACATTTGCATAATCCTCGCATACCTTCACAAATGTGGGATAGTTTATGGTTAGGGAATTTTGATAGGCTTAGTGTAAAGAGAGATCATAAACATAAAAAGATGGAAGATAGATATTGTCCACATGATTCTTGTCCTCAGGTTTTGGAAACACAACGTCATTTGTTTTTAGAATGTGTATTTGTGGTGCAATTATGGGCCTTCTTGAGTGTAACTTGGGGGGAACCTGAATTTTCCTTGTTAACATATTCTGATATTATGTATGGTGGGAATAAGACCTTATGCATGAAATATAATCCTGAGAATATGTATGTTATTTTGGTTGCGATTCGTTATCATGTATGGCAAATTAGATGTTTGGGGGTTCTTCAACAAAAATGGGTTTCGCATGTTGCATTATTAGCAAATATTAGGAAGTCTTTACAGGACATAGTACAAATGGATCTACTGCATTATAGTAGTTCTTGTTCCTTTTTTCATCATGCTTTTCTGTTCTTGTTTATAATTCTCTTTGTTTGATTTCTTACGTACTGTTTTGTTATAAAGTCAAACTTTCAAATAAAAAAATTCCCCTACTCTTTTCTATAAGTGCCGTGGGATCTTTAACATCCACCTGAACCACCTCCAATCCAGGCAGATGGGACCTCGGTTTAACGTCTCATCCAAAAGGCGGCACCTCAGAAGTGCAGCACCCCTCTCATGCTGCGCTACAGTGTCAGTACTGGGATATTAACCTAAGTGCCAGATGTGGGAACTGAACCCACAGCCCTCTGATCTCCCGGCCTCCAAGGCGGGTGTGCTACCTACTGAGCCACTGACACTGCAAATATTAATGAGGGTGCAACAGATCATGGGATTGATATATCTCTGAATGATTTTAGATCTGTGGAGAAAGAAACAAATGAGATGGAGGGAAATGTGCTAAATTGCTTAAATAAACTAACAGATGCAAGAACAAATGACCAGACAAATAGCCCGTTAATACTTCGTACTAACAATGACAAAGAGATACCGGCTACACCTAACACATCCAATATGACCTCTGTAATCCTAAATCCTGCCCATCCCAATCCAGTAGTTGAAGCACACCTATAAAGCATAAATGTGGAACCAGTTACTAACAATTCAGTACTATCCAATGACAGAATGGACATAAATGTCCCAGCTACAAATAGACAGATATTTATTTTAGGAGATTCTATTATTAAATACTGTGACACTCAAGTATTTTAAAATGGCAAAGTCAATAGGACTTGCAGTAGTTTTGGGGGGGCAAAATATCTGATATCACAAAGCAAATTGACACAGTGTTGAAATCTGCTGGACAAAAACCCCTTGTAATAATTTATGTTGGGACAAACAATATAAATACCTATGGTATACTTCAAATAAAAAAGAATACAAACTTTTGAATGTTAAATTAAATAAATATGGCTCACAAGTATGTTATTCAGAAATCCTACCAGTCCCAAGGTACAATAAATACAAAAATACCAACATTAAAGAAATAAACAAGTGGTTAAGAAAATGGACATTAGAAAATAACATGGGATGTTTAACACATTGGGAAGATTTGGAACATGATTTTAAATCATTTTGCTGGGATGGTCTGCATCTGAATAAAAAAGGATGTTTGTATTTGGGAAAACGTATCAATCAGTTCATTAATTAAATGTTTGAACTAGTAGACGGGGGCAAACGGGTAATGAGAATACTACTGGGAAAAGAGAATTAGGACTTAAAATAAAAATAGTAGCAACAAATACCCAAAGTCTAAACTTATTAAAGAAGGCTGAATTAGAAACAATAATCAAAGAAAATGATATAGATATAGTTTCAATAACAGAAACATGGTGGGTTGAGTCCTCACAATGGTCAAAGAAAATTCCCAAATGTATTCTATATCAGCATAATAGAACTGATAGGCAGGGAGGTGGTATATACCTGTACATTCACAAGAAATATAAAAGTTTTGAAATGATATCAATCAATGGACAGAATAATGACATCAAGTCAGTATGGGCAAAAGTTGAACTTACACCAACAATGACTGTCCTTTTTGAAACCTGTTATAGGCCCCCATCTAGTACATCTGATTATAACAGTGACTTAAGAGATATATTAGTTAAGGTAGCAGAATCAAATGATGTTATCTCAAGGGTTTTTTAATTATCCAGGTATCGATTGGAAGAATAACATAGCTTCTAACAATCAAGAAAGATTATTTCTTGAAGCACATAATAATAATAATAAAATGTATTTATTAGGTGCCTTATCAATAACCAAGGCACCTCACAATTCATAAAAACAAACAACAACAATATCAACATTAAAATAATAATATACCAAGAGACAGAATTAAAAAGACATCAGTTGCCAAAAGCCTGGTGCCACAAATATGTTTTTAGAGATTGTTTAAATCCCTCCACAGTTGTGCACCACCATAGCCGATGGGGTAGAGAATTCCAAAGAGTGGAGCTGCATATTCAAAAGTTCTCACCCCAGATGTTTTTAAGCATACCCTTTGAATCTCTAGCAACCCTCGTCAGCCAAGCAGAGAGATCGTCCTGGGCAGTAAGGGACCAGGAGCTCTTTCAGGTAATCAGGGCCCAGTCCATGTAGGGCTTTAAAAGTCGGCATGCTGACTTTAAAGGTGATCAACCACTAAACAGTCAGCCAGTGTAGTTCATGCAGGACTGGCAAAATATGACAATATTGAGCAGATTCCATCAAAAGCTGGGCCGCCGCATTCTGCACTATCTGCAAGCGGTGGATTTCTATCCCAGGCAGCCCTAAGTAGAGGGAATTGCAATAATCTAAGCACGAGGATACAAAGACATGGACCAAGGTAGGAAGGTTGCCAGATGGAACCAGGTGCCTAATCCTGGTGATATTCCTAAGATGGTAAAAGGAAGATTTGACAATGGCCAACACCTGCAAATGCAGGCTCAGCCCTTCATCAAAAATTACCCCCAGGTTATGCACCTGTTCAGAGGTCAGGAGTGAGATGCCGTTGAGAAAAATTCGAGGGTGAACCAGCCCCTAACCCCCCAATCAGGGTCCACAACCAACACCTCCATCTTTTCAGAGTTCAACTTCAGCCAACTGGAATCCATCCACTCCTGGATTTCCTTCAGACAGTTGTTAAAGACCGAGACAGCTCCCACCTGGTCAGGTTGAAAAGACAGGAAGAACTGGGTATTATCAGCATAGCAGTGAAACCTCAGCCCATACCTTCTTACAATGTGTCCAATGGGAAGCATGTACACCACAAACAACATGGGTGAAAGTACTGAGCCCTGAGGCACCCCACATGACAGAAAGATAGGGTCTGAAGAATAAACTCCAGACACTGCTCTCTGTCTTCTCCCCATGAGGAACGATATAAACCACATGAGGACAAAACCTTGACAGTCCACAGATGTGTCTCAGTTGCCCCAGCAATATCCCATGGTCCACGGTGTCAAATGCTGAAGTGAGATCTAAAAGGACTGGAATGGAACGACTCTTCTGATCTCTAGCCATCAGGAGATCATTGAGTACCCGAACCAGCGCTGTCTCAGTACTATGTCTCTTACAAAAACTGTACTGGAGTGGTTCATAGATGTCATGGATAGTCAAGCGGTCCTCCAGTTGCACTGCCACTACTTTCTCAATCACTTTCCCTAAAAAGGGAAGGTTCGAGATAGGTCTGTAGTTTGCGTGGCAGTCTGGGTCCAAGGTAGCTTTCCTCAAGACAGGTGTCACCACCACCTCCTTCAGAGAGCTAGGAAACTCTCCAGATTCCAAGGAGCACCAGACTATCCACGCAAGGACCAGACCAATGACATCAATACAGCCCAGAATTAGGGATGTTGGTCCAGGGTCCAAACTACAGCACGTAAGGTGCACAACCTGGATAATCCACATGACATCTATGAACTCCAGTTTGCTGAAGGTACTCCAAGAATATGGGGCAACTCCAATATGGGGCAGTTGGTGCTGACCAACTTGTGGATACACCTACAAGAGAAAACAATGTACTGGATCTAGTCCTAATCAATATACCAGATGTATTGACTGATATTCTGGTAAAACCTCCCTTAGGAAACAGCAACCATGATATGATCCAGTGCACTTTTAAAATAAATAAAATAATAAATAAAAATCCAATATACATTAAAAACTATAGTCGAGCTAACTATGAAGCAATGCAAAGAGTTCTAGATGCAATTGATTGGGAAAATATCTTTCTTAATCTAATGGTGGAAGAGTGTTGGATTAGAATAAAAAACATATTACTTGCAATTGAAGAATGGTTTGTACCAGTAAAGCAAATAAATAGTAAAAAAGGAAAACTACCACTGTGGATGACAAAAAAGATCCAAAGACAAATTAAAAAGAAAGAGAAAAGCTATATAAAGTATAAAAAATGCAAAACACAACTAGCATATTTTAAATACTAACAAGATGTAAGAACAACCAAACAACTGATCAAAACTGAAAAAAGAAATTTTGAGATCAAATTATCTATGACCAAAGGAAATAACAAAGCTTTTTTCTCTTATGTAAATCAATTGAAAAATGGTAAAAACTCTATTCAAACTATACTTTGTAATGGTGTAAATACTTCTGACCCCAAGGAAATAGCCGAAACACTAAATAACTATTTTTGTATAGTATTTGGAAAAAGAGATAGTAACCAATACAATACAGTAATTAGTAATGATGATCCACTACCTATCACTATCAATGACACAATAAATGTCATTGACCAACTTAGAGTTAATGCAGCAGCTGGACCCGACGAGATTAATGCAAAGCTTTTGAAAAACTTGTCAACAGCTATTAGTAAACCATTAACTATATCATATAACATGTCAATTAAAACTGGTAGTATACCTAGGGAATGGAAGACTGCAGTCGTCTGCCCAATTTTCAAAAAAGGTAGTAAAATTCATCCAGAAAATTATCACCCAATAAATTTGACATCCATTCCATGTAAAATACTAGAAACCATATTAAAAAAAAGATTTGAAGAGGAAACTTTAAACCTGAATTTACAACACAATACCCAACACAGATTTAAAAAACATAAGTCATGTGTAACAAACTTAATACTATTCCATGAATCAGTCATTGCTTAGATGTAGGAAAACCATGCAACATTGTTCTTATTGATTTCAAAAAAGCATTCGATAAAGTTTGGCATCAAATACTAATTAACAAATTAGTCGATATGAAATATAGTTCTTATTTAGTAGTTTGGGTTAAGAATTGGTTAATGGAAAGAACACAAGTACGTGTTCAAGGACAATTATCTGGACCTATTGAAGAGACTAGTGGTGTACCACAGTTATCGGTCCTCGGACCATTCCTATTCAACTGTTTTGTGTCAGATTTACATAAAGGAATAAATACAAATATTATTACATTTTCTGATGATACAAAATTATCCAGTGAAATAAATTTTATGTCTGATGGGGAACAACTTCAGAATAATCTTAATACAATATCCAGTTGGTGTATAAAAAATGGTATGGAATTAAACCATAACAAATGTGTGGTAATACAACCCTCAACTTGATTATTCTATTGATTCCATACAACTGCGTACAGTGGAAAGTGAAAGAAACCTCGAGTAATAATTGATAATTCATTCAAGCATAAAATGCATATTAGAACAATGGTTCAAAATGCAAATAAAATTATAAACATTATTAAGAAATCATTTATAACAAGGGACAAGTATGCTGTCATAAACCTGTATAAAAACTTTGTAAGCCCACATTTGGATTAAGCATCACCATTCTGGTCACCATATAATAAGCAGGATATATATCTCATTGAACGAGTTCAAAAATGTGCAGCTAAAATGATACCTAGCCTGTCTAGGCTTCCATATAGAGGTAGAATGGAAAAACTAAACCTCATGCCCCTAGAGGTTAGAAGAAACCGTGGCCACTGTCTCCTCTTCCATAACATCATTAACAATCAAACACTAAAAAATGAATTTGGTATAATTTGTAACAACAGAAATAAAAATTTGAGATCCCACAACAATCAATTTAAATTTTCAATGACAAATACAAAAATGAGAGAAAACATTTTTACAATGCGTACAATAGCATTTTGGAATAGATTGCCAAGTACTGTGGTTGGTATATCCGAACCAAATAAGTTTAAAAAAGCTCTCAACAATTTTTGGGGTTATTAAAAGCTGTGCCCCACTAGTGTGAGGGAACGTATATGATGGGCTCATGCCTAATTGCATCCAAATCTTACAAAGTACAAAGTACAAATGATTTTACTGTGTTCCCTCTCAATAGTTGACCTAGGTGAATCAATCCCTGCCATTACCACTGTTTATACATGTGGTGTATCTGCTCAGGTATGAAGCCCTCCATTGACTGAATGCAGATCAAGCCATATACTCCTGACTGGGTCCCTTCCATAGCAACAGTTGCTGCCAGGCAAGCAGTGTGGTCTCTGTGCAGGGAGTTTGTATACCCCTGAGCTTAGACTTGTTCATTTTGGTAATGACTAGGTTTCTAATAGTTTCTGGCCCTTCTAGTGTTACCCAACCCGGTGCACCTTCCACTCTGAGAAAAGGCTAAAGATGTTGCGTCTGACAGGACCACTAATATAGTGGAAAGTTTGGTACATCCAGCCCATACTTGTCTGCCCAAGAATAACAACTTCCAGGGACCCAAGGCTCCTTTCCCACCCAAATAAATGAGGACCTTTGCTTTTTAATTTGTCTCCATGTTTGCCATGATCTGAATGGGTAGGGAAGCACATAAATATAGTAGCCATGCGAGGAGTCATGGGAGGACATTCATGTGCAGCACCTCTATTCATCTTGTAATTGACAAGGGAAGTGCATCCCATCTTTTTAGATCTCCTTCCAATGTTTTCAAAAGTTGACTGTAGTTGATTTCAATAATCTTTTGCAATGGGTTGGGATCTGGAACCCCAGTTATTGAAACTGTGACTTTACTCACACAAATGACAGATCCCCTGCAACTCATCAACTTTTTGTCTGCTAAGTAGCATTATCTCCATTTTGTCATAAATTGCTTTGAAGCCAGATACTGCTGTATTTAGCTTGTCTTCTGTGTAACATTTCTGATGTATGTGTTCTGTAAACAGGATGGTCCTGAAAACAGGATTTGCCCAGTGCCTTATCCCGTTAAAATATAAATAAACTTGAAACTCGCTCTACATTCCTCCAGTATTATTATTAAGTTGGGTATTCCCACTGTAAGGTTTTTAAGGAAGATGAGGGTGTTGTCCACACATAAAATAATTCTTAACTCCTCCATGCCCAGTCTGATAACTTCCGTTTTTGAGTTTCTTTCAACTGCCAGGGACTTTATGTTGAGGGCAAAGAGAAGGAGTGACAGAGGACACCTCTGACTTGTCCCCTTTCTATTTTAATCAATTTTAAGTGCACCCCGTTAACTCCAACCCTTGCTGTCTGTGAGTCATTGAGGACCCCTACCCAGTTTTGGAATTGGTCCCTTATGCCACAGGGTGCTAATGTTTTTTGCAGGTGGTTGAAGGCCTTTTCAGCATTGATAGTTATACCTGCAGTGGTGTATCTACTGTGCTCCACAGTCAGTATTGCATTTCATAACTTCCTTACATTATCCTGGTTATGTCTCTCTGGGATAAAGCCCATCTGATCTAAGTGGATCAGTGTAATTATGACCCATTGCAACCTACTGACCAGAACCTTGGTAAAAATCTTTGTGTCCTGGTTTAATAAAGAAATTGGTCTATAGGACCCGCAGCTTGTAGGGTCTTTCCCAGGTCTGGAAATTACTAAGATCAGAGCCTCTTACTAGGTAGGAGAGGTATTTCCCTTTTGTTGCACCTTTATGAATAGCTGGTGCATCAGGTCCATAGCAAAAATTTTATTGAAGTTCTCTGTAAACCCATAAATGCCTGGTGATTTGTTGCAGGATAGTTGTCTTATTACCACCTAAATCTCTATCATTGATATTGGGGCATTTAGGGCTTCTTTATGCTCTTCTGCCAATTGCGGTAGGGTTAATCTCTCTAGAAACTGGGAGATCCTATGTTTGTGGCCCTCACCCGTGTCTTTGAGTACAGAGTAGCATAAAATTGCTCAAAGGCAATTGCACCTGAGTCTAACTCAAAGGCTGTCTTCCCCAGCCCTTTCCTGATTTTCTGAATATATCTGTCTGCCTTAGCCATACGTAATCTAAATGGCAGTAACCTGCCAACCCTCTCTCCATGTTCATAATATTCTTGCTTAATATAACAGAGCTGGATTTCTACTGCCCTGAGGTTACATAGATACATAGATAATGTCAGCAGATAAGGGCCTCCAGGCCCATCCAGTCTGCCCATTTATGTTACCTGACTAAGCAGCCAGTGACACTATCTGGTCATTGGCTTTAGCTTTTTCTTTCGATTTCTAATATTCCTTTATTCCTGTCCCGTGCATATTTGAAGCCTGTCACTGTATGGGTGGCCACTGTTTCCTGGGGCAGGCTATTCCATGCATCCACCACCCACCACCCTTTCTGTAAAAAAGAACTTCCTGGCATTTCCCCTTATGCAGCCACCCATCAGTCTTATGTCATGTTCTTTTGTTCTGGCACTACTTTTAAACTGGAATATGTTCCCCCTTTCACCTTGTTCATGCCCTTGAGGTATTTGAATGTTTCTATCATGTCACCTCTCTCCCTCCTTTGCTCCAGCATGTACAAATTGAGGTCTCTGACTCTTTCCTCATAAGGCTTGTGATGTAGACCCTTCACCATTTTGGTCGCCTTCCTCTGAACTGTCCATATTTTGTCAATGTCCTTATGAAGGCTTGGCCTCCAGAACAGGACACAATACTCAAGGTGAGGACTCACCAGGGTCTTTGTCATTCAGGATAGCTGCTTTCTCCCTGTCTCCTTCCACTATCTCCCTCCTCACTACTCAAAGCTTAGCTATTCCCCCTTTGCCTTCCTTCTCTAGCTAATGTACCTGAAGAATGTCTTGTCTTCTTTTTTAACCGATTGAGCTATTCTTTCCTCTGTTTGCATTTTAGCACTTCTCATTGCTTTTTCTGCCTCTGTCAGACACTTCTGGTACATTTCCTTGTCCTCATCTCTTTGTGACTCCTTGTACTTCCTGAAGGCTAGCCTCTTGGCCCTTAGCTTTTCAACTACCCCCCTTGAGAACCAAAGCAGTTTTCTTCTCCTTTTACCCTTGTCTAATGACCTAACACATTGTTTTGCGACCTCCGCTATGGCCTCATTGATGTGTGCCCATTTTTCCTCAACATCCCACCATTCCCCTTTTTTCCAAGGTTTCCTTAAGCTGAAGTCCCATCCTGGCAAAGTCTGCCCTTCTGAAGTCTAAGACTCTTGCTTTCATATGGGATGACTGAATCTTTGTGTCCACCTTGAACCACACCATATGGCCCCTAGCTGACCTTCCACCTTGAGCCCTGTTATCCTGTCCCACTTGGTCAGTACCAGATCCAGGACTGCCTGGTCTCTGGTATGTTCCTGCACCAGTTACCTAATAAGGCCAGCCCCCTCAAGGGAGTCATCAAAGTCCCGTGCCCTGGCCGAGGCCCCTGATGGGATGGACCAGTCTATTTCTGGCATGTTAAAGTCTCCCATCTGCCATTTAACTCGTTCCTTTTTCAACATAATCTGTTTATGCTGCTTTTCTGGTTTTAAGAGCTGCTGTCTCAGTTTATTTTGGTACTCCTGAAGTTGTTTCTTCTTGTAGGTCCCACATGCAATTATTTGCCCTTTATCGACACTTTTAGGCAGTCCAACAGTATTTTTGGAGTTGAGTCTCTTTCTGTGTTGAATGTTAAGTAATTGGATAGTTCTTCCCTGATTTTCTTTACAAAACAGTCTTTCATTAAGGTGGCCTGTGTTAAATCTCCAGAAGGGTCACTCCTTACAGTAGCCCACCTGGACTGCCATGTGTACTAGTGAATGTTTTGAGATAGTGATAGCACCGGTCTCACACCTACAAACTGCTGTGTATAGGGGTATGTATATGTAAAATCTATTCAACCTAGAGTAGCTGTTACTTGAGATGGTGAAAAAAGTATAGTTTCTTTCACTGGGGCGATTAACCCTCCATGGGTCTAGCAATCCAAATTCTATTCTTAGGACCTGCAGTGTCTTTGCTGCATTTGTGTTAGAATTGTGGGCATCCATATGCCTATCTAATTCTCCTCTGAGTTCCAGTCTCCCCCCATTGTGATCTTTTCCATGGGCAGTGCTGACAGTTTATTAAAAAAGCTATTGAAGAAGCTAGGCTCTGTCGGTGTAGGGCTATAGACATTCATGATGTGCAGTGCCTTGATCCCCTGTACTATAGAAACTATTGCAATTCTCCCATCTCTGTCAACCATGGAGGACTGAACCTGCCAAGGAATGCCTTTTCTCAGAAGGATCGCTACACCTGCTTTTTTGTTCCTGGAGTACAACAATGCAATCACCTGCCCCACCTAGTTATATTTAAGCTTTATATGCTCTTGAGGGGAAGCCTGGTCTCCTGGAGGAGCCCCACATCACATCCATATGACTTCAGCTCCCTTAAAATCTCTGCTCCTTTAACAACTGATCCCAGGCCTTTCATATTATAAGCTGATTCCTTAAGATCAGCCATTCCCAGTCACCACCTGTACATGCCGTAGTATTAATTTTAATTAATCTTTTATTGTAATGTTTACCTTATTATGTGGCATGCAGGGCTGGCTAAGGATGGTGTGGGGCTTTCTTATAGAACCTCACTGTTGTATTAGTTGGCCATCATTCTTAGTGAATGGCCCTGTTGATAACCGACTGCATGCATGATAAGTACCAAATATTTTCTATTGCCTAAAATGGTGTACACCTTTATGATACATCGAGTGATAAACAAGCACATTTACAAAGCACGTGAAAACTTGCCAGAACATGAACGTTTATTGAACAAAAAAAACCAAAAACATCCCTCTTGAGTGGACACTCAGGGGGTTGGGACTGCTGCATGCAAATATAGAGGTTCATCAGAACCCTGGAAGGAATCCCTCTCACCAGAGTATTCCTGTTGGACACCCCCCACCTTCCTGGCCTGGGAACCGGTCAGTGGGTTCCCTCCAGAGTAGTTAGTTGATGTGACTCCCCTGGGATGCCAGAACAGATCTGCCCTGAGGATTGGTCATTACACCACACAGAGCCCATGGTTGCAGTCTAGTTGTTTGGGAACAGGCTGCATGTTGGTGCATTCTTTCTCTGCAACCATATCTCATTTTGTGTTTGTTCTCATGGACTATGTTAACCTCCTCCCCCTTCCATCACAGCATGTAAAAATTCCCAGTTGGCTCCCTCTCCTCCCACCAACATTATCTTTGCAACCCACTGCCCCCTACATCTTCCATGCTCAGTACCCCAGGTGAATAAAACTCAGGGGGGGTCCCTGATATTCTGCAGAAATTAGTTAGAAATGTCTGAATTAAATCATGGTAGTGTTTTGAGGGCAGCTGAATTACAACCTGGTATGAGTCTGATGAGCTGTAGGCTGTACCCACCCCTCCTCTGCGATGGTCCTCACTTCTCCTACCCTACCGTTTGTCTCTCCAGCCTCCAGTTTTTCTCTGGGTACCTTAGTCCTGTCCCCTTCTGAGAGGGTTTTTTGGTAAATGGCAAGGTCTGCTTCCGACTCTCAATCAGATTGTGTCTATGCCCCTGGGTCATTACCGGCTGAACAGTTTGAGTTCTAGTGACCTTTTTGTGCACTGGATCCAGCCTCCCTCTTGCCCTCTGAGCACTGTCATCAAAAAGAGTGAAAGATCGTACCTGAATGTCCATTATATGTTCAGAGTGACAAAGTCCCACAGGGCTGATCTTGCTGTCCATAACATAGAGGGTGTATGAAGATCAGTGCAGGGATGTCTATAATGAACTTCCTGGTGTCTGCTTCCTCATGTGCAGTTACATCAACCGTTTTTCCTTTTTGACAAAGTTGCTATCTCTGTCTGATTGGGGGTTGGAGTTAATGCTGCTGAACAAAGTCTCAGCCCGCTTCGGTCATTGTGAATATGCCTTATGTGAGCTAGGAGGATTTTGCATGGGAGTCGTCATTTCCATCTGCATGCAGGCATGCTCAAGCAGTTTGAGGGAGGTAAACCACATTTTTAAAATGTTGGGGTGGGAGCAGTACCATCCTCTGAGGGGAGCCACCTGGATCAAACATCACTTAAGGAGTGCCATGGTGTAAACATTTTACACTTTCATTAGTTAGCTGTCAGTGTGTTCGTGGTGCTGCTGTACCAGCCCTTTAACCCATGTTTTCAGACCCATTCTCATTGTGTCTGCTGTCTTCCCAGCCTTTTTCCCCTTTTCACCAGTTGGTTCCCCTGCCGCTGCTCATGCTAGTTGCTGCAGCTCCCTTTCATAGAAGTTACTGGATAATTACTGTACCTCCACCCCTACGGTTGCCAGGTATTTGCTGGCATGCAATAATGAGTCATAGAGAACTGTGCCTTTTTCTGTATGGATGAGAAGGTTGGCCAGGTATCACAGCTGGGCTTTTACTTGCTTGTCTCTAAGCTCTTTGATAACACTGTAGACCTGCATACCTTTCTCTGTATTGCTGTGGTGTAGTCCTGGTCCACGCACACCATTTGACCATTAAAACTAATGTCCTTTTTAGACCATGCTTTTTGCAGAAATTATTCTTTTACTGGGTATTTCAGGCTACAATAGACCTGGGGAGGATCTCCTGGTTTGGGTTTGGGACCCTGTGCTCTGTGTGCTCTCTCAGTCTCTATCAAGAAGTCCATTGGGAGTCCAAGTTCCACTTGCAGCCATGTGGTTAAGAAGCTGCTCAGGTTGGGCTGCTCCATATCCTCCAGGAAGCCAAAAAAGTGCAGCTTTTTCCATCAACCTCTGGTTTTTGCATCTTCTGCACAGTTGGGGAGTTCTCTTTCTCTTTTGCAAAAATAGAAAACTTGTACCCAGGCATCCTGTCTCATAGCTCAAAGACTGTTTCCTCTAACAAAATGGTGCGTTGTTCAAGTTTCCTGAAATCCCTTGTTATGTCTGCTGCATTACTATCTATTCTTTGCAGGGTTTTGAGTATAGTCACCAAGCTCAACTTGTCAAACATGGCCTATCTCAGATCTTCTTCCCCTCACGATCCGACTGTATAATCAGACTCCCTCAAGGGAGAGTTGCTCGGTTATGCCGTCTCAAAAAGCTATTCCTGAGCCTCCGTTTCAGACTGCTGCTGCTTGAGCTCTGGCTTTTCGATTCTGACCCATTTGTAGGTTCTGGTGGCACTGTTTTTTCTGCTGTACTGGGTTTCAGGTGGTTGGATGACAATATAGTTCTTGGGACTAAGCTGTTCAGAAAGCTGCCATTCCTCTCGATGATGTCACCAGGAGTCTGTCATCAATTTCAATTTTAATTTAATTTGATAGGTTAATTAAAAGAAATATGTCTTTTACATTTATGACCTTTAAAATAGAAATAAAAACAAAAATGATAAAAGTGTTGCAGTTTCAACTAGTGCCACTCATTTTCCATTTTCAAAAATTAGTATTTCTGTTTTACAAAATCTTAAAGTCCTTTTTTTCTCAGAATACAGTGAAAATCAGGATGTTTTGCATTACAGAATGTCACAAAATGGGGGGGGGTTACACAAATTTGGCACCAACTGTGGTTGTATGTGTGGTCAACAATGTTTGCTTTTAAATGAAAAATTAACTCTAAGTGGAGTTTCAAAATGGTAAAATTTAGTTTTAATCCGGAGCATTCCATTTTTGCAGAAAAAGGGTGGTCATGTAAGCTTAGCATAATAAATGACAGCATTTATAACTCAAACTCATATAGCAATAAACACAGCATTTGTTTATAACACACACCATTTTTTTTTAAACATATTGAAATGTAATTGTCAATGGGGTTAAATCAGCAGAGGGGCAGGTCTCAAGTGGGGTACCACAGGGACTGGTCCCAGGCCCTGTCCTTCTTAACATATTCATTAGTGACATTACTGAAGGAATTCAAAGTAAGACTGACCTGTTTGCAGAGGACACTAAACTGCAGAAGGATGGATAGTGTTGAGGGAGTTAAGGAATTACAAAATGACTTCCATAGACTGGAGAAATGGTCAAATGTGTGGCAACTGAAATTCAATGCCAAGAAGTCCGAGGTAATGCACCGAGGGAAAAAGAAGCCAAGGACAGAGTACTGGCTAAATGAGGTTAAACTTTGCACAACAGAGGAGCGTGACCTGGGAGTCGTTATCAGTGACACACTGAAGCGGTCAAGCCAGTGCAACAAAACCTATAGCAAAGCAAACAGAATGCTGGGGTATATAGGGAGGAGTATAGCTAGTAGAAGGAAAGAAGTAATGCTTCCCATTTACAGATTTTTGGTAAGGCCACACCTGGAGTATTGTGTCCAGTTCTGGAACCCTTACCTCAGAAAGGATAAGGGTAGGCTGGAGGCGGTACAGTGGAGGGCAACAAAGATGATTCAGGACCTACAGGGGGAATCCTATGAGAAATGTCTGAGGGTCTTAAACATGTACTCGCTAGACGCCAGGAGGGAGAGGGGAGATATGACAGGAACCTTCAAGTTTCTGAAAGACATTAATATAGTAAGCTGCTCAGAAGTATTAAATAGGAACACCATCTCACTGACATGAGGGCATGACTGGAAACTGAAACAGGAAAGTTTCAGGAAGGACTTAAGGAAATATTATTTTACCAAAACGGTGGTGGAGCCAAAGAACAGCCTGCCTGCCAAAGTGGTGGGTGCCAAAACTGTGGAAGGCTTCAAGCATATGTGAGACAGAGTAAAGGAAATAATTGAAAGCTCTGCAGCATGTGCAGGGAAGGGGAAGGATGTGCTAACGGGGGGGGGGGATAGGTCCCCAGATGGACGCTAGGTCTTGGGCAACCGCAGGCAGACTGGATGGACCATTGTCTTTTTCTGCCATTATTGTCTATGTAATAAGTGCTACAGATCTCTTTACAGAAATGAAACATAAAATTTGTTAGTAGGAAAGGACCACTTGGCCCATCCAGTCTGTCCAGATATTCACTGCCTAATTTGCCTCTGCATGCCCTAGCTGGTCTCCGTTGACCCTCCCTCTTCCCTGTCTGTTTTGTAATATACCCCCACTGATTTTGCTTCATCATTTCTGCTGGCAGTTTGTTCTAGATGTCTACCATTCTTTCAGTGAAGAAATATTTCCTCACATCTCTCCTAAACTCCCCCCTCCATCTTCATCGCATACCCTCCCCTTCTGCCCTGCACCCTGTTCACCACTGTGAGATACCTGTAGGACTCTATCATATCACCTCTCGCTCTCCTCTCCTCTCTTCCAGGCTGTACATGTTGAGATTCCTCAGTCTCTGCTCGTAAGGCTTCTCATTCAACCCCAGCACCATTTTAGTTGCCCTCCTCCAGACTGCCTCTACCCTGTCTATGCCCTTTCTGAGGTATGGCCTCCAAAACTGGACACAGTACTCTAGGTGGGGTCTCACCAGTGAGTGATACAGTAGCAACACCACCACCACCCTCCTGCTGGAGATAACCCTCCCTCTGCACCCCATTAACCCACTAGCCCTACTCCTGCACTGCTTTATCACACTGCACTTTCACTTTGAGGTCAGCAGATGTGATAACTCCAAGTTCCCATTCCTGTTTAGTGACTGTCAATATCTCCCCCCTATGCTATATTCAGTGACTGGGTTCCTACAGATAAGTCAGCCAGGATGAAGCACAGTGTCACAGGTTTACTGCATGACAAAAGGGATTAACTCCCATTGAAATTCCATTGTTTACTGCAGTAACTCTACTGCAGAATTCTGCAGCACTGCGCTTCATCCTAGGTGACTTCACTGTATGTCCTATATGCATAATTTTGCTCTTTTTGGCATGGAACCCCAACTGCCCTTCTCTTGACCACTCCTCAAGTTTCTCAGTATCCCTACACATTCTCTCCACCCCTCCTGAGTGTCCACCCTATTGCAAATTTTGATATCATCACAAAACAGCACACCTTACATTCCAGTTTCTCAGCAAAATCATTTATGAAAATGCTGAAGAGACCAGTCCCAGTACTGAGCCTTGTGGCACTCTGCTGGTCAATCTTCCATCATTCAAGTGAGTACTGTTTACTACCACCCTCTGTCTCCAATTCATTAACCATTTTCTAACTGACTTCATCACTTTTGGATCCCACCTCTAGATTGCTTTGTTTCTTTATCAGTCTTCTGTGCAGCACACTGTTGAAGGCCTTGCTGAAGTCAAGATAAGCCTTGTCCATTGACCTCCTCTGATCTATTTCCCTGGTCACCCAGTCAAAGAAATCCATCAGATTCATTTGGCATGACTTCTGCATAATGCATCCATGCTGCCTGTGGTTTTGCAGCCCATTGGATTCAAGATACTCTATCAGTCTTTCCTTTAGCAGAGTTCCCATTTGTTTCTGCTCCACTCCCTGCCACTCTTATGTAGAAGAATCACAATATCTCTTATCCGATCCTCTGAAATCACACCTGTTTCTAGTCAGCTGTTGACTAAGGCTGTAGGGGGCTGTGACAGGGTGACACCTGTCATAGTGGACACCCCTGGGATAAACTGAAACCCCTTCCCCAAGCAGTTTATATATTTTGTGTAATGTCCATCATGCTGGTTGGCTGGTTATAAATTGAGTGCTGAAGTGCTTATACAGCTTTCTGTGGATATTAACCTAAAAACTAACTAGAAACCAGCCAAACCCTCAAAGAATGTTAAAGTTATATATTGTTTTCTTCTCAGGTCATTGGCCATAAAACAAAACTAAGAGTACAGTTACAAAATGAGAGGGCATTCTTAATATAAGAATAACAGAAGTGTGTGTCTGCTTTTTCTAAATCTTAGCAGCCCCCTTCTAAGATATATTTTACAGAAGACAGCATGAGGTAATAGGACATTGCAGCAGAGTTTAGGAGAGCACAGAATGTTCTGACCTCGGCTCTGACCTTTTCCAATGTTGTAAACAAAAGGAAAAAAAAGAACTGCATGTTCTGTGCTGTGCTCCAGGTGCTAATTGAAGTGTTCTCCGTGGGGCAACAGTGGCCCCTAGAGGCTAATTTTATGTTATGTCTGCTGTCAATTAAAAGGCAGTGGAAAATGTTCCAACATCTAGTGAGCTTATAAAAAGCCCTATAGTACCTTAGTGCTCAGAGAGGACAGATAGGGTGGTCAGTTGAAGACTGACTGAGGAAGGTGAAAGATCTCCTGGTAGTGTGTGCTTTCATACTGTTAGGCTGAAGAAAAAGCCTTGGAAACTGTTGAAGCTAAGCAGTTGTCTGACTTGCCATTTTGTTTTCTATATATTTTACTTGATAAAAATAAAATGATACAAGCAACCATGCATTTTTTATGCATCTGATTTGTGGTCTGCCTGAAATTCTGTTATCCTATACCCACACCCAGTGACATATGGTTTTAGAAGTGGGATCTGTCTGGACATCCAAGGAAATAGGGGGAGTCCAGTCAGTTGGTACCAGACCTGTTACTGAGGATACATGGCAGAGGTGCATGGTACCCAGTGAGATGAGGACAGCACCTGCTGGAGATGCTGACAGAGATGAGGCACCATAGATGGGGCAAGATGGAACCAATGGCCAAATGGACACCCTGATATGGCTTCTTCACTGGATGAGTGGGAGATGGCTGGAGGCTGATCAACACCAGAGAGAGGTGGAGCACAGATGCCAGGAGCTACTTGAGAGGTCCAACTTGAAGGATGTCGAGGAAGAATTGGTGGAGCAGGATCCATGGGTTCTGGAGAAGGAGGCCCCCCGACTGAGCATTTGTGACCAACGTTTGTGGAGATGCCATTGTTGCCCATTTTTCCAGGCTACTATTTAGTGGAGGTTGATGACTGAAAAGAGGACATCCCAAGTAAGACTTTGACTGGCAGTGTGATACTGGGGGAGAAGACGTCAAGCAAGATGGAAGAAACCATTTTGGCTGAAGGGATTGTACTATGTTTTGAACCTCCTCCCATAAAAAATATTGTTCTCCTGATGTTGACTGGGGAAAGTTGCAGGTGGGGGATCCTGAAGTAAGCCAGTTAAGGGAGCATGTACAAATCAAGGATATAAGACAGGTTAATGGTGGTGTGGGGGACAGGTTATGGTGGTATGAACTTAGGAAGGAAGTTCTATATCATATGAGGCCCAACCCTTGGATGAAGCAAGTGGATGCCCAGGTAGTGGTGCCCATGGCATATAGGAAAAAGGTGATGGAGGATGCACACTCCAGTCACTCGGGTCATCAGACCAATGGTAAGGTTTTGGCTAGACTAACCCCATATTTCTATTGGTCAAGCATGTAAGCAGGTGGCAGCATACTATAAGACCTGTTGTAGGGGCAAACTGATAGAAACCCCTGATAATGATGTCAGAGGAGTAACTAAGAGGGTGAAAAACAAGAGATTGCACCCTTGGAGGAGGGGGAGACTCCCACATAGAACAGGAGGGACAAGATAGTAGCCAAAATCACTAGAATTGTATAAGATATGATACAAAAACTCAGAGGTTAGGGACAGGCTGTTAGGCATACAGTGTGGTATGTTACTAGCCTACCTTTAAATGTCTAAGTGGGGATGGAGCAAGGTAGTTCTCCTCCCGAAGACAGTTCTACTAGGTGCTGGATTGTCCAGCCATTTGAGTGTATCTGGTCAGGGAAAGTCAGAAGATGGCATAAAACTGTCATTAGTTGTTCTTTCTCCTAAATGCATGTGATGATATTGTTGTCTACTAATGCAGAGACTAATTTCAGAATAATTTAAGATGTCTCAGGGTATTTGTATAATGATGGAAAAAATACCGTAATGATTAAAGCTGCCTATGTATCACACGCTTGACCCTGGTGCCATAAACAGATAAAGTATTGAGGAAATAAGCTTTTGTTTTATAGGACCTTAGCGAGTATAAAGATAATTATGAAAGGGACCTGAGACAGAGCTTCTGGTGAGGGTGGACTGAAGCTCCACTCCCTTCCAGAGTGTTAGTTGAGATCTGAACAATAGGATGGTTGCCCTCTTATGTGGGGGATGTGTGATAGGGTGACCCCTGTCATAGTGGACACCCCTGGGATAATTGAAACCCCTTCCCCGAGCAGTTTATGTGTTTTGTATAATGTCCAACATGCTGTTTGACTGGTTATAAATTGAGTGCTGAAGTACTTATACAGCTTTCTGTGGATATTAACCTAAAAACTAACTAGAAACCAGCCAAACCCTCAAAGAATGTTGAAGTTATATATTTCTTCTTTCTTCTCAGGTCTTTGGCCATAAAACAAAACTAAGAGTACAGTTACAAAATGAGAGGGCAGTCTTAATATAAGAATAACAGAAGTTTGTGTCTGCTTTTTCTAGGTGTTAGCAGCCCCCCTCTAAGATATATTTTACAGCACACAGCATGAGGTAATAGGGCCCTGTAGGAGAGTTTAGGAGAGCACAGAATGTTCTGACCTCGGCTCTGACCTTTTCCAATGTTCTAAACAAAAGGGAAAAAAAAGAACTGCATGTTCTGTGCTGTGCTCCAGGTGCTAACTGAACTGTTCTCTGTGGGGTAACAGTGGCCCCTAGAGGCTAATTTTATGTTATGTCTTCTGTCAATCAAAAGGCAGTGGAAAATGTTCCAACTTCTAGTGAGTTTATAAAAAGCCCTACCTTAGTGCTGAGAGAGGATAGATAGGGTGGTCAGTTGAATACTGACTGAGGAAGGTGAAAGTCCTCCTGGTAGTGTGTGCTTTCTCACTGTCAGGCTGAAGAAAAAACTTGGAAACTGTTGAAGCTAAGCAGTTGTATGACTTACCATTTTGCTTTCCGTATATATTTTACTGGATAAAAATAAAATGATAAATGCAACCATACATTTTTTATGCACCTGATTTGTGGTCTGCCTGAAATTGTGCTATCCAATACGCACACCCGGTGACAGGGGCAACTAGCACCACCCTGAGTTCTTCTAGAACACTTGGGAATATCTCATCCAGTCTCATAGCTTTGTCCAGCTTCAGAGCAGCGAATCCCTTCTGAACTCTTTCTGGTGAAAATGAACTTGTGTCCACCTTTTCCCCTCCCATTCCTGCTACTCTCTGGTGGCCTTTAACCCCTCTCTCCACTGTAAAGAATGAACAGAAGTTCCCGTTTAGTATGTCTGGATTTTCTTTTTCCCCTTCTGCACAGTCTTCTCCCTTTGATCTTTTAATCCTCAATATCCATCCCCTTGCTTTCCTCTTCTCACTTAAGTGATGTGCCGATGCAAGGTCGACCCCCCCCAGCGTGAACATCAGCACAGCAACAGATTTCACTTGTCTGTGACGAGTCGCAGTGCTGGTGCATGGAAAACACCGGCGGTGCTGCTCCCGGTGTTGCGCCCCCTCCCCAGTCCAACTCCTTCTCAGAGTTGGATATTTAGAGACCGGGGGTGTGTGTGTGGGGGAAGACCCCCCCACATGGGGAGTTCAGGGACACAACCCTCCTGAAAAACTCATCGAAATCCCCGACAGTACAATGCCGACACTTGGTGTTGGGTCTGTCACTGCGGGGGATGTCGGTGTGATCGCTGTCGCAACGCTATAATAAAACCCACTTAAGTATTAAAAAAAGCCTTATCCCCCTTATTGACCCATTTGGTGATTCTTTCCTCTGTCTGCAGCTTTGCTCACTTCACCACCTTGTCTGCTTCTCTCTGTTTTACTAGGTATACCTCCCTATCCTTCTCATTCTGTGTTTCCTTATACTTCTTGAATACCCCCTTTTTCCTTCACCACCTTTGCCACTTCCTTAGAGAACCATAATGGCCTCTTTTCCTTCTGCTTTTAATCACTTCTTTTGCACAGAGGTAGGTTGTTTTAATTATGCCCGCCATTATTTCCCCCCTGTGCCTCCACCCCTACCTGGCAACCTCCACCCTTCAAGGCAGTTTCTAAGGCAATCACATATTTCTTTCAAAACCATCCTCCTAAAGTACATGACCCTTGTCATTGTGTGGTTAGCTTCTGTTCCTGCGTTAATGTTGAATCATGCTGTACGGTGATCATTTGTACCCAGGGAACTGCCCACTGTGACATCTGCAATGCTGTCCCTGTTCATAAGCACCAGGTCCTGTACTTCCCCATCACTAGTGAGATATTTAATTAGCTGCTTGAGAAAGGCCCCTTGTAGGGAGTTAAGGATGGCCCTACTCATTGCCAAAGCTGCATTTGGAGGGCTCCACTCCACGTCTGGCAGATTGAAGTCACCAACTAGCAGAATCTCTCCATTGCTCACCATTCAGATGATGGCTTCCTCAGGTGCTCCATTCAACTCCTCTCCCTGTGTTGGAGGTCTGTAGAATACTTCAATATGGATAGCAGCCCCTGAGCTTGCCTACAGGGTGATCCACATAGCCCCAGCCCTTAATTTTCCTCATAGTGCCCCTCTACGTCTGTGATCTTGATTCCCTCCCTCACATATAAAGAATTTAAATTAAGATATTTTTGCAAACTGAGCCTTGTTTCACCAAGAGAAAATCTGATTGTTAAGGAATTAGCTTTAGAATGGCATTTGGGAATGGAGACAGAAAAACAGATGTGTAGAATGAAGATTTTGATGCAATTAAGAATGAGGAATATGTTCAGTTATAATTACTGCAGCCTTATTTCACAAAGCCTTGTAAATATTAATGTACTATTATAACTCTAATTAATTATTCATGAGCCTAGCTAGGCTCATGATTGGCTACTGCATCAGTCATTAACATCTTACAAATTACTGATCCAGCTGACAAATGATGCTATACAGCACACACAGTTTGCGCCACTGTACTGCAAACCTTAAGTAAAGTTAAAACTAAATGGGAAAAAAAGAACATTGCTATTGAGATTAGACTTATAGTCACAATAATAACCTCAAAGCTGGTCATTTCTGAGGGATTAATGACCCCTGGAGGGAGGTAGCCCTTGGCTGTGCCTCAGGCCACCCCTCCACCCAACGGTCATTAATCCCTTAGAAATTACCAGAATCTTGGTTGTTATTACTTAAATAGTACAGTCTACTATTTAAAAGACAGAGACAGTTGACTCACTGATACAGAAAATAGTGATGTGTATGATAATGTCTTACAGTGGATCTCATGCAGAAAGAAAGGATTTAGCAGCCACCCCCAGTATATAACGTCTTCCTAGTAGAGCCGTATGAACAGTGTAATTTTGCTGGCAGACTTCAGAAAGAATGCTATTCTGCTTCAGAAATGCTTTTTGGAATTCATTTATAAATTCTGTGTAATTCCAAAATAATTTGATGCTATTTTTTATTTAAACTGTGCATTGTTTGTTTGCAGTTTACACAAACCACAGATTAGGTTTCCACAGTTTACACTGACGGTTCAGTGTAAACTGTATCTTAGTTTTCCACAGGCAAAGGATGAGGTATATCAACACTGCAATTGTAAAAGAGCAAGCCTTAGCCCCACCAGAAAAGCAGCTTATTGTAGAGGAGTGTACTGGTGAGGAGGATATGGAAGTGGAGATGTTGGAGCAGATGGAGGCAGAGAATGAGGCAGTAGAGATGAAAAGCAGAAGCACATGAGGAGAAGGTGGTGAAAGAGCAGGGAAAGATGAAGAATCATGGAAGACCAAGATGGAGGGGCAAGGGGAAGGGGAAGGAGAACTGAAAGAGGAGGAGGACAAGCAGGGAAAGATGCAAGGGTGGAGGAAGCACACATAGGAGAGGAGGATGAAGCACAGGAGGTTTGAATTGTGCTGTCAGTTACATCAAGTTCTGATGATGGCAGTGATACAGAAGAGTGTAGGACATAATGGGAGAAGTTAACCGAATTAAACAAAAAAAAGTAATGGAAAAGAGAAAGGCAAGAAAGCAAGCTGGGCAAGTAGGAAAATCCCAAGTAGGTTTGCCCCAATCGCACATGATCAGCTTCAATGTAACCTTAGTGCCACTGCTGCCAGTGCTGTCCAGCCTGGGCATCCAGCCATTATCCAGTGATATGGGTGCTTCAAATTGAGCAAACTCAATTTGAGTGCACTCAGTTTGATCGGCTATGTATACAGTGAGTAAGGAAGGATGCCAAATGTGGAACAAGCGAGTGTAGGGGAGCAATAATGGTGATAGAGAGATAGAGTGATGGTAAGAAGGGGCTGACATAATTGAGGATATGGGAGATAGTTTGGCAGGTAATTGGCAGATGGCCATGTGGTGTAGTGGAGGAGCTGTATGGCTGCAGTGTAAGAGGTACTGGGTTCTGGGCTGGCAAGGGGTAAATATGTTATTTTGATTTTGTAGTTGGCACTTAGTGGGATTTTTTTGGCTGCCATTCCATGATCCCTGCATTTGTGCTCCATGGACCCCTGTCCTTCATTCTGATGATTTGAGCCCCCCAAATATCTCCCTCCTGAGTTGTCTCCTTACCCCAGTGGCAGGCCCCCCTGGAGTGGATTACAATTATTAAGGGTGGTCTGGGGGTGAATGTGTTGGGATGTCGCTCATTATGTTTTCTGTGTAGTGCGCCATCGGCATATCAGTTTTTGGCTAAGTGCAGTCGCTGTCATAGCAGGCGCAGTTTAATTGTTGCTGTTATGGCATGGAACCCATCCAGCCCAGCCACATAATTCCACTGTGTCAGAAAAGCTAAATCAGCACACAGTCACTGTGGTACTGCATTGAAAGAACCCAAGCAGTCCAGTCATGTACAGGTACTATAGCTAAAAAAAACACAAAGATCTTCTGCTGTGTGGGAGTATTTTACCAATGACCACAGAAATCCATTGAGAGCATGTCATGATCCTTGTCACAGAAAGATCATCTGGGGTCAGTCTACTACAACATTGAGACCCAGAGTTCTGGCTGATCCTCCAAAGTGGGACTATGACATCTTCCTAAAAGTCACATCTATTCCCAATCCCAACTCAGGGCACATGGGCCAGCAGCAGAGACATTTGAGCATGGATGGTGGTATTAGACAGTTTTTCCAAGAAATGCAGCCACCCTTGTAGTCACAGAAGGCAACTGATGCATCCTCATGTACTGGCACTACTTCAAACGTACTGCTCTAACCACCAACAACAAAACAAACTACACTGCCCAAGTCATTACCTGCCTGCATTAAACTGCTCCCAAGTTACCTAACCTCATTCTGAATCACAGGTTGAAGGGTGCCAATGGAACTAGCTGAGATTTTGTCTAACATTACCCCTTCACCCATGGATTGGGAGTCAGGAGGGGGTCCAACCAGTTGGAAATGGTCCTGTAGGACCACAGGAGGGGTTTGGTTAAAGAGGGTGAATTGATCTCAAACACACTGTTGGCTCTAGGTATAATGCCAGGAGTCTGGAATTTTTTATTAGCTATATATCTATGTGTACCAGAGAAGGGGAGGAGCAGAAGAGCAGGACATGACTGTAATTGGGGAGAGGGTGACCACAAGACCTGATGAACCCTAACCACATGGAGAACTGCAGAACAGATAACTTTTCTTTTAGTTTCTTTGTTTCTGAATATTTTTCCACATCCCTCATAAAGGAGGAACACTTGGTAATCTGATTTGAATACCAAACAGCCTATTATTTGGATTTGGGGAATTAATAGGGGTCTTTGAGAATTAATATTAATTGCTCACATACACCCCTCTACTCTGATAAGTTCAACTTTTTACTTACTTTTCCGGTGCCATCAAGTGTAACTTGTAAGCACCACTTGTGGTCATGTGAGTTCTTTCCTGCATTTGGTAAAGTTTAAAGTTATATTCACACCAAGTGATCTGACTGCATGATGTCATCACTCATGCCAGTGATAGGGCTTTTAGGCCTTGGTGTAGGGTTTCAGACCTACAAATGCTTAGGTTTGATCCCAACTGGGAAACATTTTTTCTTTCTCATTAGAATTTATGTTGTTTGATAGAAATTGTTAGTTAACATTGCTGATGTCCATGACAAAGTTTCAGCAGGCTTGAAGCAAGGTTTGAGACCATACAACTGTTAGTTCTATGCTGTAATCAACTTAACTAGCTCCAGTTGAAGCTCTGAGGCTTGTGTAAATTTGAATGCAACTTGATGAGAAGCATTCCTTCCAGTTGTCAGAGAGTTCATTACTTAACTCCACTACAGCTGTATATGGGGGGGGTCTGCACTCTGCTCTCAGTAGAGGATACACATTCGCATAGCATGCATCTCTGTCTAGAAAACCTATCTCGAGCCATCTTGAATGACAGCACAATTGCAGAGACCCAGGACAGTATTTTGAGGGCCCTGGGTTCAATTCCCAGTGGGAAACATTTTTCTTTTTCACTTCAATGTATGCTGTATGACACAAATTGTTAGATGTCATTGCTGATATCTGTGATAGGGTTTCAGCTGAGCTTGATGCAGGGTTACAAAGCAATGGAACTGTTAGTTCCATGCTGCAGTCAACATTATCAGTTCTGAATAAGGCTTTGAGGCTTGTGTAGGTTTGATGCAACTAGGTGGGAAGCATTCCTTTCATGTGGAAGATTATTCATTACTAAACTCTAATGCATCTGTGTATGGGGCAAGTATCTGCTTTCAATGCCAAATACACATTCCCATAGCATGCATTTTTGTCTACTAACCCTGGGCCAGCTTCACAAAGATTGGCACAAGCTGCAATGAAGGCAGTTTGCACCAATTGCCAGTGCACCAGGGACACTGCACCTGATTCATTATTGGGTAGGTTCCCAGTGGCAAAGTCCTGTGGCTTGCAACAATCATGGCCCTGCACCAAACAGAGGGTTCATCTGGAAGGTATGCTGCAAGCTGAAGGGCAGCTCTGCAGCAATAGAACCATGAACAGCATTCCTTGGTGGCTATCAGCCCCCCTAGCCATGATCCCCATCTTAATAGAAAATATCACATCCCTGGTGGTCTAGTGTCCCCCAGCCCTGATTTCCTTGTAATAAAAAATTGTCCCTGCTGGCAGATGGTCCCATAGCCCTAATCCCCTTCTTATTACTGTCATTATGTCCCTGGTGGTCTAGTGGATCCTCCTCCCTATCCCTAATCAGCTGACATAATATAAATATATCCTTCCCTGTTGGTGTAGTGGACCCCGTCCCTCTCCCCAATTTGCCCATGTAATTTAAATATATCCTTCCCTGGTGGCCTAGTGGACACAACCCCCAACCATGGCAGGCAGTGCCTCACCACCTCGCTCTCCCCAGTCACATCCCCAAGCTGGCAAATGACACAACCCTCCACCACGGTTGGCCACTAGCTGAGCTGGCAAGAAGCACATACTGTATACAGTATGTGCTCCCTGATTGACAGCTCTGTCAGTCAGTGAGCATGTACTGTATACAGTATGTGCTCCTTGACAGCTCAGTCTGTGGCCAACCATGGTGGAGCATGAAGGGCTGTGTCGGTCACCAGCTCAGGGGTGGGAGAGGGGAGCAGAGTGGTGGGCACTCCCTGCTGTGGTGGTGGGGTTCCACTAGATCACCAGGGAAGAATACATTTAAACTATATGGGCAGATCTGGGATAGGGAGGGGGGTCTACTAGACCACTGGGGAAATAATACATTTAAATTATATGGGCAGATCAGGGATAGGGAGGGGACCACTAGACCACCAGGAATGTGATTACAGTAATAGGAAGGGGATTGGGGCTGGAGGGCCTCCTGCCACTAGGGATATCTTTTTTTTAATGAAAATAGGGAACTGGGGCTGGAGACGGGGGAGTTGCAGCACATGGCGCAAGTTCACTAACACTCCCAGAAGACACACTTCTAAGTTCCATTAGACCAGCCCTGTACCTAAGGGCACTTAGAATTTTGCCCTTTTGTAGGGTTTATTGAATCCCAATTTAGGGGATATGGCACCTTACATCTGCCACAACCCCCCTAGGGCTATGGCCTGGCCCATTTTGTGGTACTAGGCAGGTACAAGCCCCCTTTGGTGCACACAGCCTGTGTTTGATGCAGGCTGCTTTTGTGAATTGCTCTGGGTGCACCTTTTGGTGCAAGCCACACATTGCACCATTCCTTGTGATGCAAGCCCCTTGCAGCATTCATGGGAGCTTTGTCAATTGGGCCTCCTATGTCTAACTGTTTTGAATGACAGAAGAGTGGCAGAGAACCAGGTCAGTATCTGGAGGCCTGGGTCCCATCCCTAGTGGTGCATGCTTTTTCATTCTCACTGCAGTTTATATAATATGAGATGTATTTCTAGATATCAGTGCTGATGTCAGTAACAGGGTTTCATCAAGGCTTGAACCAGGGTTTCAAACCATTAAACTGTTACTTCTACATTGTAGTCAACTTAATTAGTTCTGATTGAGGCTTTGAGGCTTGTGTACATTTGAATGCACCTTGGTGAAAGCATTTCTTCCTGTTGGCAGATCATTTAGTACTAATCTTCACTTCAACTGTGTGGGGCAATCTGTGCCCAGTGTAGGATATGCATTCCCATAGCATGTATCTCTGTCTATAATCATCTAAAATGATAGCACATTGGCAGAGTACCAGGACAGCAATTGGGGGGGCAGCTTGGGTTTATCCCCACTGAGGCATTTTGTTTCTTTCTCACTACAGTTTACACTGTATGAGAGAAACTGTTAGATGTCATTGCTGATATCAGTGATTATGTTTCAGCAGGGTTTGAAGCAGGGTTTAGACCATGGTACTGTTAGTTCTATATTGTGGTCAGCTTAATAAGTTCCAGTTAAGGCTCTAAGGCTTGTGTAAGTTTGAATGCAACTTGGAGGGAGAAATTACTTCCACTTGGTAGATAGTTCATTACTAAACTCCACTGTAGCTCTATGTGGGGCCAATCTGCATTCAGTGTGGGATATGTGTTCCCATAGCGTGCACCTCTGTCTATAAACCCTTTATCTAGCTATTTGAAATGATAGCACATTGGCAGGACAGAATTTGACAGACTAGGTTCAGTTCCCAGTAGGATACAATTTTTCTTTTTCACTACAATTTATTTTGCATGGTGAATTTGTTAGATGTCTTGCTAATGCCAATGATAGGAATTTCAGGGCTTGGAGTAGGTTTCTAGACCACAGAACTGTTAGTGACACAGGAACCAAGAAAATAAAACTGTGCCACTTCATGGAGATTAATCAAGCACAACAGTGAGTAGTGGAGACTCATTATTCACAGCTAATAAGACTTTTTTTTTTTTTTACAAAAGACCATGTTGACTCCAAGGGCCCTAGTTCAGGAACTGAGCAGGTTAAAAGTTCAGAGTTTGTGTATCATGTGGAGTTTTGTCTGTGAAGTGTATTTCTATGTTTACATGCAAGTATGTGTCTGTACTGTGTAGATAGCATTCGCATGTGCATTGTTTGACATGTATATGTGTCTTTTACTATACATAAATGACACAGGCAATGCCCTGGCACTGCCTGGTACCATTGGTACTTTTATTATAAAAGGCAAAGAAAAATCTTGAAACTTCATTGGCTGAAATACATCACCTGGCCATGCATTAAAAAATAATGATGCATGGTCAGGAGCTGGATTGCATTGTGAAGAAAAAGACCCTCATTACCTACAAAATCAGAGTCAGAGAATTTCATATATATATATATATATATATATATATATATATATATATATATATATATTTCCATTTAAAATATATTTCAAATGATGTTTTTATGCCAAAACAATATTAAAAATGTTTCACTCTACACATACTACAAAAGAGCATTGAGACATTTGATTAGTGCATTAAGCCCCTCCAGGGTGTGCTGTAAAGGATTTAAATGCATTTCCCAGAGGCATAAGGACATTTGACCTTTGGCCTAATGCTTCACTCCCCTGGGGATCGTGCACACCTTGTGATGGCTTATTACTTGCATATTTTGTATGGGACAATGTGCTTCAAAAATAAATTAAAGAACAGTGACAAAATGTTTTTTCATGTCATAGATATACAGAGAGTGTATTTGGAGGAATCAATGTGCTCTAGCTAACACAGTCCAGTCCATTTTTATGGCTGCAGTGGACGTAGCTCTTGAGACATCTTGCTATGGCACAATAAGGAGAAGCACACTCACCCCTGCAAAATAGGACTCAAGAAGTCAATATTTTTTAGGTTGTCACCTAATTTATTGTAGCTATAATCAGTGCAGCGTAACCAGATACAAGGACTTCTGCCCCCTGCTTACGTCTAACCTCCCACTGGAAGCTTCCTCAGATGGTGAGTGTTCTTCTTCTTACTGTGCTGAAATTGACTTTAAAAGCTTCATCACCATCCCAGTGTGCCACCATTGACTTTGCAGTCTAGCTATGGCAGTAGAGAAAGTGAGCTCTTCAGATATCCAACAGACTAGATAAAATTAGAGGTTTTGTAGAATCATGGCACTAATTGAAGCAAGCAGGCTGCTGTGTTCATTTGGGCTGAGCAGTCTTAAAAGCACTATTTTGTTCAATGTGGGTAGAATGCTCTTTCAAGAAAGATTCATAGCTCATTTACATGTCAACTTAATCAACCTTTCATCTGTAATTGAGATTGATATCGCCCTCCCTTTCTAACATTTCCCTCTTGCCTATGCTGCACTGAGATGCACAAAACAGGTGATTTCATAGCAGGCCTTCTGAAAAAAGTTTCATTCTATACAGTTTTAGAGAAATAATTAGCTGGGAAGCACAGCACTACAGATAAGATGTAGCAGTGTTATGGTCAAAAGCCATAAAAGGAATGCTATGCAGATATGCAAGTTCATAAAACATCCAATGTTGATGTCTTACAAAAGACTAAAGAAACTGAAAGACACCTTGCAGTTGCATTTTCAATGCTGTCACTGTGAAGACATATTTCTGTCTGTAACTATGTGTTTGTCAATATTATTTGTGAATATTCAAGCTTGCACTATTTAAACATGTTCTGTCTATAACTTTGTGTTGCACTAAAAACTTGAGATCTGATCTATGTGTTTTTTTCTCTCTCCCATTAATACCATCTAACTGCAACTCTGCTTTGTATTTCTTTCATATTACCATCAAGGCACAGTCTACATGAAAAGTACTTTATTATCAGAGCCTGTAAACAAGAAAACAGTCCCTCAATGTCTTTTTTTATCTGTAAAAATGTATGTAGACAATGCACTGCTATGTTACATTGAAATATATATGCATATATGTGCATATGTATTAGTGTGTGTGTATCAAAACAATTAGAAAATGCAGTTAGGTGGCTCAGTGATTAGTGTAAAAATTGCCAGTTTACACATTTCTCACTCCCCACAATACTATTTTTGCAACCATAATGGCTCTTACTAGAGTTTGTTTACTAGTACTAGTAGTGTAAATGAGAAGAATGACTCAATAGGAATATTAAAAGAATTGAAGACACTGAAAAATGAAGGGCTGGGATATCGCTATTGTTAAAAAGAGTCACTTTGAATGACATTTGAAGGGTAGCTGTGAACAAAAAAATAAAAGGTTTTACAAATGAAGGGTACACAATGGAAACTGAATAGCTGAATTCCAGTAATACTGAGAAATGAAAGTATTCTAAGAACTATTCAACTGGAAATTTACCCTTCATTTTATGTATGGGGAATTTCTGAATCACAGTGAAGTGATAGTCAGTTTGACACATTAATGTTATCTTATCACTACAAAACTTTTCTCCAAGAGCTTTTTTGAACATGAATAGTATATTCCTGGAAAACTCATAGTTCTCTCAAAATGTTTCATGACTAGCAGTGACTCAGGCTTAATACAGTAATACAGCAAACCATGACTTTAGTTGAACTACAGCACTTATAATTTCTCTTCAGCACACCAATGAAGGAGTAAAATAATAATCTTAACTACTTTACAGTATCTTACCTTATGTAAAATTATAAGTTGTTAGAAGTACTGACCTGTTTATAAACACAGAGGAAAGGTTTTTAGAGCTGTTTACTCTTTCCACATTGCTTAAGTATAATGAGCAGTACCCCCTCCCTCCTCTTAACAATCACAGCTAGAACTCCCTGTTCTTTTTCGCATATGATCTTTTATTAATGAATGATATAAACTCTCCCTAGGTACAGTAAAAGCCTCTTACAGCAGACACAGATACCAGTAATACAGACAATTGGATACAATGGACATTGTCCATTTCTTTAATTTCTGGACATATGTTCTGTGCAATTTCCATCATTTATAGCCAATGAAGAAACCAGTGGACAGCCAAGACAACTCATAACAGCTGACTGATGTAATTGTTGACCTTCAGCCAGCTGATGATCCAGCTGGTCAGTCATTCTTTGATTAGCTGGTGTCCTATCAGTCAGAGTCAGTCAGAGTGTATAAAGGCATAGGAACTCTTCACCTGACTCTTCACCTGCCTGATCCTGCATTTCCAGCATTTCAGCCATGCTGCCCACATGTGCCAGACTGTCTTTATCTCGCAAAGCTGAGATCATAAAAGAAGTTGATGCTTTCCCTAAAATGAGTGTCAGAAATCATGCTGTACATGTTGGTCTCCCTATAACAACACATTGTGACATCCTAAATGCAAAAGAGGAGACTTTGAGTGAATGGCATGTGAATTGGAGTCATGATCACAAATAAAAATGAGAGGGTAGGATTGGAGACATCAGTGAAGCACTCTTGCGCTGGTTCATGAATGCTTGGCAATGTGAAGCCACTATTAGCAGCTCCCTGCTGCAGACAAACATCACTGCTTTTTTTTTTTAATCTGTAAGGTACTGTACTGTACTGTGACACTGTGGAAAATGCTATGCAAAGTTTGTGAGTTTCCAGAAGTGTATTGTGAGGCTACAGTATTTATACTCTGAGTTGATTTCATGCTGCTTGCTCATCAGCAATGTGAATTAAACACTGCTGGGATTGGGGATTAGGAATGGGTATTGGGTATTGGACTGTACACTGATGGTTTGGTGTTTACTGTGTCACCATGTTAAAGTGTCAGCATTAAAGATTATGGCATTAGTGTCTGTTTTTTTTAACCTAAAAAAGGCTGATATGCTTAATGTGGACATCAGTTAGACTAGACAAAATGGGTATCCACGAGTACATCTGCTTTAGGCTGCTTTTATTGTGTTAGCCAATGCAGTAGTTCAGATGTTATCAGACATCACTCCAGTGTCAGAACAGGGCCAGAAATGATATCGCAGCAACTCAAACTCAAAACTAGATTACTGTTACTTGGAAAAATACTACCTCACAAAAGCAAAGCAGCACTACTGGCATGAAACAAGTAATGATAACGAACTGCATTATGTCTTTTTGGCCTGATGTCTGTAAAGGCACAGTATAGTGGCTACAGGCATAGACAGCACGGAGACAGTTTTTTTAGCCCATTCAGATAGATATAGTCACAGCCAAAGGCATGGTCAGATATTTCCTGAAATTTCTGTGATATTTCTAGAGAAATCTCCTGCTTTCTGCATTTCCACAGCAGGAGCAACAGAGACACTCTAGAAATTTCACGAAATATCTGGAAATCTTTGCCCACGTCTGTGGCTACTACTGTGCTTCAGGCATAAAGCACTGGAAAAGTAGGCACTGAATAGGTCATTTGTTTTTACAGGAGTCAGGAGAATAAAACCGTAATAGTTTTATACTTTGATTTTATGCAACAGCTACTGAATAAGTAGCACTAAAACAAAACTGGCAGAAAGCTGGTGCTGCTGGTGTGCACAGCAAAAGCTTCCATTATTTAGCATTCACTGACACTAAATCTGAGATGAAAAAGTCTGTTTCTTAGTTATTTCTCATTTGTATGGGTGCATAGTGAGAACTGTGCAATGTATTGCTAATAAGAGGATGAGTAGAGGCAAGGCAGAGGAAGTATACAATAGGAACTCACTTACATTACTTTCTACTTCCTCAGTGTAATCTCACCATCTCATTGTTATGCATGATCGGGATTCTCAGATTCTATAATGTTCCTCCCATGATACATCTGCCAGAAATTGGAATATTCCAATTCCAACTCTGAATCTGTTCTGTGTCCAAGAGTCAGAATCACAGTTAGAATCAGAATTTCAATTCCACCTCTGACTGCCGGGTAGTATGAATAAGTTAGCTAGTAGCTACTCCTTCTCCACTTGGTACACAAACACAGCAAGAGAAAATGAAAAAAACACCTAACCCACCCCATGTCAAAGTCCCTGTCTCCCTGGTTCATCTTATCTTTTGGGCTTGGCTACACTGCTGTTGCATGTGTTGGCACTGGGTAGTGGTCAGAAAAAGTGTGTCTCATATCCTGTGTCTCTAGTTTCCTGCTCTGAGTGTCTGACTGTCTGGTGAGGTCCCTCTAATATACTTAGCTGCTACTTCTGCCCTCCAACCCTCTGCTGAACCAGCAAACTCAGCCTGAAAAAGCCCACACCTCCCATTTAACAGCTGCCAAAAAAATTCCTTGAGTCTTGACCAGCCGTCATAAACAAAATTAATCATTTTTGTATAAAAGAGAATTGTGAACGTACACCACACCACTGTTGCTATCATTGGGACCCTAACCCACATGACACTCCTTACGTCTGAGGTGAGTCACTCCACTCTTGCTGTGACAGGATGAAGAATTAGCTTATTTTGTCTTGGTGAGCCACTCAGGGTCATGGATCTCTCTCACTCTCAGTCTAGTCACATGCAGCCTGATGGCTGGGAAAGAGAAAAAGGCAGGTAGGCTTCAACTGCATCTTGGTATACTGACTTGCAGTTCATTTTTAGGGGGCAGGGGCTGGGGACTGGGGTTGCAACCTTCCCTCACTCCTGCCACTGTAACTAGGGCTTGGGGCGTAGATCGGGATTCTATAGATTAACTGCTGTAGTGGGAGTAGGAGGATTGACCTGAAGTGACTCTAGACTGAAGAGTAGGAGGTACGCCAGCAGCAGTCAGCTAAAAGTGGTACTTGTAAGAAGGGAGAATGGGTGGCTGCCTACACATAGGGTGGGGGAAGGGGGAGGTCTGGAATATGCTTTTTTCTTTCTGCTTGATGAATAATCTTCTCTACCACACTGCAGTTGCTGGGGGGAGGTCTTAACATTTTTCAGGGTGATGACATTGAATGCAGAATCATAATCAGATTCCAATTCTGCATCCAATTTCAAAGATTTCTTCAGATTCAGAGTTTTGGCTCTAAATACCAAAATTCTGAATAAAGATAAAACAAATGCTTCAACTCCAGTGAATCTGATTCCTTTGTACAGATTCCAAGCAACCCTGATGCATGAGATCCCTACTCTTCTGTTTCTATTCATGCCCCTGTTCCCTCTGCTTATTCTTACTAGATCTACTTTATCCATGAATCAAAAGTTGTGGCACTTATCGTTCTGTTTTCTGTGCCACCTCTGCAGCAGGGTAAATCCTGCTGACAACACAACATACTTAACATATGGTAGCAGATGCAAGTGGCAATGACTGAAAAACAATTCTGTCATCAACTCATGTAGATCTGGCATGGCAAAAACATGTTTTACTTCCATAGTATGTAATGAGAGAACAGACAAATGATGGAGAGAAGACAGGCACAGGCAGCCATTATGCTGATAATTACTCCAGTTTACATAGTTATGCAGACAGTGGCATTGTAAACTGAAACCTGACTGAGCTCTGGTTTGGACTAGCCAACAGCAGCATCAAAATCATGAAGAGACTCTGCCTCTTTGTTACCTAGGTAAGGTAGTTGTAGGTGTAGGTACAGCATTGACACAGCATTACTCAGGTCCTTAACAGTAAAAACCATGCTATGTAGTTTAGCTGGTTAAAACTATGGCTGCAGCATGGATGAGGTCTGATCACAAAGAAATTCTACCACTTTACAGCTAAGGTTGGTCAGTTAGAACTCTGACTGCAGCATGTCAGATACTTATCATCAAGGAACTGTACCACATCAAGACCATAATGCAATAATTATACTGCTTTGCATCAGAATACATAAAAAAAAATGTGTTGCAGAGGGTACCTTTCATTGGACTAACAAAAATTTGTTTTTGAGACATAGCTTTTGAGCGTTAAACTCCCTTCTGCACACTGGTGGACATTAACCTGACGAAGGGAGTTTAACTCTCGAAAGCTAGTCTCAAAAACAATTTTGTTCATCTAATAAATGGTTATCACCAGCAACATATCCATTGTTTGTTTTTCTTTTTTTGCCAATAACTTTATTTTAATTTTTATAAAAACAGCATAACTACACCATTGAGTAATGGATATAAAAAAGATGGAGGTTACACAGGTTGGTGCAAACAGAATATACAAAAACTACTGTAGTCTGACAATTAATCAAAAAAATTAAGCAATAAAAAGAGAAAAGAGCCAAATAATAAAAGGAGATATATAAACAAACAAACCCACCCACCCCCACCCCGCAGCTATCCGTAACATTGATAAAAACCTAGGATAGATGAAGTTTTATTGAAAACCTTAGTTCAGTTGGAGTATGAACAGGTAAGAAGAGGGATGGAATAACACCAATGGAGGAGGAGAATCATATTGGTGAGAAGAAACATTAATTAATTGGGACTTATGAGACCAAGGGTGTCACAGTGCCACTTACCGTAAAAAGGGGAACTTGTCCCGCAGACATTGGTTAAAATCCTTCCAATATTTATCAAATTTGAGTTGAATGTCAGAGGCCACGTATACAGTCCTTTCAGTGAGTAGTGCGTTCATGAATACCTTCCACCATTCCTTAAAAGAAGGAATCCATATCTCCCGCCAGTGACGTAAAATCACCAGTTTAGTAACCATTACCACCAGTGCCATCCGGCTCTAGAGGCAGTGCCTGGGATAAGGTCGTACCTCCCAAACACACAAATCTCTGGCAAAAAAAACTTAGAGAAATCTTGAAAAGGCCTCAATCCCCGCTTAACTAGTTCCCATAACTCCCTACTTTTAGGGCATAACCACACCTTGTGAAAAGTAGTAGCTAAGGAGCCACTACAGTTCTCACAAGCTGAAGAACAGTTGTTATTCCAACGGGACAACCTAGCCGGGGACCAATAAATGTTATGCAGTAATTTAAACTGGATTTCTCTTAATCTTTCCTGTTTAATAAAAGCATAAGTATCTGTCCAGATTTTCTCCCATACTAACTCCGACCAATTCAAAGACAAACTAACAGCCCAATGGAAGGAATGGGAGAGGAATAAAGGTCAGTCTTTTTAATGATACCCTGGTAAAGTTTAGAAACCAATTTACCTGATGAACAGGCATCGGATAAATATAACCAGAGGTCCCACGCCAGGTTAGATCCCTTGCCATGCTTCAGAAAGGACTGAATGCAGCTTCTGATTTGAACCAAATTTAACATAGCTTGGGGTCTAACCCCAAATTTTACTACTAGTGATGAAAGTGGGAGCAAAGCATCGCCCACATAAAAGTCAGTAATTCGAATTTTAGATGGGAATATTGAAGCAAATTGGTGTATGGGCTGGTTGCCAATTAAGAGGTTGGGGTTCTTTAGAAGAGGTTGCGACACGTCGAACCGGGGGTTAATCTTTAAACAGGTGTATAGTTGATGAATAGCCCTAATATCCCACCCTATAGGGGTATTCCTGATTTTATTCGGTATTTTAATCCAAGGGTATAAAGGAGGGACTCTAAATCTAACTTTAACCTCTTTAACTATAGCCCTGTCTAACTCAAGACCTATGGCAGGAGTACTAATTTTTCCAGACCATAGAACCGCTCTAGCTGCATGAATAGCTAAATAATATTTAAAAAAGTCCGGTAATTGTAGGCCACCCAACTTACGTGACCGACAAAGTTTAGGATAAGCTCTACGTGGAGGTTTATATTTCCATATAAAGTCTGAGCAGTACCTGCATAGACTCTTAAAAAAAGACTTGGGAAGATAAATGTTCAAGTTAAGGAGAGGATAAGAATCCTGCAGAACCACCATTTTACAACATTGGTTCTCGTGAGAAAAGACAGTGGCAGTTTCGACCATCTATCCAAATCTTCTCTAACAGATTTAATGACAGGTATTAAATTTAGTTTGGCCAGTTCATCTAAGTTCTTGGAAATCTGAATGCCAAGATATTTAAATGAATTAGATTGCCACTGTAGGCCTAAAGACACACCAACTTTTCACAAGGGTGGCGAGAGGGGAAAAAGGTCGTTTTATGAGGTTCAATTTAAAACCGAAAAACTACTAAAATTTTCAATTAAAGTGAGAGCTCTAGGTAGGGATAAAGTTGTATCTCTAATATGTAATAAAACGTCATTCTGAATGCTGACAATTTGTGTTCCTGGTCTCCAATTTTAATGCCAAAAATCCATTTGTCTGTCTTAATTGTCCTAATAAGGGGCTCTAAGTACAAATTAAACAGATAAGGTGACAACGGACAGCCCTGACGGGTTCCCCTCAGCAACGGAAAAATATCAGATATTAGGTTATTGCATTGTATTCTAGCAGTTGGACATGAATAAAGAATCCTAATTAGTCGTATGAATTGTTGGGGAAAGCCAAATCTAACCAAAACCTCGAACATATACTCCCATTCCACCCGGTCGAATGCTTTTTCCGCATCTAAAGAAATTAAAGATGCATCCTCATTAAAAATTCCTGGGGTTGACATTAAATAAAACAACTTTCTAAAATGATCTGCCGAGAAGCGCCCCTCCACGAAGCCTACTTGTTCCATACTAATCAAATCTTGCCAGACACTCTTAAGTCTGGTAGCCAATACTTTAGCAAAAATTTTTACATCTAAATTCAATAAGGATATTGGTCTATAATTACTAACAGATTCGGTGGACTTCCCTGGCTTAGGTAACAGAATTATTCTGGCTTCGAAGAGAGACGCATCCCTCACTCCATGATCAAACCAAAAAGTAAATAACTCACACAACAACGGGCCACTCTGCTTTAAATAATTTATAAAATGAGGTGAGAACCCATCAGGGCCTGCTGCCTTATCAGCTTTAAGTGAATCGATGGCAGATATAATCTCTCATTTGATATAGAGGATATTAGTTTCGCTTTAGAGTCTTGTGGCAGGTTGGGGAGTGGTATTCCTGCCAGGAACTCCGCATATGTGATGACATAAGTGCAGTAGGGGCTGGTTGAGTATAAGTCTCTATAGAAAGAGACAACGATTGTAGAATTCCTTAGGGTCAGTAATCATGTTGTCAGAGTCCAAAGATTTTAAGGCCGGAACCCATCTGGAATCAGCCTTACGTTTTAGCTGCCATGCCAGTAATTTCCCGGCTTTACTGCCCTGACCCAGGTATAACGCCTTAGATTCAGTTGACATACTAACAACCTTATCGTTCAGAGCCCCCACATAGCATATTCTCACTGCGGCCAGCTCTTGTTCTTGGTCACTAGTCCTCGAGGGCTCCGGTATAGCCTCTAATTGTTTGATCCTTATAAGATAGTTGGACAGCTTCAAATTATATTTGGCTTTCCTCACCGATGCTGTTCTAATCAACTCACCCCTCCATACTGATTTAAGAGCAGCCCAGGCCTGGTCAGTGTTTGGGATCGTACCCCAATTAAATTTAATTGACTCTATCAAAAAGGTACGAAAACGTTTTAGCGTCTGAGCATCTTTAAATATATTATTGTTTAAGGCCCATGTGTAAGATCTCTTCGGGATAGAGGACGAAGCCCAAACAATTTTAATTGGAGAGTGATCAGATATCACCCTTGGGAGATGCTCAGCATTCTTTATCTCGGGGACAACCTGGCAATTTACTAAAAAGTAATCCAGCCTAGAAAAAGACTTGTGTATCGGTGAAAAAAAGGTGTAATCGCAGACTGTTGGATTGAGTAGCCTCCACGGGTCTGTCAGGCCTAAAAAAGATTTACATTCAGCCAATGCCTTTTGCGCCAAAGCAGGAAATGATTTCCTACAGGTCGATCTGTCTAGTTTATCCGACTGAACAAGGTTCCAGTCACCCCCCAAAATAAGTGGCAACTCCTTAAAGGGAGACAAAAGCACAGCCAGATGGGAAAAGAAAGAGGGGGTCTCAATATTGGGACCATAAATTGATCCCAAAACTAGGGGCTTTCCTCCAAGCTTGCCTGAAATGATAATATATCTGCCATTCGGATCAGCAATTGTGTCCGAATGTACAAAGGGGACCCCCCGGGCTATCAAAATAGCTACACCCCGGCTTGAGGAAGTATACCCCGTCCCGAACACTTGGTCTACCCATTTTTTCTTAAAATATGAAAGATGGCCTGAAAGGACATGGGTTTCCTGCAAAAAGACAATTGCTGGTTGATAACGGTCTAAATGGTTTAGGACTACATATTTTTTACAATTATCCTTCCCCCCTTTGATGTTCCATGACAGAAGATTCAGGTTAAATGCCATTGATCATTGCTTGCCCATGAGGCAATGTACGGATAGCTGCCCTCCCCAAAAGCCAAGGAAAAGAAAACCAAACCTGTCCAACATCAACCCCTCACATCCCCAATAAAAGATCAACCCCCAACTAAACCCATAAACAACCACCCCCCAGGCCCGAAGCCAACTCCTCCTGCACTGATCCAAAGTGCGCTATAGAGGTCGGGCTCCCCCACACCACTCTTAAGCTTAAATCAGCAACAATACAAAACTTGCAAGCCTGCAAAAAAGAATTGGTTAACATCCCTTACCCCAAAACAGTTATTGAGTTGTCAAGATTATACTAATATGTTAGGGTTATCATTACAATAGGAGAACTATTTATAAAATCTTATATAAGATTATAAACTGAATACTCAAAAGCATAATCCCCCTCCAATGCTTCCTGAATAAAAGGGGGAACAGAAAAAACCAAAAGGGTTAAACTGGCCCTATTATATAGAAATCCCCTGCCTGCTAAGGCCTCCCCAACTGATGCCACCATATCAGACGATGGCAATTAATAGTCCAACAAGGAACAGCGGTGGCTTATTAAACATTGCCACAGCCGAGGTGACTAGTAATACAGTGGAGAGGTGGAGGGGAAGGGGGATAGCCTTTATTCGGCAGAGCCAAACAACACGCTGGACCTTCCTAAAATGAGGTTACCCAGCCCTGCCAAATGCATAGGATACACAACTTGGGCCATTTAGACCTTCTATCACATGGTCGAGGCAATAAAACTGTGAATAAGCCTGATTAAAGCAACCCCACAATGATTGTAACTTCAGTACTCTGACGGTGTAACACCAATTTAACCTCCTCCTGGGCAAAACCGAAGTAAATCTATTTATGAGAAACTGATATAACAGGTATACATCTAACAGTTCAGCTCGAACTAAAATATCCATCCTGGTAAGGTAATTTCTGTCCTTTCTTTCCCTTCCTCTTTTCACTTTTTCTTTTTTTTTTAGTAGAGCCCATGGAGCCTCTATATAACACCGAAGTTAAACAAAATATAGTTCACTGTTCCATATATTGACGTGACAGACTGGTCATACTGTCTCTTGTAGCAACTAGACCCACTAGATCAGCATTAAGCATCCCATGGCTCAACCTTGGCAAACAAATCTGGCATCAGTATTCGAGTGAATTCAGAGCTTCCTCCACTGATTCATATCGTCGCCCCTCCTTAGTAGTGACCTCAAGCTTTGCTGGATATAACATCGTATGAATCCCTGCCGCCCACAGCTTCAAGTGACGGATGAAAGGAAGCCCTGGTCTGCCTCCATCTTCCAGGTCAGGTCGGGACTAGGGAGGCTTGCTACCTTCCCATTGAAAAGAAGACAGTTTCCTAGTCTCTTTTAAAATGTGTTCCCTGTCCAGGAAATTAAGCAATTTGAAGATAATGGGTCGTGGTGGTTCTGTCGTTGGTGGTCTAGCTCTTAGGGCTCGGTGCCCCTGCTCAATAATGTATTCTGGCCCATTTGGTGAGGGGCCTGCAGATTTCCTCAGCAGTTTTGTAAAAAGCAGCATGTTGGTGCCTTCTTCCCTCTCTGGTAGACCAAGTAAAACAAGGTTGTTGATACCGATCATGCCCTTCAAGGTCATCCACTCTTTCTTCTAATTTGGCCACAGCTTTGCTTTCAGTAATCATGGGTTTAACTTTGTCTAACGCTCGCCCACAGACGATATGCTAGCCTCTGAATCTGTCACCCCATGCAAGCTGTGTAAGGGCTGGTTTAATATCAGCCATTTCATCTACCAGTTTAAATAGGGCCTCCTTGATAATGGCTAGATCACTACTAATGTTGCCGGCAGAAGTACCTCTTTCACCGGTACTTAGTGAGGCGCTATGGCGAGGTCATTCGGCTTCTGACTCCTGATCGTCGCCCTGCATTTCTCTCGGAGCAATCGGAAAGATGTTTAACCTGATAGACCACTGATTTAGTTGCTCGGGAAGGTAAATATAAGAAAGTCTGGTAGTCGAAAACAGCAGGATTGCCGGTTTGGTGCGGGAGCTCCGGTAAACAGCAGCTACCCTTCCATAGACGTCACGTGGTCTCCCATTGTTTGTTTTTCTTCTACATCACAGACTGGATTAACATGGCTGCCACATTTCTCCATTAGAATAGACCAAATTGCTTTTCTCTGTTCCCATAAAGATACTAATGCTGAAGTCACACCTCCACTTGGACAATGTAGTCTACAGAAATCAGTGGTGGTGGGTAGAGATAGGCGAAATCCACAAAATTTGCTACGTGAATCAATCTGTAAATTTCATGCAATTCACAAAATAATCCATGGGTATGAATTGTAAAGTTCAACCCACGAAGTGTGGAATTTCAACTGTGAAAGTGCATAATTTTACCTGCAAATGGCAGAATTTCACCACTTACGGGCAAAATTCTGCACTTTGTGGGTGAAATTCCACATTTTGCTGCACAAATTCCACACTTCACAGCAAAAATTTGCACATGAAATGGCAAAATTAGATATAAAAATTTGCAGATTGCTCTGCATAGGCAAATTTCCTGACTTCACTGGAACTTCACTGCATTTCTAGTGGTGAGGGAGGTGTGAAGAAATGATAAAAAAGTGACTGCAATAGTTTTGTTGGGAAAGTGCACTTCAGCACCTGCTTCTTAACAGAAGCAGAGCATAACCCAATTTAACCTGTTGCAAAACACCATAATTCCTGATACCTCATGAACTTTGCTCTTACATTGATAACTACCGTGGCTTGCTTGGTGTAATGGTGAATAAGTGACCATGATGGGAGGGATTTGAACCTGAACTCGCTGGCTCCCTAGCCTGTTATCTAACCCTAGAACCCAATACGATCCCTCTGTCACATTTTTATGGATGCTTAGTGAAGCTTACAGCAGACAGTAGTAGAAATGGGAAGGAACCCAGTGAAATTAAAAGTCTGATTTGGTTCCAGAATTAAAATGAGGAAGCACTGCTTCTATATAACATATGCACCCCTAAAGACATAAAACTTACTAAATAAAGTGTAAAAATGCAACTTATAATGAAAACATTTATCCCTAGTCCTCTATCAGATATATTTGTTATTAGATCAAAGATGATGGGCTCTGTTACAAACTGGTTCTCTCCCAGAACGCAGCCTGAAACTCTTACCAGTTTCCTCAACCCTGCAGATGCCTGCAAGGGTACCTGAAAATGCTGCCACCATGCAACATCCATACTTGGGGTATCTCTAGGTCCAAAATACACCAGAGCCACTGCTCACACAGTACATGGCTCTTTACCAAAGAGCAAATGACCACTCCTTTAGTCACCACTGAGAACACCTCACTTCAAAATATGGTAAGTGTAGCCTTAATCTCAAAAAAGGATTACAGTTTTGTCAAATACCCTTGTTATCTGTACCAGAAATAATTAAATCATGGAAAGTCTAAAGTATAAATGTTACAGGATAATATGCACTAAGATTAAGGGGACTACAGTATATCTACAGATATAAAACAAGAAGGGTTTTTGGAAACACCAAGCAGAGTAGGATCTTGCTCAAACTGGGAACTCTGTGAGTTAAGGCAGACTTGAACCCTTGACTTTGTTTGCTCAGAGTCTTGATCCTAACTAACTTGTTAGTTCCAACCTCAGATTTCAAATGCCTTTGGCTGGCCAGCCCACCACACTGAATCATCGAACATGCCACTCTGACATGACAGGTTTAACTACCTCTTTATTACCTGGGTGACCATCCCTCTCTAGAAAGCCAGTCCAAGTCAGATTTGTCATTTCTTAGCTCAGCTATGTGGATTGTAATGTGCATCCTTTGTTGTAATCCCAGTCTTCCCTGTAGGTGATGTCTGCTTCTGTCCTTACCCTCAACAGCTCCTTTGATATGAAAAGAGTTAATTTCCTTTGCAGATTCCCCAAACACAGGAGGGTGGCATGGGACCCCACAGGAGAAGGAAACAACTCCTGGTGGGGGACTCCATTGTTAGGAAGGTAGAACTGGGGAAGGGGAGAGGGAGGTAAGGCACCTGCCTGGCACCATGGCTTGGAGGGACAAGGAGCAAATCCTCAGGATCGAAGGAGCAGCTGCACAGGGGAGGGAGCTGGATGTCATTGTCCACCTAGGGACAAATGACCTGGCTAAGAAAGGGATCAGAGCAGTGCAAGAAGCATTTGTGGAGATGGGGAGGGGCCTTAGACAAATAGCACGGTAACCTTCTCGGAGGTGCTGCCTGTCTATGGCATGGGTGAGGCTAGGGAATGCCACACCATGGGATTCAATCAGTGGTTGAAAAACTGGTGCAGAGCACAGGGATTTGGCTTCATTGGGGACTGGGGGTCCACCTGGAGGGATGCAGGCCTATACTGGTGTGGTGGTCTGCATCTGTCCAGAAGGGGAACTAGAATCCTAGGTGATAGGTTTAAATGCTTCATTGGCAAGCATTTAAACTAGCCAAGGGGGGAGGCACTGGAGAGGAGCAAGGAAATCCTGGCCCCCCCCCAAAAAAAAATCAAGGTGCTAAGTGAGGTAGACACCAACATAGAGATGTTGATATGGAGAAGCACAGGGGTAAATGGAGAAAGTGACAAATGTAATAAGGACAAAGATGGGGCAAAAAGGGGTAAGGTCATCAAGAAATGGAGGGTAATGAGTACCAATGCCTGTAGTCTGGGAAACAAGCTCCCTGAATTGGTGGCCTTGATGGAAGAGGGATGACTAGATATCATAACAGTCACAAAAACATGGTACACAGAGAACCATAACTGGGATGTTAACATACCAGGGTACACAACATATAGGAGAGACAGGAGGGGAGAAGAGGGGAGGAGTAGCTCTCTATGTAAGGGAAGGGATAAAAGCAACTGAACAAAGGATTAAACAGGGAAGAGAGGAGGCACTGTGGGTCACCTTCGAGACTGGACATGGCACCACAGTCTGCACAGGGGTTGTATACAGACCCCCATGTCGGGGGGGGAATGGACAAGGATATGATATAAGGCATACTTAGAATGGCAGAGAAAGAGGAGATACTGTTGATGGGGGACCTTAATATGCTAGATGTTAACTGGAGCACCTTTGCTGCAACCACATACAAAAGCAGGGCCATTCTCGATGCCCTACAAGTGGCATGCCTCAGACAGCTAGTTCTGGAACCTTCTCATGAGGGAGCAATCTTAGACCACATACTCTCAAATGGGGACAGTGAGAGGATCTCAGATCTAGAAGTGGATAGCCATTTGGGAACAAGTGACCACCAATCAGTGTGGTTCACAATAAACTCAGCTACAGAGTCAAGCCATACAAAAGTGAGGGTTCTGAACTTCAGGAGGGCTGACTTTGGCAGGATGGGAGAGTGCCTTAGAAAAACACTAGCAAACAGGCTAGAAGGAGGGGTGGAGCAACAATGGGGAAACATCAAATCTGCCATCACAGATGCAACAAGCCTTTGTGTGAAACAAATAAACAAATCAAAATGAAAGAAAAAGCCACCATGGTTCTCAAAAGAGGTGGCAAAGGTTAGGGAGAAAAAGATAGCATTCCGGAACTATAAGGAAACACAGAAGGATCAGGACAGAGAACTGTACCAGTTAAGCAGAAGGAAGCAGGGAGAGTAGTCTGAATAGCAAAGGCCCAAACTGAGGAAAAGATTGCCAACTCAGTTAAGAAGTGGGATAAAACCTTTTATAGGTACATCAGGGAGCGTAGAAAGACAAAGGGAGGGATAGTGAGGTTGAATAGAATGCACGGTGAGTGGGCAGAGATGGACAGTGAAAAAGCAGGGATACTGAATGAATACTTCTGCTCAGTATTCACAAAAGAGGATGTGGGGAGGTGCCTAATCCAATTAACAGAAGCACTCTGGATAGGGGAGTTGATCCCAGTCCTTTCACAGAAGAAAGGGTTCTGACAGAACTCCTAAAACTGAAGGCGGACAAAGCAATGGGGCCAGATGGATTTCACCACAGAATTCTGAAAGAATTAAGCAGAGAGCTAGTGACACCACTGACTACCCTTTTTAGCAAATCATTGGAGGATGGTGTGGTACCTGAGGACTGGAGGAAGGCAGATGTGATTCCCTTTCACAAAAGTGGGACCAAGACAGAGGCAGGAAACTACGGACCTGTCAGTTTGACCTCTGTGGTAGGGAAAGTGATGGAATCACTTCTGAAGGAAAGAAGAGTTGAGTACCTAGAGGCCAGTGGGGCACGGGACCCAAGGCAGTATGGGTTCACAGCAGGAATGTCATGTCAGATGAATCTAATTGATTTCTTTGACTGAGTGACCAAAGTAGTAGAACAGGGAGGGTCTGTGGACATGGCCTACCTAGACTTTAGCAGGGCATTTGACACAGTTCCACACAAAAGATTAATAGTCAGATTAACCAGCCTGGGAGTGGGTCCCAGGGTGATAGCCTGGGTAAAATAGTGGCTGGACAACAGGACACAGAAGATAATTGTATATGGAGTCCACTCTGAAGAAAGAGGGGTTACTAGTGGGGTACCACAGGGTTCAGTACTGCGTCCAGTCCTTTTTAATGTCTTTATAAGTGACATTGCAGAGGAACTGGAAGGAAAAGTATGCCTCTTTGCAGATGACACAAAGATCTGCAACACAGTTGATACACAAGGAGGCATGGAAAGGATGAGAAGGGACTTGGCAAGGTTGGAGGAATGGTCAGAAGTACGGCAGCTTGGCTTCAATGCAAAGAAGTGCAAAATAATGCACCTGGGAAACAAAAACCCAGGGGAAGATTACACAATGGGGGGGAGGTAGTAACAACAGCAAAAATGGAAAGGGACCTGGTGGTAATCATATTAGATGACCTTAAGGTTGGCAAGCAATGTGAGAAGGGTAGAGAGGGCTGGGGGATACTGGGATGTATAGGGAGAGCATCACCAGCAGAAAACAGGAAGTTGTTATCCCTCTGTACAGACAGTTGGTGAGACCCCATCTGAGTACTGCATCCAGTCCTGGAGAACCCATCTCCACAAGGACATAGACAGGATGGAGGCAGTTCAGAGGAGGGCAACTAAAATGGTGCAAGGTCTGCAAGAGAAGCCATATGAGGAGAGACTAAAGGAGCTTAATACATATACCCTTGAGGGAAGGAGGGAGAGGGGGAACATGATAGAAACATTTAAGTGCCTCAGTGGAATCAACAAAGTCCAAGAGGGTAGCATCTTTCAGAAAAAGAGTTGTGCAAGAACAAGGGACCACAATTTGAAGATAGAGGGGGGACGGCTCAGGGGCAATGTGAGGAAGTATTTTTTTCACAGAGAGAGTGGTGAACGCATGGAACAGCCTTCCTGAGGAGGTTGTGGGGTCTAAAACTGTGGGAGAATTCAAGAATGCCAGGACAGACATAAGGCAATTTTGTTGGGGGTAGGAAGAAATAGGCTTGGTTAAATAGGATCTGCAGCTTATCCTCTAGGTAGGAATGGGCAGACTAGGTGGGCCAAGTGGTCCTTATCTGCCATCAAAGTCTATGTTTCTATGTTTCTCGTAAACAGCCACCCATTACTGGAAAAAGGCCTGCTGTGATACTGAACAAAAAGCATTTTGATAACAGATAAACACCAACCTCTCTGAGAACCTGGAACTGTACTTTCAAAGTTACACCTCTTTCCACCTCTGCTGAATTACCTTCAGAGTCCAAACTGTGTTAATAAAATAAAAACAACACAAAAAAAATCACACACAAAAAACACATTAAACGTTGCTACATCTCCATCCTCTGGGAAAATGAAAACACATCTTTCAATGATCCTAAATTATGTTGTTTTTTCATATTGGCAGGTTTGCTCTATCTACTTTGCCTCATTTTCTCTCTTTTTGAACAAGACAGTAATTTTTGAAGCACCTCCTTTCTTTACTGAGCGGTAGTTACTGCTGAGACAACCATCTGCATTGCCATGCTCTGACCCGCTGCAGTGCCTGTACTGGGATGGGCCACACCTACAACCATAGAAAAGACTGAGGTTTCCTAGGATGGCGGGGTACTATCAAAAGTTTGTACCAAACTTCAACAGCATGGGCAAACCTCTGATCAATCTCACAAGGAAGAAAATGCCAGAAAAAGTTCAGCGGATAATTCACTGTGAAACAGTGTTCCACTATTTAAAGGAGGCATTGTGTTGGGCATCTGTGCTCACAAGTTTTGACTATTCTTGGAGGTTCATCGTGCACATAAATGTATTCAATCACGGTCTTGGTGCAGTTCTGAGTCAGGTCATGCACATGGGGAAGAAACACCCAGGCATGTATCTGAGTAGGAAATTGATGCCAGAGAGGAAGCATATGCCACAAATGAGAAGAAGTCTCTGAATATCATCTGGACTCTTAAAAGCTGCAACAATATTTCTATGGGAGGGAGTTCACACTGGTCACTGACCTCAACCCCCTCAATTGGCTGCATAGGACCAGTAGGCAGAACCTCAAACTGTTAAGATTGAGTCTGGTGCTGCAGTCCTATAATAGGACAACCCATATTTTTCTCTTGGTTGTTGGTGTGGCCCATCACTGTATTGTTACCTTAGGCAGTAGAGTAATACCTTGAAGATTACGAGTGCATTAGACGACAATGGCATAGTGTCACATACTATGGGTGGTGGGATTTCAAAGAGTTTTAAAGGAGTAAGAAACTCTGAGAAAAGAAACTCTGAGAGGGTTTGCTAGCAGCCATTGTTTACAATGCCATAAGCAAATGACGAGTGTTATTTATGGCATGTGGAATTTCTGGTATTTAACTAGTATTTGCATAAGATGCAAACTATAGAAGTAACCTGCGATGTTTGCATTTATTTTTAAGGTGATGAAGAAGCGATGTAACTCACATCAAGCCCAATATTTAAAAGTATTAATCTGGGCAGTTATAGAATGCAAAGGTATCTTGAAACATTAAAGAAATTGAACTTTTTGAAACAATATTGAAGTTCCACTAACTATAATAATATATATTTTTAAATGTATTTGTTTCCTTTAATTAGACTCTTCAAAATATAAATATTGAAGTGAGTTTTTATTTACATTTGGTAAATCAAACAACAGGTGACATATTTTTCCTTATACTTTTACTTATTAATGAAATAGAGTTCCTGAGACTACGATGCTAATAGCATGTATTATCATTTTGTAGAGCTGCCAGCCACATAGGTGAAGTTTAAAGGAATAGAATAAAATAAAACATATAGGAGATTTGGGAAAGCTCATACAGGTGATCGTGCTGCTTTAATACATTTTTATAGAGGAGTTATAGAAGTCTGAATTATGGCATATTTAATTATATATGTATAATTAAAAGCTGGAAGAACACTATTTCACATTCACACACAGGCTACTGAGTTCAAAAGCCCACGCAGTGAGTCACTCTACCAGAATGCTATCTCACAGCTTCCAGATCTGCAGTCATCAGGCAAGCAGCATCTTCATTTCAGAAGATTTCCAGCATTTGCTACCTGGACATTTTTAATCATTGACTTTTCCCTGCTCAAAACAATCTTCTGGCATGTAGGGGGCTAGAGGGAGCCGACAGCCAGTGAGCGGTGAACAAAGGTGGGGCTACTGAGTTCAAAAGCCTACACTGCTCGCCTGAGTGCAAGTGGTGGTGCAAGCATGAGTGGTTGCACCACTTCTTAGAGAAAATTTAAGTATAGCTGTGTGTCTGCCCTGGTGAGTCCCTCTGAATATTTATACTCAATTAATAGTACCTACTTATTCTACTTATTCTTTGGCTTTTGAATCATTGTGATTTCACCAGTGCATAACAAGTTGTTATAAATTGATGCAATTAATTATTTGTTAGTTGAACTCTGCTTTGGGATTTGTGTAGGATAATGTTGGTGGGTTTTGGCTAACCTTTAAGGAAACATAATCTGGGCTTTCAATCCAGTGTTTTAGTTATTTATTGGAATTTATATTTTACCAAATATCTTGAAGTACAGGGATATATTTTATCTAAATAAGACTAGTTAGAAAATTGTTAAAGTTGAGTGGTGTCCTGGGCCTATTGGTTTGCGTTCTTACAATTTTACACTTTAGTGTGCCAGTTGACTCAAGTCCACTTTCATTAAGAATACAACTAAGATGGGATTTTGTAGAAGATGGGAACACGAATGTGGGGGTCTATAAAAAGAGAAGAAATGGGTTCTCCAAAACTAGAGATGCCTTAAACTGAAATCCCATCATAACAAATTATTTAAAGTTAAGTCATCCAAATAAAATCTTGTTGTATTTATTAATTCTCTGTGGGGACATAGAGTTAAACCCAGGCCCAGGGGACCAATCAATAAAATTAGCACATGATAATGTAAGGAGCTTGGTAAAAAAAAAAAATTTGACTTGTTTAAGTCATGGATACAGATAACCTCTTATGACATAATAGTACTTACTGAGACATGGTTGACTAAGGCAGTAGACTCAAAAGAAATTGAACTAAATGAACTTCATAATTACAGGCAAGACAGACCCACCAGGAGGTGGCATTCTGGTTCATATAAAGATACCATAGACCCTGAAGCCTGCGATATTCTGGCATACAAGAAGGACTTAATGTATATTAGTCTAAATCCTGAATTTAAACCTGGTTTTGGGGCTTTTATCCCCACATGGTGAAGGCAGCATTATCTGAACCTTTTTTCAAGAAATTTTAAAATATGTTCAACACAAGAATCTGATTTTGAGTGGAGATTTCAATGGGGAAGAAAGCTGGAAGAACTTATTCAGCCACTATATGTGAATCAAACAATAGACTCCCCTACCAGAAAGGAGTTTATTAAACCAGGAAATATACTAGATGTAATTTCAGTTACCCCAGGTATGGTAGTGTAGTGGACAAAGGTAAACCCTCCAAACCTGGGAGACCATAATGTTATCACATGTGAGGTGAAGGCGATTGTAGGGAAAGGTTTTATGGAAGCTCTTCTTATGTCCTAAAGAGATGTTAAAAGAAATATAGCCCTATGGTGCTCCTGGATAAAAGTTTATGCCCTATGCTTGTATAGAATAGCTCTTATACCTGATATAGAATTAGCAGTGGATGACTTTTCTAAATCCTTTCTCGAAGCCTGTAATGAAAGTGCTCCCCTGAGGATAATTAAAACTAAGCATCAACTCCTCCCGTGGCTGACTGCTCCCATAAAATCACTATTGAAGAAAAAAGATAAGCTATGGAAAAAAGTGAACAGAACATTAGACCAAAACCTTGGGGATAAGTTTAAAAAATCAAGAAATCTATCTAAACAGGAGATTAGAAAAATAAAGGGGCTTTATTATAGACAGAAAATAAAGAATACTAATGACCCAAAACATTACTGGAAGCTAGTCAAGAGTCTAGCAAATCCATTGCAGGGACACAGAGATATACCCTTGATGGAAAATGATAAATTAGTTACTCAGGAAAGGGCTGTGGAGCACCTAAACCATTATTTAATTAACCTTCCTGATCCAGATAGAAGACTGGATAACACTAAACTGGGCCATCCTAGGGACCCTATGGAGGACCATGTGGAGGACCAAACTCCAAATGCTCCCATTCCAGACTTTAGATTTAAAATTATTAAGACAAGAGAGGTGTTAGCAGAAATAAATAAACTGAAAAATAACAAAGCATGTGGCATAGATAACATCAAAGTTCACTTTTTGAAAGATTCAGCTTTGGAGATTTCAAAACCACTAACACATTTATTCAACATGAGCTTAACCCAAGGAATTTTTCCTAGTAGGTGAAAATGGGCTAAAGTCATCCCTATTTTTAAAGGGGGTGACCCTTCTAACTCTTCAAATTACAGGCCTATTGCCCTGTTATCAATCATTTCAAAGTTGTTAGAACACTTTGTACAGTCACAATTGATGGGTTACTTGGAGAAATATAACAGGTTAACTATAGCACAATATGGGATTAGAAAGGGCATGTCCACAGAGTCCGCACTCACTGACTTTTTTGACCAATTGGTTACCCCTCTTGGGGAGGGTTGGTCAGTGGGTGCAGTCTTCATGGCCCTGTCCAAAGCTTTTGATTTAGTAGAACATAGCAGGCTTTTGACCTGCTTGAAAGCAATTGGGGTAAATAAAGAACCCTTGGTATGGTTCAGATCATATCTAGAAAACCGTCTCCAAATGGTATCTAAAGGAAGTATAAACTCTAATTTGGCTCCTATAACTAGGGGTATACCCCAAGGCTCTATACTAGCCCCTCTGATGTTTCTGGTATACATGAACAGTCTCCTCAGATTTGTACACTGTTCTCATATAACATTGTATGTCGATGACACCGTAATAGTGCAGAAGGTTTAAACCCAAAGATGTAGAGTCTAAACTTCAGGCAGACTTTGACAGGCTGGAACAGTTGTTTGAATTCAGGGCACTGCTCATGAACTTAAAAAAGACTCAGTGTATGCTCTTCAGCTGAGATAGGAGAGAAAAAATAAACTCATCAAAAACTCTGGAGGTCAGTGCAAGAGATGGCCGGATCCTCTCCCAGGTGCCAAGTTATAGGTACAGTACCTGGGGATTGAGTTCGACTAATATTTGAGCTTTGAGCCTCACATCAACTCCCTAGTGAAAAAGATAGGGAGTAAGTTGGGAGCCATGAGATGGGTATCTTACTGTTTGACCAGAAAAGACCAACTGTTAGTAGCTAACCAATTATTGGTCCCGCTATTGGACTATGGTAGAGTGCACAGGTTTGACGTGACCCACCATAAACTAGCTAGATTTGTTCTTAAATGCAGCTTTAGTGTCCACCACTGTGCACTTTACCACAACCTAGCTTGGGTCCTCTTCAACAAAAGAGGCACTAACTGGGCCATACTACATTTTAGAAGCTTAAAGTCTGGAGAGCCTACTAGATTAGTAAATTCAATAGAGTGGTCAAGCCATAACGTTTCCCTGAGGGACAAAAACTGCAGTTAAAGATCCCTAAGGTTAGAAATAAACTTGGGAAATGACTTTTAAATATCGATCAGTAATTGCTTGGAATAGCATCCCATGTCAGTGCAGGCCCATGACACTGTCTGTAAATACATTCAAACAAAATATACTATAAGACCAAAACTGCATTAATGCCGCTGCTATTAGGGGTCCATGTCAAAACCTTTATATATACTTCTGGTATTATGCTGAATGTTTCTGTCTTTGTAAAGTTACTAGTCTGTACATAGCTGTATACTTTTAGCCTATATCCCTGTGCTGTAACTTATAATGTGAAATACAGGATTGCCTTGAAAACAGGGCTTTTTTGGCCCTATGGTGTATACTTGCCTGTATAAATAAAGTTGTTTACTATTTACTACTATATATATATATTCTATGCAAAAACTTTGTTAATGCATCATTTAGGGTTATAACACAAAAGTAAGAAAATGAGAAATGTTTGGATTCCCCTTCCCCCGTGGACCTGCCCATCATCCCAAGACTGACAGCTGACGGGATGTGTAACTGGGGTTGTGAGGCCTTACTCTCACCTCATTCCATGTGTAATCATAATATTTACAAGCCACAGTAAAGAAGAATGGGGTGAGATTTAGGCCTCACAACTAATATATACCCCATCAGCTGTAAATGTCGGATGATGGGCAGACCACAGGGGAGGAGCAACTCAAACATTTCATTTTACTTTTGTGTTATAACCTATATGATGCATTAACTAAGTTTTTTTACAGAATTCCTTTACTGTTTGAGAAAGAATATAAAAGTAAACACGTTGAGTTGGTGGGGAGCGTAGCCCATTAGGCTCAGCCCACACCAACTCTGCAACTTTCTGCAGAATTCCACACCTGTTTACATTTTAGGCACCTAACAACTAAAAAGTACATCCATAGCAGTAAGGATAGCTACCATATAAATTTGAAGCCAGTACCACAATGGAAAACGCAGTCCACAAAATGTAAACTGTGCCACGTAATACCTCCACATAAAATATACTGTGCAACACATAAATACCATAATTGACATCTACAGGACATCCCATCAACACCCTCCAAATTTCAAGTAAAAAGACCAAATGGTTTCTGAGATATTTAATTTTATAAATTGTTAGAATTGGGCTATCTGGTCCTTCCAAACCTGGCCATCTAGTCCCTCCCTCACGATCAAAGCGCACAATCAAAGAATTTGTCTTAATAACTCACCCCTGAACTGAGAAAATTGAATTTTCAAATGGCCATCTAGTCACGCCCTCACGCTCAAAGATCGCGGTCAAAGCATCTTGTGATCAAAGAATTTACAGACTCATGAAGAATAAAAATGGTAAACCCAATTTTTAGACAAAAGTAAATGAAACCACAGCCATGCCTCGATAGAATGAAGCCCCAAGCAAAACCCACTCTCATTTGTGTTAATAACCCACCCTGAGCTGAGAAAATTGATTTTTTCAAGTGGCCATCTAGTTCGCCCTTGTTGATTAAAGATCGCAGTCAAAAGAATCTTGCGAGCAAAGAATTTGCAGGCTCATGATCAAAGATCGTTAGCGAGCCACGATCAAAGAATAAAAACATTTAAAACTCTATTTGTTAACCATTTTGAAGCAAACCACAGCCATGGCTCGATAGAGCGAAGCCCCCTGAGTAAAACCCATCCAAGTTTTATTTCAGGAGTGACCCCTGAGCTGAGATATTTGATTTTATCTGACTGCAAACATGAAAACAAGATGGCGGCCGTCATGATCAGAGAATTCCTAGCGATCAAAGATTCTTTGATCATGAGCCTGCAAATTCTTTGATCGTGAGGAGGGACTAGATGGCTAAAACCCCATTCTTTTTTCACAAAATAACCATATAAATGTTCCCATTGACTTACAATGGGGACTTAAAAGTTTAATAACTTTTAAATGGATTAATATTTTTTCACCAAATGAAAAGCGGCACATTCCTTGACCCAAGCTCTTTCAGATGAGCCAAGTCACAGAGCAGCACACCACACAACAGCCACATAGCGCTACAGACAAAATCAGAAAAACTGCCCACATAACTGGCAAAAAGTGCATTTTTCAGCGTTTTGGTGCTCAAAATCCATATGTCTGACTGAAATTAAATTTGGAAAATCGAGAGATCTGCCATGCCCCACTGTGCATACCAAATTTTATGCAAATCCGTTGAATGGGTCCCAAAGTTATTAATGTGCAAAATTTGAGTTTAACATAGGCGTGCCTTCATAACCTAAATATGAAGGGTGATCCGACCTATAATATATATATATATATATATATATATATATATATATATATATATAGTAATATGGACATTGCCAGCTATTTCCAGATATTTCACGAAATTTCTGAAGAGTTTCTCTCTGCTGCCTCTACTGTAGAAATGGAGAAAGCATTAGATATATCTGGATATATCACAGACATTTCAGGGAATAGCTGGCAGTGTATGTGGCTGCTACTGTAATATATATTGCAAAAAACTTCATTAATGCATCAGTTAGGGTTGACAGCACAGTGACAAAAGTATGGAAATGTAATATTAGGGTTACCATCCCTACCACCCCACCTCCAACCCCTCCACACACCAACAGACATCGGGGTGTGCCATGGAGTCATCAGGCCCAACTGTCACCATCTTGCAATACTGGGATCACAGGGCCCTCAGATGCTATGTCTTGACACTTACCTGTGCTCCCAAACGTGCATCCCATTATGCAAAACTGGGAGCACAGGGACCTCCTGTGCTATGCCTGAACACAGATGGGTGGGTGGGAGTACAAGGCCTGGAGGGCCCACGCTCCCATCTATGGGTACTATTTTGCAAACCTGATGACATAGTTGTGGGTGGGTGGGAGTGCAGGGCCTGAAGAGCCCATTCTCCCAACTATGGATTCCATTTTGCAAACCTGAGGAGACAGTTATGGATGGGTGAGCACGGGCCCTCCAGGCACTGCACTACCACCTATGCATTCCATATGAGTAACATTTCACTTTCTCAAAATGAAGGGAAATTCATTGCAAAATACTCCATTAGTGCATCAGTTAGGGTTGATTCCACACTGACAAAAGTGTGGAAATTTGATGATAGGGTTACCAAACCTACCACCCATGCACCCCCCCTCCACACACCAACAGGTATCGGGGTGTGTGTTGGGGTCAGTGTGCCTAACTCTTATCCCATTCTTCTATACTATACCACCTCAGCTTTTTTACATGTGGAATGGGGTCAGAGTTGTGCCAATGACTAGCATACACCACAATACTGTTGGTATGTGAAAGGGTAGGGGTGATGCATGTAGTAGGGTTGGTAACCCCTAATGCTGAATTTTCACACTTTTGTGGGTGTAGAATCAACCCTAACTGATGCATTAACTGAGATTTTGCAATGAATATACTATATATATATATATATATATATATATATATGTATATATATTGCAAACAAATATGTTAATGCATCAGTTAGAGTTTTTATTAAAGCATCATAAACTGGGAAATTCGACATTAGGGTTACCAACCCTTCCACCCACCCCACCCCTCCACCCTCCACACACCAACAGGCATTGGGGTGTGCTTTGGGTCATTGGTCTAACTCTCACCCCATTCCATGTGTAGACAAGATGAGATGAAACAGTATAGGAGAATGGGGTGAGAATTAGACCAACAAACCCAAGGCACACCCTGACGCCTGTTGGTGTGTGGAGGGTGGGGGGTGGGGAGTAGGGTTGAAACCCTATTTGTTGAATTTCCCAGCTTTTGATGCTGTAATAAAAACCCTAACTGATGCATTAACTTAGTTTTTTGCAAAGAATTTGCCTTCTTTTTGAGATAGTGTAATAGTTTGTGCGTGCGTAGAATAAATTCAACAGGCGTACATAACTTGGGCTTTTTCAGGATTTTTTCACCAAATTTTCAATATGGCCTTTTGGGGACCCTACATCATAAATACTGTCACTGTCATTTCATTAATCTGTCCTGAAAGTTGATTTCGCGAAGTGGACAAGCCATTCTGTGCAACAGGTGCAAAACATGTTTTGGTCAGGATGTGAAAATGACAGCTCTATACTGTTCATGAGGAGGTGGGAAAAATGGCAATGTTGAAAATCTGGAGTAATAATATGAAAATTGTTGAAGTTACGCATGTGCATAGAACCTGTACAACACACATGAACATGAACACTGGCACTGTGATTTCATTAATCTGTTCAGAAAGTTGGTTTTGCACAGCAACCTTGCCATTCTGCACCACAGGTGTGAAAACACATTTTGGGTAGGATGTGAAAAATGAAACTGTACTTTTCATGAAGAGGTGTGAAAAAATGGCAATGTTGAAAATCTGGAGTGAAAATATTAAAAATTAGCGAAGTTATGAGCATGCATAGAAACAACAAAGCGCATGCTCATAACACAGTCAGTTTTGAGACTTTTTGCACAAATTTTCAACATGGGGTTCTTAGGACTCCACCTCATGAACACTGGCACTGTCATTTCATTAATCAGTCCCTAAAGGTGATTCCATGCAGTGACTGTGAAATCACCTTTTGGGACCGATTAATGAGATGACAGTGACAGTGTTCATGAGGTGGGGTCTCAAGAACCCCATGTTGAAAATTTGGGGTCAAAATTCTCAAAAATGGCTGAGATATCAGCATAAGTTGAAAATCTCTCACAGTCATTATCACGGCTTACCTTGATTCCTTCAATTCGCAGTTCACCTTTGAAGAGTGCAGATGTGTCCCAGTCCAGAGAAGATCACAACCGCTGACCTCTGGAGGTAAGTATGGAGTAAGGGGTTCAGGGAGGTGGGTGCACAGAGGGAGGGAGGGTGGATGTGAGGAGATGACAAAGGACCATTTTATTTTGCAGGTTTAATAAATAAAAGATGTCGGAGGACTTTTTTTAAAGGGACGATATACATTTGGGGACACTGGGTGTGGACTACCCAGTGTCCCACACTGTCAGGGGGAGGGGGCTACTGCCAATGCATGGATTGGGCACCCCACTGTCCACAAACATAACAGGGAGTCTACACCGGCAACACTGCTGGGGGGGACATACTGGGAAGACTGGGAGTGGGCTCCCCAGTGTTCCACAATAAAATTGGGTATCTATACAACTGGGGACACTGGGAGTGGGCTACCCAGTGTCACACACTGTCGGAGAGGCTACTGCCAACACTGGGACTGGGCAACCTGCTGTCAGCAGAGATTGAAACAATTAGTAGTAATATTCCTTGGCCCCCTTCCCCTTAGGAGACGTAGAAGGTGAAAATCAAGTAATTGTTAGGTAAACACTTGGTGTTTACCTAATCAGAGCCAAGAAATCCAGTTCTGGGGTATGTTTGCCCCAAAAATGAGCAGGGGCTGTTGCCTGGAGGTAGCGGGGTTGCAACATGAAGTGAGGTAGTGACAGGACTTGTCGTTTTTTATTTTAGCTCCTAGTTTTTATGTCCCATTTGGTGCCAAACTACTAAACTATTCATATGTTTGACTTCCTACTGCCACCCCCAGCAGCAGCACTATTACCTCTGTGATTCTTAACTCTGTCTGCATGTTTTCCACATCGGGCAAAACCACACATTTGTCATTGAGCTTTAATGGTGACTGTACATTCTATCAATGGAACCTGGAAACAGCATTTACCATTAGAGCATTTACCGTCCAACCAGTAAATAGCATTTACAGTTCGAACATTTATCGTTCAAACAGTAAATTGCGAATCGCACTTTACTGTTCGAATGATAAACGTTATTTGCCGTCAAGCAGCCTGTGTTGCATCTATCACAAAAAATATTATAATTCAAAAATGGTAAAATATTTTATCACCGAACCATCTAAAGGCACAACCTTGGCACACTCCCCATCATCCCTATAAATATCAGAGGCAAGTTTAGTTCCGTGTGTGCTGTACATGACAGCAAAAAATCCCATGTTATCCTATGGAAAAAAAAAGTTCCTTTTTGTGTTTTTGACCACTTTATATCTCCGCAACCATAAAAGCTGCCATCATGAATCTTTCCACATTTTGTGACCCTGGCAACATGAGAGCACATACCAATTTTGGGGTTATTTGATTGAAAAATGACAAAGTTATTAAGGTGTAAAAACTAAAATTTAACATTGAAAGGCTGTACCAACCCTAACTATAAGGGCACTAGCACGCCCTTACAGTATGTATCATTGAAATTGCAAAAAACGTTGTTAATGCTTCAGTTAGGGTTGTTACTAAAGTGACAAAAGCAGAGAAATGAGGTGTTAGGATTTCCAATCCTAACACCCCACTCCCACCTTGCAGACACTGACAGGCGTTGGGCAGTGCCTTGAAGTTTTCAGCCCGAACACCCCACCCCCACCTTGCAGAGAGTGACACACATCAGAGGTGCCTTGGAGTCATCAGCTGTAATGCTCACTCCATTCCATAAGTAAATAAGATGAGATGGGCACACTATAAAAGAATGGGGTGAGTGTTAGCGCTGATGACGTCAAAGCACCCCCTGAGGCGTGCCACTCTTTGCAGGGTGGGGATGAGGGCATTAGGTCTGATGACTCCAAGGCACCACCCCGATGTCTGTCAGTGTCTTTTTTTTTATTTAAAGTTTATTAAAGATTTTACAATACAAATACAGATCCACACCAATAAACATTTGTACAGATCATGATCATAACGAATATGGGATTATCCCCCCACCCATAAACTAAAAACCCCACTCCCCCTTCCCCCAAGCCATCCCCCACCCCCAACCCCAGACCCCAACCCAAGCACAGCAGAAACTCTATAAGACACATACACATCAATGGTAAATGATGCCACCTATCAGTTTACAGGGAGTACAGGGAGTAAAGGGGACCCCAAACTTTCTCAAATCTAGCGACGTCTGTCAGTGTCTGCAGGGTGAGGGTGGGGTGTTAGGGTTAGAAACCATAACACCCCATTTCTTCACTTTTGTTGCTTTAGTAACAACCCTAACTGATGCATTGACAAAGTTTTTTTGCAATGAATTTCCTTACTTTTTCAGATGGTATAATCATATCCTTATGTGTCTATGGGAGTGCAGGACCCTGCAGTCCCATCCCTTCAGAGATGCATATATTGTATGTGTGTAGCCATGATAACTTTGTCATTTTAGCATTTTGACACCAAATTTTCAACATAGTGTTCTAATCACCACACCACATAAATCCCATATGTGAAAATTTCTTAATCTGTGGCAAACCACCATTCCATACCAGGGTGCAGAATCCCATTTCAGGCAGAAATTGAGAAATGGCAGCTGTACTTTTCATGAGATGTTGTGAAATAATGGCTCTGTTGAAAATTTGGAGTGAAAGTATAAAAATTGGCAAACATACACTCGTCGTAGAGAAATGTCAACAAGCGTGCATAACTTGGGCATTTAGGTATTTTAGGTCAAATTTTCAACATGGGCTTTTGGACCCCCACCTCATGAACATTGGCACTTTCATTTTGTTACTCAGTCCCAAAGGTGATTTTTGCAAGGACTTCATCATTCCGTGCCACAGGTGCAAAACATGCTTCTTGCAGGATGTCAGAAATGACAGCTATACTGTTCATGAGGGTATGAAAAATGGCTATGTTCAAAATGTGGGTGAAAAATATAAAAATTAGCAAAAGATATGTGCGTGCGTAAGACATTTCAATGACACATGTGCAACTCAGGCATTTTTAGTATTACTCAAATTTTCAACATGGGCTTTTTGGGACCACACCTCATGAACACTGACACTGTCATTTTTTTACTCAGTCCCAAAAGGTGATTTTGAGCAGCATCCAGGAAATCACCTTATGGGTCTGATTAACAAAATAACAGTGACAGTGTACATGAGGTGGGTTCCCAAAAAGCCCATGTTGAAAATTTGGTGAAAAAATACCCCAAAATGGCCAAGATATCAACATACATTCAAAATGGCAATGTAATACATTATACAACAGAGTTAGAAAAGTACAGACGAATCCTGGTCCACAGATGATGACAGTGGACGGCCTCTGGTGGTAGATATAGTGCAAGGGGATAGTGGGGTGGTGGGTGCTCCGTGGTAGGGTCAGGATGGGGGAGGGTGATGGTGGGGATGGCATGGGACCGTTTTCTGTTTTCCAGGAAAAAAAAGACTTTGGGAGATGGGGTGGGCTCCCCAGTGTGCCACAGTAGTGGAGGAGAGGATAAATGCTGAATCGGGGATTGGGCACCCTGATGTCAGTGAAAAAATGGATTTAGTAGGCACCTTGATGCAGGATTCTGCACCAAAAATAGGATTCTGATGCAGGATTCTGCATCAAAAATGACAGTTCGATACAGGATTCTGCATTGAATAAATAAATAAGATATCAGAGGACTGTTTTCTTTTTTGCAGGGAAAATTGAAAAAAAAAACAGATTTTGGGACACTGGGGGTGGGCTTCCCAGTGTCCCATATTACTGGGGTGAAGGCCAACACAGGGATTTGGCCCCCAATGATGTGCGTTAAAACAAAATAAAGGGCAAGAATTCTTTTCACAATCCCCAATCACCAGCTGATCTGAAGCAAATGGCTAATGACTCATTTAATATACCTGCTGAAGTAGTTAAATATTTAGGAGTAAAACTGGATTTCTTCCCAAAATTTTGTTAATTAATTCCCAAGTAGCTATTATGTTTTACCTTTGAACAGCTTCTGTTTTTCTATATAGAACTTAAGCTTTAAGTTCCAAACCATGGATTTATCGTATACAAGCAATCTTTTAGGTTAATAGAGTTGTCATATCTAATGTTTTCTATAATGCTTCCATTTTTATCCCAGTCTCTCATACAGTACATTCTAGAGTCCCTGGGTCACCCATTGCTGTTTATTACCCATTATGCATAATTTTTTCAAGGGAGAAATTTATTGCAGACACTATTAAAATGATCACAGAAGATTGTATATGCCTTAGCCACATCTGGTTCGTGTTCCAAATGTGACTGTGTGCAGAAGACATGACAGCCCTAAATTTTCAACATCTAATATTTTAACATTACATGTATAATTATATGCGGGGTACTGATTTATTTTGCACTCCAGCAACAATATACTGGACTTTGGTCACTCATACTGTCTGCCATAACACCTGATTGCATGATTTTGGAAGAGTTGGAGACCAAAATCCAATCGAGTAAAGCCATAAGACCTGCTTTAGAGTGAACTCTAGTTGGAATCTTAATTATTTGTGTTTGTCTCAGACCAGCCACAGTCTCTCTGTTCTTCTGCACATCTTTACTAAACCAATTCACATTAAGGTCTCCTAGTACTATGAGTTCCCTAATAATGGGGATAGAATACCTATGGGCTTGAATCATATTTAAAGCCCCCTTCCTGGTAACTGGGGGGGCATAAATAAAACCCTGGGTGGGGCAGATATATGGATCCATTCACATATCTGAACTGTGTAGTATGGTACGGTCTGCATACCCATTGGCCCACACTGTGGACCAATGAGCTTACAGCCCTACTGTGCATGCAGTCAGTCGGCGGGCGGCAGGGTGGCTTGAGGGTAGGGAGCTGCCACCCGCCACTGACGGGGGGGAGCGGGGTGGTGGGGCTCAGTGGGTGAGGAGGGGGGTACCGCTGGACCACCAGGGATGGAATGGTATTTAATATTTTAAAACTTATGCCCACGATCAGGCTGGACGCGGTCCACTGAACCACCAGGGATATAGAACATTTTATTTTAATACTTATGCCCACGATTGGGCTGGAAGCGGTCCACTGGACCACCAGGGATATAGGACTGTATTGTTTTACTACATATGCCTGTGATCAGGCAGTGGGGCACTTTGTCACTTGTGTAGGGGGCGTCGGTCCCCGATGGCTGCAGCCTGGCATGGCGACAGGCGCAAGTCGCCGGGGATTGTCACACCTGCATGCAAATGGACCCATAATGACATACAAATGGCCCCATTTGTGCCTTGCATGCATTATGGCCCCATTTGCATGTGTAATTTTGAATATTGCAGTTGCTGCACCTTGTGCAATGGCACTTGCGCTAGCATCCCCTGCCCCTCTCTGACCATATTGTGCTGGTGCAGTGCCACTGCACTGATGCACAATGCGGGTAACATAAAGCGATATTCAACAGTGCTGAGCTATGGTGCAGCACCATTGAATATCACCCTGTCAGCACCCTGGCACATCCCAGTTGCACTGCGCCTAGGCTTGCACCACAGCCTGGTGCAGTCTGAATATCCCACCCTGGATGTAACTTTCTTATGTCCCAAAATGAATGAAAGTAATAACAACTCATGGGCAGATTTAACTTCAACTGTTTGATCCTGAGCTACTGCAAAATGATCCCTAACATAAAGCATACACCCACCACCCTTTCAACCTATCCTATCACATCTAAATATATTAAAACCCTTCAGTTCAATTGATTCATTTGGAATTTGGCTTGATAACCACATCTCAGAAAATTCTATAATGTAAAATTGATTTTGTAGTGCCCAAATAGTAAAATTATCCTACAATAGGCTTTGCATATTTAAGTGAACGATATTAATAGAATAACTGGGTAGGGATTCCATTGAATAGTTATTTTTAGTGGGTCCAGAGTAAGGATGAACTGTACCAGAAATTAATAATAACAAAATTAGGTTCCTCCTGTAAATAAATGTTCGTATATGTAACTTCTTTGAAATTATATTTGTATAGTAATCTGATACTTATGTGACAGAAATAATTTTAAACAATGTTTGCCATTGCAAGACACTCCTAACGTAGTTGTTAACTTGAGTAACATTAGTTGTTGTACTCAGACGTGTAATGGGAATAAAGAAAGCAGAGAATTTTCCTTCATTATTAAACTGAGTAACAATACTAGGAATAAAATATAAATCTTTCATTTAATAGGCCCGTACAGAATTAGCTTGCTTAGTTGTGAAATATGACCCTGCTCCCATTAATAAGCACAGAGTAATCCCAAAGCAATACATATTTAAAGGCATTACATACCCCTCAGTTGGGAACAGTTCAATTATTATGAAAATGTTATCCAATTTTCGTTCCTTTTGGTTAAACATCTAGATCCACTGAGCTGCCACCACAGTGGAACCTTATTAGAGTTTTTGATAGAATTGGATATCTACTTATCTTTGTTGAGTCAGTGTGGAGACTGCCACTCTACACCTGACTAATATAAACACTTCACACAGGACGTGCTCAATGTCTGCCACCAGTGGAGTCAATCTAAATAAAACTAATTAATAGAAACCCAAACAAATTGTGGAACAATAATAAAACTGCAAACATCTCTATTCTTAGAGATAACACTGCAGATTCAGTCTCCTCACTAATAATATGAGACACCTTCAAGGCTTGAGTCAGAGGGGCATTAATGTCTGTCACTGTCTATAACAACAAAATAAACACACAGATTAAGGAACTAAAACATGATATACATAATTTAGAATATCTCCATAATACTACATTTAATATCTAAATATATTACCAATTGATCCAGAAGAGAGAAGCCTACCTGAAGGGTTGTGATTCAGCCTCTCTTCTCTCTCACCTTTACCCTCTCTTCTGTTCTTCCAAAGCCTGTTCCCCCTCACTGCCTACAACCTGCATCCCTCCTATTGTACTCTACCTCTCACTGCCACAACTTGCTCCCTTCCTATCATGCTTGACCCCTGCCTTGTGCAGGGTCCTCAGCATACTGGAGGGGCCAGGCCCCAACATACTTTTCTCCTCCTACTTCTTCCTTCACTTCCTTGTTCCATCCTTCCACCACCCTCCCCTTCTCTGTCTACTGACATACCTACCTCTCCATCTTCCCTTTCCCCTTATGCAGCCCTAGCTCTGGCTGACCTCTAATCTCTAATGCACTTGTAGTTAACTTGCACTTCTGTTATACATTAGCCAACCTGTTCTGCTCATGTTTACTCCTCACTAACTTCCCTTGATCAAACCACAACAATTCTATTCAGCCACTTTCTAGCTACACAGTTATGTGTCATTCATTTATTTTATTTATTACAGTATCAGAATTACAACCCTTTGAGTCAAAGACTCATTTATAAAGGTTCATCATCATACACAGAATAGGACAGGGAGGTGAAAAACATACAGTGTGTGGAGAACAGACAGTAGTGTAGGAACAGTAGCATGGCAGAAAAATATACAATTACAATTTATACAGTTGGGAACAGGTAGAATGGTCCATAACAGGAAAAGAAAAGGCCCCTTCTTGCAGGAGACAGGCCTATTCATGATGGTAGCTAAGCAAGAAGGAGTGATCATTGGGCATATATACTTTGCAGACAGTAGTGGTAGACGGCCGGAGTGTGGTGCTGAGCTCAAGATTGCAGGTGAAGGTTTATATGTGATTGTAGTTCAGCAATCGTGGGAAATGTACACTGGTATAAGAACAGGGTGGGTGGTGTGGGATTAGGTGGCTGGCTGAGGACCAGTAGTGGTGCAGTTATTTACAATTGCAATGATGGGAGCTTAGAAGGTGGCTATGCAAGGATGACTTGAAGGTCCAATTCTGAGCTCAGATGAGGTATCAGGAGGGAGGTGTTGAGCAAGTAGGGTGCTCTGTAGGGAAAGGATCTCTGAGCCAAGGTCGTCCTAACCCTGGGGACTACTATCACGGTCTTAGTTGAGCTACAAGTGTGGACAGGAGGAGTGGCCATGCTGATTAGTTTAGTCAGTCGAGGGGTTAATCCGACATGGATTTTTGGATGAGCAGGCAGGTCTGGTAGATTAGCCGCTGTTCAAGGGAGAGGATGTTAGACAAGGCGTAAAGTGTGCAGGTATGTGTTTTCCTGTCAGCCCCAATGAGTAGCTGACAGACCTTATTGATTGACAGCTTGATTTTGCCCAGGGCAGTGTTGTCCGCTCCACCATATATTAGGGTCCATAGTCCACTAGGGACAGGAGAGATGAGTCAATGGTGAGTCTTAGTGCTTCTGGGGAGAGGTAGGCTTTAAGCTGATATAGCAAGCCCATGGGAATTTATGCAGAGCATAGGGTGTGGATGTGTTCATGGAAGGCAAGGGAGGAATCAAGGATGATACCTAGGTATTTTGTAAGAGGTAACCTGCTCAATAGGTTGGTGGGAGAGGGATTGAATGGACAGTGCAGAGCCCTTGAGTTTGTTCTGATTGTGGGTGAACAGCAGAGTTTTGTTTTTCAGGTTAATCACAAGCCTGTGGTCTAGGAACTACTGATCAGTCTGGGCAAAAGCAGATTGTAGCACAAGCTGGAGTTGGGCAAGGTCAGGGTGGGATGTGAAGAGGACTGCATCATCTGCATAAAGCAGAATTTTTTCTGATGAGACATTTGGTAGCATGTTTAGGTATAAGCTAAGGAGTAGTGGCCCCAGGATAGAGCCTTAGGGAACACCGGAGCAGACCTGATGAGGGCTAGAGAGGATATTGTTTATTTTTACACACTTGGTACGGGCAGGGAGGTAATTGGCAACCCATTTTACAGAGCCCAAGGTGAAGCCAAGCTGGGTGAGGGTGTTAATAAGAAGAGGGTATGCCTAAATGTTATTTAGTGTTGTTGTAGCTATCTAGTCCAAAAGTGTTGGCATAGTATCTATCTAGTTCAAAACTGTTAGCATCCCACTATTTCATTACTCTTGTACAGTCTGCTCAAATTATTTGAATGTAATCTACTGTATATTTATATTATGTACCAAATCTCTGTAAACTATCCTCATGTTCCCCTACCCCCACCCCAGATCGCTTTCGGGAGGCAGAGCAACTTTTTGCTCAGTGTGCCTTCCTGGTGAAACATTTCAACAAATAAATAAATAAAACAATGCTGTAGTCACTAAAAGTCAGAAAATCAAATATTGTGTACAGGATCAAAGTATTATCATTTACAGATAAGCCACAAGGACTACTGGCATGGCAGTTAAAAATAAATCAAGAGCAAAAAATAATAATGAAAATCAGAGATGCAACTGGTACAATGAAACATAATCTAAAGAAATTAATGAACAACTTAGATTATCAAAACTATTTTCCTTAGAGCAACAACAAAACTTGGTGCAGAAGAAAACGTGGTTAAAGATATAAGATTCCCAGAGTTATCATCAAATGATGTGACTCATGAAACAAACGTTTTCTGAAAATGAGGTTAGAGCCACAATTCAGGCATTGCCAGTAAATACAGCACCAGGCCCAGACAGATTCTCCACAGAATTCTATAAAAAATTTGCAAAAAATCTGATTTCAGTTTTAACAGAATTAATCAATTAATGTAACAAATTAAAAAATGTTGCACGTAAATTTAAAGAAGCAATAATTCACGTAATTCATAAAAAAAGGTAAACCCCCTCAATAAAGCTTATCTTATCATCCCATTTCACTGTTAAATTCTGATCTAAAGATATTATCAAGAATACTAACATCAAGATTAGAATATATTATATTAGTCCTCATTCCACATGATAAAAATTGCTTCATAATGGGTAGAAAGATTGCAGATAATGTCAGAAGAACCATTAATATCATTAATAATAATACAAACCAAGATGCAGTTCTGTCTATTGATGCAGAGAAGGCTTTTGATTATATGGAATGAGTCTTCATTCATAAGGTATTACAGAAAATATGGTTAGAACCAGTCTTCAGTAATTGGATAAAACTGTTATATATATCACCAACATTAAAACTAATAGTAATATCTCTCAAAGCTTTGCCCTTTCATGGCATACAAGAAACAAATTCCCACTGTCATCTTTAATCTTTGCAAAAACCATTGAACAGTTTGCCACAGACATTAGGCACTACACACAAATTTCAGGAAACAGCATCAAAAATACACTACATAAAATAAGTTTATATGCAGATGACGCCTTACTTTATCAGAAAAACCCAAAAGAATATCTGAAGGAATTAGTATTATTACTTGACAGATTAGAAAATGCATCAAAATGCAAAATTATTGGGGGAAAATGGCAATAATGACATTGATTTCTATTAACACAATACAAATGCCACAATCTTGCCCTTACAAACACTCAAATACCATTAAATATCAGGGAACCCAATTAATTACACAGCTGGAATATCTTTAGAACACTAATCATCTCGCATTATTAGCAAAGATCCAGAATGATCTGAAGAAACGCATAGCTCTTACACTGAAATCAAATGGAAAGATCAGTATTATCAAAATGAATAATCTGCCAAAATGTATGTTTCTGTCTCAAACATTACCTGTGCAAATACCAACAAGCTTTTTAAAAATTTTAAAAACGTCAATAAGAAGATTTTTCTGGAATAGTAAAAAGCCACATGTTTGTTATAAAAAACTGATGCTGCCTAACTCTAAAGGGGTATAACTTAGCTAAACTTTTTTATGGTATTATCTATCTACTTAAATATGTAAATATCTATGGTTCTTGACAGAAGTAAATAGAAGAACAAGCAGGATGGAATAAGAAATCAATCCATATGTAAATATGGATTTTTTTTATTCGGTTTATTGATTTTTAGAAAATAATACAGTACAACATTTAACATATTCATAAAGTTGATATATCAAAAAAGTCATTGTCAGGATACATACATTTCAAATCCATAACACCTAAACATTAACGCAAAGCATGCACATCTAGCATTACATATAAGATCCTACATAAAGCATACTACTACAACCAGGCTACCCAATATTAGTTGATAGTCTAGCATTACCATGTGGAGAAATTCATACTGCCCTTGAAATACTTCAAAGAACAGGCTTCTTTGCACTTATTTCACACGGACTTCAAACATACCAGTAAAATCAACAAACAAACAAGAAGTTATAACAAAAGAGAAAAAAGAAAATATGCTATACACGCTACACTCTAAAACTTCTTAACAGTCCTACATATTCTAAAGATTAACATATACTGTACCTCTAGTCTACCAGCAGAGTCTTACAAGTCCCCACACCAGACAGTGATGATCCCCAGATCTGTCACTGTTTCTCCACACCCCAGTCAAGCCATCCAGTCTATGCCTGCAATGTTCTCAGCAAGGATATAGCTCCTTATCCTGAGAGCCTGATTGGTGCAGTGTCCAGGAAGATAGCATGTTAAGGTAAGGGCCCCAGTGTCTGTCAAACAAATCCTCTCATCCTCTCAGATGATACATAAGGTGCTCCTGAGGGAGTACCCTTTTCATAAGATCTTGTCACATGCCCTCAATGGGCTGATCATGGGACACCCAAGTATTTAGAATACATTTTTGGGCTACTAATAGCATGATGCACATTACCCTTGAGTACAGATCCCATTCTTCCCCTTCTTGAGCCTCCACTGAAACTAGTATGGATGCAGGGTTCACATCACCCTGATCCCTTGAATGATATTTATTTCTTAGGTGATCTCCGACTAGTGGCCTCGGAGTTGTGGGCAAGCCAGAAATAGTGAAATAAGTTCCCACAGCTGCGTACAGTTCACCGTGATGGAAGACCCACATTGAACATGTTTACCACTTGTGTTGGCATATATAATCTGTGAAGAAATATATATTGCACTTCCTTAAATTTATTACAGACTAGTAGTCCAATGTGGGGTTGACAGATAGTGGTCCAGGCTTTTTCTGGAATGTGGAGGCTCAAGTCTATGTCCCCCTGTTGCTTAATATTATCTGAGAGATCCCGTGCATGTTCATGCAGTGTTTTATACTCTTGAAAGACCCCTGAATTTACTTTATTCTAGAGTATATTCCGTTCAATACTAGAAAGTGGAGGAGGAGTCCAGGGCTAATCTATCAATACAGCTTGACCAGTCCCAGATTTGTAGGTATCCGTAGTGATGACTACAATGAATACCAAGCTGGTTTTGGATTGTCAAAGTCTTTAAAGCCTACACCCTGATGTAGATCTCCCAAACAAGTGACTCCTCCCAGTTCCATTTAAGGAAACTTGGATCCTCAGACCTGGCAAAAGTTCTGGTTTTGCAATATTGGGCTAGAATCATCTTCACCTCCCATACCTCGACATATTTCTTCACTTTAGCACATGCTGCTACCATGTGGCCTATAAGTGGTGCCAACTCCAACAGCCATTTTGAGACCCTCCTCTTCTCTTGGTTCAAATATGATGTTCCTATGGATGAGGTCACCATTTGATCTAGAGCTACCCAAGCAGCACCTTTCCTCCCCTGAACCCATTCCAACATTAACCAAAGTTGAGCAGCCCATGAATATAAGACAAAGTCTGGGAATCTAAGACCTCCTTGTACAGAGAGACAACATAGACAAGCCAATCTTGCTCTCAGTCTTTTACCTCCCCAGATGAACTCAGAGCATAATTTATCAAGTTTTTAAAATCTTTACTACTTAAGCCGAATGGTAACATCTGTAAGGGGTATGGAATTATGGGAAGGATGTTCGTCTTGATGAGATTTAATCCTACCCATCCATGAGATAGGTAGACTTTTCCATCTATTCAAGTTGATCTTTATAGTCCCCAGGACTGGTCTATAGTTTAGCTGGTACTGCAAAGCAATGGATGGACCCACCTGTATGGCCAGATATTTCAGGTGTAAGGTCACTAGGTTATACCCACATCCTCTTGGACCCTTCATTGGTACCACCCCTATGCTCATCAATTCAGACTTCTCAAAGTTGATTTTATAACCAGAAAAGCTTAAAAATTGTTCGACAGTATGTGTGATTTTTGGAATAGAAGTATTGGGCTCAGTCAGGAATAACAGCATATCAGCAATGTACAGAGTCACTTTGTGTTGTGTTCCCCAGGCCCCATCTATGCCCCTTATCACCTCACTGTTGTGAACTGCCTCAGCCAATGGCTCAATGGGCAATGCAAACAGAAGGAGGGACAGTGGGCATCCCTGTCAGGTTCCCTCCCCAGCTCAAATACCCATGAAAGTTTCCCAGTAACCCGATACTCTCATGAGGGTGTATGATGTAAGAGCTTGACCATGTTAATAAACTATTCCCCACCCAAAGACCTCTAACATCCTAAATATTTATCCCCATTCTATTCTATCAAGGCTTTTTCAGCATTCAGGGAGTGCACACAGGCTCCCCCCGGATGCTTCGCACCAAGCTGTAGGACACTCAGGAGTCTTCTCACATTGTGGAAGGAGTGACATCCCTTAACAAACCCTGTCTGGTCTGGTCCAACAAGATCGGGTAGGATTCCTTCCAGCCTATCGGCCATTGCCTTGGCAAACATTTTAATATCACAGTTCAGGAGCCTAATAGGTCTATAGGTTGCGCAATCGGAAGGATTATGTCCAGCGTTTGGGATCACTGTAGTAGTTGCCAGCCCACATGACTGGGGAGGTACCCCCTCTTTTATGGCTTCCTGAAATGTATCCAGCATGTCATGCCAGATGTCTTCCCATAATGCCTTATAGTATTCCACAGGGAGGCCATCAGGGCCAGCCACCTTCCTGGCAGCCAACCCATTAGTCGCCCTTCACATTCTCCCACCTTAACAGGATCATTCAGATGAGGCTTGATCTTGCATAGAGGTTGGGAAATGCAAAGAGGTCAAGAAGTCTTTCATACTTTCTTTCCTGGTAGGGCATTTGCTAGTATAGAGCCTTTGATAAAATTGTGCAAACTCCTTCCTGACATCCCCTCCCCACCCATGCTTATACCTGTTTGCTTCTTGATGGAAACAATGGTATTAGATTTTCTTGTCCTTTTGCTTATCACACTAGAAGGGGCTGCGTTTATTACCCCATTCATAAAATGTTTACTGGGAGAAGAAGAAAGAGACCTCTATCCCCCTCTTGAGCTTCCTATTCACTGTTTCCTTTGCTTGTTGACAGCATTGATCACCTCTTCAGGGAGGTTTTGAAAGGTTTGGACCTCCAGGTCTTTAACTGTTAATTCCATTTCTTTGAACTTTTCCCTGCATCTCTTATGTTGTGCAGCCATGAAGGCTATTATCACCCCCTTGCATGACAGCCTTCCCTGTGTCCCAGAAACATGCTTTATTAGGGGCGGTATCCTTGTTGATGCCTCGGTACATTAGCCACTGTTCTCCCAGAAACTCTTTAAACTTTTCATTTTGGAGCATATAAGTGGGAAATCTCCACGCCCTGGGACCGGTCCTGGGGGACTGTTTCTGCAGTGTCCCCAGGATCCTAGCATGGTCTGATACCACAATAGGACTGATCCACACATCCTGTACTTGTGTGTACCAGGCCCTTGGTACAAGTACATAGTCCATGCGAGACCATGTCTTGCAGGGGTTAGAATAAAACATGTATTCCCTAGTACCTGGGTTGCTCTCCCTCCACTTATCCATAAGATCCATCTTATTTAAACCCATCCCCCAGCAAACCACCTCTGGCTCCAAATGTGTCTCTCCCTCAGACCTGTCCAATCTGGCATCAAGTGTGCAGTTAAAATCTCCCAAGAGGATGAAATTCGGGAAGATTGGGTTTGAAGTATGGAGAAAAGTTGGTCAAAGAACATCGATCCATGTACACCAGGTGCACAGATGTTACACCCAGATGAGGACAAGCCCTTCCAAACACAGAATCCTGTTCTACCACTTCCAACTTCCTTTCCAGAATCATCTCCTCCCACAGGAGGTAAAGCCCTCAATGTTATACCTGCATAAGTACTGCAGTGTGACAGCATAAACAGTGTAACATATCTTATAACCTAAACAGTAACAACAACAGTATAAAATGATATAAAAACAAAACAGTGACAATAATCATTGTAATAGTGTACAAATTGAGCATCTACTCCTCCTACCCCAGGAGCTTCCAGCTCCTTGGAAGCACCCCAGAGAAGTCCCTCTGTAAATAGGCATACAGCCCTGAGGCAAACTATAGTCTCAGCTCAGAGACCAAACTAATCTGGTAGTTAGTAGACAGAGAACACCCCACCAGCCCCCCAGCCCCCTCAAGTTCTCAACTATTCATTTCCCCCCTACCTTAATGCATTCAAAATGAACGTGACAGTGTGTGTGTGAAACAACCACACACCCATGGACACTGCAGCTTCAACCTCCTGCTTCATCTTCAAGGGCACCTTGCTGACGTGTTCTCCCCCTCCATCTCCCTGAGCCAATCATCTTATTCCACCATTCACTATTAAATGAACAACCCCCTTGTGTTCTGGCCCAGTGTCCCCTTTCCTCATGTGTATTTCTGACATCCCTTTGTTGTTAGACAAGAAGGGTTGCAGCATTCTGGTAATTACGGTTCCATATCTAGCAGAGCAAAATAATGTCCAAGGGTATCATTACCAGAGGGAGTGTGGTTGGAAAATGTATTCTTTCTACACCATGTGCCCCAGAATTTCTAATAAGATTTGTTGTAGCCCCCAACCCTCACAACTTCGAGTCCCTATAATTTATTTAATAGCAACCACCCCTGAAAAATGCCCCCCACCTGATCCATATTACACAGTATGTTTTGCATACACCAATAGTTGATGCACAGCCTTATGGTCCAAGGTTTGTATAAGTAACCATGCTCCCATGATACACACACAGAAGACCTCAAACCATTAACTTTTGGTCTTCTTGGCCCCCCAGCTGCTGCCAAGCAGTCTCATGCCTACCCTCCCCTGCTGCAAGTGACAACCCCGAGAAGAAAACACGCATATAACATAGTATGTGATCTACAGGCATTTAAGACTGGAATACATCACGGAGCTGATCTGGCAGCCAAGACAGCCCTTGAAATGCCAGAACATGCGTTCTGATCTTAAAATTAGAAGAGGCAGTCACAGAGGGAAATCTAGAGCACCTCGGGAACAAAGAGAATGCCCGCATGGATTAATGCTCTGTTACATCCCATTGCAAGAAGTGTACATATGTTCATGGGCTCAGAGGCAGTGTGGTGCATGAGTTTAAAAGGAAGCATTACACCAATCTATCACTACATCATTATCTCTGATCTCCTGAACGTGTCTGTGCTTTTACTATGGCCGTCTTCTCTGTGGCAGTCGGACACCATGTTTAACATCCTGGGACTGTAGTGCCCCACCGGGATGGCGGGAAAAATCAAAACCCAGGGAGAGCAAAATCAAAAAAAGGCACCATATACCTATCCCGAGATATTTATATATACTAGTACCAAAATAAAATTCCTGGGAGATTTAACACAGCTGCAATAATCCAGACAGGCAGTAATCCATAACACAACAGCTCACTTTACCAGAAAACCCATCTGAACACACGCTTCCTTTGCCTTCTCAACATCAGAAAATGAATAAGTAACCCTTTCATACTTAAAACAGAGTATCGCAGGATACTGGAACCTGAACTCAGCTTTCCTTTGGCACAGCTCATCCATCAGTAGCCGAAAGACCCTGCACTTGTCTTGAATGCAGCAGAAGTCCTGGAAGATGAAGGCTCGGTGCCCCTTAAATCATAGGTCCCCAATATTTCTGGAGGCAGTGTGGATCTTTTGCTTGACTTGAAAGTTATGGAGTTTCAGTATTATTTGTCTTGGTAGGGTATCATCCAGTGGGCGGGGGTTCAGGGCTCTATGGGCTCTGTCAATCTTCAGATGATCCTTGAAAAAGTAGACCTTAAGAGCCTTCATGACCCAGTTTGTCACAAACTGGACTGTATCAGACCCCTCTGCCCCTTTCGGTACTCCCCTGATCTGCAGGTTGTTTCGCATTTGAAAATTTTCCCGTACAGCGATGGAGTCTCTGAGCTCCACAAACTCCTTCTGAAGTGCTGAAATTTTGTGTGGTAGATCAGCAGTTCAGTCCTCAACATTAAAAACCCATTTCTCCAGCTCTAAGTTGCGGGCTCCCTGTTTTTCCATCATGTTGGTCAGCTTATCAAAGTTTACTTTTGTCTGCCTCCAGTTTTGGGGTCAGAGCCACGAAAACCCACTCTGACACTGCCCAATCCAGAAGCACACTAGCCTCCTCTGATGCATCCATTACTACTGTGACCTCACTGCTCAGACCTGACAGCAGCTTATTTTTTGTAGCCTTGTTGCCTCTTTGAGGCTTGGTCTCTGGCATAGCAAGAAAGCCATCAGTGGCAGTATTATTATTGAACTTTCCTAATTTTCTGCCTGTTTTGGCTGCTTTGATATGCAAAAAATAAACTACAAAGAGAGTGAATGTAGAGAGCTGGTGAAGACATGTCTATCTGGTTTTCCCGTGCATGGACACCCAAAATTTAAGTTTCTTTGTACAACTTGTCCAAAACAAAGAACAAGGTGGTAGTCTAAGTTAAGTACAGTGAAGTGCAGAACTGCACTGAATAAATTTATTATTTTTCTGTTTTTGAGGAGGCCAGAGTCGGCTGACTCCCACTACCACTGCTTCTGGGCAGCTGCCATTTAGTCCTGTCAATATGTAAATATTAAACATGTACTAACCTCTGATTATTATTGTGAAAAAATCCAGAACCATCTAATTTAGCTTCTCAAACTGTGCCCATGTGCTGGTGGAAAACACATAATGTCATAGACTACGCAAGTAAGATTACAAATAAGTATACATAAAGCTATATACAGTGTCATGACTTCTTATTCCCACTGTTGATAACTGATCCACTCTTTAAAGTTTGGCAATAGCAATGACTATGTGAACTAGATCTAGAAGCAAATGATTTGATACCTTTTATTGGACAAACATACTGTAGATGTAACAAAAAGAACAAAGTGCTTTAACTTTCAGACCAACCCAGTCCTTTCTCGGAAGCTTAATGACAGAGATTTAGAAAATCCAAAACTTTTAACACCCAGATCATGCAGAAAAATAACCAGAAAAAATTCCCATTGTTTTAAAATACTCATTTAATAAATAACAGAAGAGACGTCAAGAGAAGCTGAATAGTACCAGTTCAGCTTCAGCTGAAAGGCCCTAAAGGTCAGATGTGCTTAGAGCATAACAACAAGCAGGGAGTACACTGCACATAAATTAAAATGACTTAAGAGTCCAGTGTAATACTGCTTGTTGTTATGCTCTAAGCACATCTGACCTTTAGGCTCTTTCAGCTGAAGCTGAACTGGTACTATTCAGCTTCTCTGACATCTCTTCTGTTGTATTGTAAATGAGTATTTTAAAACAATGGGAATTTTTTCTGGTTATTTTTCTGCATGATCTGGGTGTTAAAAGTTTTGGATTTTCTAAATAACTGTCATTAAGCTTCCGAGAAAGGACTGGGGTGGTCTGAAAGCTAAAGTACTATATTCTTTTTGTTACATCTATGTTGGTCCAATAAAGGGTATCAAATCATTTGCTTCTGGACCTGTTCTTACAAGGATCAATATGGCAAGGACTAAATCTGTATGTGAACTAGCTCAGATATACGAAAAAAACATTCTTTTGAGTTTTGAATACCTTCATAATTGCTATTTCTCCCTCATAAACTTTTTTTTAGGTATTTGCTACTGAGGTACTACACAAATAAAATGAATTGTTCTCTGACAAGACCAAGCCACTCAGCAATCATGGAAATACCATTAAAACATAGAAACAAACCAAAACTAATTGCTTCTCTACATAACACCATAATAAATAAGCATGAGGATGAGCTGAAGGCTCTGAGAAGTAGGTGGCAAGAATATTTAAACATTCAGATAATGGATAAAGTGTGGCAGGAGATAACACAGTCCCCAGCAGAAAAGTTTAAGGCATCAAGAATGCAGCAGATACAGTTCAACACAGTACATCATTCATGTTTACTTCAACGCAGCCAGACTATGCCAAAGATGTAAACATGTGTCAGGAGCATTAATACATTTAATTTCTTGTTCAAAATACTTAGGACTCTCTCCAAAAGCCATAAATAGCACATTAATATTGCATCCTCTTCTTACCATATTAGGCACCACTGAGCCTCGTCGTAATCTCCCAGTTGATATAAACTGATTACACTAGGTACTATTATAGCAAAAAAATGCATATTATTAAAATGGAAAGTTCTTGACCCCTCATCATTCGAAAATGAATTAACTATGTGCTGGATAAAATGCAGCTGGAATGAATACAATATTATGAGAATTGAAAAGATATTTTTAAGCAACAGAGGTCAAGCACTCTCCACCTCGTTATATAAAGGACAGCAAGCTGATTCAAAATAAAGTAGGCATTTTATTAAAAGCAAGTGCACAGACAAGCCTCCCTGATGCATTTTGGATATTCAATCCTTTATCAAAGGCTGGATTACAGACATAGAGGCACACCTTAAGAAGCAACTACAAATGATTTCATAGTGACATATCACTTGACTAAGCTTAAAATGATTGGACACATTCAAAGAATAATCAGTAAAAAACACCACATACTTTCACAATACACCTAACAAAATATAGTTATCAACTTCTATAATATTAAACTTATTTAAACTCCTAGCTGGAACATACAGTCACTAGTGTCAAAGCAGTCTGGACTACTGAATGATTAAAAATGAGTGGTAAAATGCATTCATGCAGACAATGTTAAGTGTTAAGTGAAATGTCCAAAATGAAAAGAGGCTGAAGGAGTGGGAATGGTGGGGAAAGGAGGAAGGGGGTAACAGAGTGGGACAGGTAAAGTGACATGTGGATTGTTGTCCTGACTATATGTATATGTAATAGAACAACCAGAAGCTCCCGGGTTAGGCGATTCAGTTTTTTACTAAATATGCACTTTTGTTGCCTCACATATCGATATCTGCAGTCCACTTTCATTTGTTTCCCCACTACCTTTCAGACTGTCTGTCTTCATCTGATTGTTTTATTATGTATACATATAGTCAGGACATCAGTCCGTATGACACTTTACCTGTCCAGTTCTGTCCCCCCCCACTCCTTTACCCACCATTCCCACTCCTCCTCTGCAGTACCTCTTTCCATTTTGGACATTTCACTCAACTCTGTATAAATGTATTTTACCACTCCATTTTAGTCATTCAATAGTCTAGACTTCTTTGACACTAGTGACTATATGTTCCAGCTAGGAATTTAAATAAGTCTAATATCATACAAGTTTATTTGTAAATTTTGCTAGGTGAATTTTGAAAGTATGTGGTGTTTTTTTACTGATCATTCTTTGAATGTGTCCAATCATTTTAAACTTAGTCAAGTGAAATGTCACTATGACAATATTTTTAGTTGCTTCTTAAGGTGTGTCTGTATGTCTGTAAGCCAGCCTTTGATAACGGATTAAATATCTGAAATGCGCCAGGTAGGCTTGTCTGTACACTTGCTTTTAATAAAATGCCTACTTTATTTTGAATCAGCCTGCTGTCCTTTATATACTATATGAGGTGGTGAGTGCTTGTCCTCTGTTGCTTGAAAATTGACTTTCTTGTTTGGAAGCACCACCATCCCAGAGTGGGACTCTACCTGTGAATGCTTGTGAAAAGATTATATTTCTGACAAAATTTGGTTTTCTGTTAACATTTTTATTCAGAAATGTATTTAAAGTATCTAATAATTACCAACAGTCTACTGTATTTAGAGAATGATGTTCTAAGCTACTTATACAACTGCTACCATAATGGTTGATATGATAAAGCTTTATATGTACTGTATGTACACAAATGGTTACTGATATGCAATCAGACATTGCCTATTTGATATAATGCTTTGCCATTCTTGTTCTCAATAAAATATTACAAAAAGAAAGGACTGCAGGCTTGTGCTTCTTTGGACCACAGAGTAGCCTAGGAATGGAGGGTGTACTCCAAACTGGACCATGGGCTTGTGTTACTTTGGACAGCAGAGCAGTCTAATGAGGGCGTGCAATATGCACATGCTTAATCGGGCCCTAGGCTTGTGCTTGTTTGCACCAGCACTATCTAGGGAGAGAGAAGAGCAAAGCATGCTGACCAAGCAGAATAAATGGCTGATCTGGATCACAGAAATGCATGTGGTGAGCCTGGTAGGTGAATTTGCTGGTTCTCTTGGCAATTGTGACTTGCTTGGGAAAAGGGGTTGTGCGGGGTGTGGGGAGTGTTACTGTACAGATGTGGAGGGAGAACTATTGCAACCTGCTTGGGGGAAGGGTCTCTGTGGGGTGGGAGTTTGGTTACTGTACAGGTGTGGGTGGTGATATTATAACTAGCTTGGGAGAGGGGACTGTATGGTGATGGATTACTGTGTTAGTGTGCAGGTGTGGGGGGCTATTGTGACCTGCTTGGGGAGGGCCTTGTGCTGTGTGGTGGTGGGGCTACTTTGCATGTGTGCTGATGGTGTTACTGTGCAGGTGCAACATAGAAACATAGACTTTGATGGCAGATAAGGACCGCTTGGACCACCTAGTCTGCCCATTTCCCTAACTATTGGATAAGCTGCAGATCCTAGTTAACCTTTATTTTCTAGTTAACCAACAACCTACTTCTTATTCCCCTCTAGAATTGCCCTGTGTCTGTCCCATGCATTCTTGAATTCCTCCACTGTTTTTGACCCCACAACCCCCTCTGGAAGGCTGTTCCATATGTTCACCACCCTCTCTGTGAAAATATACTTCCTCACGTCACCTCTAAGCAGTCCCCCCTCTATCTTCAAATTGTGCCCCCTTGTTCTTGCACATCTCTTTCTCAGAAGGATGCTACCCTCTTGGACTTTGTTGATTCCCTTGAGGTACTTGAAAGTTTCTATCATGCCCCCCCCTTTCCTCAAGCATATACATATTAAGCTCCTTCAGTCTCTCTTTGTATGGCTTCTGGTGCAGACCCTGCACCATTTTAGTTTTCCTCCACTAGACTGCCTCTATTCTGTCTATGTCCTTGTGGAGATGGGGTCTCAAGAACTGCACGCAATACTCCAGATGGGGTCTCACCAACTGTCTGTACAGAGGGATAACAACCTCTTGTTTTTCTACTGGTGATGCCTCTCCCTGTGCATCCCAGTATCCCCCCAGCTCTCCTTACTACCTGCTCACATTGCCTGCCTAGCTTTAGGCCTTCTGAATTGACAAATCCCAGGTCCCTTTCCATTTTTGTTGTTGTTAGTACCCCCCACTGTGTAGTCTACCCTTGGGTTTTTGTTTCCCAGCTACATTACTTTTTACTTCTTTGCATTGAATCTAAGCTGCCAGACTCCTGACCATTCCTCCAACTTTGCCAAGTCCCTTCTCATCCTTTCCACCCCTCTTGTGTATCAACCCTGTTGCATATCTTTGTGTCATCTGCAAAGAGGCATACTTTTCTTTCCAGTCCCTCCTCAATGTCACCTATAAAGACATTAAAGAGGACCAGACCCAGTACTGAACCCTGTGGTACCCCACTAGTAACCACCCTTTCTTCAGCATGGACTCCGTTTATTATTATCTTCTGCGTCCTGTTGTCCAGTCAATTTTTTACCCAGGTTACCACCCTGGGACCCACACCCAGGTTGTCTAACTTGTTTACTAATTTTTTGTGTAGACTGTGTCAAATACCTTGCTAAAGACTAGGAGGGCCACATCCACAGCCCCTCCCTGGTCTACTACTTTGGTCACCCAGTCAAAGAAATCTATTAGATTTGTCTGACATGACCTTCTTGCTGTGAATCCATGTTGTCTTGTGTCCTGTGCCCGCAGACCTCTAGGTACTTAAAAATTATTTCTTTCAGAAGTGATTCCATCATCTTAACAACCACTGAGGTCAAACTAACAGGTCTGCAGTTTCCTCCTCTGTCTTGCTCCCACTTTTGTGAAGGGGAACCACATCTGCCCTCCTCCAGTCCTCAGGTACCACACCATCCTCCCATGATTTGCTAAAAAGGGTAGTCAGTAGTGTCACTAGTTCTCCCTTTAGTTCTTTTAGAATTCTGGGGTAAATTCCATCTGGCCTGGTATCCCATGAAGTGGGCGCATGGGGAAGGGTGCCATCCATAACAACAACTCCTTCCCTGCACAGTCCCTCATGGCGATGGGAGGGTAGGGCAACCGGATGAGGAGGTGGGCGAAATGGGTGACAGGATGTCGCTATGTGTACGTGTGCAGTGGGGGGGGCGAGCACAGTGAGCGTGGGCTGGGAGGGGGCAGAGGAGCTGCAGGGGGTGGCGCTGTGGTGGATTGCTGAGCTGTGTTGTAGTGTTGGGGGTTGGCTAGTGGTTGGGGTGGGTGAGGTACCAGGTTCGGGACCAGGTGCTGGTGCGATTTTATTGCGCCCAGCCCAAACCTTTATTTTTTAATGCTTTCACCCCAACATTCACCTCCCGGAGTGGAGAATACTTTAATAGTGTGCGGTGGGGCGAAGCCCCATGAGGGGTGTGGGGCATAGCCCCCACAGAAAGCTATTAAATACATGTCCCGGCACCATTGTCTCATCAGGGTTGTCAGAGTGCCAAAATGTTTTTGGCACTCTGACTGTGCGATAACGGTGATCACCTTTAGGCATTCACCATTATCACATAGAACCATCAGGCCCCATTGCTTTGTTCACTTTCAGTATTAGGAGTTCTTTTTAAGACCCTTTCTTCTGTGAATGGACTGGTATTGACCCCCACTATCCAGAGTGCTTCTATTGTTTGGTTTAAGTACCGCCCCTCATCCTTTGTGAATACTGAGCAGAAGTATTCTTTCAGCATCATTGCTTTTTCACTGTCAACCTCTGCCCACCCCCGCCTCCCCTTTATTAAGCCTCACTATCTCTCCCTTGGTCTTCCTTCACTCCCTAACACACCTATAAAAGGTTTTATCGCCCTCCTTAACTAAGTTGGCTATCTTTTCCTCGGTTTGGTCCTTTGCTATTCTGACTGACTTCCCACTTCCTTCTGCTTTAAGTGGTACAGTTCTCTGCCCTGCTCCTTCTGTGTTTCCTTATACTTCCTGAATGCTATCTTTTTCTCCCTAACCTTCCCTGTCACCTCTTTTGAGAACCATGGTGTTTTTTCCCTTCATTTAGTTTTGTTTATTTGCATTACATAAAGGCTTGTTGCCTCTGTGATGGCAGTTTTGATTTTCCCCATTGTTCCTCCACCCCCTCCTTCTTGTCCATCTGCTAGTGCTTTTCTGTGGTACTCTCCCATTTTGCCAAAGTCAGTTCTCCTAAAGTCCAGTACCCTCCCTTTTGTATGGCTTGACTCTATGGTTGTGTTTATCGTTAACCACACTGTTTGATGATCACTTGTTCCCAGATGGCTACCCACTTCTAAATCTGAGATCCTCTCTCCATCCCCATTTGAGAGTGTCAGGTCCAAGACTGCTCCCTCCTGAGCGGGTTCCAACACTAGCTGTCTGAGGCATGCCCCCTATAGAGCATCGAGAATGACCCTGCTCTTGGATGTAGCTGCAGCAAAGGTGCTCCAATTAACATCTGGCATATTCAGGTCCCCCATCAACAATATCTCCCCTTTTTCTGCCATTCTAACAATGTTTTCTATCATTTCCTTGTCCAGTTCCTCCCCCTGGGATGGGGGTTGTATACAACACCCGTGCAGATTATGGTGCCACTTCCTGTCTCCAGGGTGACCCACAGTGCCTCTTCTCCTGCCTGTTTACCCTTTAGTTCTGTTGCTTTGATTCCTTCCCTTACATAGAGAGCTACTCCTCCTCCTCTTTTTACCTGTCCATCCTGTAGATTGTGTACCCTAGTATGTTGACATCTCAGTCATGGTTCTCTGTGTACCATGTTTCTGTGACTGCCATGATATCCAAGCATCCCTCTTTCATCAAGGCTACTAGTTCAGGGAGCGTGTTACCTAGATTATTGGCATTGGTACTCATCACCCTCCATTTTTTGATGGCCTTACCTCTTTTAGCCCCCTCTCTGTCTTTACTGCCTTTGCCTTTTTCTTCATTTACCCCTGTCCTGCTCTTTATTGACTTCTCTGCCTTTGAATTTACCTCAATAACTACCCTGTTTTGGGGTGGGTTAGTGTTTCCCTGCTCCTTTTCAATGCCTCCTCCCTTGGGCCATTGAAATGCTTGCCAATGAAGCATTTAAACCTATCAACTAGGATCCTGGTTCCCCTCCTGGATAGATGCAGACCATCATGCCAGTATAGGCCTGTATCTCTCCAGGTGGAACCCCAGTCCCCAATTAAGCCAAAACCATGAGCTTGGCACCAGTTTTTCAACCATTCATTGAATCCCATGGTGCAGAGTACCCTAGCCTCGCCCGTGCCATAGGCAGGTAGCACCTCCGAGAAGGTTACCGTGTGTGCTACTTGTCTAAGGCCCCTTCCCAACTCCACAAACTCCTTCTGCACTGCTCTGGTCACATTCCCAGCCAGTTCATTTGTCCCTATGTGGACAATGACATCCAGCTCCCTCTCCCATGCTGCTGCTCCCACGATCCTGAGGATTCTCTTCCTGTCCCTCCCAGTTCTGGCATTGGGCAGGCACCTTAACTCCTCTCCCTCCCTCCTCCCTCCCCAGTCCTACCCCTAATGATTGAGTCCCCACCAGGAGTTTTTCCTTCTCCTGTGGGGTCCCATGCCACCCTCCTGTGGTTCTCTCTTTTGAGGTTCTCAGCATCTTCCTTGTTCTACATTGTGGGTGCCTCCATAGAGGAACCACACTCTACCAGAATGGCATATGAATTGTGAAGAGGTACAGCTGAAGGGATATGCCCCTGCTCCACCACCCTCACCCTCACTGAGCCCACCATGGTCCAACTGCTCCTCTGTCTTGGCAACCTTGGAAGCAAAGGTAGCAGTCCTGGTGGTCCCTGGGTGGGGAAGGATGTTTCCTGAATCCTTGCCAGGTTGGCCTGGAGACGGGCAACCTCCTCTCTCAGACTGGAGAGGTGCCTGTAAATAGGGCAACATTGCAGCCTCCAGAACATCTCCCAGAAGACTGCTGCTCCACAGCCAGTGCATTGCACCACTCCCCAAATATCTCCCTCCCTTCCTGTTTAAACGTTGTTGTTTTTCGTATTTTATTAGTGTGTGCAAGCATGTGTGTGCGTTTACAACTGTACACAGCATACTGGGCTGCTAAGGTATATAACAGGTGTATGCCCTTTGCCCTTTTGTGGAAGTGATGTCAGAAGCCCTGGTATAAAGGAAATGACACCCTTGGGGTGGGTGGGGTGAGAAGCAGGGTGAGCAGGACTAAGCCTGTTTCCTCCAGAAACAATTAGCTATAGCTCTGACCCATCACCCCAGTGAGTGCTTTCCTTCCCCTTCAGCAAGAAAACCTGCACAACAATTTAACAGAAAATATACCTTGCAAAAAACAATATCAGTTCCTGCTCCCTTGCTTTCCCCTGCTTCCCTGCTGTCTTCCTAGTTTGCTGGCTTTGTCAGAATTTAAAGGCTTTGTGGGTGGGTAATTCTAAGCAAGTCCTGTTTTCAGCTCCTGCTCCCTTGCTATCCCTTGCTTCCCTGCTGTCTAGGTGAAGAAGGTGAAGTGCTATTGCAACCTGATTGAGGAAGGGGCAGTGGGTTGTGCAGGTGTGGTGGGGGCACTACTGCAACCTGCTTAGTGGAGGGTGGAGGGGACTGTGTGTGGTGGGTGGATTACTGTGCAGATGTGTTGGGGGATGCTATTGTGACCTGCTTGGGGTTACGGTACAAGGTTAAAATGTACTGTAAATGGACATGTCTGTCTTTGTGATATAAGAAAATATTTCTATCCTGATTCCCTTGTTTCTGTTAAAAAATGAGTCCTGCAAGGATTGTCCTGTTACATTGTAGTGCTAAATAATCCATAGGCAATAATGATGTGGTCACTGTATACAGTATACTTGAAAATGCCCACACCAGTTGAGCTTCTCTAGGAGAGAAGCAGAGGAGCCACATTGGTTTGATGCCTGCACAGTTTGCACTCACAAATGTACACTGGTGTGGATCTCCAAACCACCTATACCAGTGTAGAAATGACAAGTGTAAATAGGGTATGTGAAATATTATATAAGGGCAAGAAAATTGCCATCATTTTGTTTGGTCAGTGTGTCCTGGGAGCAGTAGTGTTATATGACAATATCATCTCTGTATCAAATGCAAGCACACACAAAACCACACAACATCTACAAGATCCCTTTCTCCAATAGCCATCATTGTGAATGGCTGTCAAAGCTGTCCTAGGTCTTTTTCCGAGCATCATAAGCACGTTTCCTTTTCTGAACATCATGAGAGTGGTTCTGTGCTGTGAATATCCATCTCCTAACATCCTGTAAGCACCCAACATTTTGGGAATAAAAAAAAAAAAAAGTAAAGAGAAATCATTGTCACTTCACTTGATGTCTCACTCCCCCTTCTCAGCAGTGCCATAACGTCACTTCTGTGCTCCTCTTCCAGTACAAACAAGCAGTGCTGTGAACTGCACTGGGAGAACAATATGGGGAGGAATACAAAATAAACAAGCATTTGTCAATGCCAAATGTTTCCTTGCATGATGTATATGGCAGGGGAGTATTGTGTTAGTTGAATCAATTAATTTCAGACCAGGAAATGCACGCTGAGCTGTGACAAATCATTTCCAAGGGTGTTTGGGGGTGGGGGGAAATTGATCCATTTTAATATTATTGACTCAAATAGCATGGTAGCCAGAAATAGTGTTAACATAGAACAATAAAAATTAAACATTAAGTAATGAGCACAAAACATAATTACACAAGAACATAGTTGGATGGACATAAGTAGTCAGGTATTTTGTATGTTTAATGTATATGTACTGAAGTTACATAACTGTAAAGAAAAAATATATACACTCTTAATTAAATTGTACCCCACCTGTTCACTAGATTCAGCAGGTTTTCATGCTAGAAGTTACCTGAATCAGAGGACAGCTGCCTTAACTCCTGTGTGACATGTCAAAAGGAGATTGTCTAGATGAGAACACCGGCACTTTCATAACTAAAGTTCCAGCAAGTGGAAGTGCACTGCTGAGTCAGGTATACTGCCACACTGCTTGTTACTTCCAGGTTTGGAAGAGACTGAGTGTGGCAGTAGCAGTGATCACTGTTATTAACTTGTAGTTGAGCTGGCTGGTGGGGAAACCAAGAGGGTGGTTGCTGAAGCAAGAAAGCAACTGCAGGGGAGAGAAAGTGAATGAGTGACCCCAGTGCAGTACACCACCTCCAAGCAGCTGCACAGCCCAGTGCCCACAGCTCAATCAGGCAAGCAGTCTCTTCCTGCTCTTACTATTCTGACCAATAATAACCAGGAGCCCCCTGTGTGTGACTTTAAATGGGCTCAGTGCTGCTTCGGAGCTGCTGAGATTTCCTTGGTCTAGTATTTTGGGAAGGAAGAAGAAGAGGAAGAGGAAGAGGATAGTACATTCCCTATTGCAGGCAGGAGGATACTTGTAGCTGTTCTAACCTGAGGGTGATGATGCAATCATTCCCTCCAAACTAGTCTGGAGGGAAGGGGGATGATGATATCTGACTTTGTTGGCAACCAAGTAGGTCCTTTGGTGATGATGTGGTAACTGTGCATGACCTGCAAGTTGTTTTCCATTTCATTCAGCAACATAATGGATTCAGTGCTTAGTGTAGTGATGTACATAAAGCCCCTCAGGTGCTTGCCAGCTGACTTTATGCAAATGAAAGTACTGAAGCGCTCTTTCATTGGAGCACTTCAGTTCTTTCAAGTACACAAAGTTTCCATCCATGAAACTGTGACCACCATCATACTCAGCTTGCATGGTCATTGGTCTATCAGGGACGAGCTCAATGTAGATTGCTCTGTCTTGGGGTAGTCCATGACATACCTCTGAAATGCCATTCTCTGAAATGAAACAAAATGTTTCTTGCACATGTGCAAAGAAACATAAAAATGGAATTGCACTAAAAGATTGGATTTATGTCAGCTGTGGCCCTTCTCTATTGCACATGCTTTTGAAATGCACAACAATCAGTTTATTTAAAATCCCTGTTCCCCTAATGCAAACAAACAATGTGACAGACTGTACCGGAGAATGACCAAGAGAACCAGGACTGAGAGCTATGGGGGTGGGGGGTGGTGGAAAAGAAAGCCATATATAAAGACACACAAAAAGATGGGGGCTGATCAAGAGGGGAGAGAGATACAGAGAGTGAGAGTGAGAGAGAAGAGACAGACAACAGCACCACCTACTGGACAAATACAAAAGAGGATTTTTTTTTTTTATTCTATATAAACAAGCCATTGTATTATAACAATAATATACTCCCGGATATGTGTTGGTGCTGGAACAATGTCACTTCTGTGTGGTGGTCAAAGCACTCTGCCTATGGCTCCATGCTTAAACTCACAAGAAACATGGTATTATTCTAGCAAAACACACATCTTGTCATGCAATACTGTATAATTAAGGCATTTACCATTAGATGCTCCATGAAGCAATCATGTGTGAAATATTGTTACAACTTAAGCTTCAGTAGCCAGAATTGTTGTGTGGAACATCTGAGGCAAGTAAATGCCACTTCCTTTCTTGTTTTTTATGTTGCTTGCCAAAGACTAGCAAACATATCACAAATGATCAGAGCTCTGAGAGGGCTTTTCGGTACCTAGCTATCATCTACCTATCACAGCTTTAAAATACAGTAAACACCACTTACAATGTTTGTCTCTGCCTTTATTGCCTGTTACAGATGGTGTCTGCTTTATCCAGTCCTGTATGTACAGTAATACAGTCATGTCTGTATTTTTAATAGGGCCCATGATTGTCTATATCACTTTTACTGTTTCGTACTTAGTGGTGTGGAGGAGTGGGTTGATTATGCTGGCTGTGCTGTGACTTCTGTTTCAGGTCCAGATTCATGCTGTTTTGGGTGTTTTGATGTGCTTTTCTGGTTCAGGGTGTTTTCAGGCTGTGTTGTGCATGCATTGTGGTTTGGGGTGTTTTCAGTCTGCGCTGTGGTGCTGTGGTGTTGAGGAGAGTGGGTGGATAGGGAATATGTGCTTTACTATACCACTGTTAAAAGTAAAAAAAAAAAGCAAAAAAAAAACTTTACTGAACGTTCATTAACCAAAAAAAAGTATGATTTGTTCTGTGGCTTACTTCAAGAAGAAATCTCGTATGCTGCCTTTGCTAAGCTGTCTTTCTAGTGTACCTCTTCCACATCTGCTGAATCTTCATATTGTCCCATTTCAGGGTGATCTCTTTATGGCAAGGGAGAAATGCACAGCCAGATTGTGTGCAATCATATGCAGAAGAGAATCGACTGTGGTGACAATTTACATTTTTTTGATTTAAGGTGAGAGCAGTGCCTTTGCTGGCCATACTACAAGCAGGAGAAGCAAGATAAATGAGCTGTGACGCAGGATACCAACAGTGAGTAAGCTGTTTGTAGAGTAACAAGTAACCGATTACGCAGACAGGGGTTTAAATAGCAAATAGCAATTAGTGTCTTTGAAATTTGAGAACTGGCAGTGATTAACACATCAGCTCAGTCAATGAACTGTCCAGCAGGTGTTCAATATCCAAGGAGGGTAAGGTCCATTTTAAAAGGTAAAAATGACATGCAGTGTATAGGAATGGATTTTTGGCAAGGCACTTTTGTCCACCATATGCAGCTGTCCAAATTAAAGGCATCCACTTAAAGTGGTGCCTACTGTACCTAATCTCTGACCCAAGTCTGCCTACTCGCCACCTTTTTGATGCTTTTCCCTTTGAAGTACTTAGCCAATCATCACTGCACTAGAAAATGTAAGCTGGAACTTGGTTTTGTTCTTACAGCTAATGTTTCCTTTGCTTTTGTTCCGTTTACCTTGTACTCTTCAGTACTTTGCAATTGTTTCTCTCCATCATGAGATAGCAGAGATGTTGCACAACATTCCTACCTCCTCTTTCCCCTGCAGAGTGGTCACTGGTACTCCTGCGCACCCTCTCCTACTTTCTGAAGCTGCCACTCCCCAATCTCTCTCTCTCTCTCTCTCTCTCTCCTGCCAAAGCCACTCTGCTTGGACTGCCCAACCCCTGCTGCCAGCAAACAACACCCTCACCTCACTCTGACACCAGGGTGCCCAGCTACAAGTGCCACCAAATAACACACACCCCTTCTACATTCCGACACAAGGGTGCCAACACCAACCACCAGTACTGGCAAACAGCACCCCCTGGCCCCACTCTGACACTGGTGTGTCCAAACACCAGATCCAGCAAACGGCACTGTCACCACATTCTGCAGCACTGGGGTGTCCAACCCTTGGTGCCACCAAACAACACACTGACACTGCGGTGCCCAATCCCCAGTGTCAGAATCCTAAAAAAAAATCCATCATCATTTCCCTGTTTGTTAGTTTTTCTTGTAACCCCCCAAAAAAGAAAACCATCCACTGCTGTCTTCTTGCACCCTGCCTCGATCCAGACTTCCGATCCCACTCACAACATCCACCACCCCACAACCCCCGCCCCAATACCTCACTTACTTCACTTGGGTCCTGTGAATTAATCCCCTACCAGATGCCAACAATGGTTCTGTTACCTCACCTGACTGGAAAATGACTGAAAACAAGGTAAGTCTGGTTAATGCTTTTTAATGTCTTTTGAACTTTTAATTGTAACTTCATTGTGTTTCAACATTTTGATCCCAAATTTTCAACATTGCCTTTTTTTACCCCACCTATTGAACAAGATAGGTTTAATTTATCAAATCCCCACCAAAACATGTTTTTGCATTTGCTCTTCAAAATCCACTTTCAGATGGGATTTAAACAATTTACCAGACTCAATCTCAGTCAAAATCTTAAAAAACAACAAAGTTATCCAGAAACATTGATGATTTTCAATGTTTACTTGTAGCCTTACTATTTTTGAGACTTTGACTGCAAATTTTCAGCATAGGCTGTATTTATCCCACTTCAAGATCAGATAGTGGACTACCTACAGAGAAGTAGGCTCCAGGATAGTAAACAGCATGGGTTTGTCTCAGGGACGTCTTGTAAGACCAACCTAATAGTATTCTTTGGATAACTAAGGCAGTGGATAAGGGACAAGCAGCAGAGTCACTCTACTTCGACTTGAGCTAGGCATTTGATTCAGGGCCACACAGAAGGTTGCAGAAGAAATGAGAAAATATAGATATGGAGAAGGAACTCGTTAGATAGGTGGGTAATTTGTTCACGAGAGACACCAGAGTGTGGCAGTATATGGAGGCAAATTGGTGGAAAGGAGGTCACAAGTAAGGTGCTACAGGCATCAATCATGGGTCTAGCCCTTCTCAAGAAGGAATATAGGGAAATGTGTGTCTCTTCACAGATGACACAAAGCTCTGTGGTAGAGTGGACACAGTGGAAGGGATAAGGGAGTTGTACAGTAGAGGGACCTGCTTAGATTAGAAATGTGATCTAAGGTTTGACAGCTGAAATTAAATGCAAAAAAGTGCAAAGTTATGCACACTGGGAGCAAGAAACCCAGGACTGAATAATAGATAGGAAAGATTAAGCTGGACTATGCTTCTGAGGAAACAGACCTGGAATTCATCCTAAATGACTCCCTGAAAACAATCTAGATAATGTAGCAAGGTAACCAGGATGTTGAGGTGCATTGGGAGGGGCTTTGATAGCAGGAGGAAGGAGGTAATAACACAAGTCTGTGGATCACTGTTGAGGCCCCATATGGAGTACTGTGACCAGGTCTGGAATCCCCAGCTAAGGGAAAAATAAAGGCAGATTGGAGACTGTGCAGCACTTGGTAACCACAATTATTCAAAGCCAACAGGGAAAATACTGGGAGGATCAGCTTAAGACATTGATATGTACTCACTGGAGGCCAGAAGGGAGAGGGGCAATATGTGATCTTCAAGTTCCTGAATGGAATGAACAGAGTAAACTGTGAGAAACTATTCAGCAAGAACAGTGAGTCACAAACAATGAAACATGAGTGGAAACTGGTGTTGGGAGGTTCAGGAGGGACATGAAAAACTTTAAAAGTTGTAGAAAGTGACTGAGTTGTGTAACAGCCTACCAACAGAGATGGTGAGTGCCAAACCCATTGGTGGTTTCAAGCAAGGCTGACAGAATTAAGGGCTTTGCAGTTACTCTACTAAGGGGAGTAGCAGTAGTATGGCAAGAGGGGAGGAGGGGCAAAAAATTTGTTTTTTTTATTTAGAATTTGGTATCATGGAGAGGCATGCTGAGCTGAGGCTCATTTCCAGGTGTGACCTGGGGGGGTGGGGATGTGGATAAATGAAAATGCAGTACAGTAAGGTAGGACAATTGCTGAGGATACTAAAACAAATAATTCAATTTAAAAGTAAACAGGTAAAGATTTAAAAAAATACAGTTCGGTTATGTGGGACATACTCAGAAGAAGAAAAATAAATACCTCAAAAAATTACATGACACAGATAAATTATTCCAATAGCATAGGAAAAGTGGTGCAGCCACTAGACGGCAGGTTTCATGTAGCATAGGATATATCAGAGCAGTCTGGATGGGCTGATGGTCTTTTTTTGCTGACAATGTCTATGTTTCTCATGAACATGACACATGTCATTTTGCAAATCCCAACCAAAATGCGTTTTCACAGTCATGCTGCAAAATGACATTTTGGCAGGAATTTATTAATGAAACATGTCATGTTCATATAGTAGGGTAATAAAAAGATGATGTTGAAGATTTGGAGTCAAAATCTTGAAACACAACAAAGTTCTGAAGAAATGTTGATATATTGGCCACCCCCGTGGTCATTGCCATGCTGATGACCCAGGTTTGGAAGTGAGCCCAGGATGTCAGATCAGGAGACAAAACATGACAGAGACAGTGGCTGCTCAGCAGTGGCTCTCAATCAGGGACAGTTGGCTATGGACTCCGCAGCACAACGACCCCTGCAGTTGGGCTGTGTAATTTGTTCCTGATACACAGGAGAATCTGTTGTGTGTGACTGACGTGGCATTCGTTCCTGCCAGGGGAGGAGGGAGGACACAAAAACTGCAAGAAAAAACACAGTAGCCATCGATGGAATTCAGTCTGACCAGGGTACAGCCCTGTGAACAGGATACATCCCTGACAATAAGCTAAAAGCCAGGGAAGAAACCATCTCTACGGAAAAAAAAGAAATGCTAACATTTTTCAACATTTACTCATAACATTGAAAATTTATTTTTTACAGTTTGAAACCAAATGTTCACAACATAGTCATTTTGTTACTCCACCTCATGAAAGTAGCAGGTGTAATTTTTCAAATCCCCCTCCCAAATCTCTTTTCAAGGTCATTCTGAAAAATCATGTTTTGGGTGGGATTTGATAAATGACGTCCTAGTATTTTTTTTATTTTTTATTTATTTAGGTCTAGGATTACAATTACCTTTCAGCCAAGGCTCTTTACAAAGGTTCCAAGTCAGATTACAGTACAATACAGGTAATAAGAAAAGAAAAAAAAACGGTACAAGAACAGTGTTCATATACAAGAGCAACAGTCAGTTAATTGAGATTGATTCACACGTGATTTTGGGAGAACAAAAGATAGAGGCCTTAAATGAAGAAGGTGGGGAAAGAAGACGGGGAAACAAAGGAAAGATTGGAGCAGCCAGGGGCATTGTTGACATCAAAACAGAGAGAAGTGCTGGTGTATGGGGAGGGGTGAGAGAAGGCAAGGAGGAGGGGGTGGGTTGGGAAGGGAAGATTGAGAAATATAAGTGCTAGGAAGAGAGAGCAGATAGGACTAGGGTGGAGGTTCACTGGGCATATTAACTGAGGCAATCACAGGAACCGGAGGCAGTGAGGAAAAGGCGGGTCCTGGATTTATGTGCCCAGTTTAGGACTGAAGATGTCACAGCTGAGACCATTTATCCAGCTTCGGGCACTATAAGCAAAAGATCTTTGGCCCAGTGTGGTACGACAGCGAGGGACCTATAGGAGCTGGGTTGCTGACACCCTGGTGAGGTGAGTATGTTCATATGCTGGGGTAATAAGAATATTCTCTTGAAAATTGCAGGCTCACAATTTAACAATACAACAAAATTATGTGTGAACCTCTTAATTTACCAATTATGGCAATCTCACTACTAAAAGTCATGTTTTAATGTGCTCATTTTAACTGCTATGCTACCTACATGCAAAACAACTACTGTACACAGCTAATATATAAGAAAACTAGGGATGGCTACCTGTCAGGTAGCTGGAGTGGGTAGGTTGGGTATCGGTGTTATTTTGCTGGGTAGGATAGTTTGGGTAATTTACTACCCTACCTGACATAACAGTGTATTTCACAGGTTGGGTACTGTTGACATGGGTAATGGGTCGGGTAAGGGGTAATTATTTTATAAATCAGCATTACAGGCAGCCTCTGGGGTCCTGGAACTCTTCCCAAGTTGGAATCAGGCATGAAAGGGCAGCCTGTGGGGTCCTCACAGCAGAAAGGAGCACATGACACTGGCCTGAAAATGCAATTGGTCAATACTGGTGTCTGTGCACTGTGTCAACTGTGAGCACACAGAAGGAAGTAGAGTTTGTTGCGTGAGGGAGGAATCTCCACTCGCTCTGCAGTCGCAGTGAAACAAATGACAAAAAAGGTTTAAAACTTAAAAAAAGCACACTATGAACTAACAGGGTGCTATGTGATGGCAGAAATATTGCTTCCTGGGTTTAAATTTATGATAATTAATGTTTATGCTCCAAATGAGGATGCTCCTCAGTTTTCATTAATTTTTATTAATTTATTTTTGGAAATATCTACATTACCCCTCCGTATGTTTTGGGTGGGGATTTATATACTACTTTAAATAATATAGTAGATAGAAATTCTTCTGCTATTAAAATAGAAAGAAAAGCTGCAAGAACCTTAAAAAATTTAATGCAAGATATGGAATGATCGACATATGGAGATTCTTAAACCCAGTGGCAATTCAATTTTCGTATTGTTCTCAGGTCTATAACACTTATTCAAGAAGTGATTATTTTTTATTATCACAGATAATAAGCTATGCTATTACAAAGTTGGAATACAACAGTATTTTGATATCACACCATGCTGCTGTACAAATTAATATAACTCTAACTACTAGAAGAGCCATTGGACCCTGGTGGTTACAACCTGCATTAATAAATGATGATAAATTTGGGGGAAAATTAGAGGTAGCGATGCCATTTTACTTCTCTATTAATCAAACTCAGTTACATCTCAAATTACATAGGATTGCTTTGAAGCATATGTTTGAGGAATTTGCATATCATTTTCAGCTCATAAATACAATAAAAAGCTATGTTAAACTAAATAATTTAGAAAAAGCAATTAAAAATTTGAAATTAAGGATTAAAATTAATTTAAATGAAGTTGATATTGCTACCCTTAATAAAACCAGATCAGACTGCAATAATGTATTATCAATCAAGGTGGAAAACACTATTCTAAAATCAAAAGCATCTTATTATGCATCCAGTGATAAACCTGACAAATTGTTTGCTATGCAATTGAAACATCAACGGCTTGGTTTTAACACATCTTGAGCAGATAAATAATAAATTTTTTCAATACTACTCAGAACTTTACAGTTCAGAAAGAAATTTATATCCTACATTGGTGGAGGACTTCCTAGGGGTAATTAAGATACCACAACTATCTTTGATTTCTATTCAAAAATTAGAAGAAGATATCACACAGGAAGAAATACAATTAGCAATCAGTCTAGCTATTGGTAAAGCTCCAGGGCCCGATGGAATACCAATTAATTTTTATAAAAAAAAAAATGAAAAATTAATATCTCCTTATTTGCTCAAAACCTTTTTAGAAGCACTTAATACACAGAAACTACCCAAAACATTTCAGGAGGCTAACATTCAAGTGTTTATTAAAAAATATAAAAATCCACAGTTGTGTGCATCATATAGACCCATATCTCTTCTCAATAACGATTATAAGATACTAGGAAAAATGTTAGCAAAAGGGCTGGAGAATATACTACCATTAATTATATACCAGGACCAAATGGGTTTTATTAAGGGTAGACTTATAACTAATAACATCAGATGTGTTATTAATTACATTGATTATAGGCAAAACTCCAATTCCATCATACTAACATTAGTTGCTGAAAAGGCATTTGACAGGGTCAAATGTGACTATATACACGCTTTATTTAGAAAACTGCAATTTGGTAAGCAAATTTAGAAAATGGATTAAATTATTGTATGACTACCCTACAGCATATATCAATCCTAACAGGGATATCTCCCCAAAGTTGAAATTGAATAGGGGCACTAGACAAGGTGCTCCATTATCCCCCCTTATTTTTGCATTAGTAATCGAACTCCTAGCCCAAGCACTCAGAGATATACCAAATATTCAAATCAACTTATATGCAGACAATATATTACTTATGATTACAGATCCAGAGAAATCAATGCAATAGATACAAGAACTAATTCTTAAATTTGAAGCAGCATCAGGATATTAAATAGATTGGCAGAAAACAGAATTCATCTGTTTAGGTGCCAATCCAAATACAATATTATGACTAAATAACAATGAATTACCTGCAAAGGAAATACAATATTTGGGAGTTAACATATCTACAGATGCAAAAAATAAATTATAATTTAAATTTTATTCTACTATCAAATAAAACTGAACAAGATTTAATAAAATGGACCACACTTCCATTGACCTTAATAGGAAGAATTAACGTAATAAAAATGTCCATGTTCCCCAAATTGTTATTCTTGTTCCTGACAATACCAATTGAAATGCTGTACCAGACTCTTTTTCAGTTCATTAAATAAAACAATACATAAATTTATTTGGAAAGAAAAGAAACCTAGAATAGTAGTCCATAAATTGAAATCTTGGCTCTATTATGGAGTAAGAGAACCTTGAAACTATAATCCTAAGGAACCTTAATTTCAACTGGTTATCGAAGGATGCATCACCCTTAAACAGTTTCTGTGATTCCTGTGGGTTGGTGCAACTAATTCACAAATCCACATGTCCAAACAAAAAGAACATGAGCAACAGCACACTGCTGGATGTTATTTTAGTCGATAAGCCTCATCTCTTCTCACATGCTGGAACCTTCTTTGCTGATGTCAGTGATCATTGCTACATTGCTGCAGTCAGATCACTACATTATACAGGACCTACAGCTAAATTTCTTACAAAAAGGTCCCTTCGTAACTTTGATGTGGCTGCCTATGTCTATGAGTTGGAACACTCATCATGTTGGCAAGACTTCTACTTAGCTAACATGGTTAACTCGGCATATGATATTTTCCATGATATACTTTTGGGGCCCTAAATATGTATGCCCCTATGGTAAAAATTTGTGTAAAAAACAAAACATGTTGTTGGTTCTCTGCCGAGCTGAAAGCTACATTGCTTGGTAGGGATAAGTTATGGAAAAAAGCTTGCCGATGTAAGCTTGACTCAGACTGGTGTCAATTCAGAAGGGCATGCAATGCTTGCACGAAAATGGTCAGGGATGCTAAGGCAGCAATTTATCTTACCGAATTGGATTCTGCAGCAAAGTGCTCCTCCAAATTCTGGAGGACAATCAAGGACATGTCCGGATATATGCCTGGTAATTCCTTGCCACCTAAGATTACAACTGGGAGTACTACTATCAATGATAAACCAGTAATCCTAGATGCATTTAACAATCATTTTGCCACAGCTGGTCTTGCTTTCGACAATTCCCCTGCATCCCTGGTCCACTCCCAATTAAGTGTCCCATACTCAGACTCTTCTGCCCCGGTACCTAGCTTCTCATTCCACCTGGTCTCTCTGAAAGAGGTTGAAGACCCATTTCACCAATTGGATATTAAGAAAAGTGCTGGTGCTGATTCTTTGGATCCTTATTTCCTTAAACTCGCCTATCATGTCCTAGCTGTTCCTATCACCCACTTATTTAACTTATCATTGTCCCAAGGGCTTATTCCACAGATCTGGAAAATTGTTCATGTCATCCCCTTGTTTAAATCAGGAGATCCCTGTGACCTTAACAATTATAGACCAATTTCCCTCCTCCCAACTTTGTCAAAACTTCTGGAAAAGATTGTCAGCAACCAACTAAGGGACTACCTCGAATCCAATAACCTACTAAGCCCTATGCAGTCTGGCTTTAGAACTAAACACAGCACTATTTCAGCCCTTGCCAAAGTAACAAATGATTGGTACCGAGAACTGGAGAGCAGAAACTTTGTCTGTGCTGAATTTCTAGACCTTAGTAAGACTTTTGATACAGTGGATCATAGCCTGCTTCTCTCTTCTCTGAAGAGTATAGACTTGGACTCAGTTTCTTTGGATTGGTTTACTAAGTACAATGTAGGATGGTGTCAACAAGGTCCTGTCTGAGCCTGCCCAGGTAAACTGCGGAGTCCCCCAGGGCTCTGTCCTGGGGCCTCTCCTTTTTCTCTCTTCGTAAATGAGCTACCCTTGGCTCTGGCTCTAGGGACCTCAGTGCTGTACTCAGAAGACCTAGTCATCATGGCCAGATCCCAGGACATCGCCACCATTAACACCAAACTAAACTCGGTCTTCGATCACATCCAAATTTGGTTGCAGGACCATAAACTTGTTATTAACCTACAGAAGATGCAGGCCATGCTATTTGGCTTAGCAACCAAGTTAAAAGCTGCCCCTGATTCACTACAGATCTCCGGGGCCGATGGGTCACCGCTGATTGTCGCAGGCTCGGTCAAGTACCTGGCGGTGACCCTTGACCCGCAGCTGGATGTGAACCTGCACATACGAAAATCATGTAAGGCCTCAAACTGCAAGTTGGGTCAGGCTTACAGAGCAAAAAGCTGTCTAACTTCAGCTGCCCATCTTGCTCTAGCCAGGGAAGTCCTCCTACCCACGCTTTGCTATGAACTAATCACCTTTGCCCACATTGCAAAAACTAGTCTAGTAAAGTGGGACACAGCGTACAACAACATATGCCATTTTGCACTCTCAGCCCCCTGCCTCACTCACCACTGTGAGCTTTATACCCGGCTTGAGTGACTCCCACTGGAAACTCACTGTTCTTATGTCAGGGCAACTTCATTGACAATATTGTCAGAACTGCCACCCCTCAAAACCTTGCTGAGACCCTTGTTCTAGCTACACCCTCCTACAACCTGTGATCCAGCAGCTCCTATGCCCTCCTGGTACCTAAAACCTGCACACAAATGGGTGACCGAGCCTTCACTGCATATGCGCCCAGGGTTTGTAACTCTCTTCCAACTAGCACTCGCTCCTCTCCCTCACACCAGAGCTCTAAAGCCTCCCTCTGGGGCTTTCTCAAAATAGCTGCCACCTGTCTCTGCACTAGACAAACCCTCTCAGCCTGTGATGCCCCAACAAACTGAGATGCTACGTAAACATTATGACTAGGGTAGAGCACATCTGTGCTCATACTCCTCCTGTTCTCACAGCAACTATAAAAATTGACCACTTAGGCCCACTGGCAAAACAGGGTGAGCACTATAACTGTGCACTCCCTTATCTTGCACTGGGCCCACTCTATCCCAACTGTGACTCCTCCTTCTTCTAACTGCAAGCCTTACAACTTGCTGCCTGGAGCGATGTATTCACACTGTACTTCTTCCTACTGACTGCAATGTTAATACTGTAATGTAATACCTGTTTTAGTACTGTTGTTTTGCAATGTCCCTGTGTTCTAGTCACTTTATAGTAATTCTTCACTATTATTTGCCTGATGAAATCTGATGCTTGTAAAGTCCCTGTGTGCTAATTCTATGTAATGTAATCCTCCACTTGTATTTGCCTGATGTTCATGTATGTACCTTGTAATGTACCTTGTAATCTCCCGGGTCGCACCTGAAAATAGGCACTTGGCTGTCTAGTGTGCTTACCCGGTTAACAAAAGCAAATAAATAAATAAACAAATTAAGGCTGAGGGTGAGCTATCCCCCACTCAAACCTCTACTGAGTGGAGTACCGCAAGGATCCATACTTGGTCCCTTACTATTCACTATCTGTGTTAATAACATTGATGAGAGTATTAACAAGGCCAACATACACCTGTTTGCTGATGACACAGTTGTATATATAAGTCGTCTGACACCTGAAGCCACTTGTGCTGACCTCCAGGAGGAATTTAACCAGCTCCAGAACCAGCTCCTCCATAAAAAACTTCTTCTAAATGCTAAAAAAACAAAAGCAATGTTATTCTCACCCTATAGCCATGTGATGAACCCCTTCAGCTCTGGAGCACTACCTCAGATTACCACAATTCTTGGAGAGAAACTGGAGTTTGTCTCAAAGGTTAAATACGTAGTGTGTGGTTAGACCATAATCTATCATTCACTGAGCATGTCAAGGACCTTGTAAAGAAGTTAAGGCAGAGGTTGGAGCTATTTTTAGAATTAACCAGTTTCTTACCAGAGATGCAAAAGTGCGCCTTGTCCAAACTACTTCTCTTTCGCTGATCGAGTATGCAGATTTCCTTTACAGTCAATGTCCCAAAGCCTAGCTTACAAAGTTGGATATGCTTTACCACAGGGCCATCCAGTTTATTACTGGTCTCCCCATCTCTACCCATCATTGTTCCTTGTACAAAGCCATAGGGTGGTCCTCTCTTATGTTTGGGCGTAATAGAAACGCAGTCCTTTGGACTTATAGAGTCTTCTTGAAACGGCTTCCACAATATATAATAGACTGTCTCCCACTAAGTGAGCCAGGGACGTATGCCCTAAGAAACGTATCCTACATCACATTATGTATCCCCAAGGCTTCCTCTCACTATGGCAGAGTGGCCATTAGTTTCCTGTTGCCAACATTGTGGAACAAAGTACAAATCTATTGAAATTAAGCTGCCTCCACAGTATGAATGCCTTCAAATCTCTATATGCTCGGTATGGATGTGAGCCATGCAACTGCTACCCCAGCCCCTAATTTTAGTCTGAAACATCAGGCTGCTGCCCTCTGTGCGTAGTTGAATTTATGATTGCTTGTAACCTTTGGTGACCTTAACTCTGTCAGCGTGTTATGCCTTAAATGTTTTTCCCCTCTAGAAATCCCTGTAGTCTTATTATCTCTTCATGGCTTTTGCAGCCGCTACACCTTACTCACCCTACTGTCTTTTACATATTGCTTAATCTGTGGCTCTTATTGCCCTACCCTCTACCATTTAACTGCCCTATTTCATCTTTGTATTCCCTTTCCACTGCATTCCACTCTTACTATCTCTTTCCTTTGTCCCCTAGCTCTCTTTCCTGCCGTAGACTAACCCATCAGGGGCTCCCTGCCCCTCAGGTGGGATAAATGCAGATACTGGGTGGTTGTCACTTCCATAGCCGCTGTCTGAGACACCCAGACCAGACTCCTTACTAGTGAAGTGCGGCATTGCTGATACCCAATCGGAAGGCGAGCGCTTTTCTGCTCTGGCATCTGATTGGCTCCTGCAGTCTGCTCCTGTGTCTCCCTCAATACTAAGCTAAAGTCTGATCTTCTGTCTAAAATTTGCACAAAAAAGAGCTGTACTTACATATCACCTAACAGTTATGACCTCTATTTTTTCCTGTTTAGAGTGTCAAGAGTTGGGACTCTGCTTGATTACACTCCTTTCTGAATTACTGTGGTTGGGCCAGTCTTTAGGCATCAAGGAATACCCAACTCTGTTGTCCTGCTGTTTTGGTCCTCCCGCTGGTTCAGATGTTCCATTGTCCATGGCCCAGTACTTAATACCCTTCTTCCATCCCCTGCCAAGGATATGCTCTCCATGGGCTCCCTGCCCATACCCGGGGGAAACACGGTCACTGGGCAGTTGGCGCTGCCTCTACTGCCACCTGAGAACCTAAGCTTGGACTTTCCATTTGAAAAGCAGGGCATTAGCAGCCATCTAATCAGAACATGAGTGCTCTTCGGCATTGGCTTCCGATTGGTTCCTGCAGTCTGCTTCTGTGTCCATTCTAAACCAAGCATAAATCTGATTTCCATGCTGAAATTTGCCAAAAAAGAGCTGTAATTACTTTTCTCCTTAGCCTTCTGTTTAGAGTGTTACATCTAGGGATACTGTGTGATTACACTACTTTTGAAATTCTGTGCTTGCGTCAGCTCCCTACACGAGCAGCTGATCACTTCTCTCTACTGAAGTTCCAACTAAGCCTCATCTTATGTCCTCCTTAAATATTACAGAAGCACTCTGAACTGATATGACTGATGTAACATTGAGTACTTACTTGCATTAATTGCATTAAATTTTTTTTACTTGTGTTATTTGCCTGTATTGTAAATATCTCTGTATGCATTGTACCATTTGACCCAGAGCTAACCAGGTCCATCTTGTAAATGAGCTTGCTCAACGATGTTCACCTGGATAAATAAAGATTTTGATTGATTGATTGAAATTACTTAAATCCAAAGGGACTGAGATTACCATATTTTAAGTTATATTACTACACAGGGCAACTGAGTCAATTACAGAGCTGGTTCAGAAATACAGCCACTGCATGTTACCAAATGGAATTAGATAAAGTAAAATATGTGGATTTACCACATACTCTATTTGTGGCAATCCCTATACAAAACTATAAAAACGTATTACCCTCTATTATAACGTCAATACGGGTGTGGCACAAAATGCATATGCTAATAAAATGGGATAACAAATTTTAAATATATTCACATATGGGGGTAATTTGAAATTGTCTTCTGTTATGAACAGTAGGGAATGTGTTGAATGGCAATGCCTGGGGATGACCCACTTAGAATGTTGTCACAGTCAAGGTAATTTTATGTTGTTTATATCTATTCAAGAAAAATATGGAATTCCGAGACAACATTTCTTTAGATATTTGCAATTAAGAAATATGATAATTCAAATTAATAAAAATGTTAAAATTCCAGATAACTCACCTATATTAAATGTATTGGTCCTGGGTGCACCAACTAAGAAAGTAATATCTAGATTGTATTCAACTCTACTTTCTTCAACAGAAAAATCCATGATACTGTACCTCTAAAAGAAAAATGGGAACAAGATTTAAATAAACCAATTAATGAATCTAGATGGCAAGAAATATTAGACGCTCCCTTTAAGAAACTTATATCAACCAAACTTCAACAATAAAATACAATACAATATTTTACATTGTACATATTATACCGCGGTTAAATTAAATAAAATGAATGCATACATAACAGACAAATGCCCCAGGTGTAAACAATCCCCAGCTACACTTCAACTTATGTTTATAAAGTGCTGTGAGCTTGCAAAATATTGGAACGACATTCTGGCAATTATATTTAAAATCACTGGTATTAGACTACAAATAGAAGCTGAATTTATGTTTGGTATGTATCTGAATACCTTCTTATCCCCATATCAACAAAAATTTGTTCATCTAGAATTAATCACAGCAAACAAAGTAATACTACTAAATTGGAAAAATAATGAATTCCCAAATAGCCAACAATGGATAAATAGCATATGATCAATCTCATCAAAAATGAAAAAGTTCACTGTTGTGTCAGGAATAAGAGACAAATGTGGGAAAAAATCTAGAATCCCTTTGCAAAATTATGTATAGAACAGAAATAAGAAAATATTATATTAAAAATGTAATACCCCTAGATTAACTAGGAGGTAAAACTGTTATTAATGTATATTTTTGTCTTTTTACTTTTCTCTTCTACTTAGAAGAGTTTAGTTAGGTGAATGTAACTGTTACTCTCTTTCTATGAAAAAAAAAGTTTAGTCCATGAAGGAGCAAGGGGTTGGGGACTAAAGGGGCTATAATCAGGGGATCATTCAGTGTGGTGCTCAGATCAGGGAGAAAAGGAGTAAGGGGGAGGCAGCAGTTGTGAAAACCACTTAGGCTGTATTACACAGTGTCTGTTAGGTACCCTGAGCCCTATCTATGACACAGCTACTCTGTGTGTCTCTGCAGTATTGTGAAAGCCATTTAGGCTGTATCACACACCATCTGTTAAGTGCCCCAGCCCAGTCTACTCTGTGTCTCTCTGCAGTATAGTGAAAGTCATTTAGGTTGTATTACACACTGTCTATTAGGCGCCCTGAGCCCTGTCTGTGACATAAATAGTACTCTGTGTCTGTTAGGTACCCCTTGCCCTGTCTGTGACATAGCTACTCTACTCTCTGCAGTATAGTGAAAGCCCTTTAGGCTGTATTATACACTGTCTGTTTGATGTCCCAAGCCCTGTCTGTGACATAGATACTCTGTGTCTCTCTGCAGTATAGTGGAAGTCATCTAGGCTGTATTACACACTGTCAGTAAGGTGCCCTGAGCCCTGTCTGTGTGACATTTGCTACAATGTGTGTGTGTGTGTGTGTGTGTGTGTGTGTGTGTGTTTGTCTTTCTGCTACAGTGTGAAAGCCATTTAGCCTGACCCTGTATTACACAGTGTCTGGTAGGTGCCCTGAGCCCTGTCTGTGACATAGCTAATCTGTGTCAGCATAGCAAAAGCCATTTAGGCTGTATTACACTGTCTGTTAGCCAGTTAGGTGCCCCAAGCCCTGTCATAGTTACTGTGTGTGATGTATCTCTGTGGCATATACAAAGCCACTACTGTGTCTACTATGTCTCATATTTCCCAGTCTGTCTACTGAAAGGATGCACAGTGCTGCTGCATGTACAACTGAAAATGATGTGGACAGTATGAATCTTAGCACTAATGAAGAACACAGTGACAATAATAAAAGGACTGGCACTAAATGTCCTCCTGAACCAAAAAAGCATGCTAGTAATGAAATGATAGTAGAGTTTCGTAAAGAACTGAGAGGAGTTACTCATACTGAATGTTTTGCTACGTGTGCCAGGATGCAGTACTTCCAGCTCCTGAAGCAGCATGCAAGGACAAGGAGGCATCCTCTTCAAATATAAGCTCAGATGCTGAGGAAGTGAATGCTGATAAAGATGATGGTTACAGTGGGGACTGGGAATGGGATAGCCGAGGCTATTTCCCACATGATGAGGATGACGGCACTTCCAGTTCTTCTGAATCTTGTGGTGATGAGGTCTGTAGTTTTGATGAGGGGGAAGGAGAGGATGGCACTGTAAGGCATGAGAGACAAGTGCAGAAAAAAATAATATGCTAAACATAAGAATAAGAAGATGAGCATGAGTGAGAACAATTCATGTGAACAAGGAAATGGCAGTGTAGGGTTTCCTCCAGGTCCCTTGGCTGTGCAAAAAGTAGTGCCAGGCACCGTAGCACAAAGCACAAAAGGTAAATCTTTAGTGTGGAATTTATTTTATATTGACCCTGCAGACAAATCTTGAGCTGTATGCAGTCTGTGCAAAAAGAGTGTCAGTCATGGTGGCAAAGCAGAACATTTTGAAACATCAGTATTGATATGACATGCAAAGATAAAACACCAAATTGAGTAGGCAGGGCAAGGGACACTGTGGTTGGTATGGGCGATAGTGGAGGATGTGGTGGTGGCAGTGACCACAGTGACAATGAACTGGAAGCAGGAACTGACACTGAATCACTTAATGTGTCCTTGCAGTCAACTTACCCTTGCATACATGAAAGGAGGAAGTTTCAGACCACTGGAATTCAACACTTTACATATTGGAAAGGCTTCTTAAACTGAAAAAAGCTGTACTTGATGACATCATGCAGAATAAAATAGTAAAGTCGACATCATGTTCGGTTCCAGCAGCTGGACTCTACTGAAATATTTGGTCACCTTATTGGAGCTATTTGAGGCTGCCACATGAAGTGTCAGTGTGGACAGTGCAACTCAGAGTCAAATCCTCCCTCAAATCAGATTTCTTCACATTTTCCTTGACAACATATAGAAAGACTTTCAGTCAAAAGGCAACACCACCGCTGCTATGCTGGCAGATGACATGAGTCTCAGACTGTTGACTCATCAGAGACTAAACGCCATGTTTAAGAATGACACCTATGTGTTTGCTAGGTTGCTAAATCCCTGCTTTAAGTTGAACATTGAAGCCATCCTTCCTGTAGGGGAAGACACTGAGTATTGAAGAGATCTTTGGCTAACCAAATATGACATTGCCCTACAAACACCATTAACTGATGTACAGTAGTCAAACCCTGCTGAACCATCACAGTGCACCTCTGGCACAGACAATGGCATATCTGTCAGTTCTTCACAATCACTAGTGTCATCAGCGAGGAAAAGGACATCTAGAACTTCTTCTTGGGCATCCTATGTTCAGGGTCAGAAAGGGAAATCACTTCTGAGTTGCCTGCAACAACATGGACTGGTATCCTGTAAAGAAAGTGCAGCAGGTTCATCTGCCAGACTGGTAACCATCTCACACAGCACAATGATCCAGGAGTACTTTGCAGACCATACTGTGATTTGTCTTGAGGAAGACCCACTACTCCATTGAAAACAAAAGAGAAAATTATGTCCAGATCTAGTAAATCTTACAATGATGTACCTGTTATCCACTTTCAAGTGTATATTCAGAACTCATATTTAATGTAGCTGGAGGACTAGTCACTGACCACAGAACACTGCTAAATCCTGAAAATGTGGAATGGAGCCATTTCTCAGAATGTATGCTGACAATTTCCCAATTGTCACAAACATTGAATTATGTGAGTCTGACCCTGAACATGAACAATAGCCTGCAAAGGGTGATACTGAATATGATTACTAGGCTGCATATGAAATGAATAGAACCATCACCACTGCCACCATGCCAGCCACATGTGCCGCACTACTCTTAGTTTTTTTCTTTCAGTCATCAGTTTTATATTATGTAAGTCTGATCGATGCCCACCATGGGTATAATTTTTGGAAACAGCAGCAGCCTCACTTACAGCAGCTGCACCTCTCGTACCTCCCTCAGCAATGCCCACCATGGATATAATTTTTGAAAACAGCAGCAGGCTCAGTCAGAGCAGTTGCGCCTGTAATACCTATCTCAGCAATGCCCGCCATGGGTATAATTTTTGGAAACAGCAGCAGGCACACTCACAGCAGCTGCACCTCCTATACCTAACCTCAGCAATGCCTGCCATGGGTATATTTTTTGAAACAGCAGCAGGCTCAATCAGAGCAGCTGAGCCTCTCATACCTACCTCAGAAATGCCTGCCATGGGTATAATTTTTAGACACAGCAGCAGGCTTGTTGAGAGCAGCTGCACCTCTTGTGCCTGCCTCAGCAAGGCCCTCCAAGGGCATAATTTCTGGACACAGCAGCAGGCTTCATAAGAGCAGCTACACCTCTCATACCCGCTGAGCAATGCCCACCATGAGTATAAATTTTGGAAACACCAGCAAGCTCACTAAGAGTTGCTGAGCCTCTCATACCTGCTTCAGCAATGCTCTCCCCCCCCACCCCATGGATATAACAGCTTGGAGCATCTAATGAACAGTCTAATGATTCAAAATAAATTATTTCACGAGTTTTGTTATTGTCAGGGTTGGGAAATTGGGTAGTAGAATGGGTTGGGTAGGAACTACTTGACTCCTTAGTTTTCATCTGGGTATTTTTAGGATACTTTTGGGGTACCCATGGGTAATATTGTGGTTGGGTATTTTATTATCTGCCCATCCCTGATGCAAGCAAACATGACTGCCATTCGACAATGCTTTTTTCATTTGTAGTGGTTAATCCCAGTACAAATGGCAACATTGCAGGTTCTGTGTGCATGCTCTTCATATTTGTTTTTTATAGTACCTATATGCCCTTGCTCCTGAGTCCAGACTGTGCACTTGCTCTGTCCTGTCTGGGAATCCTACCTTCCTCAGTGTCCCAGTCACAAAAGCCCAATGGAAACCTGTTTCCTATGCTCTGGTCTCCTAGCCCCATTGGTGACGAGACAAGTACCTTCCTACCTTATTCAGAATGCAGAGTACACTCACTTCTGACTGGAGTGGAGCAATTTATTCTCTCTTCTTCTGTCTTGATAGGGTCCTGGATTGCTTCTGGACTTTACCTAGACCTGACAGTCATCAGGGACTGTTGAGTAAAGCCCCTACCCCACGATCCTCCTTTTTCCTTGGCTACATCTTCCCCAAAACCCAGAATCTTCTCTACACAGCCCTGGCCCCTAATATACCTTTAACATGTCCCACAGGAAGGACCCTGGAACCCTTAACCCTTGGCTGTCCAGATCCTGGATGAACAGGGACAACATGAAGATTAGTGACCCAATCACTATCACTAGAGGAGGGATGAGGTATATTACATACCCCTCATCCCCAAATGATTGCTGTTTCCAGAAGTCAGTCAGGCACAAAGCCTTGCAGTCCACCAATCTATTGACATGGGGTGATGAACCCCCTTCCCCTTTGGCCAAAACCAGCATGGCCAAAATGCAGACACAGGCAATAACTTTACTACTCTTGCCCAGTCCCTTTAGGGACCATACAAGAACATACTTAAACCCAACACACAAAGGCACAGTGTTTTCAAAGAAGAACACAAGGTCCCCTGATTGGCAACTAGGGTAACTTTTGAGAATTCCCCTAGGCTGACCTAGCCATACCCCAGCATGCTCCCCAGTGCATGGGTCACAGTTTGCAATGCTGTCCACCTGACTACGGCTCCAGACATTACCTGCCATTGCCACAGACCAAGAAATGGCTTGCTTTTCCTGTACCCCACCTCAACCTGGGGATTACATTAACATCAATGGGCCGTGGACCTATCAATCATGCCCTTAATCTTGATACACAGTTTACATGCAAATATACTCACAAAGGCTGACTGACCCTGATCCCCTGAAAAGGAAACAGTACTTATATTACTAAATGAATATATAGTTTTTGTATTTTTCAATATAAACATATAAAGGGTACTATAACTTGGATAAGAAATGTGATTATGAACCACAAGGGTTTGAGTCCATGATCAAGTGTCCAAAAAGACTCTAAGGTAAATTCCAGCTCCTGCCAGACTGGCAAACATCTACTTTATCTTGGGTCTTTGGCCTCTCCAATTGCACCATGGACCATGCTCCTACTGAGGTCCCTGAAAGACAAAAAGACAAGAACACACATACAAACATGGGCTCCAACAAAAGTAACTTTTCAGTCTGTGCATAGGCCACTAATTAGATATGGCACTCCAGGTGAGAGTTTGGCCACATTCTTTCCAATCGCTAGAATCACAAAAATGGAATGGGTAATTCTTTTCCCCTGCAGACCTGTGATGACAACAGCTTCCATATGGATACTCCAGCCTGCTCGCCAGGTCTTTGCTACTTTGACAGCAGCTTTATGGATATTCTTATATTTCAATTTGTCAGCCTCTCCATGTCTTACTCCAGTAGCTAACCACCACAAAAGGATTACCTCCTTATGCCCAGTTGAGCAGGTATGGAAAGTCATAGCCCCCAAGTGCTTTAATCTTTGTGTTTAACTTCTGCCCCTTAGCACAACATGCGGAGCTCGCCTATCAGGTCTTCTTGCAGTACCCATGTGGCCTTCTGGTCCAAATTCCTCAGTGTCTGGGTGGATCAGAGCTCATCTTTGCTAACCCACTAGGAGTCAATCCCATGTCTCTTAGGACTGACCTGAAGGGTACCTGTAGTTATTGCTGCTTATGGTGGATTTCAGTTTTTTCACTGGCAGGTTTCCATAAAGTGTGGGTTCCACTGGAACATTTCCATCCACTGCTACTTCAGTCTTGGTGGGACCTGCTGACCCTCTTGCCACTCTTGGCCTGTCCCCAGCTGGGTATCATGGATGGTGGCAAGGGACTCAGGAGAGGCACTGGATGTCTATGCTGCCATCTTTTCCCAACTTTCCCCACATATTCATAGCCCTGGAGTGGCTCATCAATACTGGAACTCGCCTCTTGAATCCCTGCTGGAGGTGGGTCTTATGCTGCAGAATACACTCCTATTGGACTTCCTCAAACAGTTACCACTGGAATGGGAGGCCTCCTGGGATCCCTCATAGCATCTACCAGGGAGGGGGGCTCCTGCACAGTCATCAGGTGACTAATCCCCCTCCTCATGGCAAATCTCACACAGATACACTTCACTGATGGTGTATCAAAAAAACCTATAGGTTTCAAGTTGTGGGGTTTACTTGATGAGGGCCCTTCCCAAGCCTTTGTTTTTCGCTGCATTTTGGATGTTAAGTTCACTTTCACTTTCTTGTACAGTCTGTTGCAACACTTAAATTCTCACTGAATTGACTGAATTGAATTGAATTGACTCATTGACTGCTGTTACTCAAAGTCCCACTCTATTGCAAACTTGATGATACCGAGAGTGTTCTTCTTTCATTGTGATTACTCACTGTGGCCTTGCTGCCTAGATGATGAACTGTGCACTTTCACCAGCACTCTTAGGATAACAGACTCACTAATGCTCCAGCCCTTCACAATTACTTCCTCACATCGACATCAGTGCAATTTCCCTCTTTTAAGGCAACCTGGGACGAACCTACCTCCTCTCTACTGCAAGCTGTACACTGAAATTCAAGCACTATTCTTTGGCACAACTCCAGCCAGATTCATTAATGCTTACAGTCTCTACTGTGGGAAGGGGGACACACTGCTCAGGACTCAGATGCTGTACATCTTGTTCCACTGTCCCTGTTGCTGGTCACTCTTCTCAGAGCCTTCCTCCTGTGGTGTACTCTCTGTGAGCATTGAACATGTCTGGAATTAGTGTGGGGAATGGGGGTGGTGAGCATTTAATTGGATATTGTTATCAATAGCAGGAAAAGAAAGAAGAAATTCTAGCAGACTTACCATAATTTATTTTTCTGTTATCTACAATGTTGTCAATGGGAAATTACTTACAACATGGGTACAGTGCACCCCAACCAGGGTCTCACTGGTACCGCTATAGCTTTAAGAGCTGTTCCTAGCAGCATGGATGTTGGTATCCTCAGTGTTCCTAGTCTCTATTTTCTTCAGTCGACGGAACTTGTGATGTAGCATAGACTAACTTTGCAAAAACACTTATACTATTAAAAAACTCTCCATAAAATGACAACAAGAATGGGAAAAACAAAATGTTTATTTTATTTGAAACATTTTTTCAGGAAAGATCTACTGAACTGCTAACAGCTTATTTCCAAATGTATCCTGGGGTGAAAGGGAAAAAGGAACACAGTACAACTTTGACAATAAGGTGAAATAAAATAAAATAAATAGCAAGTTACAGTGGTTGTGCAAGAAGACAAATATAAATACTGAATAGGCTAGGCAAGGCAATTTTTATATATCAGGCACCCAATTCCTGGGGCTCAGGACACCGAACAATCACATTAAAAATACATTAAAAAACATAACATAAATACAACTCTTAAACATGCAGTCATGATGAGTGAAACAAACACATTGCAGAGTAACTTCAGCACTAGAAAAATGTGCAAGAACTCAGGTTTAAGTTGTGGTCAAAAGAAAATAAATTAGTGGGAGGGCCTGGAAGCTGGTGAACACAATGCGGTAAAGGGCAATTACAGGAGTGGTTACTGAGGTCCAGTGCTGGGTAAGTTACTTTTAAAAAGTAACCAGTTACAGTTACTAGTTACTTTTAAAAAAAAGTAATTAGTTACAGTTACTAATTTCTTTATTATAAAAAGTAATTAGTAGCTGTAACTGTAATGCATTTTATTTTTCATATTACTTTATATTACTTTTGATAACAAGGTTGTATTTACTCATTGACCATAGCTATGTGCTCATGAAACCCCAAGAAGTGTAAAAAAGAAATAAAACAGATTCTAAAGACAATAAATATGTTAGTTTATAATGCAACACCCATCTGACTTTGCTAGCACAACAGTCCCTTCACATTTCCATAAATAAGACCTCTATTTAAAAACCAAAAAAAAAAACCTCAAACATACACTCTGCATCTACTGCTGCCATCTGCAATCTCCCCCCACAGCTGAATCATGACTTTGCCAGCCACTGCTGTCCCTAACCTTTCTCATTTCTATAACACCCACACTCACCCTCCAACACACATATACACACTGCATTTACTGCCAGTGCACATGGTGACCTTTTCCACACAGCAGTGTATCCTGACAATGCCAGCCACAACTATTACTTTTCATCCCACCCTTACCCACTGCCACACACACACACACACACCCTGCTGCATCTTCTGCACTTGAAGATTTTTCCCACATCTAGCCTCTATTCTCCTCTTGACTCAACAAGAGCCTCAACTACCCCTTTTAATTTTCATAATAAAATCCCACCTTCACATAGCACCTGCTACACTCACACACATGCACCCTGCAGATGTACTGCCCTTCCTTGTCTTGGTGATCTTTTCTCATTTTGTCACAGCAGCCTGAAACCTAACTTTGCCATTGCCAACCACAGATTCATCCCTCATCACACACAAAAAATTCCACCAGCACACACCTGATTACCCCAGCACACAATTTAAACACTCTTTCCCACAGCTGAACCTTGACTTGCCACTGCCACTGAGGCACAGTTACAATTATAACTAATGCATGTCATGACTATTATGCCACTGCCAGTATGCCACAACTGAAGTCAGACAATGTCACTTACAATCAAATTATCACACAACACAACACACTTGTTGCACTCCAGTACATACCCCTTTCATGAGGATATTCTTTGAGATGGGTTTGGTGATGGTGATTGACCTGGCAGGTGTATGGGCGGATGTATGTTCAAGCGACCTGCTACACGGTGGTTCAAGCATGTGGTGTTGGTGGAAATAGGTCCAGAGCCCTGCCTGCAGATGAACTACTTGCCTTTTTCCCTACAATGGCTAGGCTGGCCCTGATTTGCTCAGAGTTCACAGCGGTTACTATAGAGGGACTCAACTGATGACATGCAAAGGTGTAGCTAACTATCTATAAATTGTATGTCAACTGGCCAATCTGTTGCCCCCTCAAATAAATTTAATCAGTTTCTGTAATGGTTCTTAGTGGTACCATGTAGCAATGCATAATACATATAGTTTGTATATTAAATGTTGCAAAATTATATATTTAATAATAAACCAAGAAATAAAATGATGTTTCCTGACTTTTATTTGCACAGCACATGTTGTAGATATAGAATAAAATGGTAATATTAAATGCATGCTGAAAATAGAAAATTGAGTTAGAATCGATGTTTCAAGTTAGGTCTTCTTCAGGTATTATCTAAAAGAGAAAAAGTGGATGAGGGAAATAAGAGAAATATATGTGAGGAAAGAAAATAGGGGGAGGCTGTAGGAGAAAAAGCGATAATAGGTAAGGTAAGAATAGAATCTGGACAATGAAAATGTGATGATAGGTATGAAAATGCACAGTAGAAGTGAATGAGCTGTTGAGTCCTTAAGTAGGGACTAATTAACAGGACCTAGTAAGAAGGCTGAAAGGTGAAAACTATGTGTGCACACTCATGTTCATACTCTACAGATCAAAGAAATACTCAAACTGGAGGGGCCAGTGATTTACACCAGATCTGTGACAATTGGTACAAGGACACCCAGCGCAACAACACCTCACAAGAGCCATTCAGACTAATAACATTTTCCATAATAAGACAACTGGCAAAACAACCCAGACACCGACTGCCAATGGGACTGTAAAGTTGTAGAAAGCAGTGGTGCAATAAATGAGGCTACCTTATAGTCATAGCCACTGTGTTAGAGCAAATATCTCATAGGGCAAACAAGTATTAGGTCAAAATTCCTAGGCTACATATCGCAAGGCTGTATGTCTCTGCTCCAGTTATTGTGCCACGAGTTTACACCACCACCACATAGCTCTGGCAGCTCATAAAACCTTGACACTGCAACTACTCAAACCTGAATATAAGCAAGGCTACACAAAACAGCACCTTACAGCCGAGAAATGTTTAAACTTTCTAAGCCTAAACTTTTTTATTGTGAAAAAAGGCAGAAAATGGTAGGTGGCTTGCATTCAATGTGCAAAGTGAAGATGCTGGGTGCTCACGCAGTGCTTGTCAGAAGGCAGTTTTTTTAGTTTGATATTGTAATAAATCAAGCACGCAGTCAGCTGAGCAGCCTTTATTTACACTGAAACCTGAATATCAAGACACCTGCACAATCTCCAGATTCCTGTGATGTCATAAGCCTATTGAGCTTTGCTCTTGAGGTTTATGAAGTCACAGAATCCCCTTGATGGATTACAGCAGCCATAACAGATGGATGTCCATCTGATATTCTTTTTATATTATAGTAACTAGTTACTTTTAGGGAACAGTAATATCATTACAGTTCTTATTACTTTATTTTAAAAGTAATCCATTACTATTACTAGTTACCTAGAAAAGTAATCAGATTACAGTAACTAATTACTCACCAACACTGCTGAAGTCACAAAAGAGGGATTTGAGGAGAAAGAGGATGAGACTGAGCTGATAGTAGGGGGAATGGAAGATCTTAGCATCTGAAATGGAAGGAGAATGTGGCTGTGCCTGCAGAAGTTTTTTATGCAAGGGAGATTAAGGGATCAGAAGTCAGTATTATGAAGGGAATATGTGAGGACAGAGGGCAGACAAAAGGAGGGAGATAAGGTTTGGGGCAGCAAAACTAGGATTTGAAGATAATGAACAAAGTGGTGATGACACTTGGCATCAAGGGAATGGAGTAGAGGGAGCACTGGTGGGTGTGAGGATGACAGTCAAGGGTAAAGCAGCAGAGAGAGAGTGAAACAGGGGATTCAGTCTGACCAGTGTGGACTTGGGAGCAACACTGTAAACAATATCACCATAAGTAAAAATTGGAAGAATCATTTTCAACTGGATTTCTCTGCAAGCAGGAAGTGGGATGCATTCTGTATTCTTGTAAAGAGCCTCTAGTCTAGGGTGAAGTTTCTGGTGGATGGTGTCCACATAGCCAACCACTGCACCCTATATTAACAACTTGGATGGCTGTCCCCTGCTAGTCCATGAGATTTCTCCCTTGGCGGTGTCATCCATAGTGTTCTAAATAACCAGTCCTCCTTATCTATATTGTCTTACTTGGTGCCACACAGAAATGCCTGCCTACTAAGGTCTACTGATTTTGATTTGCTCACTACACCTAGGATGAAGACCAGGCTTGGAGTTGCTGGCTTTGCTGTATCCACCCTGAAACTGTAGGATAATATCCCAACTAATATCAGACATTGTGCAACTGCTGGTGCTTTCCAGAATCAGTTCTGGTCTTACCGACTCCAGTCATATGCATGTTCTTGCCCCAAAGCTTCAAAACTATGATCCTTTTACTCAGTCCTGCCAACTGTATCTACATAGCCCTAGACTCCATGTAATTGAATAGGCTATTGTACTAGTCTTGGTAACTCTCCCTGCTTTGAGCTTCCTAACCCTGTTTAGTTCAATTGAATGACATGTTTACTGACAGACTTGCAATTGTATTGCTCAATATTGATATGTAATTATTGCTTCACAAATGTCTATGTATATCATGGCCATTATTAAAGGAAAACTACACTCTCATATCATTAAAATTGTATTTCTTTCCATGTCAGCAGATAACTCCTTTCCTGTAGCTATTAAGGCTATATGTGTTACCTTTTGTTTGTTTTCACTGCTCATGGTAACCCCCTGAGACTGCCCTGGGGTTTCCATTCATGGTTTTTTAAAGCTCATTGTCCATGAGTACTGCATTAGCATATGACAACATGATGTCAGATCAACCATTTATATCATGTATCTCTATGTTGAAAGAACAAATACCCCACAGAAACTCCCTGGAAACACATTAACTGAGTGGGGTTTAAGGGGAAAACCCTGCATTACAATGCAGATAGTTTGCAAAGCTTACTGAAGGTAAAAGTACTATTTCATACCTTCTTGCAGCTAATTTCTTTGAAGACTAATTAAGAAGACAGGCATTCTGGGGAGTTTAAAGGTTGATTACACACCATGTTCTCATATGCTAATGCAGCTCTCAGGGACAATGAGATTTCAACAACCACCAAATGGAGCCTCCCAGGACAGTTACAGGGCCTAGTATGAAGTGTGAAAACAGACTAAGGCAGTTGCATGCATTTCTAACAGCTACATGAAAAGAGCAGAAGAGCGGTCTGTTGACATGGAAACAAATAAAATTTAGAAGATATGAGGGTATAGTTTTCCTTTAAGTCTGTATATACCAAGGTTGTCACTGTTGAATTGGATTGCATTGTCAAATATAAATGTTTGTACTCTTCCAGATCATGCCTGAAAATAGGCAAATGTTTGTTTAGTGCACCTTACCTGGTAAACAAAAAATAAATAAATAAATAAAATCCAGGTGACAGTCCAACCATACTCCAATGTGTTTGAAGGGAGAGATGTCCTCGATCAATACACCACCAAGGGTATGGAAATAGGGGAAGGGTGATAGCCTGGCTAACCTCTGCCTGGTGCCAATGATCATTGAGACCATTTTCTTAGCATTGAGGGACTGTTGATTAACCCAGAGCCAATGCTGGATGTTGGAGAAATCAAGCAGGAACCAAGCAACCAGCCTGGGGGGGTAGAGGAATCAGAGGCACAGAGAGGTCATTTTGGAAAATGTCAAAGTGGACTGGGCCCAGAATGAAGCATTGAAGAACAACTGAGCAGACAGGGAGGGGGCAATTGTGTGTCTCCAATGCAGACAGCTTGGGACCTGTTCTTATGTTTGGAGTGGAACCAATTAACTGCAAGGTCATAAAGCCCCACACTTTTAAACTTGTCCAGGAGAAGCTGGTGTGCAACCATGTCAAAAACCTTGGCCTGGTCGACACATATTACAGATTTAATCAGGCCCTGGTCCATTCTGGACAGGATGGAGTCAGTGAACCAGATGAGGGAGGTGGAGTTGGAGTAGGATTTCTGAAAGCCAGATGAGAAAGGGATGAAAAAAGAAGAGGAGTCAAGGAAAGAGGAGAGCTGAGACAAAGAGAATTAGGTAGTTCTGGAGCTTGGCCAGGGTTGGGAGGAGGGAGATCAACTGATAGTTACCAGGAGAGGAGGAGTCACTCCCTTTGGGAAGGGGGGTGAATGTTGCCCATTTTGAATTATCTGGGATAGCAGCCAAGGAAATGAGAGGTTGAGGATAGTAGGAATAGTGATTGCAGGAGCAGAGAGGTGGAGGAGCAAAGAGTCAAAGTCATCAGGGCTCAGACCTTTGATGGATCTAAAATCTATAATGGCCTTGAGCAAGGCAGCCAGAGTGAGAGTCATCCAACTTGAGAAGTAGGGAAGGAGACTGGGTCGGTACTGACAATAAAGAGTGAATAACATTACAGAACTTGTAGTGATGGCCAATGTTGCTCTGGAGTGTGTATGCAAAATATTCAGACTTCCAAAGCCTGGTAGCTCTGGTACTGGCATTATGAAGGGCCTAATAATTAGCCAGGCCAGCACGGGAGCAAGTGGACATATAAGTCTTGTTCTCTAGCATGGAGGCAGACAAGCAGCTTGGCTGAGAGCCACTGGATGTGGGAGCCTCTGACTCTGTTTTCTCTAAGGGAGCATTGTAATCCCAGACAGACATATATTTAGAGTTGAAGAATTGGAGGGTAGAATTCATGTTTAATGGTGATTGCTGTAAGAGGGAGACCAGTTGGTAGAGAGGTGGTCAGTGTGGAGAAAATATAAGTCCAGTGGCATAAATGAGTGAATATGAATAAATTTAGGAGGAGCTTTCTGCATACAGTAGACCACATGTTGGTCACTGGAGACATCAGGAAGGGTACTCGCATCTATGATTCAGTGAGGGTCGGAGGAAATAACCCAGTCCAGCAGGGAGTGGTTAAGGGTTGTAAGACTGAGACAGGTGGGGTTAGAGACCAATTGAGAGTGTTGCAGGGACTTTACATTTTGGTGCCATTTCTGGGAGGAAGCAGGCACCAGTGGTTGTTGAAATCTCCAAGAATTGGTACCTCACCTAAGGAAGAAAGAAGATGGTAGACAGCAGCTCAGTTATGGAGGCAGGAGATGATCCAGGGCAGCAGTAGACCCCCTCTGCCCGAGACAAAGATATATAGTGTCAGAGAAAGGGAGGGAGAGTTTAAGGAGGAGCAGCTCATAGGCAGTGGAAGAGGAGACAGAGCACTGGCTCAAACTGGATGCAAGAGGAGATGTAGATAGCCACTCCATTACCTCTCGTAGCGTGATCCTGCTTGGTGATTGTGAAGCTGGGGAAAGCAACAGAGATATTGAGGATCCTGGCAAAGAGCCAAGATTCTGAGATGACTAGGACATCTAGTTTGAGGCTAAGCATGAAGAGGGGAAGCTGATCCACCTTGGGGAGGAGACTGCAGATGTTTAGGGGGGTCACATGCAGCCCCTCAGGAAACTGAGTGGCATTGGAAGAGACGGGACTTCGATTAAAAGATTTACATCACCTGCCACTAAAAGCAGCAATGAGATGAAGAGCTTAAGACAGCCTATGAACCACTTGGAGGGTGGAATGGTGCAGGAAAGAGGTGTGGGATTGGAATTTTTTGCAAGCCATGAACTGCCTTACACTGTAGTAACTGTGTCTCTCGAGTACTCATATTTATGGCACTTTGTGTATTTGTCCCTGAGTATAGTTAATCCACTGTATCTGGTTCTCCTGTATTCTGACTGCACCTGTCATTTTGCTTTTCAGTGCTCTTTCTTGTGGTCTGCCAGAAAGCTGGCAGCTGCTGAGGTTCACCAGTTAGACTGCATTCAGGAGGGGAAATGCAGGGAGGGGGGCAGATCTCTTGCATGAGGGAGGCAGTCAAATCAGAAGAGTAATGTGGGATGTAGGCCTCACCCAGATACCAAGCCAGCCAGTAACAGCATCAGCAAAGAGGAGGTGGGGTGAGGGCCACACATAGGTAGTGAAACAGCCAATATCAGTAGCAGCAGCGGGGGGGGCTGTAGGCCTCACCTAGATACAAGTAAGCAATATCAGTAATACCAATATGGGGGTCAGGCCTCACCCAGATAGGGGGGAGGCTGATATCAGTGTCTGCACAAGGACAAATACAGGCCTTATCCAGATGAGGAAGTAGCACCAGCTAGGAACACAACCCTAACCTACCTCAGTTAGGGAGGCAACCAGGTGCTTACGAGCAACAATCTGAGTACCCTGTGGCAAAGCAGGATCTCTTTATAACAGTTACAGCTACAGCTAGAATTGACTTGATAATTTACTATTCACATACAAGCAAGTAACCACTGCAAGGGCATAGAACAGGGATTGTGTTAGATAAATAAAGTAGATATTTACATAGACTGGACTGAAGGGTTTGTTACAACTCTTATCTGGGCAGTGTCAGACAAACTCTGTTTTGGCAGAGTGTCCAGTCGATGGCTGACTCATAGCTGAGGCCCACAGTGTGATTCCCTTATGCTTCAGCCATACTGCCGAGCTCACCTAGTGAGCAATGCTGTCTTACAAAGAAAGTAAGGGGGAGGAGGTAGTGTGCTGCAGTCCTATAGCCCGATTGGTTTCTTTTGCAGAAGGTTTTGTCCCGGGGCTCTTCCATCTGAGCCTGGATGACATCTGGGAATGCAATGATTGGTGTCGGGGATGGGAATGGGGGAGCAAGAGGCTCACACAACCCCTGGAGTCCTTGGGACTAGCTGAAAGATCAGTGTCTGTTGCTATCTGGAGAAGAGAAGCACCTTTAAATTTGATGGAATGTGCTGACTCTATGCACTAACTGAGTCCTGCAGCCCGATTGGCTGCTGTTGCAGAAGGCTTTGTCCTGGGCTCTTTCCTCTGAACCAGGCTGGTGGCTGGAATGTGGGTATCTGTGGGGGAGATGGGAGATCAACAGACCCACATGACCCCTGGAGTTCCTGAGAGCAGCTGAAAGGTTGGTGTCTGGTGCTAACTGAAGAAGGGAAATGTCTTTGAATTTGGAATTATGTGCTGACTCAGTCCACTAACTGAGTCCTGCAGTCCTATTGGCTCTTGTTGCTGAAGGCTTTGCTCTGGGACTCATTCTACTGAGCCTGCTGGCATCTGTGAATGTGGCAATCAGTTGGGGGAGGAAGGGAGAGCAAGACACCCTTATGGTCCCTGGAGTCCTTGACAGCAGCTTTACATTACTGGAAAAAATCAGACCTTTCCTTTATACTCCCTGCAGCATTAAGAAGCTGAAGTGATGTAATTTCTTGTCATTTTCAGCATCTGATGTTAGAACGTTATCAGGGAACAAGCTCTATGTCAGTCTCAGCTAAAATAACTTTTCAAACTGCAAAGAAAATGTCAGTCTGTATCTAGCTACCTACCTACCTACCTACATACCTATCTATCTATCTGTCTATCTATCTATCTTTCTTTCTATCTATCCATCTATCTATCTCTAGTAGCAAACTCCCTATATAGGTTAAGTTGTGTTAGGGAATGATCCACAGGACATCAGGCAGGTAGACTGCAGCAGTGTAATTAATATCTTTGGCAAAACATCCTATCTGCAGTAGTCTGTTTCAGGGAGTAACTTAAAGGATAATAAGCAGGTAGAAGGAGGCAAGAGATGAAGTCCAGTCATTTATTGTGTATAGTGTATGGAACATAGGTACAGTGGAGAGGTAGTCAACTGCAGGGACTGTAGGGCACTCATCTCCAGTGTTATGCTTTCCAAACACTGCTCATATGTAAGACCGTAGGGGAGCTCCATACAGAACTGGCAGCAGCACAACAGGAGATATCTCAGCCATGTCACCAGCTGAGCTGGTCCCCTTGTTCCCCATCCCCACTCCCCCAGAGGCCCACTGTACAAGGGGGAAGGGGGTGGGGAAGAGGAAGGGTGGAAGGGCAGTCACAACTTGGTTATCCGAGCCCACAAAATCTTAACAGGAAATTGCTTTTGCTCCTAGAGGAACAGTATATATCTGACTCAGTCAGGAGAGTCTTGGACCCAGTTGAGAAGGTTAGGCAGGATGATTTGGTGAAACTTGAGGGTGAGGACAGGAGGAAGACAGCAAGGAATATTTTAATTGCAGGGGACTCTGTGGTTAGAGGGCTTGAGAATGGGGTGATTGGATTTGGTGGACTCTTTTCTGTGTGTATCTGTCAGATTCTCGGACATTCTGACTCTGACTCTAACTATGATTCTGATGAAGGGCCAGGCTCAGAATCACCTGATTAGGAATCAGAATCAGAATTTCTGATTCCATGTCCAACTCCTTTTTTTATATTTAAAACGTATTTTCCCAATAAACAGGCAGACAGTAACATATACACAGACAGTGTCAGTAATATGATTAAATTAAAATCACCTAGTGTTATACTACCACTACAGCACATTACAGTAAGGTCAACAGCCACAAATGTTTCCCCAGGTCTGGTATATCCCAGTCTAAAGTACTCTCAAGAGCAAACATAGTGCTTATGAGATGAATAATGGGTCAGTGAGTATTCATGATACACTGTTTGTAACCCATCTGGCCCAGTTAGTACCCTCCTCCAACTATTGCCTGACTGAATAAGTAAAGAGTTTCATACTGTATATACTGTTGACTATACAGTAGACCGCCATTCCTCCACAGTGGGAGACCTATGTGTAACCCCCCTGTTACCCTGGGTTACAAGTATCCCAGTTAGACCTAGTGGCAGGCAGGGAAGGCAGCTTGTGAAACTCCAGTTAAATGGATTTCACACTGTCGCACTCTGTTCTCAGTCTCAGTTGAGACTGAGGGATGACATCATTTTAGAACTGTCACAGCTGCATAAGCCACACTGGAATGTTGCAGTTGGAGGTTAGAGTAGAACGTTGGGGAATTTGAAGTTAGTTCAGTAGAGTCTGTTGCAGTCTCTAGTAGAGGAAGGAGGTGCTCTGCTGTAAGCAGGCCCTCAGAGTCCTAAGCTCTGTCAAAGAACTATTTTTTTTGTGAAGGTGTGTGTTCTCACCTGAAGAGGAACACAAGAAGAGCCAAGTTAAGTGGTAGAGACTGCTTTCTGTGGTTCAGGGCCCCATCCCTGCCGGGATGGGGGAAGGAATCAGCCTCCTTCCAGGAGCAACTCCCCTGGTCCGGCTAGGGAAAAAGAAGCTGCCTGAATTATGTTCGTGCTGAGGCACCAGAAGTTCTGGACAAAATTTATTTAAAGAGAAAATGCCTGTGGGGCACCTGCAACCAAGGGGTGAGTTTGCTCTGCTAAAGGGCAAATGTTTTTTCACCTGAAACAAGATGAAACTAAAGTGACTTACTGTGGGGTCAGGAAAAGACAGCCAAGTGCAGTTTGGAAGATGTGGGGATTGGACTGCTTAACTCTGTGTGGGGTCTAGAGTAATGGACACAGTCACTTATTAATTATGTTCAAGTTCAGCACAAATGGGATGGAAAGACAGTAGATTGAATGTGAATACATTTAAAGAGAATCTACACAGCAAAGTGTTTTCAAGGATGAGGTGTTACAGTCCAGAGAAATGGCCGGGTAAGAATTATGGGAGCGAGAGGTGGGAGACCCCCATCAGTAGTAACCAAATTCACCTCTACAGGTTTGCTTTGGGACACCTGTTGCTTTCTCTCAGGTACTTGGCCAGTGCCTGAGGAAAGTACCAAGATGTGGGATTGATGTGGAAGATTCCCTGATGGAGCCAGAAGTGCCCATAGGTGGTTTAGGGAGCCACTGGTAAATGTTTCCATACTATATGGAAAGTGTCCAAAGGGCTGCCATGATAGCCAAGCCATGGAAGAAAGGTAGTCCATGTGGCTGGCAAGGGAGCCGAGCCAGGGAAACCCAGAGCAGAGTACAAGTTTGGGCTGTGTGCCCAGTGTGTTTCAAAGCCTGAGGGCTAAAGTGAAAGTGAATGTGTTCTGATCTCCATAAATCTGCATTACCAGGAGTGTAGTCCCGTGGGAGTCCATCTATGCTTTGTTATTCTGTTAGATATGAATAAAAGCCACACTTTAGAATCCCAATTTCTGGTATTGGACATTACAGTTATTGCTTCCTGTGTCCGGAGTTACTTGGGTGCCCCATTGCAGAGTAGCCAAACTAGCCAATGTGCCGAGTGACATACTTCTCCCCAAACCCAGCCCACCAGGTAGCGCTGTCAAGATGGAAACGGCATACCTGGGTGGGGGTTACATATGTATCTGCTATTTTTTAGTAATATATCATTTAGTGGGATCTTTCTCCTTCTGGGGAAAGAAAGACTACAGAAAGAGATGTTCATCCAGGTGTAGTTGTGGTGTAAATATCTGTCTCAGAGGCCCCTCTGAACTCTGCAGAAAGGGCTGAAGTACTAGGCATGCCCGTACAGCATGATGATGGGTGGCTCCTGATTCTCTACAGTGCCTCCAGCAAGCATGGGTGTTTGTAGGACCACGCATACTTGCTGCACTGGGGTTAAAAAATAATGTCTGAGGCTTTTCCAATTGTATTCTCTCCAGAACATCGAGCAGGATACTCTTTGGGTATTAGTGAAAATCTGTTGCCATTGTTCTGCTGAGATGGTACTGCCAGATCAGCATTCCTGTTTTCAAAAGCCCAAAACAAAGCGGGTGGACCCTCTGTCTGTAAGATACCGTACAATTGAGAAATTAGATGGTTGCTTAATGTGCCTCTTACTCCATTAGATAATATAGTGAGCAAGGGATGGACAGGGTGGGAGTGGGAGTGGTGCTCAACACCCAGAGCAGGTAGGATCTGAACTGAAAATATTGGAAGAGATCTGTATTTGGCAAAGTCAAGAGTTCCCACAGTGCCTGAAAGGTAAGGACCCCACCACCCTGAATTATCTGTAGAAGGAGCAAAGTCCCTGACGATGCCAGTTCTTGCATTCTAAATCTAATCAGGCTGGAGCAAAGTCCTAATGAAGATGTAGAGGTAACAGCCAGATTAACTGCCATTTAAGTCTATGCTTAGCCAGAACCCTGTATCAGGTGCGAGTTGCTGTTTGAACATACAGTATGGAGAGGAAAAGTAAAAGTGTGTGGCCATTGCCAATGAATTAAACAGCTGGAGGTCTGGTGTCAAAGTAGACAGAGCTGCCCACTCCAAGTGAACCTCTTGTTGTGACGGGGAATTCTGAAGCAAATAAAGTATGAATTGGAAGCCGGCCCAGTGGTGCTGAGGGCTGAGGTGCTGGTCGTCTTACCTTGCGCCACGCTGGCGACCCGAGTTCAGGAACAAGCTTGGGTTCCAGGGGTCGGCTGGGGAGAGAAAGGATCAAGCATTTAATGGACTGCTCTCCTCTCCTCTCTCTGGGGAGGGATCCAGGGCTTGCCTGGCATAGTAGCGGCCCCCAGTGGAGACCGGAGGCACTACTCAAGCTTAGGGCCAAAGTAGAGGGAGCAGTGCAGAGGACATCGGCTGAATAATATCATTGCACTGCTGCACTTCAGGGGACACATAAAAACATGGAAAACCCCAGCTGAAGCACTGCGGAGATGAAGGGGGCTCCAGGGACAGGCTCACATCCCACCGCTGGCCTGTCACTCTGGAGGACTCCAGCTGACCCGTCACCCGGTAAGGTCTCTCTAATTACAGCTAGACCACCAAGGAGGCAGACCCACCATGGGAGGTGATTAGGGAGCTAGGCCTGCCTGGGTGGTCAGTGAGTCCATCTGGAGATGAGGGGTTCAGGCAGGGAGTAGTAGCCTTGTTGAGTGAGCACCCTGGAAGGGTGCTCAGGATTCAGTGGGAGCAAAAGTAGAAGATAAAAAAACAATGATTTCATTTTTTGACTCCTAATCCGAAAACCCACAGGAGGAATGTGCAACAAGACCAACAAAGGAGATAAAGGGACATAAACATCAAAGAGGGAAGCTACCAATTGAAAAATAGCTGACAAATAAGACTGCAAAAGAGGTCAAAACCTAATATGAGTGGTCGGCCAAGGATTTACCACAAGATCTCCAGCAAACACCCACCTGTGGTCCTAGATAAGAAATAGTATGTACTGAGTCTTAAAAATGTATTCTGCATTACCAGGCAAACTCCTTAAGATAGACAGTCATTGTCAGCTAATAAGTAATAAGAGAGCACTTCTCCCAGTCAACCTGGTCACACTCAAGATGCAAATCTGTCAACCACTGAGTAAGAATAGAGGACACAGACTCTAGTGTTAAAGAAGGAATAAGATGCTCCTGAAGATTTCCCTGCTGGTGACAAGTAATTACATTAGTAAGGGTTGAGATTGACTTTGCAAAAAATACCTATGCCGTGCAGGTAAAGTCTACAGATAGGCACAGCATTGCAAATAGTGGTAGTAATCTGTAGAAGGTAACCCCTAAGTGGTCTGAAGATCTTTGAATGACTGAAAGCTCTTAGAGTCTATGACCTGGAGAAAATATTGCAAACCAACTCGGGCCCATGTATGCAAAAAAAAAATCAGATAAATTTAAGGGATTTTGCCAGTTCCAGGCCAGAGCTATTAGAACCACAGAATCCTCACCTATGTAACGTACCTATATCTTATGCCAGGTACGCAGAATTTCCCTGGTATATTGAGAAAAATTAGAAAACAGGATATAGCCTGGAGAAGAATATAGAGTATGGCCTGAATCATGGAGGCTGTTTAGAGCAAACTCAATATCCTTCCAGTGAGCCTCGAAACACACTTATGTCAAAAGACAAAGGATGCATAAATTACAAGCATCTGCATACCAACAAAGGTTGAGTAGATTTATCTTACCTTGCATGGGAGAAAGATGCAATAAAGAAACACTCAAACAGGGTTTTCGTCCTCCCCAAATAATCGAAAAATTATCCACTGCCAATCCCAAAAATAGCAGGTAGGGGGAAGAGGTGGACGAGTCTCAAAAAAAGTAAAATACATGGTAAGACATTGAAGCAGATGACTTCAGCTCATTGAAAAAAGGAAAAGCGAAAAGAAGACCAATGACTGAGATCCTCTGCTAAGGCTAGTGACAGGTTCATAATCCAATAAATCAAGATGATCCTGAGTCTTAGGAATTGACACCCCTGAATATTTTAAATAATTCCCATTCCAACGAACCACCAATAAGTCAACAATATGTGAGGGTGGCGAATAGTAAAAAGTTAATGATTCAGTTTTATCCTTACTTAAACAAAATCCAGTAAGGACTCAAATACATCCAAAAGAGTGAAGACTGCTTCTAAAGAGATGGTAAGCTCAATAAGAGTTAAAAAATATAATCTTCAAACAACGCTATCTTATATTCACGACCATCTAACGGTATACCGTGAAGAGTGGGCAAGTGTCTAATATGGAAAGCCAAAAGTTCAATATAAAGAGCAAACAGAAATGAAGAGAGGGGACAGCCCTGATGGGTACCTCTCCCCAGAGAGAAAAGAGTGAAAAGTAAACCATTAACTTTAATCAAGGCTAAAGGGAAGTGATTTAGTTCTTGCAGTATAGTAACAAAACCATGAGGAAAACCAAATATCTGTAATATGGACCAAAGAAATGGCCAAGAAACTCAGTCAAAAGCCTTCTCAGCATCCAAGTTGGCCAGGAACAGGGGACATGGTGCTGATGGACATAGTCCAATAGGAGTAAAGTATGACATACATTATAATGGGCTTCTCTTTTGTGCATGAACCCAGCCTGGTCCCAGTCCAGCAGGATGGGGAGAAGACCCTCCAACTGACAAGCACAAATTGACATAAAAAATGTATAATCAGAATTCAAAATAGAGATGGGACGATAAGAAGCAGGTACAGATAAATATTTTCCAGGTTTAGGAAGCATAGCAATTATTGCATATTGCCAGGATAGGGGAGGAATGTTCCCCTCTGGCAAATAATGAAAAAGGTGCAACAAGACAGGAGTTAATAAATCCTGAAGGTGTGCAAGTTTAAAGAATTCTGCTGGAAAACTGTCCATCCCAAGACATTTACCAGATTTAGCCACCTGGATACTACAAAGGAGTTCCTCCTGAAAAATAGGAGAAAGTAAAAGGCATCCATGATCAGGGGAAAGTGAAGGGAGATGGGCCTGGGACAAAAAAGAGGAGATAGACTGAGTGGCAGGTGAAGAAGTTTCCGGACAATGGAGAGATGAATAATAGGATAGAAAAATAGAAAGAATTTTGGTCCTCTGATTGGAGTGTTGCAGTTCAGTCACAGTGGCTGCTACTCTGTGGGCACAGAGATGTTGAGCCAAATGTTGCGCACCACAAGGGCCCCCCTCCAAAAACGTTGTCTCAGAAAAGTGCATATTCCACCTTCTGATCTAAAAGTTTTTGAAGATAAGCTTAAGTTTGCAAGATCTTCTCCTGAACTGACATATCACTTTATCCCCAAGCCATCTGTAAAGAACGCAAAGTAGCATACCATTCTTGCAATCTAACCTCCTTGGCAAAATGTATTGCTGAGGAATGAGCTAGGGCCACCTTTAACGTATCCCAGAGTATACTAGGAGAAACATTACCATCATTGTTTTCTTGTATTTGAGGATCTGATGAATTAACTTCTCTAGGAGAGAATAGCCCCGGATGCAATCTCCATACAGTGCGGCGAGATGATTTCTCCCCAAAAAAGGAAGCAATAATCAGATCATGGCCGGATAGGTGACTAGGACCATGTTCTAAAATACGAACAGTGTCAACATGTTCTAAAATAATAAAAAAGATAATCTGATCTGGCATGATTGCCCTGTCTAGAAGAATAATGCACATATTCCCGGAGACTAGGGTGCAAGACATGCCAAAGATTGACAAAACCAAGATATTACAAAGTTTTGTGGAGGTATCGATTAGTTCAGGCTACTAAATTTCTCAGAGGGATCGAGGGGGACACATTAAGGCTGGTCGTCGGCCCCCAGAAGCTCTGGGTGTTTAGATGGTCTGTTGTGAGTTTTTTAAGGGCTTTTATGGAAAATAAAACACACTTTTGTTACATCTTTCCCACCCGACTCCAGGGAGGCAAATTATTTTTCCCCTGGAGTCGGGGTGTATGTGGGTGACCTTCTCACTCTCCAGTGACAATGTGCTGCCTGCCCTCAGCATTGTCAGTCCTTCAGACTCCGTTTAATATTTCTGAATGATGACAAAATAATTCCTGGACTCTCTCTACTGACAGTCTACAAGCTCTGTCTACTGTGTAGTCTCTCCACTGCTGACAGATTATTTCTTTGCACAGAACTTTGCTGCCAGCTTCCTGCCTTCAGCACTCTCAGTCAGACTCCAATTTAGAATTTCTTCTGTGAAAATAATAATGAATTCTTCTCACTCTCTCCACTGACGGTCTTCTACAACTTAAACTCACTGCCTCAGTCAGACCTTCAGTTCAGACACGATCTTCCTGTGCTTAACTGCCAAGCCAGTTAATGAATACAAGAGCACAGCTGCCCTGCCCCTAGGCTAATGGCCCACCCACTGCCCCTCCCCCCACTCGCTGAGTTAGTAAAGTCAAAGATGAAGAAGGAGGAGGTCACTGGCACTGCCTACTGCAGAACTGAAAGCCAGGAAGCAAAGTTTGTATGGTAGTGCCAACACTGCCCACAATTGACTTTTAGCTGCTTGTTCTGCCATCTTAACCTGCAAAAACAAAAGAACTCACTCATCTCTCCCTGGCTTCTTCTCTCCAGTCTCCTGAAAGGCACTCTTGCTCTCCACTGCTGCTGAACTGCCACTCCCCATCCAGGCAGCCATTCACAAGTCACTTGACCAACCATAGCATCCTGAGAGAACCCACCTGACCCATTCCCACAGGCAGAAAAGGCAGTAGTCACAAATGGGCCAAAAACAACATACATAAAAAATAAATAAAATTTGTTTTAAAAAAGTCAAAGCTAGCTAGATCTGGAAAGTGACGGGGAGGAGTCTTACTCTACACAGTGACAGCATTCCTGGATGGATCCCCTAAAGTGCAGCACTGCTCGTCTGCCATTGGTGGTTCACTGTCACAGCCGATGAGTGGTACTAAAGTTCCAGAGTCCCATCCTCTGATTGGATCCCCCTTAAGTACAGCACTGACTCTGGGTAATCTGATAAGACCTTTCTACCAGGTCCCCTCGACTGCCTTTGATAGTTCAATTAAAGGTCCGCAGGCCAGCAGGTTTCAGGTAATCGGATAGTCTTGGGCTGGTCTGGCAAGCAGCAGTGGGGAAATGGGAGAAATGCATGGTGGGGCGGGTGGATCAGATCACACCGTCTCACTGGGACCAAATTCTCAAACCAGGACAAAATCCCAATATCAGGAAAAGCTTCAGGACACTGGGACAGCCCTTTGGATACCTGGACTGTCCCGATCAAACTGGGACATTTGGCAGCATTACAATTAGTCGAAAAAAAATTATAGAACCTAGGGTGGCATGCATAAAAGTCTTGATTCAAAGTAAAATTCAAATCCCCACCCCAAATCAATTGCCCTTGCAAATGATCTAAAAGTATTGAAAAAACAGAAGAAAAAACATGGGTCCCTGTGCAAGGGGGAAAATACTTATTTAAACAAGGTGAGGGGATGACCCTATAGGGTATCTGTCTTAATGAAGTAATAGAACAGAACAACAATTTCTGGACCATCCACTAACTTATAATAAGTGCAAGAAGACACCAACTTAGGGGCCTATGCATGAAGGTGCGTGAAAGAGTTACAAATGCAGTGAGCAGCTATGTGGTGCACTGGCTCCCCACAACACCATTCCTGAATGACCATGCCGCGACATAAACAAGGTCATGCCAAAGTGGGCAGCATAGGGTGAGTCATGGCGCATGGAGGTGTGCCACAGCTACGTGGCAATGCCCCTTGACCCCACCAAATAAGGTGGTGCTCCCTGCCCCATGCATCAGAACAGAAGTGAACTGTGTGCAGGAGAACACTGTGTAGACAATGGCAGAGGACACGAGAGGCATGCAGGCAGATGTCCAGGGCATGGAGCATCCAGATACAGAGCAGCGTGTGACTGGCCGACGCCGCAGATATGTGAGGTCGCATCTCAGTGTCTGTCCTCATGCCCTGAACTTCAAGGGTTGGCAGGTGGTGTCCATGATGGGGGACATCAGGACACACTATCACTGGCTGTATGGTTCACTGGCACTAAGCATGCCTGCCAAGGTGAAACAAATATTTTTGCTCAGTATTTACAAATGAAGAGGGGGAGATACCTAAAACAAACAATAGAAACACTCTGGATACAGAAGTTGATACCAGCCCATTTACAGAAGAAAGAGTTCTGAAAGGACTCTTGAAACTGAAGGTGGACAAAGCAATGGGGCCTGATAGGATTCATCCCAGAATTCTAAAAGAACTAAGGGTAGAACTAGTGACACCACTGACTACCCTCTTTAACAAATCATGGGAGGATGGGGTGGTACCTGAGGACTGGAGGAGGGCCGATGTGATTCCCCTTCACAAAAGTGGGAGCAGGTCAGAAGCGGGAAACTACAGACCAGTTAGTTTAACCTCAGTGATAGGGAAAATGATGGAATCACTTCTGAAGGAAAGAATTGTAGAGTACCTAGAGGCCAGAGGGGTACAGGACCCAAGGCAGCATGGATTCACAGCAGGAAGGTCATGCCAGACAAATCTAATAGATTTCTTTGACTGGGTGACCAAAGTAGTAGATCAGGGAGGGCTGTGGACATGGCCTACCTAGACTTTAGCAAGGCATTGACTCAGTCCCACACAAAAGATTAATAAACAAGTTAGCAAGCCTGGGGTGGGTCCCAAGATGATAGCCTGGGTAAAGAATTGGCTGGAGAATGGGACACAGAGGTAATAGTAAATGGAGTCACTCTGAAGAAGGGGTTACTAGTGGGGTGCTGCAGGGTTCAGTATTAGGACCGGTCCTCTGTCTTTGTAAGTGACATTGCAGAGGGACTGGAAGAAAAAGTATGTCTCTTTGCAGATGACACAAAGATCTGCAACAGAGTTGATGCACAAGGTGGGGTGGAAAGGATGAGAAGGGACTTGGCAAGGTTAGAGGAATGGTCAAATGTATGGCAGCTTAGATTTAAAGCAAAGAAGTGCAAGGTAATGCACCTGGGAAACAAAAACCCAAGGGAAGAGTACACAATGGGGGGTGAGACACTAACAACAACAAAAATGAAAAGGGACCTGGGGATAGTCATATCAGATGACTTAAAGGTTTGCAAGCAATGTGAGAAGGCAGTAAGGAGGGCTGGGGGGATACTGGGATGCATGGGAGGCATCACCAGTAGAAAACAGGAAGTTGTTATCCCTCTGTACAGACAGCTGGTGAGACCCCATCTGGAGTACTGTGTGCAGTTCTGGAGACCCAGTCTCCATAAGGACATAGACAAGATGGAAGCTGTCCAGAGGAGAGCAACTAAATGGCGCAGGGTCAGCACAGGAAGACATATGAAGAGAGACTAAAGGAGCTTAATATGTATAGCCTTGAGGAAAGAAGGGGGGCATGATGAAACATTCAAGTACCTCATGGGAATCAACAAAGTCCAAGAGGTAGCAACTTTCAAAAGAGGTGTGCAAGAACAAGGGCACAATTTGAAGATGGGGGGTGGCTCAGAGGTAATGTAAGGAAGTATTTTTCACAGAGAGGGTTGTGGTTGCATGGACGCCTTCTGAGGAAGTTGTGGAGTCAAAAACAGTGATTGAATTCAAGCATGCATGGGACAGCCATAAGAAATTCTAGGGGTGGGGTAGAAAAGTAGGCTGCTGGCTAACTAGGATCTGCAGCTTATCCATTAGGTAGGAAATGGGCAGACTGGGTGGGCCAAGCGGTCCTTATCTACAGTCAAATTCTATGTTCCTATGTTTAAGGCTGTGGCTCGAAATACAAAAGTGGTGTCAGTGCCGCTGGACCAGAGACACGGACCCTAGATGCCATCAATCATAAATCATGGGACCTGTGATCCAATGTAAAGAGGAAGGTTGTGGTGGCAGCATGGGCATGGCAGGGCACCAGAGGTGGCTCCTCAGTGAGGACAGCCAGCTTACATTGGTCAAGGGCATGCTAGAGGGCACCCTGACCAACACTGGTATCCATGGGAAGGTGGATGGTATGGACACCCTAGACGGTACATAGGTGGAGGGCAGACATGTGGATACATGTGCAGTGCCTTTAATTATGTACTAACAGTACTCTGTTAAACCCCCTACACCCAACAAGGCTGGCAGATGCCACTGCATTGACAGTGCCACAGCAGCGAGACACTGTAGAAATGCTGCCAGCAGAGGAGCACGGCAGACAGGTGGGACAAGGCACTGGTAAGTGATGATGCCACAAGCACTTCTGCGTGACACAAAATGTGTGCCATGACCAGTCCGACTAACAATACCCTCTACCCCACGGGTACCATGCATGAAACAAGGCCCCAATGGATAGCAACACCAAGGAGGACAGCATCCCTGATATGACCGATGAGGGTTCACAGGCCACGGTGGCTGCCAGCAGAGGAAGTGGCAGCATTGGACAGCGGCAGACACCTGGTGCCCAGGCACACCATGTTCACAACATGGCAGGTGCATGACCACAGCAACCCATGCATGGCATACCAACAGCAGACAGGAGTGCGCATGCCAGCCATGAGATGCAGGATGTGGAGGACAGTCCCAGTGAGAGACCTTCATAGCACGCACCTGGACATTGGCACACACAGCGCCTGCAGGCAACACTGGCTGACAGGTACCAGGAGCTGCATCAACCTGAGGGTGACTGCCTGTGGGTGACTGCCTGATGGAACAGAACTGTAAAACCAATGCGCTGTATGCCCTGACCTCCGAGTTGTGAGGCATATGTCATAGCATAGACCACATTGTGGATGCATTGGATTGGCTGGTGCACAACACTGTGGAACAGCAAGTGCCCCACACAGGACAAGCTGAGTGGGGAAACACACACAGGTGCCCACAGGCACAGGCAGCACACAAGGCCCCCCACAGACAGCGCTGGAAGACACGGCCCCCCCAGGGCTGGCTGGCACACCAGACCTGGCAGTGCTGTGTGACTGTGACACAGGCAGAAGCAGATGAACCAAAGGGCATGGGCACACAGGGCACCAAGGGTGACAGTACAGGACCCATGGTGGAACAAGGCAATGCCGATGATGTGGACATGAACGAACAGCAGATGGCCTGGGCACCCGCTGGATGGTGTACCCACACCCACAGCAGACAGCCGGCATCACCACAGAGGACAGGAACCCGGACCTCAGCCTGGCTGCTGGCCAAGCCCGGTGTCATGCTGACACATTAACGTTGCACACCACCAAGCACGTCCATACACTCCTCAGTTGTACAACATAAACGCAGGCCCCCACAGTGGAGCACCTCACCAACACACGCACACATAATAAGGTGCAGCACCAACACACACCAGAACAGTGAATAAGTGCACCAACATTCCACAGTGCAGGCTCCCTGACTGGGCTCTCCCTCCACAGCCTGACCCCACACTCTCTTTTCATCTGCAGTGCGGCTGGTTCTGCTAAAGCTGCCACCCACGCTTTCCAGCCAGCAAAGACTCCCTTGGAGCTAGGCAAGGAGTCACCTGACCAGGCACTCCCTCCACAGCCTGACCCCTCACTCTTTCTCCTCTGCAGTGCAGTTGGCTCTGCTAAAGCTGCCGCCCATGCTCTCCAGCCAGCAATGACTCCTCAGACCCAGGCAGGCAGAGGGCCCCTAACAGGCGCTCCTCCACAGCCTGACCACTCGCTCTCTTCTCCTCTGCAGTGCAGCCGGCTCTGCTAACACTACCGCCTGTGCTCTCCAGCCAGCAGATTTCCTAATCAAGACAAGGTACGACAATACTGATTGGCTCATTGAATTTTGTGACCTACACTGCCTGCTCCTGTTTGGATGCTTCTCCCTGCTACCGCTGCCCCACTGGCCTCACTAGAAACTGCAGCTACTGGCAGTTATAGGCCACATTTTGCTTTCCTTTTCTTTAGGTTAAAAAGAAATATATTATTCTTTTACTTCCTAGTTAAGTGGTTAGTTACTATATACAGCTATTTTAGCAAATATTGCCTGTTAGTTACTGATTAGAGCTATTTTAAATTGCTAATACTGCTTAAGTGTGTAGTGTGAAAAAAGTCTGCCTAGCCAGGCACTGTGTCTGTGCTTTTCCATTCTGTTGCTAATTTCTCATAAATCTTTCTCTGTCCTGCCTACCCCCTCCCCCACCGCTGCTGTTGTGTCTCCTCTACTTGTCTGGACCTCAGTCCACTGATTTTAGCCTATATTAACTTGTGCCTTCCTTCTCCTTCCACAGCGGAGGTCCCCTGGCCGAGCACCCATTTCACAGCCTGACCCCTCGCTCTCTTCTCCTCTGCAGTGCAGCCGGCTCTGCTAAAGCTGCCACCCGTGCTCTCCAGCTAGCAAAGACTCCCTCAGATACAGGCCCCACCACCCGGCGCATTACTTATATATCTGCTGTGAGTCACTTGATAGTTGTTTGTCAATTTTTTCGCAGGTTATAAAGATCTGCCAGTAGAGGGACCTTATTCTTTCATTTAAAGGAAGTTGAAATAATGGAGCCCCAGACTGTTGGTTATTTGTTGCAGCATTTTCTATGCTACTGCTTCATTCCGCCCCTTTCCCTACCCCTATCAAAAACAAAAACAACATAACTCAAACCTATAGAGACAGTTGACATCGCAGATGGACTAGAGGGTAAGGCTTGTCTGTTTGCAGATGACACCAAGATCTGCAACAGAGTAGATGATCCAGATGGGGTGGGCAGAATGAGAAGAGATCTGGATAAACTAACAAAATGGTCAGAAGAGTGGCAACTGGGATTTAATGCAAAGAAGTGCAAGATCATGCACATAGGGAAGAGAAACCCTGAAGTCACCTATAGGCTGGGAGGAGTTGCTGGCAGTCACAAGGGAAGAAAGAGACTTGGGCATCATCATCATCACCGATGACCTAAAATCATCAAGCAGACCTTTAAAAGCAGTAGGTAAGGCTAGGGGGATGTTGGGGTGTATTAGTAGGGTATCACAAGTCATAAGAGGGAGGTAATAATCCCTCTTTACAAGACACTGGTTAGGTCCCATCTGGAGTACTGTGTGCAGTACTGGAGGCCACACCTTCACAAGAACATTAACCAAATTGAGGCAGTCCAGAGAAGGGCAACCAAAATGGTGCAGGGACTGCATCAGAAGACCTATGAGAACAGATTAACGGAGCTCAATATGTATACCCTAGAGTAAAGGAGAGAGAGAGAGAGAGGTGATATGATTGAAACATTCAAACACCTTAAGGGCATTAAAAAGGTGAAATAGTCTAACATGTTTCAATATAAGAAAAATAGCAGGACACGAGGACACAGCATGAGATTAGAGGGAGGCCGATTAAGGGGTAACGTGAGGAAGTTCTTTTTCACAGAAAGGGTGGTGGATGCATGGAACGGCCTACCTCAGGAAGTGGTGGCTATGAATACAGTTCAGGGCTTAAAACATGCATGGGATAGGCATAAGGGAGCAATACAGATGAGTATGAATAGATAGGCCACTGACAGCAAAGGACAATGGCACATTCATAAGGTAGAAAAAGAAATGGGCAGACTAGATGGGCCTTGCAGTCCTTATCTGCCATCAACTTCTATGTAAGGTACCCAAACTCGATGTCTGCCCCTGCTGTCTCAAGTCTTATCTTTATTAGGAGCAAATGTGTAGTGTTAGCATCTCACCCAGGCACCAGCAACCTCACCCCCCCACTCACCTTCACACTCCCACTATAGGGCAAAAAATTTAAATGGACAATCCCTTGTAGCCACTGCTCCCATGCCCTTAAACAACTCAAGCTGCAGGCACATCAACTGATTTGGTTGCTGCTACTACTTTCCGGCAACACCCTTCCCAACCCAGGTCCTAGATTAATGGAGGCTAATACCATCACAAAGCCAGGCAATATCTCAATAGCCTCTATGAATATATGCAGCCTTCAATCCAAATTCGATTCCTTACAAGCATGGGTGATACAACATAACCCAATTGGTTGAGACCTGGCCCCCAACCTCTTATAATGAAATGCAATTCTCGGGCTCTAACTCTTTCCAGCTTGATAGAAAGGGAAAAGAGGAGGTGGGTGCATAATTTACATTAAGAACCACCTTCAGGGTGGGTACTGCCGCATGCTAAAACTAGTAAGGACGTGCAAATATTATCATTAAAACTAATTCTTAGTGCGCATGATAAAGGTTTAACCATGGTCTCAGTTTACATCCTCAAAGTAGAAAGTGGAAGGTTTCAAGATGCTGCATGAATACCTCTCCTACCAGCCCCCAAACTCTGAAGTACTAGTGCTGGGGACTTTACCATTAATTGGCTGTCTCCGAACACTGCCCCCTACAGAAGCACCATCTCTGCATAACCTAGAACAATTAGTCAGCCTGCCCACCGCTCTAATTACAGCACATCGACCAGTGCCTTAATTGATTGGTTACTAACTAACCACCTTGACAGGATCCCTCTCACAGTTGTGTTCGAGATCTTTAAGTGACCACTGTCCTATCCTCTGTGAGTGGTCTAATAGGTCAGCCAAACTCCCAACAAATATGTTTATGTCTCAGAATTTAAGACAAGGACAGCAGGGTCAATTAAAACAACATCTTAAGCAACAGAATTGGGCTAATCTCTTTGCAGCTGTTGATGTCGATGATACACTGGAATATTTCATTAAGGCCTTTAATGATGCCTGCGATATTTATACTCCCAAAACCAAGAGGAAGGTCAAAAATACCCATAAGTCCTGGATCACCCCACAGCTCTTACAGCAACTCCAGGCCAGGGATAAGCTATGGCATAGGGTTAAGAGTGCTGGCGCACAAATCGACATCCAAAACTACAAGGCGGACAGGAATAAATGTACCCAGGCCATCCACCAGGCAAAAGCCTCCCATTTTCAAACTGAATTGGAGAATTCTTGAGGTGACAGATGTAAATTTTGGCAAAATATCAAAGCTCTCACTGGTGAACCAGATAAAGCAGTACGATCCTTGCTTAACCTGAATGGGACCATCACTCAGGCGCTACAACCATTGGCAATGTTTTCAATAAAGCTTTCATGGATCTAAGCAATGTGCTGCCCCTGCATACCTATGCCCTGTAAATGTTGACTCACATGATACTCCTATCACCCAGCCCTCTAATCAAATTCCACCTTTTATCTTAGGGTAATTTCTAAAACAGAAGCTAAAAGTACCTTCAGAGCGTACTTGGAAAATCAAGGCACAGTGGAGATGGTCTTGACTTGAAGCTAATCTCCCTAACCCTCGATGAAGTCTTAGCACCGCTGACACAAATTCTCAACCTCTCCCTCATATCCGACAAATTCCCCAAACTATGGAAAGAAGCAGTTGTAACCCTGGTCTTCAAAAGTAGAGAAAGGTCACTCCACTCAAACTACAGACCAATCTCTATTCTTTCCCCAGTCTCCAAAGTTTTCGAGAGGATAGTCTATGATCAGTTCATAGATTATCTTGACAAATACCAATTGTGTCCACAGCAACATGGATTTAGTACTAGGTACAGCACTATATCCGCTCTGCTCGAGTTCACAGGTTATATTCATGATGCCTTTGATTGAGGTGCTTGGTTGGAGCTTGTTTATTGATCTCACCAAGGCCTGCGACACGGTCAGTTATGAACTCCTGTTAACCCAGCTAGGCATTATGGACAGGCTGACCCTCGGGCTGGACTTCCCGTGGAGCTGCTCCCATCCACCTGCTGACTCTGCCGGACTGACCCTCGGGCTGGACTGCCCAAGGAGCTGCTCCCGTCTGCCCTGCCAACTCTACCCAGACTGACCCTTGGGCGGACTGCCCACAGAGCTCCTCTCGTCCACCCTGCCGACTCTGTCCAGGTACGCTGGAGACCATGCTCACAATTCCTTTGTCTACCTTATTCAAATTTGGCTCCTTTTTTATTGCGACCACCAACTCACTTTTGGGGGCATCCTGACTAGAAATCCGGCTCAAACAGCTGAATGTATTTCCCCAAATACTTTTACCAACATCCTGTAACATTTTTAAATAATTTTATCAAGTTAAAAAATGTTAAATATATAGTGCTGACTTAATCACTTCTACCACGGGAGCCGCTAGCATTCTTTTAACTTATGTCCTGCTAAACCTGAAAAATCTTTAGTATTTATTTAGGCACAACGAGCTGCAGCTTGAGTGTAATTTCTTAAAGACTGCAGCTGGACAATAATCTTCTGTGCAGGCGGAGTTTCAATTGCTGTGCAGGCTGCGTGTTTCCTCGACTGGCTGTTTGTGGTGCACTGACTCACAGCTTAGTTTGGTGAGCTGCCAGGCTGATGTGATGTACTGAATTTGTGTTCTCCATCAAAGGTACAGCTGGATAGTGTATTATTTTGACCCTACTTCTGAGAGCCTGTTTATAAGTATTTTTCACTGTTTATCCTAGTGCTTGTTTAATTAAAAAAGTCTAGTCTGTTTCCCCATGATTGATGTAATTTTGCCTTCTGTCTCTCTGCTAACCCTTAAAACCTCTGTCCTTATTTCAATTTCTCTGTCTTCCCTCACCCTTTCACTCTCTCCTTGCTCCTCCCCTATCCTGATTTGCTCTGGTTTCCTGTCTTGCCCTTCCCTGTGCTGGATATTTATTTGACCTACCCTCCTTTCTTTCTTCCAGACTGACCCTCGGGCCGGACTGCCCGTGGAGCTGCTCCTGTCCGCCCTGCCGACTCTGCCCAGGTACGATGGAGACCCCGCTCACAGTTCCTTTGTCTACCTTATTGAAATTTGTTGCCTTTTTTATCGCGGCCACCAACTCGCTCTTGGGGGCATCCTGGCTAGAAATCTGTCTCAAGCTGCTGAACGTATTTCCCCAGATACTTTTACCAACATCCTGTAACATTTTTAAATAATTTAATCAAGTTAAAAAATGTTGAATATATAGTGCTGACTTAATCACTTCTACCGCCAAGACCCGCCAGCATTCCTTTTAACTTTAGTCCTGCTAAACCTGCCAAACCTTTAGTATTCATTTAGGCATAACGGAGCTGCAGCCTGAGTGTAATTTCTTACAGGCTGCAGCTAGACAGTAATCTTCTGTGCAGGCGTAGTTTCAATTGCTGTGCAGGCTGCGTGTTTCCTCGACTGGCTGTTTGTAGTGCACTGACTCACAGCTTAGTTTGGTGAGCTACCAGGCTGATTCCCTGCAGTCTCTGTGCGACTGGTTGCCTCCACCCACCCCCAATACCCTCCACCCTTAGCTAGTGTTAAATATAGGGTAGATATCCTCTTGTGAGATTTCTTTGTTTTTTTTTTCTATCTCCCAAGTTTCTCATTTGCTCCTTATGTATCTTCCCCACTAAAGGGTTGTCTGACCTCTTTTGAATATTTCCTTAGCTATCTTTGCCTCAGTGCTCCCTAAGTAAATCTCCCCAAGCTGTCCTCTCTTGGTGGAGTATTTGGCACTTCCTTCTCCCACCCTTGCTGAGTAACCTCATTTTTCTGTTCTGCTGTTGAGTCTCCTTACTCTGCTCATAACTGCTTTACCTTTCTCACTGCTTCTCACTGCTTACTGGGAGGCAGTATATTGCAGTGGTCTAAGGCTCTGAGCTGCAGATCTGGAGACCTGAGTTTGAATCCCACAGCCCCACTTGCATACTGTGTGACCCTGAGCAAGTCACTTAACTTCCTTGTGCTCCCAGGTTGCACTTGTAAACAAGCTTTCAGCTTAGTGTGCCACTCCTGGTTAAACAATTGATAAAAAAAAAAATCACTTATGTTTCACGTTGTTAACTATTTACATTTCTACACATCTCTTGCTGTCTCCACTTGCCTCTCTCTTCTCTGTACTAGTCGCTCCTCCCTACTCATACTCCTTTTTCACTATGTATTTGAGGGCTTTATACCCCCTTGTGCTATTACTCTCTTTGCTATTTATTCTTGAATTTTCTGCTGTTCCTTCTGTGCCTCCCTCAAATCACCATACATATTCTCTTGAGAACTTCTGCTACTCTAACTTACTGACAGGGCCTGACCCTTATCCCTCACCTCTTCCAGGGCTTAGCAATAGATATTTAGGGGTATTACTTAGATATATCTTGCAGAGGTTCCCTATCTCCCCTGGTTGTGCCTCTCAGGTGTTGCTGACTGCAACATTATGAATAATAACCCTATCTCTTACCCTGGCTGGGGATATTAAAACCAACCACAAGCCCTTCTATTTTTACTAATACAACCCAGTCTCACCCCTCAAATTGCTTGCCACAATCATCCTGTCTACTTTGCTCACCTTAACATAAGAGCCTTACTGCCAACCTCCTGAACTTGAAGCTTGGGTATGCTCTACTAACCCTGACTTCTTAGCCTTATCTGAAACTTGGCTGAAGCCCTCTATGGCAGACTTCCTCTGCTCTATACCAGGCTACAATATGCTTTGGACTGATCACCATAGCTCTAAAGGGTGGGGTTTGGTCCTGACTAAAAATCTCATCTTAACATGTCCATCATACAGGGTCCCTCCCTGACAAACTGTGAGGTCCTTCATTACTGCCTAGTGCTTGGGGGTGTCAAAATGCTCCACATCTTCTGTTTTTATATACCTCCCAAACTCTCCAAACTAGGTTTTGAGGAATTCATTGAGTTTGTGCTGTCTGTGTCATGGAAAAATGAGGTAATCTGCCTGGGAGATTTTAATCAGGACTGGACCGGGCCTCATTCCTCTCTCTCCTATCATCCATTACTAGCAAGGCCAACCTTGCTCAACTCATCAGGCCCCACTAGAATCTCTGCTGGGGCTCCTAAACACCCTTACAGACTGGACTCTGACTAATAGGAAGAAGTATCTCCCTAATGCTGGGTTCGTCCTGACTCCATAGCGATTACTGCCCAGTTTTCTGTGTTTGGGACTCCTCACCTCCTCCTACCCCCAAAGTACTATCTTTTCCAACTTCTCCGACCTCAACACTGCTGCTGCCTTACATGATCTAAACCAGGCTGACTGGTCCCCTCTCTACATAACCAATGATATCAACTGTGCGACTGATTATTTCAATACTACCCTTCTCTCTCTTAGACACCACATCCTGGTCACCACCGTAGGGTAAAAGGAAAGGTCACTAAATGGCTCACTTCCCCCTACTCCAGCTGCTGAAACATAGGGATAAACTCTGCTCAGTCTGGAAGTCCTCCTCCCTTCAAGCTGACTTCGATGCCTACAGGTCGTTGCGCAGCACCTGTAAAAAAGAGATTCTCCCTGCCAAGATTATGTACTACTGGAACCTGCTCAGTGCCTCTGTCTCAAACCCAAAATGGTACTGGTCTCACATTAAGGAAATTCTTGGTAATAATAAGACTCTGACTGCAAACGATATGCTCATAAACTATATCCACTGTAATAATCCTCTCACTATAGTTAGTGCCTTCAATGCCCTCTTTTCCATTCTTCCCACCCCCACTTCTCCACCTGTTATTCCCCTGGCCCCCCCCCCCACTACTGCTCCCACCACTCTGGTGCTGGCCCCAGTTACGTGCCAAGAAGTCCTTAAGTTACTTATTTCTGCACATGGCAGTGCAGGTCCTGATGGTATAGATCTAAGGATCCTTAAACAGTTCGCTTCTCATCTTGCTGAACCATTTACCAGGCTTTTCAATCTCTCAATCAGCTCAGCCTCTGTCCCTTCAGCCTGGAAAACTGGCAGAACTATACTGGTGTATAAGAAAGGTGACGCTAATATCCTGTCAAACTATTGTCCCATTTCACTTCTGCCTACGACCAGTAAGCTGCTGGAAAAAATTATTCATCGGCAACTGCAATCACTCGGAGCCTGAGGAACACGTGAGGTGATGGGGCAGGGGAAGAGAGAACCTTACAGAAGGAGACAGTCTGAGAACGATTTTGAAGGTAGCTGGCAAACCAAGATAGGGTAGAGTCAGAGGCTCCGAGTGATTGCAGTTTGTCCAGTAGTAGGGGGTGATGTACCATGTGAATGTGTGACTACTTGTCTCCTGTTACCACTATTTAGGACTATTGATTTGTTAACTGAATATTTTGCAACAATTGTATGACTGCTCTAACCTGTATTATTCTTGCTGTTATTCTTATGCTGTTTTTTTTTGCATATGTTAATGCTGTTTGAGTAGTTTGTCCTGCAGTTATCTTTGCCTGATGTACCTCATTGTTGTCATTGTCATTGTTGTCTTAGCTGTATTATTGTAACTGTACTCTCCAGGGTCGTGCTTGAAAATAGGCAGTTTTTGCCTAAGCGCACATACCGGTCATCAAAAGCTAATAAATAAATAAATATCTCCAAACTCATTATGCTGGTTCAGAAGCTGTCTATCAGATTGGGAACAAAATGTAAATTGGCTGCATGTTCTCCAATAGCCAGTGGTGAGCACTGGAGTCCCCAGGCCCCTTGCTGTTTAGTCTTTTCTAAATTGACTCCCCTTGCATGCAGTGACAAAATCCTACTTTATGTGGATGCGCAGTGTTGCTCACAAGCCAATCTGACCCTTAATCCTGGAACAACACCTGCAGGCTATCAACAATGATGAATACAAGTTCATAAATTCAAATTTACTGGTAAACTACAAAAAAAAAAAACAATGATATTTGCAGCAGCGCAGATAAACACAAATCATCCACTCTCATAATAAGAAACAAGCAAAATGAGCCCCTTGAGATGGTCAGCAATTTAAATATCTTGATGTCACCCTGGATAGTTCCCTCGCATACTCGCAGCATGTTGACCAGGTTGCCAAGGCTGCTAACAGATGCCTAGCCCTGCTCTACAGACACAGGCACTGCCTTAATTAAACTGCACTCAAGCTAGCCATTACTAGCTTAGACTTCTACATAGACTATGACCTAGTCATTTACAGCACGACCTCAGACACCACACTCAATGGGATTTCCATCATGATGAACAAAGCCTGTAGATTACTCCTCGGGGCCCCACCCCTAACTCACACCTGTGACCTAGATGTGCATATAGGTTGGCTTGACCTTAAAAACAGGATTCACTACCAGTCATGTCTCATTGCCAAAAAGGCCACCCTTAGTCTGGTATTCATAGAAACATAGAATTTGACGTCAGATAAGGACCGTTTGGCCCACCTAGTCTGCCCATTTCCCTACCTAACGGATAAGCTGCTGATCCTAGTTAACCAGCAGCCTACTTCCTCCTACCCCCCCCCACTAGAATTGCCTTATGTCTGTCCCATGCATTCTTGAATTCCCCACTATTTTGACTCTATGACCTCCTCAGGAAAGCTGTTCCATGTATCCACAACCATCTCTGTGAAGAAATACTTCCTCACATTACCTCTGAGCCGTCCCCCCTCTATCTTCAAATTGTGCCCCCTTGTTTTTGCACATCTCTTTTTTTGAAAGATGCTACCCTCATGGATTTTGTTGATTCCCTTGAGGTATTTGAAAGTTTATATCATGTCCCCCCCCCTTTCCTCGAGGCTATACATCTTTAGTTCCTTTAGTCTTTTTTCATATGTTTTATGATGCAGACCCTGCATCATTTTGGTTGCCCTCATCTGGACAGCCTCCACCCTGTCTATGTCTTTGTGGAGATGGGGTCTCCAGAACTGCATACGGTACTCTAGATGTGGTCTTACCAAGTGTCTGTACAGAGGGCCAACAACTTCCTGTTTTCTACTGGCGATGCCTCTCCCTATGCATCCCAGTATCCCCCCAACCCTCCTTACTGCCTTCTCACATTGCTGGCCCACCTTTAGGTCATCTGATATGACTACCCCCAGGTCGGTCCCTTTCCATTTTTGTTGTCAGTATTTCACCCCCCATTGTGTACTCTTCCCCTGGGTTTTTGTTTCTCAGGTGCATTACTTTGCACTTCTTTGCATTGAATCTAAGCTGCCATACATTTGACCATTCCTCCAACATTGCCAAGTCCCTTTTCATCAATTCCACCCCACCTTGTGTATCAACCCTGTTGCAGATCTTTGTATCATCTGCAAAGAAACATACTTTCCTTCAGTCCTTCTGCAATGTCACTTATAAAGACATTAAAAGGATCGACTGTTTACGAACCCTGCGGTACCACACTAATAACCCTCCTTTCTTCACTGTGGACTCCATTTACTATTACCCGCTGTGTCCTGTTGTCCAACCAGTGTTTTATCCAGGCTACCACCCTAGGACCCACTCCCAGGCTGGCTAATTTGTTTATTAATCTTTTGTGCGGGACTGTGTCAAATGCCTTGCTAAAGTCTAGGTAGGCCATGTCCACAGCCCCTCCCTGGTCTACTGCTTTGGTCCCCAGTCAAAGAAATCAATTAGATTTGTCTGACATGACCTTCCTGCTGTGAATCCATGCTGCCTTGGGTCCTGTGCCCCACTGGCCTCTAGGTACTCAACAATTCTTTCTTTCAGAAGTGATTCCATCATTTTCCCTACCACTGAGGTCAAACTGACAGGTCTGTAGTTTCCTGCCTCTGTCTTGCTCCCACTTTTGTGAAGGGGAATCACATCCGCCCTCCTCCAGTCCTCAGGTACCACCCCATCCTCCCATGATTTATTAAAAAGGGTAGTCATTGGTGTTACTAGTTCTTCCCTTAGTTCTTTCAAAATCCTGGGCTGAATCCCATCAGGCCCCATTGCTTTATCCACCTTCAGTTTTAAGAGTTCTTTCAGAACCCTTTCTTCTGTGAAAGGACAAATATCAACCTCCCTATCCAGAGTGCTTCTATTGACCGGATTAGGTATTTCCCCCTGTTTTTCCATTGTGAATACTTAGCAGAAGTATTCATTCAGTATCCTGCTTTTCACTGTCGCTTTCTGCCCAACCACCTTCCTCTTTGTTCAGCCTCAGTATCCCTGCCTTAGTCTTTCTTTGCTCCCTAATGTATCCTATAAAGGTTTATCCCCTTCTAAACCAAGTTGGCTATCTTTTCCTCGGTTTGGGCCTTTGCTATTCTGACTGCCTTACCTGCTTCCTTCTGCTTTAACTGGTACAGTTCTCCATCCTGCTCCTTCTGTGTTTCCTTATACTTCCTGAATGCTATCTTTTTTTCCCTTACCTTCCCCGTCACTTCTTTTGAGAACCATAGTGTTTTTTTCTTTCATTTTGATTTGTTTATTTGCTTCACACAAAGACTTGTTGCCTCTGTGATAGCAGTTTTGATGTTTCCCCATTGTTGCTCCACCCCACCTTCTTGCCTGTTTGCTAGTGCTTTTCTGAGGCACTCTCCCATTTAGACAAAATCAGCCCTCCTGAAGTCCAGTACCTTCACTTTTGTATTGCTTGATTCTACAGCTAAGTTTTTGGTGGTCGCTTGTTCCCAGAGGCTACCATTTCAAGATCAGGGTCCTCTCTCCATCCCATTTGAGAGTCCCAGGTCTAAGACTGCTCTCTCTCCCGAGTGGGTTCCAAAACTAGCTGTCTGAGGCATGCTCCCTGTAGGGCATCGACAATGGCCCTGCTCTTGGATGTGGCTGCAGCAAAGGTGCTCCAGTTAACATCTGGCATATTCAGGTCCCCCATCAGCAATATCTCCCCTTTCCTGCCATCCCAAGAATGCCTTCTATCATTTCCTTGTCCATTTCCTCCCCCCAAGATGGGGGTCTGTATACAACCCCTGTGCAGATTATGGAGCCATTTCCAGTCTCCAGGGTGACCCACAGTGCCTCCTCTCCTCCCTGTTTACCCTTTAGTTCTGTTGCTTTGATCTCTTCCCTTACATAGAGAGCTACTCCTCCTCCTCCTCCTTTGCTTCCCTCCCTGTCCCTCCTGTAGGTTATGTACCTAGTATGTTAACATCCTATTCATAGTTCTCTGTGTACCATGTTTCTGTGACTGCCACAATGTCCAGGCATCCCTCTTCCATCAAGGCCACCATTTCAGGGAGCTTTTTACCTAGACTACGGGCATTAGTACTCATTACCCTCCATTTTTGTATGGCTTTATTTCTTTTTGCCCCATCCCTGTCCCTACTGCCTTTGTCTTTTTCTCCATTTACCCCTGTCCTTCTTGCTATCGGCTGCTCTATTTTGGTGTTTACCTCACTAATTACCCTGATTTTTTGGGGGGGCTAGGATTTCTCTTCTCCTCTTCAGTGCCTTCCCCCTTGGCTAGTTTAAATGCTTGCCACTGAAGCATTTAAACCTGTCACCTAGGATCCTGGTTCCCCTCCAGGATAGATGCAGACCATCACATCTGTATAGGCCTGCATCCCTCCAGGTGGAGCCCCTGTCCCCAATGAAGCCAAATCCCTGAGTTCTGCACCAGCTTTTCAACCAGTCACTGAATCCCATGGTGCGGAGTACCCTAGCCTTATCCATGCCATAGGCAGGTAGTACTTCTGAGAGATTACCGTGTGTCTACTTGTCTAAGGCCCTCCCAACTCACAAATTCCTGTTGCACTGCTCTGATCCCATTTTCAGCCAGGTCATTCTTCTCTGGGTGGATAATGACATCCAGCTCCCTCCCCTTGCGCTGCTCCACAATCCTGAGAATTCATTTCCTGTCCTCAAGCCTTGGCACCAGGCAGGCTCCTTACCTACCTTTCCTCTCCTCCCCCATTTCTACCCCCTAACAATTGGGTCCCCACCAGGAGTTGTTTCTTTCTCCTGTGGGGTTCTGACCACCCTCCTGTGGGTCTCCATTGTGGAAGTTCCCAGCATCCTCCTTGGTCTCCACTGCAGGTGCCTCCATAGAGGAACCATGCTTTGCCAGAGTGGTGAATGATTGTGGAGAGGCACAACTGGAAGGATGCACCTCTGTTCCACCACCCTCACCCTCCCTGAGCCCAACATTGTCCAATCACTCCTCTTTCTTGGCAACCTCTGAGGCAGTGGCGGTGGCCTGGGTGGTCCCTGGGTGGGGAAGCAGGTTTCCCGAATCCTTGCCAGGTTAGCATGGAGATGAACAACCTCCTCCCTCAGACCAGAGAGGTACCTGCAAATAGGGCAGCAATGCAGTTTCCAGAATGTCTCCCGGAAGACTGCTGCTCCACAGCCAGTGCATTGCACCACTCCCCACATGTCTGTGTCCCTTCCAGTTACAGAAGTTTTTTTGTTTTTTGTTCTCAACTCAACAGTGTTCAGGCAATCACCTGCCCAGCAGCTACTGTTAGACTAACCAGAGCAACCAGTTACAGTTCTTATAAGGTCCCATACCACTGTACCTCACAAGGCCAGAGATCCTTCGCTTACTGGGCCCCTCTCTGGCTAAACTCTCTACCTGCTGATCAAATTGCCGAACCCCAAATGGGTCCTTTTAAAGCAAAACTCTGTGCTTATCTCTTAGTACGTATGGTGTGACGTTTCCCTGAATAGATTGAGCATCCTGATTGACCCTATAATCATAGCACTTGACACCCCAGCATAGCTACTTTACCCATTTTTCCTCTATCCCATCCCACTTGTTGTATTGTTCCTACTATATCCGCTCTCCATTCATGCCACCTCCCCACTACTCTATGCTTTCCTACTAACTACATCCTTTCTCCTTTACCACTCCCCTTGACAAAACAAATTGGCCCAGCCGGTTTCCTGCACTGAATATCCTAATCCCTCCTGTCTCTGAGTTTAGTCAGTCCACTAGAAAGCTCTTGCTTTTACTATCCATATTTGTATATTCATTTATGTGTTACTACTGTACCGAATTTTTATGCTGTATTTACAATAATGATTTTGCCTGGGGACATCCCATGATCTCTGTTTGTTATCACCTGTTATTGTTTTCAAATGATTCTGTTAATGACATGGAACCTCTGTAAATGAGCTTTTAGCTCAAAGGCTGTAATCCGAGAATTCAATAAATAAATAAATAAATAAAAACATGTACCCACACACTGCTGTAATGCACACACATGCCCCTACACTACACTGGTGCACCAACAGATGCACACACAATGATGTACAGCACAACATAAAGGCCCCCCATCCCAGTGAACAGCACTACAGACCGCACCCTCCAGTGACATGCACCACAGACAGGCCTCCACCCACCCTGGAGTATGGCACAATAGCATGACCCATCCCCCCGGCTGAACTGCAAGAGTTGGGGATGAACCACGGTACCAGTGGCACTCCCCACAAGGGAAGCAATGGGCCCCAACACATGCATCTGGTGGGGTACAGAAATGGTCACAGGCTCCTGCCAGTGGGTGATAACATGTGGCATGGGCACACAGCTTTCTGGCGGACCCCCAACCCCGAAAGGGTGTGTTCAGTGTAGAGCTCATCTCTGCACACCCTCTATCTGCCACAGCAAATGCACACACTGGTGGTAGCTCCATGATGCCCACAGTGTGGCCTGGCACAGCTGCACATGTGTGACAGTCACGCACATACCCTGCATCCTGTGCCTTGCACCCTGCAGACCACAACTGGTCCAATGCCCCCATGGTGCACAGCCTACCACCAGAATGTTCCCATCATGAGTGCTGCCCTAGCTTCTAGACCACCCGTGGCCTCAGGCACCCAGCAGGTGTCCGCATCACCATCACCTGGCAGTCTTTCTAGTGGCTGTACCCCCAGTATGGGCACATCATGCCACAGACTGTACCCCCAGTATGGGCACATCATGCCACAGAGTCAGGTTGTGTAGCATGGCACAGGCCATGAGCACCCTGCACGCCTTCCCAGGTGCCAGCATGAATGTCCCCCCAGTATGGTCCAAGCAGCTGAAGTGTATCTTCAGAGGTTTGATGGCCCTCTCAATGATGTTCCTCATTTCCAGTGTGCATGGTTGTATGCCTGCTCTGCAGCTGTGGTGGGTGCTGGCATTGGTGTCATCAGGTTGGGCCTCAGGGGATAGCCACTGTCACCTGTGCAGGGGAGAGAGGGAACAGTGTCACACGCATGCCACTGTACAGGTGCTACACACACACAGGTGGACTGTGCCATACTCACCCAGCAGCCGTCCGTCGATGCCCCTGCATGGAGCATGCCACCAAAGCACGATGCATCCAGGATGAAGGCGTTGTGGCACATAGGGTACTCAAGCAGATATTTGTGAACACATCATGGTCGTAGCACAGCATCTGGCAGTTCATACTTTGGAATCCTTCCTATTTCTGTATGCTTCCTCCTGCATTGGCGGTCCCAGTATGGTGATGTGGGTGCAGTCAATCACACCCAACACATTTGGCATGCCATACAAGTCATTGAATGCCTGCTTCAGACATCATCAGTGGATGTTGGGAAGGCCATATATGTGTGCATGTGGTCCAGCATGGTGTCCATGACCTCCAACATGGCATTGGACACTGAGGACTGGCATCACCCACAGTGTTGCTGGTCACCCTTTGGAAGGAGCTGGTGGCATAGTATGCGCACACACAACACTTTCATTTCCACAGTCATTGCCCATGATCGGCATGTCCATGGGCGATGTTGATCATGGGCTACAGCAGATGACAGTGCTCAATGCAGTGTACCTCCTGCAGTGTGGAGGCATCCATGGGCGGAACACCCTTGGCAGTGGCTGCCTCAGCAACAAAAGCTCCTTGTAGAGCAGTTTCATGTTCATCAACCGGTCAGAACACATTCTGCCATGTCATGCCTTTTCGATTGCACTGTGAGGGCACCGGTGTGAGCCGTGTTATACCTCCATGCACACATGCATGTGTCTTTAGGAGAGTGGGCTATGCCACACATGTGTGTGGCCCGGCATGGTGGTGAACACATGCAGGCATGCGTGCTCATGGGTCATTGTGCCCTGAATCACACAGAGCACAACTCTGCGAGCATGGAGAAGATGGTAGTTGAGGACGTGGAATGATTCCCACTTTGCCTGTACTGGATGGCAGAGTCCGACTATTGTGACTCCAGGGGATACAGGACCCAGTGGCTTGTGCAGGGCCATGAGTAGGTGGGTAGTGGGGGATCACATGGGGACACAAATCAGTGCAGGTTGTGTATGCTGTGCTGTGTGCTAACCCATGTCCTTTTTCTCTTTCCCATCCCACACAGAACTAGACGGGCATGCCTTTGCAGTTGGATATCTGCAGGGTTGAGCAGCCAGATGGAGCCTCAGTGATGGTCATAGCCCCCATGAGGAGGAAGAAATGGAGGTGGCACCTGCCATTCCCGAGGTACTTGGCCAGGAGGATGGTGGAAGGCTGTGTCCATTATGAGGGCAAAATGGAAGACATTGGGACAGAGCCAGCCTGGTGGGTGACAGTCCCATCTATGGTAAGTTCTTAGCATGTGCATGGGCATGCCGTGGGTGGGGTGATGTGTGTGCAGGGTTGGCACTGTGGTTCCACAGTGGCAATGCTGCATGGTGCTACACACTACTGGGTGCCCATGGTTGGTGTCCCACCCACATATCTCCTGACCAGGGCCGGAACAGGCCATGCAGCCCCATAGGGTGTGTGCTGTTGCAATATCACACTCTTCCTACACCCATACAGGAGAAGTGTCTGGATGCCTCTGGGTGGCTGTCCATTGTCAGGGACATGCTAGACACTTGGGTGTGCACCACTCTGATGTGTGGTACACATGAGCACACCAATGGTCCATGTGATATGCAAGGGCATAAATGTGATGCAGAGTATGTTGGTCATCTGTAGATACAGTCCCTCCATATATGTGCAGGTCAGATGGGTGCCCATTCCACCGTGGCTTGTGGACAGGCCTGGTGCCAACTATGTGGCATGGTGGTCCATGCTGCATGTTGCTGCCAATGCCAGGCCATTCTGGGTGTGCATTCCCCACAGGGCACCACACATCCTCATTATGGCCCATCATGGTGCCTGCCCCTGAGTGCCTCCCCATGCCTGCCACACTGGTGAAGGTGGCATATGCCACTGCACCAGGCAACAGTGTTGGACATGGGCCCTCATACCATGGGATGTAGCTGCGGACATGACCATGCATGCCTGGGATGTTGTGGGCACCATTGCACATAATGTACAGGGCCTATGTGCTCTGTGGCAGCATACGCTGGTCACACTGTTTGCCGCCTTGTACGTGTCTACAGCACATACGCTGTATGAATCCCTTAATCCATATTTTATTGGAATATTGTATATGGAAGGGAGAAGAAATAGAAACATTGAAAAATGAATAGTTAACTCTTGATATCTGTGTTTATTTAAGATCTCCATTGCATGTAGTTGTGAAGATTGGTAGTGCTCCATAATAGGAAAAATCTAATTTGTATTTAAAATGTGGTAGAACAATATGCACTTTGGAGTACAGCATTTAAATCCTGAGCTGCTAAATGGTGTGGGTATATGTTTATATGTAGACATAAGCATTATAGTATTAGATTATAGCAGGTATTGAATAGTAATATAAATATACATTTATGGAAGACTAGGTTTGCTAGGTTGCTTGAAAGGACAGAGCAAATAACCTTACCAGAGCAAGGAAAAAGCTTAAGGCTTCTTTGGCTAGAGCAGATTTACTGTGTGTTGTTATTTTTATTCTGTACTCACAGGGATTGTTACTGTTTGTTGCTAACATTTTATTGCTTTATTTTCTCTGATTCAAATTGTTATTGCTGGGTATACCTTTTGCTGCATTATTACAGGGTGTTCTTACAGATTACTGCTGTAATCTTCTGATTCAAATTGTCTTTTGCAAGGTATATCTTCTGTTACTGCTTTATTTTTCTATGTAGCAAAATGTTTCTTACAGGTTATATCTTCTGTGAAATTATTGCAGGTAGTGCTTTACAGGTTTTACAGTTTAATCTATCATTAGGATAAGCTTTCAGGGCTACTGCATTAGTTGTTGGCTGATTGTTTCTGCTCTTATCTCCTTGTTTCTTTCATCCATTTTCTTCTTTTTCGGCAGGGGAAGGGCCCAGCCACCCACCCCATCCCCAACCACCCACTCTACACTCCTTTTATAGGGTAGTATAGTCGTGACATTTCCTGTAGCAAAGTAGGAAGGGCAAATCAGAGGGTATGCACACAGTGACCTCATTTACAGGGGCACTAGTAATTTAACTTGTTATAACAAGTTATACAAAAACAAACAAACAAAACACAAAATCAAACTTTTGCTTTCATTTTCTTCCTTCTAATTACTCTGACCAAGTTATAAACCCAGCAACTTATCTGGAATGGATATCATTAACTGCAGGTACTGTGGAACACTTTTGGAAGAGCAGTTTTACAGGATTTAGGACACTGTCCTACATGCTGGGCCATCGGAGATCTAAAGGCTCAGCTCCTGGAAGTATGGGCAGGTTGCATGCCTCAAATTGCATATTCAAGAGGAAATATATTGTAAGAACAGCCGCCATTTCCCCAACATCCAACAGAAGCACCTTGACCGCAGAGGGTAGTTGGTTGGGGAGGTTGGCAGGTGATTAGGAGGGGCAAATTGGGTGGCCGATCACTCAGTGCTCTCCAACATATCACCTCCACAAACCATATAAAAACTACAAACAGGTATTTGCCTCTATTTCCAAAATTAAACAAAGGGGCAGAGGACACTGCAGAGCAGAACACTGCAGCACAGGAGCTAGCACAACAAAACTCACCCAAAACAGGAACCAAAACAAAAAACACAAAAAGGAAATCCAAAAAACTTCTGATCATAGGAGACTCCATGATTCAGGGAGCTGATGCGTATCTCCAGCCAGGGATAATCGTCAGATGTCTCCCAGGTACATCAATGTGGAGAGACACTGACCACATTGCTAAAATGTTTCAGGAAGCAGAATAAAACATTGATGTGCTGGTACACATAGGGACTAATGATCTCACCAGCCAGTTGGTTGTGGAGACCAAGGAACACCTGACCAGGCTGGGTGACAAACTATCATCCATTTTGTCCAGCATCTCCTTCTCTGAGATCCTGCCAGTCTGGGAGAGGGAGCAGATGGACGGAAGGTTAGAGAAGGGAGATCAGGAGCTAAACATGTGGCTCAAGGACTGGTGCCAAGAAAAGGACACAAATTTGTAGGAAACTGGCAACAGTTTTGGGAGTGAAAGTTCTTTAAATTTGATGGACTGCATCTGACTAAGGAGGGAGTCATTGCATTGGGGCAGAAGTTTGACATCTTTGCAGAATATTTAAACTAGCAAATGGAGAGGGGGTGAAGCACCCCATATGTCGAATGGGAAGAACACCCCTCCCCCCTCAGCTAGTGGTCAAACAGGAGTTCAGCATGTTTGTAGTTCATTTGCATCACCAAGTAAGAAAAAAGGTCCAGCTCCCCATACGATGCACAGGAGAAACACCAGACCTCGCACAACAACTAACACACTGGCCAATGGAAAATCATGTACACAAATGCTAGCAGTCTGGGAAACAAGATCCCAGACCTGCAGGCAATAATGACAGAGGCTAAACTGGACCAAGTAGCCATTAGAGAAACATGGTTTATCAGTAACCACACTTGGGAGAATTCAGTACCTGGCTATGTACTGTTCAGAAGAGACTGGGGGTGTGTGGAGTGGCCCTTTATGTCAATGAAAATATCAAAGCTACAGAAATTCAGAATACACATAAGGAGTCAGAAAAACTGTGGGTCACCCTGGAAACAGGAAATGGGACAGCCATATGAATTGGGGTTTCGTACAAGCCTCCAGACCAGGGGGAGGACATAGACACATTACTGTTAGAAGATATACAAAACATGACGGCTAAAGGGGAGGTTCTGATAATGGGAGACTTCAGCATGCCAGATACAGATTGGTCAATACCAGCAGGAACATCTGCCAGAACTAGACACATGGTGGATTCCCTGCAGGAGGAGGGACTCAAACAACTGGTACAACAACCCACAAGAGACAGGGCTATCCTAGATCTAGTACTGACTAACAGGGAAAGGATCACAGATGCCCAGGTAGAAGATCACCTGGAGGCCAGTGACCATCACATGGCATGGTTCAATTTGGCCACTAGAACTAAATCATCCCATTCCAAGGCAAAAATATGGGACTTCAGAGGAGCTGACTTTAATAAGATGTTCAACAGAGATAAGCTAGCCCTGGCAAAAGAAATACGAATCGTTGGTACAGGCAAACTGGGCAAGCATTAAAGATACAATATTTGAAGCAACACCCCATTGTGTTAGAGAGAAAAGGAAGTGCAAAAGAAGAAGGAAACCACTTTGGTTCTCAAAAACAGTAGCAGAAAAGGTCAGAGCCAAAAAGCTGGCCTTCAGGAAATATAAAGGAACGTAGCAGGATGAAGATAGAGAGGCATACCAAACTTCACTAAGGGAAGCAGGGAAGTCAGTAAGGCAGGCAAAGGCCCAAACTGAGGAAACACTAGCACAAACAGTAAACGAAGGTGACAAGACTTTCTATAGATACATTAGTGAAAGGAGAAAGTCCAGAGGGTGTATTGCTAAGATCAAAGGGGATAAGGGGGCATGTGAGGAGGAGGACCATGTAAAAGCATCTATCCTAAATAGATACTTCTGCTCAGTACTTACTGAAGAGAAGGTAGGGCAGGGCCCACAGCTCAGCACCATGGGCACAGGGAGGAGGGAGGTATGCACTAGTCCCTTCACAAAAGAAAGGGTCCTACAAGAGCTCAATAAGCTCAGGGTGGACAAGGCAATGGGACCTGATGACATACATCCCAGGCTACTAAGGGAGCTAAGGGTGGAACTAGCAGAGCCATTATCAGAACTGTTTAGTGAGTCTCTGAGCACAGGAGAGGTCCCAGAAGACTGGAGAAGAGCTCATGTGATCCGCTCCACAAGAGTGGTAGCAGGGAGGAGGCAGGGAACTACAGACCAGTCAGTCTAACCTCAGTAATGGGCAAGATTATGGAGGCACTCCTTAAGGAAAGGATAGTGCAATACCTGGAATCCATAGAAGCACAGGATCCAAGACAGCATGGGTTTACAAAAGGAAGGTCCTGTCAAACTAATCTCATAGATTTCTTTGAGTGGGTAACCAGAGTGGTGGACCAAGGGGGAGCAGTTGATGTCACCTACCTTGACGTCAGCAAAGCTTTCGATACTGTTCCACATAGAAGATTGATTAATAAGCTAAGTAGGTTCAGGGTGGGTCAGAAGTTGGTCAACTGGGTGGCAAACTGGTTTACAGGCAGACAACAGAGAGTGGTGGCAAATGGTATACAGTCAGAAGATATGCAAGTCACAAGTGGGGTACCTCAGGGATCAGTTCTGGGGCCTGTCCTCTTCCAATATCTTCATCAGTGACATTGCAGAAGGACTGGAGGGTAAAGTGTGTCTTTTGCAGATGACACCAAGATCTGCAACAGTGTAGATGATCCAGATGGGGTGGGCAGAATGAAAGCGATCTGGATAAACTAGCAAAATGGTCAGAAGAGTGACAAATGGAGTTTAATGCAAAGAAGTGCAGATTATGCACATAGGGAAGAAACACTGAAGCTACCTATAGGTTGGGAGGAGTTGCTTGCAGTCACATCACCGATGATCTGAAATCATCCAAGCAGACCACTAAAGCAGTAAGTAAGGCTAGAGGGATGCTGGGGTGCATTAGTATGGGTATCACAAGTCAGAAGAGTGAGGTAATAATCGCTCTTTACAAGACACTGGTTAGGCCCCATCTGGAGTACTGTGTGCAGTAGTGAAGACCACACCTTCACAAGGACATTAACCAAATTGAGGCAGTCCAGAGAAGGACAACCAAAATGGTGCAGGGACTGCATCAGAAAATATATGAGGACAGATTAACAGAGCTCAATATGTATACCCTAAAGCTAAGGAGAGAGAGAGGTGATATGATCGAAACATTCAAACACCTTAAGGGCATTAACAAGGTGAAAGAGTCTAACATGTTTCAATATGAGAATAATAGCAGGACAAGAGGACACAGCATGAGATTAGAGGGAGGCCGATTAAGGGGTAATGTGAGGAAGTTCTTTTTCACAGAAAGGGTGGTGGATCCATGGAATGGCCTACCTCGGGAAATGGTGGATATGAATACACTGCAGGGCTTCAGACAGGCATGGGAAAGGCATAAGGGAGCAATGCAGATGAGTATAACTAGATAGGCCATTGACAGAGCAAAGGCTGATGGCACATTCATAAGGCAGAAAAAGAAATGGGCAGACTGGATGGGTCTTGCGGTCCTTATCTGCCGTCACCTTTATGTTTCTATGTTAATAAGTTATATAGGTGGTCTAAAAGTAACCAGGGTTTTTTGTCACCAAAGATTTGGGATTGCACAATGTATTTAATTATTATTATAAAATTACAGTGGCATTATTTAAGATATATACCCTTAAAGGGACACTTATAAAAGGTGCAATTAACTCTCTGGGGCACTCTCTGATGATGATGCTTTAGGACAAAACTGGTAGGTGGTTTGTATGCAAGGGAAGATGCTGTCACCCTCATTGAGAGGTATGGTGAGTTTGCTGGTGCTGGGCGTTTTACAATAAAATACTGCTTATGTACTTTATGCACTAAGTTTGTGTCTGCTTGCATTTATTATAAGTTGGTGGATGGTGTGGATATTTTTGTTCTGTTCTGGTGGTTTTCCAGCACCTCCAGCTGGTGGGGTGGTTTTCTTGTTGTGAAGCCACAATGACATAATGACAGCCCCATCGATAACACTAGCATGCAAATCAAAAGGGAGCCCTCACTTGACACAAAATTACCCCCCCCCATGACCTAACTTATGAGAAGAAAAAATATATGGTCGAAGCCAAATTTAGAAAATTTAAGATGTTCACCCCAAAAAAAATGTGTTTCCTGTAACAAAAGAAGATCAGCAGACTGCTGATGAAAATATTGGAGTAGGTGAGTATGCTAAACTGGGTTATGAATATCATTCAAATTACAGGCTATTACCCAATTACAAGAGATCATTTTAAGAAAGACAAAAACCTGACAAATTTAAAAAATCCAAACAATCTCAAAACAGTAAGACCAAAGAGAAAAACACAAAAAGAAAGAACAGAAAAAATCTACCTCCCCAGCGAAGAGTGGTCCATGCCCCACCTCATCCAGACATAATGCAACAAATTTCAACTAAGCAAAAAAAAAAAGGTAAAACACAGAACATAGTGCTTATGGCAAAACAGAGTAGGAAACCATTACCCAAGATTATGAAGGTAATAATCAAACAGGACTAATAATAATAATAAAGAACAAAGTTCAATAAAAAAACAGTTCAATGCCACCATAGGCAAATGACCTGCAAAAACCACATATTATAAAGGAGATCTCTCAAACATCCCATAACCACCAATAAAACCAAGCATCCTCACCATATAACACACTAAACCCAGAAACTGCCCTGCCAACTGGCTAAGGGTAAAAACTAGATTAGATACTGTGCTGTGTCTTTAGTGCCCATGGAAATAAAGATATGTTTGAATGTGCTGGTCTGAATTTAAGATCTGAGACCAGAATAGTTAAAGGCCACACAAAATTATTGAAAGGTGACCACTATAAGAAAAATAAAACAGGTGCTTGGTTTTCACAAAGAGTGGTGAAAGCCTGGAATGCCCTACCTAAATTAGTGGTGGAGAGTGAAAATATGGGAATTTTTAAGAGGAGATTGGATGAGGTAATGACAGACAATGTGTTTTCATTTACTTATTATAAGGCACTCCTTGTCATTAATGGCTAACGCTAAAGACCTGTACCTGATCCTATGAATCCTATGATACAATATAAAAATATCCTTCCCAAAAGGTCGCTCAAACTAACCAGGCTGAAAAAAATATAAAACTATAAAAACAGTAAAACAGGGGTTACCATCTGCACAAGAAAAATCAGTAAAAAAGAGGGCACTGAGGCTTCCCAGGTAGGGAATGGGGAAAAAATCTCACTCCTGCGTGACATCAGGCAATACCCCATTGTCACAGGGGGTACAAGTGGACGCAGCACAAGTGCCCCAGGTTCAAAGTGAACCTGATTAAGTATGCAAAGAAAAGACATAAACCACACTATTCGGTCATATGTCACCAAGCCACCAGACAGAGAGTAGTAATAAAATATAAAAGAAAGGAAGGAGAGAAAAAGCCAAAGATCCCCCAATGTGAGTCTGTCCCCAAAAGAACCACAACACACCACCCACTTCCCCTCCTCCACAACCTCCCCATCCCAAAAAATTACGACAATGTCCCCCAAACTCCCTGTCCCCCATAAGTACTACGATATCACAAGATAGGAAAACAACAACAACAACAAAATTGGGGAAGGGAGGAGGAAAGGGGGATACACAAGGTACAGAAATACCAAATGAGACTAGCTAAGTGGTACTCAAAACTAAAAGAAAAACAACTAGATTATGAATACAACCTACCCAAGACTGTACAATCCAAACCCCCTTTCCAGAAAGACTGGAAATAAGAATGGAATAGAAACTGATAAGAAAACAGGACTACCAAGACAACACAAATGCACTAAACTGGACTAGAAAATTGAACTGTTGCCCACCATGTCCAAGGACAGAAATACCATTGAGAACACACCCCAATCCCTCATACAAACAATAAAACAAAGGATAATTAAGCTGAAATGAAAAACGGGGTCTGAGGAAGGACAAAAAACATAAGCCATACCAGTTCATAAAAAACAAAAGACAAAAAATGATGGAAAATTCATAGCCCCAGCTGGAGAAACCTAAAAAAGAAATAAAAACATACAGAAACAGCAAAACAAAACTGGTAAAAGAAACATATATACCGCTAAAACCCACTAGGTGGCAGCTGTACCCCAGGGCTAAATACCCAGAGTACAAAAGGCAAGATACACAGAAGAAATAAAGAAGCCAAATAAACAAGAATGATTAAAAGTCAATATCCTTTCACCCAAAAGGAGAAGGGAAGCTGAGAATGGGAGAAATTAAAACAAACAATCAAAGGCTCCTAAACACTACACATGAGCAATGAAAAAAAGGAAAACAGTAAAAAGAAAACAAACAAAAAAGTGTGGGGAGAAAGGGAAAACATGAAACCAGTAATGATATCATGAAGTCTGACCTCTAGAATTGTAAAAAAGGAATAAAGAAGATCAAAACAAAAAGACAAAATAAAAAGCAAAAAATAAAGAAAAAAAGGGGACAAAACAGTCGGGTCTCATACTACAAAACCCATCATAGAGCACAAAGAACATTTACATAAATAAAAAAAAGGGGTTCGCAGTACCAAACATAGAGGATTGTGTATGATCGCTCATGCACAACAAGGGTATATTTCACGCGAGAGGTTTCCATGGTAACTGGAGACCTCGAGAGTGCTGCGCAAGAGGTCTCGTTACCATGGAAGCCTCGAGAGTTGAAAAATACCCTAGTTGTGCATGAACAATCAGACACAATCTTTTATAGTGTATGGTAGCTCGTAAAAAGTCTGCCCTTACTTTTCTTTAGATTCCGGTGTGGTTTTCTGTTCCTCCGGCCCATTTCACCACCACGGCCGTTGTTAGTGCATCACCGGTCGCCCAATCATGCATGTGCACCCCTGGCCCCATCACATGCTGCACACAGTCGCTGCACTAGCTAAGCAGCTAGTGCAGCACAACAATGCTGTTGGGAGCATGGATTTCCATGCCCAACAGCGTTCTACCATACACTATAAAAGGTTGTTACACCCGCTACCTGAAAACCAGCATAAATAGACTAAAACCAAAGCTACATTGCCGCAATATTCTAGAATAAATGCAAGTCTGGCTTTGCTTCACCAGGAGTTTATTATTATTTTATTATTATTATTTAGATAAGATAGCACTAGCATATGAAGCATGTAACTAGCAGAGAAAGGAGAAAAGTAATACACAGGAGTTAAGAGAGAGCAATGACATACAAAGAAAAAGACGGGAACAGGTAAAGGAATTTACAAAGGAAAAGAACAGACCCGCCCAATGGGAGAACTTTAGGAAAAATGGAAAACAGACAGAAAAAATGGGAAGAGCAAGAAATTCAAAGACCTTAACCCGGGGGTTGGGGGAGAGGGGGCAGGAAAAAGGGGAGAAAGAGAAACAAAGGAGAGAACAACAGTACTATGAGAGGAACAGCAAAAAGGAAGAAGGAAACAGGAGAAAGACTGTTACCTGGACCCCCTCTCAGGAGCTGATGCCTACAAAGTTATAAATAAGAGTATAAAACTGCTGAACACTGAACCAAAAAGAGCTCTAATAGTCCATAGAAAAAATGAAGAAATCCCCATTAAAGATGCTCCTCACAACTAAATGCTTGCAGCATAGCCTTTATCTCAGTTAAAGCCTGTTCAGATCTATGTTTTTTACTATGGGGTGAAACTTTGGGTATTCCATCGGTATTGGTCTTTTTGTAAAGCTTGTTTTTCTCTGGAGTCCGTATAGTCCATCTGCTCCTCAGGGAAGTCATATTTTCTTGATCACAATTCCTGGAGAGCTGAGTCAGAGTCCTGAAACATTCTGGAATTATCAAGGAAATGGATGCATAGGGTATGGGGTAGCAAACTTGATTTTATGCGCCTTCAATACCCGCAGAATAGGGGAATAAGCACAATGCTTAACAAGCAAGGCTGGAGAATAGTTGTTGTACAAATAAATCCTATGGCCCTTATAAGTCAGGGGACCCTTTCACCAAACTCTAAGCATACTTCTTGTTTTGTGGCAAAATTAACAAAGTGGGCAACAATGGATAGGGGCCCGGCATCCAATGCAGTAGCTTTAGTTTGCAGGGCTTGATTCACCAGTTCAAGTAACAGTGATGATAGATCAGTGATGTCTAGTACAGAGGAAAAAAAGCCCTGTAAAAAAGTAACCATCTCTGGCTCTCTTCCCCTACAGAAATCCTGTAAATGTGGATATTGTTGAATCTGGAACAAGTTTCCATATCCTTGCACCATTTCAATTGATCTTGTTGGTTCTGTAGAACTTTAAAAAGAACCTGCTCTAGGCAAGCCAACCGGGAATCCACAGTAGTTACATGCTGCTACAAGTCCCCAACTTTAGTTTCCAAGGTAGATGTCAAAGATTTAAGATCTAACTGCAGTGCCCAGAACTCAACTCATAAAGCTTGTAGTTCCTCCAGTATAGTGGTATTGGAGGGTTGCACAATATCTGCCACTATAACCACGTATTCTACCAGCTGGGGAGAATGGGCTATATCAATATGGGCAAAATCAGCAGAAGAAACACCATTACTCACCTTTTGTTCTTGCCTTGCATGCAAAAAAGATAGACATAGGCATAAATGCAAGTCAGACAAGATAAAAAGCTGAAATTAAAGACTTATTTTTCCAGCAGGATCAGAATACAGCAGTCACCCAGTCATCATGGATCCTGATGTCACTGGAAGTCCCATCCATTGGGTATTATTGAGAAAAAAGAAGTGTATCCAGTCTATGAGCCAGCATGGATATAAATAATTTAAAATTGATATAAAGGTCTGACATTGGTTGATAAGACTCATTGAATTCCTGTGCCTTCTCTGGTTCCAGGATAACTAAGATGACAGCAAAGGTCCAATATGGTAGGGGTGGAGATCTTTCTAAAAGAGTTAGAGACCCTCAGAAACAATGGTGAAAGTTCTGGGGAGAATTTTTTGAGGAACTCAAATGGATTGGGTATCCATCTGGACTTGAACATTATCTACCTTAAGATGTTGAAGATCATCCTGGGTGCCATCAATGTAGTAGCTGTGTCAGGGTCAAGAATGGAAAGTTGGAGAGAGTTTAAGAAAGTCAGCACTGTTTCTGGCACTGCAGGATCATCCTTAGAGTAAAGTTGCATGTAGTACTATGAGAAGTATTTGTAATTGAAGACAGGTCCCAAGTGAAGAGTCCTGAACCAGGGTGTTGTAATTTCAAGATTGAAGCACTTTGTCAGCATCCCTGCACCCTGTTTTCCAAGAGGCATGCTGCTTTGGGCCCACCACTGAAATATTGTTGACACAAATAGCAAAGTGCCTTTTCAATCTGTGCTAGGGCCAAATCTTCCAATTTCTTTTTAAGCTGGGTTAACTGATTGGGATCTATCAAACTGCCTTGTCTATGTTGTGATTGTAAGAAGGAAAAGTTGGTCAGAAGATCTTCTCTGTAGTCACTCCTCTCCTTATCATTATGTGCTGCCTAACTTATTTTGTGGCCTCTCAATACTATTTTGACGGTATCCCAGAACGCTGAGGGTGAGACGTTTGAGACAGTATATCATTAAAGGACAGAATCTCAAATGTGTTCTCTGACATATTTTAAGAATTCAGGATCCTTCAGGTGAAAGGAATCAAACCTCCATCTTGTTTTGTTTAATGGAATAAGCCCATATTTATCTCTGCAACTACTGGGGTGTGGTTGGAAATTGATATATTGTAGGTCCTATGGAGCATGAATGCACCTTATGAAGGTACTATCCCTGTATAACAGCATAACTTACAGTATGTCCCCATACATACTGTGGGTAAAGAACTGCACAGCTCTTTTCCCTCAAATCAACAAATTTTTTATGATCCAGAATTTTTTGTAGACAACAGTAATTTCATTTCATCATCTACACTTTCAAAACAGATTCTGGAGATCATAAAAAAAATTCCTACTATGTAAATATAGTAATTTTGGAGAATTTATGGGCCTTGAAAGAGGAAATCCTAAATTTAAGATCTGATGTCTTTTATAATAGAGCCATCCTAGATAGATTTAGCACCCAAGGGCAAGAATCATCAGAGGTCTCCAAAACATTGGCACAGAAAACATTAAAATAGCAACACAAAACAAAGCTATACAAGTACACCTACCTCCTCCTTTTTAAAGAGGAAAATAAGTTACTAATATCCCTGACATTGATGCTTATTCTCATCACTCTAAAAATTCAACTAAAATGAATACTAAAAATTACAAGAAAGTAAAAGCAAAGAGAGAGAGTTCTCTTGGTAACAAAACCAACAATAAATAACTGAAACTTAAAAACAATAAGGAACTGGAAAGAGTCATGATCAGAAAAGCCAGGATGTTATAGTACAAGAAGTGGTAAATAATAACCCAGTTCAGACAATAAATGATGATTGCTCATGTATACAGTTTAGCCTAGAACACTTTACTATGGAAATATTATCCAAGAAGGAGAATAATTGTGAGAAATTTCAGCCTACAAATAATATAACTTTTGACAGATATTTTATTACAGTTAGCAACAACAATCAGAGGGAGACTGAGGGGTTCCTACCTAAAGTCCATTTTGCACAGACAAATGCAGATGTTATAACAATATATGATGAACAAAGCCCAGATTCACAGCATAAGGAGTCCAACCAATAAGAATTTATGATTGAACTATGCAGAGTCAAACATCTTTATGATGAGACCCCGGAAAAATTATTAACTTGGCTATGTCAGTTATTCCATGTTTCAGATCATCCCTCAGATTATTTTGCATTATGTCCCCCAATTTCACAAATACCAGACTGTGTATTATTTTACTGCAAATCTCAAGATATGACCTTAAAGATCTGGAACAAAGAAAAAGATTTGACACACAAGGGAATTAGGGTACTTCTGCCACGAAAGGTTCCTATCATGAACCATAGAGAAGATAAGGAAACTATGGATAACAGACAAATACATAATAGAACTGAGAATGAAGATAAGGAATGGATGACAAAGACCATAAAGGTAATCTCATCCTATACAAGAGCTCAGAAAAAGGATGGGGAAAATAAAACATTATCACTATTTGGCTGGGAAATCATTAAAAGTCAATCAATGGGTAATATAAAAAAAGACATCACCAACTTTCTATCAATAGCACTTAAAATGAATATAACACCTTCTCTTATAAAAAACATAAAAATTCATGAAGGTTTACCCAATGCACCCCAGACAGAATTGACCTTTTGGACAAGTAAATGGTCTAACCGAGTACTGAAAGCAGCTTCACTACTTGATGAACACGGTGTATATATAGTTGATTACCAAGCATTTGGAACATACAGTTTAACTCAGTCTGGCTCAATAGAAATGAAACAAGGATTAACAGATTTTATAGATAACAACCGTTACAATATTCTGGATAATTCCACAGTGCCATGACCAAATCAGATAAGTAAAAAAGAAATGATAGACAACTTTTGGAATTAAGAATCCTATCATGGAATATTGAGGGCCTTGGTAATAAACTAATCGGCAATGGCAATGTATCTTTTTTGACAAAGTTTGATACAATTTGCCTCCAGGAAATTTGATGGAATAATCCCCTTCTCCCTTTACTTCCTTGTTTTTCAGGGTATATGATCCCTGCCATTGAGAACAAAAACTATGTTAGGGCTAAAGAAGGCCTGATAACTTATATTAAAACATTGCTAGATTTCAATACTGTTCAGATAAAAACAAATAAGATTTATCTTACCTATAAGTCTATAATATAATAATACTCATCTTTTATTAATTAATATTTGCATTCCTCCTGGAGATAAAAACATTTCAAAAGAAGGATTTTGGGAAGGATTCAGTCCATTAATTGAAATAATAATTGATAAAGATGAAACTTTACCTATTATTGTATTAGGTGACTTTAATGTAAGATTGGGGAATACCCAGATGTTAGAAAAGGAACAGAATGATGTAACCCTTCTCAATCCTGATTTGTCTTATAGTAGAAAATCCCTGGATAAAAAAATCCAATAAACAAGGGAAGATTCTCTCTGCTCTTACAAGAAATTTTAATTTTACTTTATTAAATGGTAGATCAATTAGTGATCCATCTGGTGCATTTATTTTTCTTGGACCAATGAGTTCATCTATTTTAGACTTAATATGGTCCAATATGTCAGCAATGAATCTATTCTCAGACCTTAAAATGATTTTGTGACCAGAATCCACACCTCTTCCTGTATGGACCACAGGGGTTATTAAACACTCAAAACTAAAAACAAGTGTCTCTGTAGTACTGAATAGTGAAATAATAAACTGCAAAATAATTTGTTGAAATTAAATGGCTGTAACTAAATTTACTGACATTTTAGAATCAAATTATGTTTCCAGTTTGAAAACAGAAATAATCTCATTTAATGATCCTGAACAGATTCAGAATAAATGGGAAGAGCTGATCAAATACTTAGGATCACTATTTCTGCAAATTTCTTTTACCCAAAAGAATTCAGGGAACACTTGGTTTAATAATACATGCAATATAGCCAAAATGAATATGAATAAAATGCTCTGTCTTTCTAAAAAAAAACATCAGCAGTAACCAGTAGTGTAAAAAAGCAAGGAAACAGTATAAAGTAACATTGGAAGTAGAAAAGAAAAAATACCAAGTTAAAATGTGGCAGAAATTAAAGAAGCTAGTCCTTTCCAAAGACACTAGACAATTCTGGCTATTTGTAAGACTGGGGTTTAATGAATACTCTAGAAATATAAACACTAGTATTACTCCAGCTGTTTGGGTAAATCATTTTTCATAGCTGTATTTTTCTCCTACAAAAACTGCACCATGTAATAATATTAACATTTCTAGCTATTATTACCCCAAAACCTTTTTACATTCAAACTCATGAAATAATATCACCTATCAGTAAAATTTCATTAAACAAAGCCCCTGGCCTTGATAACATATTAGCTGACATTTTTCATATGCAGTTTCTGGGTTTTTTTGTGGGTTTCTCCCAGCCCCTACAACCACACATCCCTGATGTAGTGCATATGTGTGGAGGCACGTGTGTGCACGCCATTCAGGATGCCCCTCCCTTCCCGTTATGCTGTTGACCACCTGCGCCAGCACCGAACTTCCATTCAGTGACAGCAGGACTACAGGCGGATGACCCCACCCCTTACTCGGGAGAGGAGAGCCAATGCTTGATCCTGCTCCCAACCTCTCCCCTGTGCTGGCACCCCAGCTACCCAAGGTCTTTCCCTAACCTGGGTCACTGGTATAGCATGAGGTGTGGCATCCAGCACCTCAACCCTCTGCACCACTGGGCAGGTTAAAAGACATTTTTAACTCTTTTGCAGATTGGTGGGTATATATATATATATATATATATATATATATTCTTCATAATTTTTAACGATTTTATTCAATGGGACTTCTTTCCCGAGAGCTGGTTGGGAAGTATAATGTATCCCCTTTATAAAAAAGGAGATAGCAACAATCCTTTAATGTACAGGCCTATCAGCCTAATAGATTCAATCCAGAAATTATTCACTTGAATTATATTGTCTCACATTCAGACTTGGGCTGAAGATAATAATATCATAAGCAAACTTCAAAATGGCTTTAGACCACAATGATCCATGACCGAACACGGTTATGTTTTAAAACATCTTACATGGAAATATGTTAACATAAAAACACAAAACTGTTGTTTCCTTGATTTAAGATCAGTTTTCAACTCGATAGGTCACACATTTTAATGGAAAATCTTAGCTGGTTATAAACTTGATCCTACACTTTTAGATATAATCAGATTACATGCAGATACCTGGCTCCAGGTTTGTTATTCACATTCTGATGCCCTAACATCCAAAGTCCCAACAAATTTGGGTGTCTGATAAGGTTGCTTATTAGTGCCAGTCCTTTTCAATTTATGCATTAATCCAATAATCAAACAACTAAATAATGATGATTTTCATTCCTCAAAAATTTTCAGCAAAACCATTACATGCCTGACTTATGCCAATGACCTTGTATTAATGTCAACATCCTGACTTGGCTTGCAAAATAAATTGGATCACTTTTCAAATTTATGTAAAAATTTCAAACTGACTATAAACAAAGAGTAAACAAATATAGTAATATTTGGAAATAAAAAAATATCATAACCCTCAGTTTTCATTGAAAGATCTCAACAGTACATTACTATGATTATTTAGGCATTAGATTTTCGAATAACCTGAAGTGGTCATTACATTCTAATTTAATGATTCAAAAACTATCAACAACACTTAATGCTTTTAAATGCTTCAGTGCCAAATTAGGACATGGTTCCATAATAGACCTCCTCAAAGTAATAAATGCAAAATTTACATCCAGCATATTATATGCAGCTGAACTTTGGGCAAACAATAATTCTTTGGCCCCTTTGGAAAAGATTTCAACCAAAAGGTATAGATACATCCTAAGGATCAATCAATCAGTCTCTTTGGAAGTTGTTAGAACAGAATTAGGTCAATATTCTCTAGTAACTTTGACCCAAGAAAGAACTTTATCATTTATATTAAAGCTTTTTCTCTTATCAGAAACTAGGCTTCTGAGGCAATGTCTGGAGGAGGAAATAGATTATCATAAAAGAGGTTTTAATTCACCTACAATGATTCAAATAAAGACTCTGGGTTGGATTCACAAAGAGAACCAAAATTTCTGCAGCTGTAGAAAAATGGCTTGTAGTATTGCAGAAATATAGTTGCACCATATTCACAAAGAAAATTTCTGCATTTTCTGAAATTCATATAACAGGCAAGTTATGGAAGTCCACAAGTGTTGAAATCTCCCTAACATTCTTTCTTTAGCTGAGGAAAAATCTCAGCAGGCACAACCACAGGTGATCCATATTAACTGGAGTAGCAGACTTTGACAGTATTGCCATAGATGCAGCAGTAAGTACTCCCAGAGAGACCAGCAGCCAGTCCCTCAACTGAGACCACTCCAGCACCACTGGTGCCTGCAGGGCCATGCACCACAGTGGCTGTCTGTAACTGTTGGTGGAACTGATGGTTGTGTCTCTCCCTGGAGTGCTTATGTTGTCTGCTTCAGTGGTACTCACTGCAGGCTGTTACCAGTTCTGCCTCTACTACCTGGGGGTGCCTTTATGGGCTGCGCTCAGTCTAGTGGTTGTAGTTTGTTGTATTTTAATGAAAATATGAGCTACTTTTGTTATAACAAGTGACACTACTATACACCCACTGGTTTGCTATTGTGCCTGCACCTCCACTGTAATTGTATCTTAGTTGTAGGTACATTGCACTTTGCTCAGGGAGAGTTATGCCTCACTCTTTGTAGTACAGCAGGAGTGCAACATGTTTTCTGCAACTGCGGAAAAGCACTGGCTGTGAATAGCCTCTAAGGGGATATGCCATACTTTTCAATGGCTTTTTATCCTCAGGAACTTCCGTAGCTGCACTTTTGTCCACAGTCCTCAGTGTATTTTTTCCACAGCTGCGGAAGTTTTGTGTATAGCACTCAGAGCAATTTCCCCTTTTTTCATAGCTAGGCAGCATTTGGGGACTTAGAAAAGGTTTTGCACCTTCAGAGTTTTTTGTGAATCTAGCCCTCTACTTCTATCAAATGGATTGGGACATCTCCTCTAGGCAATTTATTCTAAACCTTTTGAAATCATCTCAAGTCAGATTAAGTCAAGATTTAGGGAAATAGATATTATGAATCAAAAGAAAATCAATACCCTTAAAAACTATCGATGGTACAAAATCTTGAAAACCAATCACCAGTTAGAACCTTACTTGTCCATATTATCTAATCTGGATGACAGGAGAATATAAATGAGATTCTATATGGAACTATGTATAAACATAGAACTATAGAACTTTTCAGCAGAAAAGGACCTCCAGGTCCACCCAGTCTGCCCAGAATGCCCAGCAAACCACTAGGACTTCCCTTCCGCCCACCCCCTCCCTGGAACTACCAGTCCCTTGTGTCAGTCCCATGTTCTCTTGAAACCCCCCACAGTTCCTGCCTTCACCACCTCTCCTGGGAGTCTGTTCCAGCTGTCTACCACCCACCCTGTAAAGTAGAATTTTCTGATGTTCCCCATGAATCTTCCCCCTACTATCTGCATATTGTGTCCCCTTGTTTTTAAATTTTTCCTTTAGCTGGAAGACGTCCCCTGCTGGTACATTGTTGAGACCCTTGACATACTTAAAGGTCTCAATCATGACCCCCTCTTTCCCTCCTCTGTTCAAGGAGTACATGTTGAGGTCCTTTAGCAGTTCATCTTATGACAGATGCCCAAGCCCCCCTACCATTTTTGTCACCCGTCGCTGGACGTGCTTCGCCCTTTCCACATCCTTCCTAAGATATGGCCTCCAGAACTGGACTCCATGCTCAAGGTGTGGCCTGGCAATCTGCCTGTACAAGGGCATTATGACCTCCCTCCTCCTGCTAGTTATTCCACTGCCGATACAACCCAACACCCTACTTACCTTTCCCACCACCTTCTCACATTGTTTTGCCACTTCCGGGTCCCATGAAATGTATATGACAAGATATCTTTCTGGCTCAGTAACCTCTAGGGCTTGCCCTTCCATACTGTATTTCATTATTTTTGCCTAAATGCATGAGTTTGCATTTTTTGGTGTTAAAGGTCAATTGCCATTCCCTGAACCATTCCTCTAGCTTCTCCAGATCCCTGCACATGCTCTCAACCCACTGAGGCATATCTACTCTATTGAAAATCTTTGTGTCATCCACAGATAGACACACTCTTCCCTCTAGCCCCTCTGCTATGTCCCTTATAAATATATTGAAAAGGAGTGGCCCCAGTACTGACCCCTGAGGTACCCCACTGGTGACCATACCTTGATGGTACCCATCAACAATTACCCTCTGCCTTCTGCCTCCCAGCCAGTTTTACACCCACCTAACCACTAGCAGCCCCAGCCCAAGGCATCTCATTTCATGCAGTAGTCTCCTATGTGGCACAGAATCAAACACCTTACTGAAGTTGAGATACACAAGGTCTATAGATCCCCCCTGATTCTGTACCCTGGTGACCCAGTCAAAGAACTCTGCCAAGTTCATTTGGCATGACCTTCCCTCAGTGAAACCATGTTACCACTGGTCCAGAAGACCATTGGTCTCTAAGTAGCTTGAGATTCTCTTCTGGAGCAGTTTCTTCATGAGCTTACCCACCACCGATGTTAAGCTCACTGGCCTGTAGTTATGTGACTCCTCCTTGCCCCCCCCTTTATGAAGAGGGACCACATCTGCCCTTCTGTAGTCATCAGGGATCTCCCCCATCTCCAAGGATCTGTTGAAGAGGCTGGTCAGAGGTTCTGCTAGCACTTTGCTGAGCTCCCAGAGTACCCTGGGGTGCACCCCATCTGGCCCCATCTACTCATCCACCTTCAAACCCTAAAGCTCCCTCAGGACCTCCTCAATCTGGAATAGACTGGAGTCAACCCCCTCACCATCACCTCATGTTCCCTGATTTTCTTGTCCTCCCCCTCCTTTTCAAATTACAATTTCTCCTCTCATAGAAGACCTGGATTTGAAACAAAATTTTATTGTGACTGTAATTTGGGCTTAGAAGATGACCTTAAACACATAACTTCACACTGTCAGAAATATGAACATAAAAGAAAATTTTGGTTGGCCTCAATTTTGGCACCCCTCAGTCTCCCTCCTGAAGAATTTATGATTTTGCTTTTTACATGTAATAATATTAAGGTACTATATCATGTATCTAATTTTTTGAAGTAGTTGAATTTGTAAATCATATTTCTTAGAAACTGTACTTCTGTGTTTACCTCATGTATGATTCTTCAAAGTCTTTGTTTGACAATGTCACATGATGAATTTTAAATGTTTTTAATTTTTGTAATGACTTTGGTTGATCAATACAATATTTATCTACCTACTTCCTGTGGGTGTGGGAGTAATATATGTAATCCTGAGTTGTTTGGTAAAGTTCTCTCCAGAGTTCCATCCATCCCAATGAGAAGACCAATCTCTGAAAATGTTTATGTGAGGGAGGGGTAGAGGATCACACAGGGGCTGTAGAGTCCCTATGGTAGTCCACATGTAAGTTATAATCTACAGCCATGTAAAGAAACCCAGTCTGATGTTCTTGGACAATTTGTATTTTTTTTTATAAAGGAATGTCAGAACTTGGCAGAAGACACATCAAGGCTATCGTAACTGGATGTCCCTCCACCTCTCCCTGTACTCTCATTCAGCAGTCATCCCCATCTTTGTGTACCTATTTCTCCTGGGAAGTAGAACATTGGGATATCAATATTGCTACTTCACTAGGCTTCTCTTCTTTATATGCCATGAAGTACACCTTACTGTGGCCACATTTTACTAAGTGTTGATGCTCTGCAGGAGATAAAAGACTAAGGTCATCTTAAAAGGGTTATTTAACTGAGCCCATTAACACTGACTGAGTAAATCTTCAGGCTAATAGTACTAATATTCTATTGTGGAGAGTAGTTAAAATGTATAGTTTTCTCTGTCATTTTACATTCATACCGGGTTTATGGGGACCTCTTCAGAAGGAGTAAAAGCATAGCAGTTACTGCAATAGGGGTTCCCAGGGGGTCAGGGCACCACCTCCTAGTATCTATGAGAAACTGAATATTGTGAAAAAAAATTCCAGTGCTGGCAGAACAGCATAAACAACTTAACAAAAACAATACAACTAGATAAACTATATGTACAGTAGGCTAACATACCCATGGGCTTCCGAGATAGAGGCTGTCTTAGAAGAGTAGCCCTGTGACCCATTGACAAGAAGGCCATGCTATAGCTGGTGACTCAGGAGGAAGGTAAAGCCTCATATGGACTATAGCCTCCAAGGAGTAATGATCCTAGGATAGTCAAGGTGGGAGGAGGCTCAGTGGGAAAATGACCAACATCAGGGTGGTCTAAAGAAAACTACTCAATATTGGGCTCTTCTAGTCACTGCCTAAGAGACAGTCATTCAGAGAGAATTGGCAGATGGCCAGGATTCTATTTGGGGTGATAGGAAATGTTACTCACAGGTAGCCCAGGTTTGGCAAACAGCATATCATCTTCCAGTTTTTTATTTATTTTTTTATTTAAAAGTTAGATAAATTACGTAATAGGGTCTATGAAAAACAAATCTAGTTTACAGAACATCCCAAGTCATCAACAATGCATACACAAGAGGATATGAACAAACAGTGACAGTTCTCAGAGAATATACTTAAAGAAATGGAGCAATTAATATCAGTCTGTTGCTGTTTTTTTTTTTGTTGTTGTTGAAAAAGTTCACATGATCTGCAGATAGCCCCATGTCCCTGAGCAGTCCACAGCAAGGATCTGTCACACTGTATCTGACAGGACTCCCAAGCCCCACATTGTGTTAAAGGGCAAGCTCTGAATGAGGGGGGAGAGTCCAGTTGAACAGATATGTATGTTGCTAGTAGGTGGTGTGGCTTCATGGCTAACCATCCACCTATACACCCTATCTCCATCAAGATGATCTCCTTGAGGAGAGAAGACAGTCATCCCATTTTCATACATTTAAGACACAATGCAACATATTACAGAAAAAGCATGACCGCTATAGAGTTCTCTTGGATCATGCCAGAACTCATAAACAGTGTGAAACAACAGGACCATCTATGGCAACTAGCTAAGTCATCCCAGAAGCAGCGAGATCTTCAGGCATATAAAGTGGCTAGAAATGCCTGTACAAGGGCAACTCAGCAGGCAAAAAGAAAGCACCACAGAGAGCTGCTGTGAAACACCTGGGGTGACAGTAGGACATTTTGGTAAAACATAAAAGACATCACTGGCAAAGAACAGCAGGTCTCTCCAACAGTGAAAACCAAATGGCAATCCCATCTCTGATCCACATTCAATTACAAATACTTTTAATACCACCTTCACTAATCTATCTGATGTCCTTCCTAAAGACTTCTTTGATGATGATCCTACAATGACAGCTAGATGCTCAGAGGACAAAAGGCCGGAGCACCCACCATTCTACTTCAAATGGGTTTCTGCCACCCAGGTCAGAAAACATCTAACTAAAGTTTTGGGGAAATCCAGACATAGTGGGGACTCTTTTGACCTCAAACTCATTGCACTTATCCCAGCAGAAGTTCTCCTGCCTAGAACCAAGATACTTAACCTATCCCTCACTCTATCCCAGTTCCCCGAAGTATGGAAAACTGCTCTGGTCACCCCAGTGCATAAATCTGGTGATCGTGCTCAGCATAGCAACTACAGGCTAATATCAATCCTCCCCCCACTACTGAAGGTACTGGAACATATAGTAACCAACCAGCTTGTGGACTACCTTGATAATTACTTCTTACAATGTCCTCAACAGCATGGCTTTAGAAAAAAAACACAGCACGACCACAGCTGTTAGAATTTACCAGCTTCAGTCAACAGTCCTTTGACAAAAGCAATCTGGTAGGAGTGGCTTTCATAGACCTAACGAAGGCTTTTGACACCGTTAATCACCAACTCTTCCCTCGGTCAACTCTCAACCATTGGTCTCATACCTAATGCACTGAAGTGATTCTGAAGCTACCTTGCTGATAGGTCACAGCGGGTGAAGATATCAAATATCATCTCAGAGCTGCAGGTCATCAGATCAGGTGTACCTCAAGGGTCCATTCTAGGTCCTCTCCTGTTTAGCATCTTCCCGAACAATTTTCCAAATGCCTGTCAATTAAGGACCCTCCTATATGCAGATGATGCTGTCATCTTTGCAAGCCACTCAGATTCCTCCGTGCTTGAAGACAACCTACAGCTTGGATTCCTGCAAGTTGAAAAATGGTTCCAATCACACAAACTTGTCCTAAACTACAAAAAAACTAAACTTTTGCTGTTCTCATCCTCTTGCCATAAGTACTGGTCACATGCCCTGACAGTCAAAAATAACCTCTGAGCCCCTCTTGAACAAATTCAACATTTCAAATACCTTGGAGTTACCCTGGACAGTCACCTCACCTACATTCCACACATTGAGAATGTTACCAGGAATGTTAATGCAAAATTAGGTCTACTATTTAGGCACAGAAGGAGCCTGACCCCTGAAGCACTTAAACCCACTATCCACAGTTCGGTACTATCCACTATGGATTACGGCTTGGTCACATATGGAGCTGCCAAAGCCACATCTTTGAAAAAACGAAATACTATCCTAAACAAAGCCTGTAGACTTATTACTGGTGCTGATCACCTCACCCACACATGTGATCTATACACCCAAACTTGATGGCTAAAACTACAAGACCGGATCAAGTACCAGTCGTGCATACTTGCCAAAAAAGTGCTGCTTGGATTCCTGCCAACTGGCATCGCCTGTCTTTTATCCAAATCACTCAAGTCTTGTCACACTTGGACCTCTGACATTGAACATTTACGTGTACCAAAGTTCCGGGCCAGCCAGTGCCAGCGATCCTGCCTCTACAGAGCCCCTAACTGGCTAAATGGTCTGGGCTGTGAATTGATTAACCTACCTCATCTTACCCAGTTTAAGTATCTCCTTCACCAGCACATTATGAGTGAAAGCTCATGTGATTGCCTCAAATAATCATATTACATGCCCATTATTGCCCCTCAGTTGACACCTGCTGAAGGACAAGGCTTCTGGCTGCCTCTCTTTCCTCCTCTATGCTACCCCTCCCCGCCCACCACCCCACCTTCATGCCCTGTCCCTCTCAGTTAACCTTTGCTGCAATGACTAGGCTTCTGCCTGCCTCTCTTCCCCTCAAATATTTCTCCCTCCACTGTATCCCTTCCCCACCCACCACCCTACCCCCTTCACACCCTATCCCCTACTGGTGTCTGTCTCCCTGTTTCCCTCTAAATCCACCTATCTCTTCCTACCTCTCTTCACATGTTGACAATGCCAACTGGCTGCAACATTTCCCTTTTCCTGACAAACTTCTAATTCTACCTCTCCTCTCTATCTCTTAGTCAGATTATCCTCTTATGTTATCCCAACTATATTCGGACTGTTAATAACTATGTATTATGATTTATTGCTGTACACTGTAAATAGAACTGTTTTTCCCCTTTGTCTGTTTTGTTACCCTTCCCAAAATGACATGGAACCTTTGTAAATGAGCTGCCCTATGCTCAAAGGTATTTCTAATCTGAGAATGAATAAATAAATAGCTGGTTTTGCTCCAAGACTAATCCCCCTCCCTTGGACCATGGCTTGGCTATTAGAGGCTTTACATGGGCAGCACAAACATTATCCCCCCCTGTAAATGAATTGCTGCCCCTGGAGATCTCAGACTATGGCATATATAAGAATTCTCTATAGTCCCTGGCCTCCAGTCTCTAAACCTCAGTAGGTACACCCTGGAAGAGAGAAGGTAGAGGGGGATATGATAGATACCTATAAATACCTCATGGGGTAAATAAGGTACAGGAGGGGAGTACTTCTCAGAAGAAAAGATGCACAAGAACAAGGGGACATGCAATGAAACTGGAAGGGAGTAAATTTGAGAGAGATGTGAGGAAGTACTTCTTCACTGAAAGAGTGGTGGATGCTTGGAACTGTCTTCCAGCAGAGGTGGTGGGGTTAATAACAGTGGTAGGATTCAAGAATGCAGAGGATAGGCATAAGGGAACCTTAGTGGAAAAGAAGGTGGGGGGAGCCGGAGATCAAGTATGGCTTGCAGTGACCATAGAGGCAGGTAAATATTTGGAAGACTAGATGGGTCAAGCAGTCCTTATCTACCATAAAATTCTATGATTCTATGTTTCCATGTAAGAAAAAATTAAACCATAAGGTAAAAGTAAATAAAGAAAACCCAATCTGCTCCTTGAGTTCTCACCACAATCCATACCAGGGGAGATGCAAAACAGAATATTAGTTCACCCAACAGGGAACCTGGCAAGTGCCCTACTGCTCAACAGGTTCCGGGCCTTTCTGGAGGGCTTGCAAATGAGCTATGATTTCTTTCATCATATCTGCCACATGACACTTTCAATCCAGTCCAGCCATTGTCCAGGCCTCATGCTGGAGCCGCTGCACTGGTGTCTCTGCATGTAGTGGTCCACAGAAATCCTTCTGTCCTGTAGTGCATCCACAGCTTCCTCTGCTGATGCAAAATGCTGCTTGGTCATATACCTTTGAGACCATCTGACCCCTCTTGCATTTGGTCATGCACCAACAGGAGTTCAATGCGTCCATTCCTTGTCAGGCCCTCATAGACAATCCCCCTTGTCTGTGCACAGTTCACAAAGATGCTGCACATTAAATCGGCCATACGATGAAGAGCTCCTCTTCTCTAACTGTGCTGCACTAAGGTGTTGTCTAGGAATTAACAAAAACAGTAGTAAACAATGTAATCTTTTGTATATCCTGCTTTGTGACTGTTAAGGTATAGTTCTACTGGCACTCTGTGACCCCATGCACTAGGTAAGGCTTTTACCTCTCTCCCAGAGTTCCTGCCTCTACAGGAAAGCACAATGCACATAAATTTTGGCTTTAAATCTGTACACTGATCTGCACCACACTGCCACCAGTTGTGATAAAAACTACCAATTGCACAGCCCCAGCTTACAGGGCAATTATGGTCAGGGACTTCTAATTCTCTGCCACCACCTGATTTTTTTGCCTGGAACCAGGAAACCACCTTTTGCCTTCTGCCCAGAGTCAGGAAGGTCAACACAGTAACTATTGGTAGAGTGCACTTTGGAGGCGGACTACAGGCAGAGTCCAGCAGAAATAATAAAAATGAGCTTTTCAATAACGAAGCAGTAACTGGTTCTATCAAAATAGATGTTTTACTAGAAGAGGATAGAAATATTTACAAACAGGATATATTTACAGTAAAACAAAGGGGTTATGCATTTAACTAAGAATATACAATAAAGCAAGTTAAACAGACAGTCGATGGTTAGAAAAATTTGAACTTTAGCCTCACCTATTCTCTTTTATCTGCAACTAGCTACAGAAGACACTTCCCCTAGGCTGTGCTCCCCTCACCAGTCAACTAGCTTCCTTTGGCAGGGCTCTCTTTCTTGTTGGATGTCCAAAACAGAGAGAGAGAGAGAGAGAGAGAGAGATAGAGATTGAGAGAGTCCAGTTCCCTCATTTATACACTTCTGGCTATTTGGAGTGACTTCACCATTTGAGTGACAGTTCCCCACAGTGCCCCCATAACCCCCACCCATGTATATGTGTGTTTGTGTGTGTGAGTCAAATCACCTCCTTTGTTCTTCCTCAGAATCTCTGAGGTTTTTATGACATCCACTTGCACTATTGTCTGCTATGGAAACATGCCTTGGGAAAAGATCCTCAAAATAGCTTTATGACTTAATAGTCTCCTGTCTGTTATCTTGTCAATAATCTTCCCATGAGAAAGTCAGCAACAGAAACTGTAACAGAAGAATGATTTTTAAGCTAACAGAAAAAGAATAAATGCATCTGGTCACATATCCAGTCACATCCTAAACTAACAGCAGAAAAAGGATAAATGCATCTGGTCATGCATCAAGTCACATCTCCTCCCTCCCAGACAATGAAGGCGTGTCTCTTTTGGGCAACTCCCAAGGGACACTGCCATTCATGTAGGGACTGGGGGCACCTAGAGTAACATGCCATGCACTTAGCCCTTATCCCAATCCCTACTGTGCTAGTCAGAAAATGTCCTGAGCATAGTTTTAAGGGTCCCATTGATCTGCTCGATCAGGCTATTTGCTTCATGGTGATAGGGTGAAGCATTGAGCTGTTTCACCCCACACTTCTCCCACAGTCTAGTCATTAAGGATGACATGAAATTCATCCCCTGGTCTGATAAAATCACCTGAGGAAATCCCACTAGGTTAAATATTCCCGTGAGCTCATCCGCCACTATTTCCACCTCAATGGAGAACATGGTCACTGCCTCTGGGTACCTGGTTGCATAGTCCATGACAACCAGTATGTATCTTTTGCCAGTGTGACTTGGGGTACTCAGAGTACCCACTATGTCCATAGCTACCCTCTTAAAGGGTCAATCAATAATAGCAGGGGAACCAAAGCCAGCTTAGCCTTTGTTCCCCACCTTTCCCACCTCTGGCACTGTGGACAAGTCTGACAGTAACTTGTTAAATCAGTGTACATACTCAGCCAAAAGAAGTTGTTGGTGAGCCACCTTTTTGTGTGGATAATACCCAGGTGACCTTAAAAGGGATGTCATGATCCTGGGCCAAAAGCTTCTTGTGGTAATCCAAGGGACTACCAGTAGCAGGAGTACCTCTCCCTGTAGCCCCTCCCCCCCCAGGGTGGCGTACATTCCCTGTACAGCTGTCCATTCTCCCAGAAAACTGACTTTTTTTCCTGCCTCCTGAGAGTCCTAACCATTATCTACTCTCTCTTTCTCTCTCTCTGTCTCTCAGTTTCTGAGTAGTAGGGTCAGCCAGCTGAGCCCTGCCCAGCTTCTCCCATCTGACCCTCCCCAACTCCACTTCAGGAGGAAATCTTCCCCCAGCTGATACTTCCTCTGTTTGCAGCTGGGGCTCAGGGCTGTTACTCCAAGTTCCTCAGCTGCTGAGTGAGGAATTAGAACAGGCTGTGTCACTCCCTTGCTTCCCCTCAGAAGCTTGCCCTTTTGCCTGACTATGAGTAGTAACACACACTAGGTTTTCCCTGTGGTCAAAATTATTCCTCACGATCACATCCACAAGAAGATCATGTGGAACTCCCACCTCCTGTACCCCAAGGCCACCTTCCTCAGGAAGAACCACGCCATTGGTACTTGGACAACAGGACCCTTGACTCCCTGAATCTTGGAAAACTGCTCCGCCTGGATCAGATCCTTCCTCACCATGGAGATGGAGGCACCTGTTTCCCTCAATCCCTGTGTTACTGTCCCATTAACTAGAATAGGGTGCATGCACATGAAGGAGCTTGGTGGCACTACAATCTGTGTGCAGGCTGCTATCTGATGGGTACTGTCTTGATCACCCCCTTCCCCAGGTTTTTGCCCTTTGCTAATGTTTTTGGGGCAGTCATAGGACATATGGCTCATTTTCTGGCAAATCCAGCATTTCTTTGCCCCCCGGCTCCTTGTTCCCCTTAACCCCTGTGGGTTCTGTTTTGGGCTCAGGTGCAGGCTGGTTTACTGTAGGCTACCCTTCCTGGGTCACCTTAAAACCAGGTGCTGCCACACACCCATTTTTCCTTCATTGTGCATGTGGTCTGCTGGCCACATACAAATCAGCACTTTCTGCTACCTCTCTCACGGAGTTGCATGCCAGGGTCAGTAGCCATATGCTCAGATCCTCAAATACAATTTTAAGAAATTGCTTCCTCACAAACAAATCTTTTATTTGCTCTATGGTCCTAACTTTAGCCCCATCCACCCAAAGGTCTGGACAGGAACACATTCGGACATGCAATTCTACATAGCTGTCTCCTAGTACCTTTCTTAATTCTCTGAATGTTTGCCTATAAGCCTCATGAGTCAGTTCAAAATGTTTCAAAAAGACCCTTTTAACTCCATACAGTCCTTATCATCCATTCTAGTGAATGCATGCAAAGCACAGCCAGTTAGTAATGGTGTAAGGTGGGTCATTCATGGAGCCCTGCCCAATTTAAGCTGCACACATACCCTCTCAAATGATTTTAATAACAAATCAAGATCATCTCTCTCCTTGTATTGGAGGAAACATTTTAGAATTAATTCTGGCTTTGTGGGTGGGATCCCCTATGCCGTTGCTTATGGTTTGCTGCTGTGTTCGCTGGAGCAGTTTCACCATCTCAGACTCGTGTTGTCTGTCCTTCTCTCTTTTTGCCTGCATCTGGATTTCATTGGTGAGCCTTCTCTCTTTCCTCCCATTCCTTCTCTCTTTCATCCTACATCAGGATTTCATTCTGGTGAGCATTCTCTCTTTCCTCCACCTCCAGCCTTACTCTCTTCTCCAGCATCAGGATTTCATACTGCCGAGCCTTCTCTCTTTCCTCACCCTCTAGCCTTACTCTCTCCCTTTCAGCCTCCAGCCTTGCCTTCTGCAGTTCAACCACCTTCAATGCAAGCTCCATCCTCAGGAACTTCAGCCATTTCTGAGCCTTTGCTGCACCAGCTCTTAGCTCAGGATTGGGCTGTACTGTTCCACCAGCTCATATCTCGAGGTGCCCCTCTGACCCAGCCACTGTGACCTCAGTCTCCCTACCTTGGTCACCTTCCTCGGTGACCACCTCTGGCACTAGTGTTTGGTCTTAAACCTCTAAGACCATCTGACCCCCTTGCATTCGGACATGCACCAACAGGACTTCCATGAGTCCATTCTTTTACAAGCCCTCATAGACAATCCCTCTGTCTGCACACAGTTCATGAAGCTGCTGCACATTAAATCTGCCATACGATGAAGAGCTCCTCTTTTCTAACTATGCTGCACTAAGCTGTTTAGCAAGCAGAAATAAAAAAAAGTAGTAAACAATGCAACCTTTTGTAGATTCTGTTTTGTGACTGTTAAGGTATAGTTCTACTGGCACTCTGTCACCACATGTGCTAGGTAAGGCTTTTACCTCTCTCCCAGAGTTCCTGCCTCTACAGGAAAGCACAATGTGCACAAATTTTGGCTTCAAATCTGTGCACTGATCCACACTGCACTGCCACCGGTTGTGACAAAAACTGCTTCTTGCACTGCCCCAGCTTACAGGGCAATTTTGGTCAGGGACTTCTAATTCTTTGACACCACCTGATTTTTTTTGTCCGGAACCAGGAAACCACCTTTTGCCTTCTGCTCAGGGTCAGAAAGGACAACACAGTAACTACTGGTAGAGTGCACTTAGGAGACGGACTGCAGACAGAGTCCTGCAGAAATAATAAAAATTACCTTTTCAGTAATGAAGCCATCACTAGTTCTATCAAAAATATATTTTTTGCTAGAAGATGCTACAAGTATTTACAAACAGGATTTTTTTTATACTTAATTACCTCGGTCACTGCTCCCCGAGACTCCCTCAGACTTCTTGGCTTTCTCCAGCCCAGCCTGAGAACCCCCAATCTGAGCCCTCTGGGGTGCTCCAAACTCTCCACACCTACCTGCAGTGAACCTCCTGGCTTGCATCCCCCAGGGTAGGGCCACCACCACTTACTCGGTGCTCCTTTAATCCAATTGTCTGCACGTTGGGTGAGGGTTGGAGGATATTGGGGACCAGGTAAGTGGGATCCAGTGGTTGACATGGGGGCCGTGCATCATCTACTCAGTAGGGCTGGGATCTTCCTTTCTTCCGTGAGCATGACCCTCAGAGGCATGGACATGCAATGACATCAGTGTGAGACAGGCACACTCCCACACCCAGCCCATGGACATCTGCTGTTACCGCCACCCCTTCCTGATGTGACTTCTAGTTGTAGCACACCAACCTCTACTGGGAGTCACTGTTGTAGGGGAGCCACAACCCACCCTCCTCCAGGAGATGAGTCATCCAGATGCTCAGTCCTCTCCTCCCTCGTCAGCACCTGGTAACCTGAGCTCGATCCCAAGACTGGATCGCCGGTGAGGTACTAGGTGTGGCATCCAGTGACTCAACCATCAGCACCATCGGGCTAGCCAAACATGATATATTTACAGTAAGACCAAAGGTTTATACGTTTACTAAGAATACTAAATAAAACACGTTAAACAGACAGTTGATGGTTAGATAAATCTGAACTTTAGCCTCACCTAAAGTTCCTTTTACCTGCCATTAGCTACAGGAGACACTTCCCCCAGGCTGTGCTCCCCTCATCATTCAGCTAGCTTCCTTTGGCAGGGCTCCCCTTCTTTAGATGTTGGATGTCTGAGAGAGAGAGAGAGAGAGAGAGAGAGACAGAGAGAGAGAGGAGAGAGAGAGAGTCCAACTCTCTCATTTATACACTTCTGGCTGTGGGTAGTGACCTCACCCTTTGAGTGACAGTACCCCACAGTCCCTCCCCAGCATCCCCACCCATGTAAGTGTGTGTGTGTGTGTGACATTATCTCCTTTGTACTTCCTCAGTATCTCTGAGGTTTTTACAGCATCCACCTGCACTATTGTTTGTTATGGGACTATGTCCTAGGAAAAGGGTACCCGGCTAGATTAGCCCTGCATTTATAGTGCCACTCAAGAAAGCGCTAATCTGTATAGCATTACCATGGACAGAGAGCAGAGATTTACCACACTTGCTTTATGTAATCCCCTGGTCACTGTCTGTGGTGCTGCCCAGAACAAAGGCAGCAGAATACAGGAGGTTGGTCGAGCTGCTCTATGCTCCAGCCCTCCATGCCACGGGAGCAACTTGGCCAGCCTCCTGGATTCTGCTGCTCTTGTCCTGGGAAGCACAATGGACAGCAACCAGGGGAGCACATATAGCAAGCGCTAGAAGTCCCCATTTGTTGTCCATGGCCAGGCGGCAGTGGAGACCAGGGTTCTAATCCTGGTCTCCAACCATTTTGTACACATCGGGACTTGGATTTTTTTTAGACAGGGCCATGGAAATAATATTCCATGACCCACAAATTTAACTTGCCCCATGATCTGCCCCCCCCCCAGAGTGGGAATCTTTAAGTCCAGGGGGGGCAAAGCCCCCTTCATCGGGTGGTGGTGCAGGGAGCATAGCCCCCTCAAAAATAAAATTGATTTCATTTTTGCCACATTGTTAATGCAGACGCCATTGTGATCGCCATTGTGGTCGGTGATGTTCTGACCCAATGCCAAAAGAAGACCCTCACAATGACTTTATTACTTAGTTGTCTCCTGTTTGTTATCTTGTCAGTAATCTTCCTGTGACAAAGTCAGTAACAGAAAATGTAACAGAAGAATAATTTCTGAACTAACAGAAAAAGAATAAATGCATCTGGTCACATATCCTGTCACATCCTAAACTAACAGATGCAGGGTGTTTCAAAAGAGCTAGAAAGAGGTGAAGTGTCTGGGAGACCTCTTTGAACCACAGGCTTTAAAAAAATTCCCCACACTAGTAGAGAAGTTCTCTGCCCCAAAATCACAGATTCAGGTATGTACAAGCTTGGGTGATGGTACAAAGATAGGGGAGACATGACCCTCTGGAATCTCCTATACATGACATAGAAAAGGTGATTTTGAGATCTTGAGAGTCCAGAAGGCATGCTTGTGAAGGCATACTCAACACTAAGGGAATGAGCTGCAGATCAATCAACTAAAGTTAAGCACTATGGGAGAGGGATATCCAATGTTCTATCCCAGAAAAGGCTTAGGGGTATCACTAATCTGTGGAAAATGCAATCAGGCCAAGGGGACATATTTACATTATTTCTGGTAGGGCTGTGTGAATGTCCCAAAGTTCAACCACACAGACATTGACCATCAAACTGCGTAAAGTTCACCAAAGTTCTCTTAATGGCGAACTAGTTTGCACTGCTTCGGCCATTCAAAAGCATTGGGAAATGGGATAAAAGGAAATAACTTAATGCACTGAGCTGATGAAGCACCCAAAACGGTGGGATGATGCAGTGAGTCACATTAAAGGGTACTGGTTCCAAAAATTGTATCCATTCAGTCAGTGCCAAACTTGGACAATGCTAGCAGTAAAGAGTATGTGGCTAAGTAATAATGCTCAAACAATAACAAATAAAATTGTTGTAATTGCAATGCCTATGTATCCCCTTAAAGAGTTACTGTCGCCTCAAAGCAAACTTTAATAAACATAATAACTAGGTACAATTCTCCCTGCATTCCATTTATATTTTGTATATTTCTCCTCCCCATTATTTATTACTAAGAAAATTGGCATGAATATATGATTGTTATCCCTTAGAGTTACTTTAGAGTCCGTCTGCCTCTATAACTTACTCCTTACTTCAAGTCATAACCCTATGTTGTGACATCACAGTCTGTTGCCATGTGAGTAACTGATAACACAAGGAGTGCTCTATGACTTCAGGTAGGGAGAAAGCAGCAGGGATAGGTAAACTCTTCAGGAACAAAGATCCTGTTTCCATACAAATTACCTCAGTAATAAATGGGGAAAAAGGAATATACCACTAATGTGAAATACAAGCTGGACTGTGTCTAAATATTAGGTATAATTAAAGTTCTTCTCAGTACAGCATCCTACGGTGTGGGCTATGGATACCAAAAATTGTGTGCCCATTGGGACAATGCCACACATGGACAAGGCTTCCAGTTATGCCAAGGATAGGTGTTATATACACTGCTTTCATGGGCAACATTACCCCAAAAATTATTTCTTCAGCCTGTGTAGGCCTGCCAACAGTTCACAAAACAATTTGTAGTATTTATTCACCCTGTGTAGACCTGACAAAAATTCATGAAACATTAATCTATGAAGATACAAACATAGAAAATTGCCAGCAGAATTCATTCACATATCTGGACTGCCTTGTACGGTATGGGCTGCCGCCCATTGGCTAATGCTCTGAACCAATGGGTGTGCAGCCCTACCAACTAATCAATCGGCAGGTGTTGAGCGGCATGTGGGTGGTGCTGCCGCCTGCCCGGCTGAGGGAGCGGTGGTGGGGCTCTGTGGGCGGGTGGGGGGTCACTAGATCACCAGGGGTATCATACTTGGGGGTAAGGATGACGCAGATGATCGGGCTACTCTCGGTCCACTGGACCACCAGGGATATTGGACTTTGGGGAGGGAGGTCTGATGCCCATGATCGGGCTACTGAGGTGGGGAGGATTACCATTATGCCTGATCGGGCTACTGAGGGGGAGTTATGCCTGATCGGGCTACTCAGGGGGTGGGGGGACACTGTTCTGCCCACGATCGGGCTACTCGGGGGGGTGGAGGGACACTTCTACCCGCAATCAGGTGGCAGCTGCTGTGTTGCGCCCTGCAATGTGGCAGCTCACCTGTGGGTGGCCCTCGACTTGTTCCTTTTTTCTTCGGCTCAACTTTGTGCAGGCGCAGGTAGGGGTTGCGCCTGCATAACTCTGCACCGCCCAGATGAATATCGGGCTGTGCAGTTTATGCATGGTTCCTCTCCCTTCGGTTGCGCATGCCTTCATTATCATTGCACTGTTGCTCAGCATGATTTCGGGGGCGCAACTGCCTCCTGCTGAATATCGCAGAATGGTGCATTTCGGACTTGCGCAGGTGCAACCCTATTGCACATGGCTCAACTCTTTTGAATATCTGGGCCCAAATGTTCAGCATAGCTTCGTATTAGCCCACGTAATGAACTCAGTAGGTGAACATTTTCAGGTCCCTGACAAAATGTCATTTCATGCCTCAGGTATGGAAACACATTTTGGCCAGGATTTGAATAATGGCAGCTGTCACATTCATGAGGTTCTGTGAAGAAATGACTATGCTGAAAAACTGGGGTCAGAATATTGAAAATTGCCAAAGTTACAAGGCTGCATTTGCAAACTTCAGTGTAAGCTCATAACGTTGTTGTATTTTAACATTTTTATGTCAAATTTTGGACATACCCATCTTATGACCCCACCTCATGAACAATAGTGGGATCAATTTTCAACTCCTGCCCGAAAGGTGATTTCACACAGCGACTGAGAAATCACCTTTGGGGATGCGAAAACAGATTTTGGCCAGGATTTGAAAAATGACAGCTTTCACATTCAGGACGTGCTGTGAAGAAATGGCTATGTGAAAAGTTTGGGGTCAAAATATTGAAAATTAGCAAAGTTACAAGCCTGCATAGAAACATAGAAATATAGACTTTGACAGCAGATAAGGACCGCTTGGCCCATCTGGTCTGCCCATTTCCCTACCTACAGGATAAGCTGCAGATCCTAGTTAACCAACAGCCTATTTCTTCCCCCCCCCCCCACAAGAATTGCCTTATGTCTGTCCCATGTATTCATTGAATTCTCCTACAGCTTTAGACCCCACAACATCCTCAGGAAGGCTGTTCCATGCATCCACTACCCTCTCTGTGAAAAATACTTCCTCTCATTGCCCCTGAACTGCCCCCCCATCTTTAAATTGTGTCCCCTTGTTCTTGCATGTCTCTTTTTTTGAAAGATGTTACCCTCTTGGACTTTGTTGATTCCACTGAGGTACTTAAATGTTTCTATCATGTCCCCCCTCTCCCTCCCTTCCTCAAGGATATACATGTTAAGCTCTTTTAGTCTCTCCTCGTATGGCTTCTCTTGCAGACCCTGCACCATTGTAGTTGCCCTCCTCTGGACTGCCTCTATCCTGTCTATGTCCTTGCATAGATGGGGTCTCCAGAATTGGACGCAGTACTCCAGATAGGGTCTCACCAACTGTCTGTACAGAGGGATAACAACTTCCTGTTTTCTGCTGGTGATGCCTCTCCCTATGCATCCCAGTATACACCCAGCCCTCCCTACTGCCTTCTTACATTGCTTGCTAACCTTATGGTCATCTGATATGATTACCCCCAGGTCCCTTTCCTTTTTTGGTTTTGTTACTACCTCCCCCCATTGTGTAATCTTCCCCTGGGTTTTTGTTTCCCAGGTGCATTATTTTGCACTTCTTTGCATTGAATCCTAGCTGCCATACTTCCAACCATTCCTCCAACCTTGCCAAGTCCCTTCTCATCCTTTCCATGCCTCCTTGTGTATCAACCCTGTTGCAGATCTTTGTGTCATCTGCAAAGAGACATACATTTCCTTCCAGTCCCTTGCTAAAGTCTAGGTAGGCCATGTCCACAGCCCCTCCCTGGTCTACTACTTTGGTCACTCAGTCAAAGAAATCAATTAGATTTGTCAGACATGACCTTCCCCGCTGTGAACCCATGCTGCCTTGGGTCCTGTGCCCGCTGGCCTCTAGATACTCAACAATTCTTTCCTTCAGAAGTGATTCCATCACTTTCCCTACCACAGAGGTCAAACTGACAGGTCTGTAGTTTCCTGCCTCTGTCTTGGTCCCACTTTTGTGAAGAGGAATCACATCCGCCTTCCTTCAGTCCTCAGGTACGACACCATCCTCCCATGATTTGTTAAAAAGGGTAGTCAGTGGTTTCACTAGTTCTCCCCCCTTAATTCTTTTAGAATTCTGGGGTGAATTCCATCAGGCCCCATTGCTTTGTCCACCTTCAGTTTTAGGAGTTCTTTCAGAACCCTTTCTTCTGTGAAAGGACTGGGATCGACCCCCCCTATCCAGAGTGCTTCTGTTAATTGGATTAGGCATCTCTCCCTCCTCTTTTGTGAATACTGAGCAGAAATATTTGTTCAGTTTCCCTGCTTTTTCACTGTCTCCCTCTGCCCACCCACTGTTCATTCTATTCAGCCTCACTATCCCTCCCTTTGTCTTTCTACGCTCCCATGATGTACCTATAAAAGGTTTTATCCCCCTTCTTAACTAAGTTGGCAATCCTTTTCTCAGTTTGGGCCTTTACTATTCTGACTTTCCTCCCTGCTTCCTTCTGCCTTAGCTGGTACAGCTCTCTGTCCTGCTCCTTCTGTGTTTCCTTATACATTCTGAATGCTATCTTTTTCTCCCTGACTTTCTCCACCACCTCTTTTGAGAACCATAGTGGCTTTTTCTTTCATTTTAATTTGTTTATTTGCTTCACACAAAGGCTTGTTTCCTCTGTGATGGCAGTTTAGATGATTCCCCATTGTTGTTCCACCCATCCTTCTAGCCTGTTTGCTAGTGCTTTTCTGAGGCACTCTCCCATCTTGCCAAAGTTAGCCCTCCTGAAGTCCAGTACCCTCACTTTTGTATGGCTTGACTCTGTAGCTGAGTTTAACGTGACCCACACTGTTTGATAGTCACTTGTTCCCAGATGGCAACCAACTTCTAGATCTGAGATCCTCTCACTGTCCCTATTTGAGAGTATGAGGTCTAAGATTGCTCCCTCATGAGTGGGTTCCGAAACTAGCTGTCTGAGGCATGCCACCTGTAGGGCATCGAGAATGGCCCTGCTCTTGGATGTGGTTGCAGCAAGTGTGCTCCAGTTAACATCTGGCATATTCAGGTCTCCCATCAACAGTATCTTCCCTTTCTCTGCCATCCTAAGAATGCCAACATAGGTTCATGACTTTATTGTTTTTTAACATTTGTGCCCTGAAATTTCAACATAGCCTTCTTATGATCCCACCTCATGAACAATAGTGGAGAAAATTGTCAACTACTGCCCAATAGGTAATTTCGCAAAGTGACCGCAAAATCACCTTTCGGGAGCAAAAACACATTTTGGTCAGGATTTGAAAAATGACAGCTGTCATATTCATGAGGTGCTATAAAGAAATGGCTATGTTGAAACTTTGGGGTTAAAATATTGAAAATTACCAAAGTTATGAGCCTGCGTTCCCAAACTTCAACGTAGGCTCATAACTTTGTTGTTTTTTAATATTTCTTTGCCAGATTTTCAACATAGCCTTCTTATGACCCCACCTCATTAACAATGGTGGAGAAATGTTTCAACTCCTGCCCAAAAAGTGATTTACACAGCAACCATGAAATCACCTTTCAGGACAGATTTACCTAATGTCACTTGTATTGCTCATGAGGGTGTCCCAAAAAGGTATGTTGAAAATTTGGGGCAAAAATATTGAAAAATACCCAAGTTATGCCACTAAATTTGAAACCCCATTGAAATACATTGAGTGCATACCTGATTTCCTCAGTTCACAGTCCAGACTTGAAGAGTGAAGACATCTCTGTGGCCTAGAAAAGATCATGGCATCATACCCCAACTGGGTAAGTAATGGCTTGGGGGGGTGTGGGGTGGTGGGTGTTGAGTGGGAGGGGTTGGGTGGGGACTAATGTCGCAGCAAACAAAAATGAACAGTTTTCTGTTTTACAGGATTAAAACAAAAAAACAACAAAAAGATGTGGGACGGTTTTCTATATTGCAGGTGATGACACTGGGGGATTGGGCACCCCAGTGTCACTGTTACATTTATGGGGAGGATGTGAGGTGGTGGGTGCTGAGAGGGAAGGTTAGGTGGGGGGATCTTAAAAGAAATGCCTGTAACAGACAGGCAATATATAAATAAAATTTAAAGAAAAAAAACAATGAGGTGGTGACACTGGAGGAACTGGGCACCCCAGTGTCATTGTTATGTTTGGGGCGGGGTGGGGGTGGGTGCTGAGATGGAGGGTCAGGTAGGGGGCAGTTACGGGGGAGGATGGAAAGCAGACATCAATGGACATGTTTATTACAAGTGTAAAGACTGACAGGCTTCTTTGAAAGCCTCTCAGCCGTTTGCTGATGACTTCATGCAAATCAAACCCCGAAGCCCTCTCTGATTGGAGTGGCTCAGTCTTTTGAAATACACAAAGTTTCAGTACACCAGAGAGTGATATCAAGACCACAGTTCGTAGTCATAGGTATAGACTGCCGAACCCTTGCTTTTGTGAACTGCAATGGGCTTGACAGTGGCACCCCCTCCCCTCGAAATCCCTATCATTGCCATTAAACATTGGGTGCACAAGCGCAGTCAACATAAAAAGTGAGCATTTCTACATTTTGGGTCAAAAGACATGTTCTCCTGTTGGTGACAGTATTGCCTGCAGTACTCAAAATCCTGAGTACATACTAGCAAGTGGGCATCTGAGGTGTTCAACAGCTACCTGTGACAAAGAGGGCATAATGTTTTTATTTTTTTTGGTACCAGTACAATACAGGCTCATCTCCATGGCTGTTCTCATGCAGATAATTCTGCACCATTCTATTAGCTGGTTTCTCAGGCATCACTGGTCACAAAGTGACCTGTCATGCTTTTTTGCATTGAACCACAGTCAGACAGTTGTTCCCACAGTGGTTTGTCATCAATTGCTGTCTTTCGGGGAAGGAGGGGTTAGCAGCAGTATTAGTAGGAGGTTGACTTGGAGACAAATATGAGTGACTCCTGTAATGTTCGGTAGCGGTGAAAGCACACTGGGATTTTCCTTTATCCCTCTCCTCCCTGGCCTGTCAGTGTGATTGCAACAAGGGATGGTGAGTGTTGCTCTTCTTCTTTATTTGTGTTCCTGTTCTTGTTTTGTGCCACACATACAGAGACCAGATGTATAAAAAAGGTTTTATAGAACTCCTGATCCTTAACACATTCTTGTGCATCAAAAAATGTCTCAAATGTGTCTTTGAATCAAGGGTACAAGAGAGTGGCCAGGGTGTAATGGTCATCTGTATGCATTTTTGAAATGTATGGGTCATTCCAGAAACGTGATCTTATCCTTTCTACTAGATTGAGAGCAGCGGTATCCTCCTTTTCCTCATACTGAGTTTTCATGCAAAGAAGTCTCAGGTTAATGAGGGCAATAAGGGGGAGTACCTGATTTAGACCAGCTGCATCAAAACTTACCACCCTTGTGGCCTCCTCAAAGGACTTCAGCTGAGTGCAGAGGGTCTCCATCAGGCACCACTGCTTTGGGCCGATGTTTAAGTCTCCCTTGCTATTACCATGCTGTGGATAGCCTTCTGTTCTGGCAGATGTTCCATCATGCAATAACAGGTGGAATACCATCTTGTTGCCACATCTTTGTTTTAGGTGCTGGAGGGAAGGTGGTTCTGCTGCTGAATGCTTCATAATAGCTTCTGTTCCTTCAAAGAATGGCTAAAATGACCACAGACTTTTTTGGCCAGACCTACACATGTTTGCACAGTGGTGCCTTCTTCATCTAGGAATCCCTGAATTACCAGATTTATACAGTGAGCAAAACATGGAACGTGTATCATCCCCATTCCCAACATCCTTTACAATGTTCTTTGCATCTTCTAATAAAATAAAACCAGTTGTTAATGAATGTGGTGCTGGCCACTCATCAAACTTCTGTTGAAGGAAGTGTACATTTTCTGCATGATTGTCATTGTCAAAGCCAGCAATACATAAAGCTGCCTGACTGCGGAGGTTGGGGGGGCACTTTTGAGCTGTGGCTACTGCTGCTGCTTCCACTTAACCCAGAGAAGGAGGAAAAAGAGGAGGGGAAAGCAAAGGGGAAAGTGACCCATTGGACGGTCACTGCCATGTAATCAGTAATCTGAACACTGGTTCACATGTCAGTGATGATGTGAACAGCTGGAACAAATGATGCTTTCAGGGCATGTGACACAGCCTTGTAGACATTCTGATAAAAATCAAAAAAGAGCCACTGTGGAAAAGTAGGTATGTCTGGGCACTTAATACCTTGGCACAGTACCTTGCATTAGCCATAGAAAACCAGCATTGCTCATTATGAAGAATGGCATTAAGTCAGTGACTAGCATGTCCACAATTGCTCTTATTAACGTTTTTGCCTTGGGTCTGTTTGCTTTATATTTCTGGACCATTTCCAGGGATTGGACCAGTGAGAGCTGAGTGCTTTTTTCCCCTGGACATGACAGCTGGCTACTATTTTTGCTACCCATAGGGGTGAAAGTGACTGGGGCTTTGTGGCCCCTAAGAGGTGAGGGAGTCAATGGGCTAAAGAACTGATGAATGGAAGATGTTGAAGTTGTGCATTAGTTACTACTTGAAAGGCTTTCTTCATATTACTCTCTACCTGGTCTCCTAATGTCCTCCTCCCCGTGGCCTTCATAATTATTATCATCATCATTAGCTTCACTCCTGGTGGTGTTGCTGGTGATGCCATGTGTTGGCATGACTTCTTATACCTGAGATCTATGAGACTTCAGCAAATGCCTTTTCATGAAGACTTTTGACCTTTTACAGTTTTAAAATGGGATATTTGAAGTGTCAGGGTCTCATCAGATCTTAAATGCTGTGGTGATTTCTTTAACATAACCAACAGAGTGGAGTGCACACTGGGATGGTGGTGCTTCCGGACAAAAATTAAAGACACTTTATCCAGGAATGTCAAGCACACACCAACCTCAAATTAACAAGGGCACCAGTTTTAAGTCATGGAAATAATGTATTAATACATGAAGATAAAAAATACAGGCTCTGCCTGCCTGACGCACTATGGATGCATTCCCACCCCTTTTGAAAAAGGATGGAAATGCATCCAAAATGCATTAGGTGGGCAAAGCCTGTATTTTTTTATCTTCATGTATTAATAAATGCATTATTTTCATGACTTAGAACTGGTGCCCTTGTTAACTTGAGGTTGGTGTGTGCTCAACATTCCTGGATAAAGGTTTGTTTTTAACACAATAACTTCCATCAAAGGCCCATTCATCCCTTTCCTTAATTCATTCTATACCAAGCTATTTATGTAATACTTTCCTTAAGGCCTAATGGAAACCAATTCAACTTGCTATTCAGATTACAATGATGTTCATTATATCTGGCCCTTAAGCCAAATCTGGCAATTGCATTATACATTACAGTTCTCTTGCAGAAAACTCTTTCAGATGCCCCAACCCACACAACACTCCCAAAATCCAAAATGGGCAAAAGACAGGATTGTGATACTATCTTTCTTGAGGAGTCTGTAAATCTTTTTTTTCACTTTATCTTTTTTATTGAAATTGAATATATAAGAAGACACACAAGCATATACAGTGAAAGAATATCCTCCACATAGAAATACAAAAATAATCACTTAACAAAACACATTATGAAGGGTAGATATAAAGGAGATGCCTTATATATACATATTGATGACAAGAATTAGCCTTAGTTATGTCATAAGTGGTGAGCAGAAGAGTTACAATCATTAAGGTATTGTGTATTCAAAGAAGGCAACCAAGTACAAAATAAATGCTGGGACAGGCTTTAGAAAGGCACTCAATAAGTTACATAAAGTGATACATATGGGAGTACAAACAGTACAGTATACACTTGTGGAGGAATAGAGACAAAAGAAAAGTGTATGATGAGAAGTAAGAAAAAGGCAGGGAAGAAGGAAAAAGAGAGAAAGAGGGTAGAAAAGAGGGAAAAGAGAGATATCTGTGCACAGAAGTATCAGAGAAACCCTAATCTGAAAGCAAAATAAAAAAGAAGGCTAGATAAACCTTAAGTATTAGGGTCTATAAAATCCAGAAGAATCAATGTATTTTAAGTAATCCTGCCAACACCGGTCATATACAGTGAGTAGGCCATGAATAACATGAGATAAAGGGTCTAGTGAAGCTTACTGAGAAAGGCTTTGAAGAACATCTGGAAGGGAGGGAACAAGAGTAGATTTCCATTTCATAAGAATCAGATGTTTAACCAAAAGAAAAAGTATGTTTAGCCATCTAAAATGTGCATGTGAAAGGGAAGAATTATTTGGGATAAAGACGCCTAGAAGGAATAGTTTGGGATCGAAGAGAAGTTTTTGTCCTATGACTCTGGAAGCAAGTAGATAGACTTTACACCATAGCATATTAATGGGAGCACATGACCATAAGATATGAAGTAAATCCCCCTTGGCCTGGTTGCAGCACCAGCAATTATTATTATTTAGTAGGCCCATTCATTGAAGGACAGAGGGAGTTCTATACCAAAGGTGTAGGATCTTAATTTGTATTAGAGAACTGTGGGTATATTTAAATGTGTTATGTGCAAGATGCCAGCATTTACTCCATTGTGCATCTGAGATATTGTAGTTAAGGAGAGTGCTCCACTTATTTTTAGCTGGTATGGACTGATCAGGAAGATTGTCAATAACATCTTTGTAAATTGAGCTGCTCAGTTTTGCAGATAAATTAGCCCAGTGCAAGATGTGTGGGTCTAGAAGAGTATGCTTGTACACATAATTAGAGATAGAGTTTTAAGCTGAACGAATTTGTAAAAACTTCCAAAAGTCCTGTTTAGGAAGTTTCCATGTGACCTGCAAGTCCGAGAACATTCTGAGAGTGAGTGAGTTCTGGTCCAAGATATCTCTGAGAAAACAAATGCCATTATTCTTCCACATATGACAAAAAAAACAGTGATTTTTCTAGGGTGAGCAGTAGGTTGCTCCATAAGGGGGCATATAACCTGGGTTTTGGATTAGATTTCAGGAATTTGTGGATTAATTTCCAACAGAGAACAGAGGATGATATAGTTGGGTGAGATTTTAGTTTAGACGAGAGGGGATTAAAGATAAAGGAAGTAGGAACTCCTCCTGAGCACAGTGTGGATTCCATTGCAATCCAAAGTGGAGAGTGGGAGAAGGACTTCTGAAACTGTTTAATGGTTGGGCAGCCCGATAAACCCAAAGATAACCTTTGAACCAAGGGAGTCCGAATCCACCTCTTTTCCATTGTGATCAGAGTTTGTTGCAATTAAATCTCGGAGGTTTCCCATCTCATATGAAGTTGCCTATTAATTTATCAATTTTAGCAAGGAAGAAGGATGGTAGAATTAAGAGGATGTTGGCAAAGAGGTAAAGAATTTTGGGGGATATGGACATCTTAATGGCTGCGATTTTCCCCATGAAGGAAAGATTAATAAGCTTCCATCTATCCAGAACTGTTTTGATGTTATCTAATAAGGGATTAAGGCTAATATCCCATATTTCCATAAGTTACTAGATATTTTGATTCCTAGATACGCTATCCCCTGTGGTGACCAGCGAAATCTGAAAGGTAGGTTCATAAAAACTTTACAGTGGTCATGTAAGTACATTTTTAATGGAATGCAGGGCACGTAATTTTCTACATAGTGAATTGCAAACCAATCAGTGTGCATGTCAAATGAGAATCCAAGGTTACTCCTAGATATTTAAAATGGTTTGCCTCTTCTAAATTACTACCATCTGTAAGTTTAACAACCAAGTTCCAGAATTTCTGCTTTGTGCAGTACAAAATGTAATCAGTTTTGTTTTATTTTTATTCATCAACGACTTATTGCATGCAAACCAATTAGATATGTTTTCAAAATTAGAAGACCGTTTTTTGCTTAAAGCATGTACAGTAAGTCTTTGTCTGCTGTACATAAAGTTGCACCATCAGCATATTATATTATATTAGATGAGCCACACTTTTCTGGTAAATCATTGATAAACAATGTGAACAAAAGGGATCCAAGAATGGATCTCTGTGGTACACCATGTGTCACAACTCATTTGCTTGATAGGACCCCATTCACTTTAACCACTTGCTCCCCGTTTGCCAAATAACTTGAAAACCAGTTCACAACTAGGATCCTAAGTCCTAACTTGTTAAGTTTATACAACAGGAGGTGGTTGTCCACAAGGCTGAATACCATGGTCAGGTCCATGAATGCAGCTCCAGTAAATGACCCACCCTCCATGTTTATGTGCAAATCATTCATGAACCTGACCAAGGCAGTTAAAGCGCCACTCCCCCTCCTAAAACCATGTTGTGCATTGGTTAAAAATGTTATATTTCTCTATATGAGCCATACGTTGTTAGCGTAATAAATGCTCTTGCAGTTTTCCCAACACAGACAAACTGGATATTTGTCTAGAATTAGTCACTTCCTTTTTTGAACCAGTTTTAAAGACTGGTACTACACATGCTTTTTTTCCAAGAATCCAGTACTAATTGTGTACACAATGATTTATTAAAAATTTTTTACAGTAGCAATGATATTTCTGATGCAGATGCCCTCAGCAATCTACACTCAACACCATCTGGCCTTGGACATTTTGATGCATCCTATATAATATATGGGGAGCCCTTATTATACACTAAAATCACACAGTTTACAACATTATTATACTACCCATATGATGTCATGCTGTTGTTAACCTTTCTTGACTACATCATATCGAAAGCATAGCAAAACAGAACGTTAACTAAAGCCAGTATTCCTGTGTTAGAACGCAGATCGTTCACTAGTCTCTACAAGAATTTCCAAATATAATTAAATTCTGACAGTTACAGCTTGTAAAAACTAGCGATCACAATGGCAGACAACACAATTTCTCACTGTGACAGTTATTTTTTTTCCTTAGTTACCTTAGCTAAGGAGTACTCCAAAAAGGCCGCAAACTGCTGCACATAACTAGGCCGTCTAAACTCAGCAAAGACTACGTGGTGACATTACCCATAATACAGTGCTACCGGTCACCAAGTGATCAGCACTGACCAACTGTGTCACTTTCCAATGTTTGCTTTTAAATCTGCTTTGATTTTGAAAATTGTAAAAAGAGTACAAGATGTGAGTACGTAGTCTTTTGGGCCCATACACTATAAAAGCTAATGGCTGGAATTTGGTTAATAACCATGCTGAAATCACTTCTTAAGGTTGCCATGACAACAGTAAACCTCTCAAGCTTCACTCTCAAAATTTACCATGGTGTCCTGGCAACCTCTCAAAGTGATTCCAGCGTGGCTATTAACCAAATTCCAGCCATTAATCTTCTATTTTATTTAATGCTTATAAACTTCAGCTGTAGTTATCCTTTGAAAATAAAATCTGAGTCTATCTGCACAGGGTTTACTCTCATAACACTCTTTTTTTTTCAAATCCTTCAAATACTACATAGAAGTAAGGAGTAGTGGTCACCCAGTATAAAGTAGGTACAGGTAAGAGGGTTAGAAAAGGGAAACCAAGAGGCACCCTATATATGGTAGGATAACAAATTCATTTCAGGGAAGCAAAAGGAGAAGTAGGAGTACAATAGGAATAGAAAACAGGCAGAAGGGTGCAGAGAAGTTTAAGTAGACACTATGTAAATGAAAAGAACATCATAGGAGTGGTGCAAAGGTTGTGGGGCCACATTCTTTTGGGACACCTTCTGGAGACTGAGATGCTGCCCCATCTGTCTGCACCTCTCTGGATTTTCAGCAGACATTGCTGGACTCCGGACTAAACTGGCAAGAGTACAGTTGAACTTCTGCCCCACACAGGGTCCACCAAATCTGCCACCACTCCCCCAGATCATGCCTGGGAAGAGGCAGAGCAGATGAACTTTAATGGGCTCCAGGAGGGTAGAGTGTTAAGAAGGGTGCTTGCTCCTCAGCCTATACCACTGCAGAATTCTTTTGCAATACTAGTGGGATGGGGCAGCCGAGAGAAGGCACCTGTCATAGTGGGAAGGGAGGAAGTGGGGGTCCTTAGATGTGCAGTCCCCAAGAAGGGAGGAGGAGGTCCCCAGCTGAGAAGGAAGCAGCTGCTGATGGGGTACTCTATTGTTAGGGGGATAGACTTGGGAGTGAGGAAAGAAAGGAGTGGGAAGTGATTCAGTTTGGAGGGATGGAGAGTCTATCCAGTGAATTGCTAGAGCAGCAGGAAATGGGAGGGAGCTAGACATCATTGTCCACCTGGGAACAAATGACCTGATAAAGGACAGGGTAGGGGTAATACAGGGTAACTTCAGGAAGCTGGGGAGGGGCCTCAAGCAGGTGACATGCACAGTGTCTTTTGCAGAGGAATTACCTGTACATGGCTGATGATAGGCAAATGTTCTCCACATCAGAGCATTTACCAACTGGTTGATGACAAGGTGCATGGAAAAGGGCTGCAGTTACTATGGGAACTAGGGGCCAGCCTGGGAGGACATGGGCCTCTGTAACAAAGATGGCCTGTATCTTTCCAGGAAGGGAACACAACTTACTTCGATATGAAGAAGGAGATTGGCACAATCCCACCCTCCTCCACAGCCAGTCGCTTGCTACAGAATGAGGAGACTCATAGTGAGCAACAGTGGCAGGACTCTCATTCTCTAGCAGGTGATCACCCAGGGAAGAGGGTAGGGCTGTACCAGTCACCTTCTTCATATGAAAGTAAGATGCATGGAAAAAATTGGGTATTAAGGGGAAGAAGGTGGTTGAAGGGTGCTGCCACCCAGGGGGTAGTTTTTCTTTTAGAATTTAGATGGTGGCTGGCCATGGATGTGGGCGGGTTGTGCCAGACACCAATCATGGGAGTTCTTCCTACCTAAAATATCAAATTGCTGCTGCTGGGAGGGGAGGAGGGTGGGACTGGATTACCAATAGAGGGTGGGGGGATGGGGAGCTTGCATTTAAGGATTGGGGTGGGAAGGAGAATGGGGGCTATTTCTTTTTCTTTTCTTTTTTAATAGTATTTCCTGACTAGGCAGGGGATGAATAGTGCCACTATTCCTTATTCGGATCCGAAGAACAAATAGTGTATTATTGGTGATATTTGGAAAATACTATTCGTTAGCACACATCCCTACTATCCAAGTCTGCTTACATACTGTGGCAGACATTTAATTTGATAAAACACATTTTAATATGTATTTATCTTGTTTCTAAGTTGGCTAGCATGTTAAATTATTCATACAGGACCTAGGCTGGGAGGTTAGTAACTCAGTTTGCAGTATGTATTTCCCCAACAAAATAGGCTGTTATCAGTGTTTGTGAGATCAGAGAAGAACTGCTCAATCAGGACTGCTTTCATGGTTAATGTTTGATTCAAATAAAACATTTAATGAAATGCATTACTGGCAGTGAGGAAATTCTGTTTTGAGTTGATTTAACTCACCATTGAACTTCATAGCTAAACAATTATTGGATTAAATGTATGTTCAAGTGGTTTATAACTTTGCTCCATGCGCAGGTTTAATTTTTCGCTTTTTGTAAACAATAGGCACTTACATAATCCTGACAAAGTGGTTGGTTTATCCACAGAATGTGGATTTAACTGCATCTTACAGCCTGTGCTGACATCTTTATTTTTGGCAATAAATATTTAAAGTACACATCGCTGAGTGTATCTCTTTCTCTACAATTGATTACTTTCGAGCCTGAGGTTGTGGAGCAGATTCTCCTGATGTTCTGTTTTCTTTATAGGTACTGAGGGCCATATTGCTCTTTTGCTTCTGTATATTGTACAAGATAAGAGCCGATCTGCAATGAAATCATGAAAAAAGATTTATTGAGTGGCACACCCTCAGAGATTTGAGAAAGTGCCATGGAAATTGGCACGAAACATCAGCTGAATGCTGTAGTGTTGATCAAAGTGATAGCAGGGATCTGTTGCTGTTTGTGTTTGCCTGCACTTTTGCACTCAGTCTTTTTTTCATGATATCTGTGCAGATTGTTCCTTTATCCTGTACAGCAACTCCAGCCCAATTTTGACCAAGTAGCTCACTCCGTTTCAATTCTTACTACAGGATTTCTTATAAATAGCTTCAGTGGTAGAAAGTGGTGCAAGGACCAGTTTGCAAAGCTGTTACCCCAGATTAAACTGGTTTGATCCAGATGGATAGTACTGTAAGCTGTATTTAAAAGTGCATCATGCTGTATATCCCTGCTTTTAGTAAGTGGCATGTTCCTCTTTGATTTAAAATGGTTACTGAAAGCACAAACTTAATTTTTGTTCTCATTTAACTTTAATGTCAAAACATTATCTAAGGAACTGCTAAAATGATAATCATGTGAAGTATTATATTCCCAGTAGCATCAAGTTCATGCCTCTGTTCTGCCTATCAGCAGTATATAAACTCTCCTTTGTTTGGATGTGGGGCACTAAGTTCAAGTAACCTTGTTAAAAAGGGATTTGCAGGCCTTTGTGATTCTATAGCTCTGCCAAGCTAAAGATGAACACAAGGTCAGTGTCTAGGACTTTTTTGTATTAAATCAGCAAGGAGGCTTATATGCATTGCAGATTCCCTGCTGCCCAGGAGATGTCTTGTCTAAAGCAATCTGCTGAAAGGTGATGGGGTTGAACTGTAGGCTAGACAGCGTACATATGGGAAAGGGGTCGTAATATTCTAAGTGGCATTTGCTGCAGTCCCATGGGTTAAGATGTAAATTATACAGGTGAACCAGGAGCTTATTCCAGCTAAAGAAAAAACACAATCAAACCTAATTTTAAAACAGTTTTGGGCAAAATTAAATACAGTGCATAAAAACAAAGTCCCCTCTTGTGTGTGGAGACTAGAACATGCACGCTGATGCTGTACTGAAACAGTTGACAATGTTTTGCCCAAAGGATTTTAATTATATTTTATTTTGCACAACAATAATTTCTCTCTCTCTCTCTCTATATATATGTGTATAGATATGTTGTATTACATGAAGACTGAAATACAGTGTTTTACCTTAATCAAGGGTTGACATTAATTATATTTTATTACACTACACAGCTGAACTAATCATAAATTACAGCATTCTGCAGATTACACAGATCAATGACTATTCAACTGAAGCACTTTCTTTGACCTTTTAGCTTTTCTAAAGTTTGCCAATTTTGTTTCTAGTCTGCTTATTCTGCTTCTCTTTTCTTTTTCTTATTGTCTTCCTCAAAACATTTTTACGGTATGTTCCAGCTTTCTCAGCTTTGCAATCTTTCTTAATTACTTGCTGCTACAAGGCATATTTCCTCTTGTGGTCAGTTAGTTTTCGAGTATATTGAGTATTAATCTGAATCTGCTGGCAAATATGTGTCAGCATATTCTGCATGATGACAAGAGTTACATTTTGGGAAATATATTTATAGCAATGGACTCTGAGTGTAAGACATTCTCAATGAACCATCTAACTCATAGAAACATAGAAACATAGAATTTGATGGCAGATAAGGACGGCTTGGCCCACCTAGTCTGCCCATTTCCCTACCTAATGGATAAGCTGCAGATCCTAGTTAACCAACAGCCTACTTCTTCCTACTCCCAGCCCCTAGAATTGCCTTATGACTGTCCCATGCATTCTTGAATTCCACCACTGTTTTTGACTCTACGACCTCCTCAGGAAGGCTGTTCCATGCATCCACAACCCTCTCTGTGAAGAAATACTTCCTCACATTACCTCTGAGCCATCCCCCCTCTATCTTCAAATTGTGCCCCCTTGTTCTTGCACATCTCTTTTTCTGAAAGATGCTACCCTCTTGGACTTTGTTGATTCCCTTGAGGTATTTGAAAGTTTCCATCATGCCCCCCTCTCTCCTTTCCTCAAGGCTATACATCTTAAGCTCCTTTAGTCTTTCTTCATATGTCTTCTGTTGCAGACCCTGCATCATTTTGGTTGCCCTCCTCTGGACAGCCTCCACCCTGTCTATGTCTTTGCAGAGATGGGGTCTCCAGAACTGTACACAGTACTCCAGATGTGGTCTTACCAACTGTCTGTACAGAGGGCCAACAACTTCCTGTTTTCTACTGGCGATGCCTCTCCCTATGCATCCCAGTATCCCCCCAGCCCTCCTTACTGCCTTCTCACATTGCTGGCCCACCTTTAGGTAATCTGATATGACTACCCCCAGGTCCCTTTCCATTTTTGTTGTTGTCAGTATCTCACCCCCATTGTGTATTCTTCCCCTGGGTTTTTGTTTCCCAGGTGCATTACTTTGCACGGTTTATTTATTTATTTATTTATTTTTATTTTAGTCTTTGGTGACCGGGTAAGGTCTGCTAGGCACAAGTGCCTGTTTTCAGGGGCGACCTGGGAGCACTGGGCAGTTAAGTGACTTGCTTAGAGTCATACAGCATGCAAGTGGAAGTTTTGAGAATCAAACTCAGGTCTGTTCTGCTGGAGGTACCAAGCTTGTTCACACCTCATTCCTCTAACCTCTAGGCTATTCTGCCAGCCCAAAAGACTTCTTTGTGTTGAATCTGAGCTGCCATACATTTGACCATTTCTCCAACCTTGCCAAGTCCCTTTTCATCCTTTCCACTCCACCTTGCTTATTAACCCCATTGCAGATCTTTGTGTCATCTGCAAACAGACATACTTTCCCTTCCAGTCCATCTGCATTGTCACTTATAAAGACATTAAAAAGGACAGGCCCCAGTACTGAACCCTGCGGTACCCTACTAGTAACACCCCTTTCTTCACTGTGGACTCCATTTACTATTACCAGCTGTGTCCTGTTGTCCAGCCAGTGTTTTACCCAGGCTACCACCCTGGGACCCACTCCCAGGCTGGCTAATTTGTTTATTAATCTTTTGTGCGGGACTGTGTCAAATACCTTTCTAAAGTCTAGGTAGACCATGTCCACAGCCTCTCCCTGGTCTACTACTTTAGTCACACAGTCAAAGAAATCAATTAGATTTGTCTGACATGACCTTCCTGCTGTGAGTCCATGCTGCCTTGGGTCCTGTGCCTCACTGGCCTCTAGGTACTCAACAATTCTTTTCTTCAGAAGTGATTCCATCATTTTCCCTACCATTGAGGTCAAACTGACAGGTCTGTAGTTTCCTGCCTCTGTCTTGCTCCCACTTTTGTGAAGGGGAAATCACATCCGCCCTCCTCCAGTCCTCAGGTACCACACCATCCTCCCATGATTTATTAAAAAGGGTTGTCAGTGGTGTTACTAGTTCTTTCCTTAGTTCTTTTAGAATTCTGGGGTGAATCCCATCAGGCCCCATTGTAACTCTGTTACACTGTATTTATGCATGCTGTAGCTGGATAAAGAAGTTACAGATACAAAGCCATAAAATGGTAGAATGTGCTTTAATAGGTGTTAATTCCATTCCTCATTTTACATTGTTATTGAATAGATTTTTTGATGGAGTCTTCTTGCTGTAATTGTTCTTCTTGACTGTTTAAAGTTACGTACCAGGGGCCTGATTCTAGAAGGGTGGCGCAAGTCACTGCCAAATGCAACTTGCGCCACCCACAACTGCGACATTGACCCTGCACCCTATTTTAGAAGGGGCAGGGTCTCTGCAGCTAAGTCCTGCAATTTGCGACATGCGGCCAGGTACGATGAACAGAGAGTGCACCTGGCAAGCATGTTGCATGCCGCAATGCAGGATGCAAGTGCCCCCATGCCCAGCTAGCCACATTTGGTGCCCTGCAGGGCTGCCCACAACAACTGACCCACGTAACATAATGCTCTGCAGGGCTTCCCAGCCCCCTGCCTCCGACTCACTGTGTAATACATGCCCCACAGGGCTGCCCACACCCCCAGACCCCGAATCCCCCATTGTAAAATGCCCCACAGTGTGGCACTGTCATCCCCCCACCCATGCCCTGACCCCTGAGTCGGCGGCCGCAAATCCGGCAAAGAACCTGACAAACCCTGGTAGTCTAGTGGCCCACCCCCACCCAGCCATGCCAGCCCACCAGCACCCCGCCACCAGTTCCCAGCTGGCGACTGGCACAGCCACCTCTCACCTCCATGGCCAGCCGCCGACTAAGTTCCTAGTAGTGCTTACTGAAAAGAAGTGCTCCAGAAATTAATTTCTGAGTGCGTCTTTACAGTAGTGCTCTACAGCACTCAGTCGGCAGCTGGCCTGCGGAAATGAGCTGCTCAATCGCTGGCTAGGGCCGGGTGGGAGGTGCTGGATGGCCTGTAACTGGAATGGAGTGGGGGGCCACTGACTACCAGAACTGTCAGGTTCTTTGCCGCATTCTGACTTCGATGATTCAGGGGTTGGAGCATGGGTGGATAAATGACAGAGCCACCCTGTGGGCATTTTAATGGGGAATTCAGGGCTGGGTGGGAAGCCTGTGGGCATGTACACATGGAGTCAGGGCAGGGTGGTGGGCAGCCTGTGGGGCATCATGTACACTAAGGGTCAGTTGTTGTGGCAACTTCATGGGCATCTGTTACGGGGTCAGTTGCCGTGGGCAGCCCTGTGGGGCATTATGTTATGGGGGTCAGTTGCTGTGGGCAGCCCTATGGGGCCTTTACTGTATTGGGGGTACAGGGGATGGGGCGGGAATGTGTGCAGTGCCCATTGGAGCAATAATGGAGGAGGTCTGGGCATGGGGGGGCACATGGATCGGGTTCTACAGAACCCTCAGAGGACTTATGTAAGTTACACCAGCTAAATGCAGGTGTAACTTATGATGCTGGTTCTTCTCCGGGGGTTCTTGTAGAATCCCAACATTGGGGTCTTTGTTGCTGCCGTTCTGGAATGGGGCACAACTGTTGCCATAAACCCCCTAGTGCCATGTCACAGGGGGTTTATGGTGCAACTGCCAGCATAACTACTGTTCGCCGCAAGCAGTCTGCGACATGTCGCAGGCCACTTTGTAGACTCATGCAAGTCGTAACTGCTGACGTAAGTTGCTACTTGTGCCATTCTACTTGGCACAAATGCCGTTACGCCAGGCATAACTGTACTAGAATCGGGCCCCATATGTGTAACTTTGGTGTTTTGTATTTGTCTGAGTCACCCATGAAAATAAGCATGTATGCCCTCGGAGTTAACCAGGTTATTAAAATAAATACATACATATATAAATACTGTCTTTTGTGTAAGGTATATTTTTTGTTACTTTTTTTCTGTTTTTCAAATCCTTTTGCCTAGACTTACTCCTCCTCTATACCTCCAGCTCAATTAGTGTCTTCCTTTTTTAACAATGTTTGTCTTTATCTTTCATTCCTCCCTATTACTATTATATGAGTAGGCTTTTTCCTATGGGAAAAAATAAATCAAATAGTCTCATATTAGGTCCCAATTAATCAGTTTCTGGCCTCATACCTCTGAAGAACCAATCCTACCACATCAATTAAGACACCATTCCTTTGATAGAACCAACATGATTAATCAATTTTAACATGATCAACATGAAATGCATGAGCTTATGAATAAATTGTAACATCATTAGTAGAAAAAGGTTTTAAAATGTGCTACCTCAGCTTTAACTGACAACTTTGTTTCACACCCTAGAAGGGCTATAAAACACACACACACACAATTTTAGACAAACCCTGTTAAAGTCTCAAATGCGAATTGCATTCCCTTCTGCATCTCAGTTGACCTTTCAGTACTGTAAACCACCCAACGGACAACATGGGTAACAATTAACACCATGAAACAAAAAATTACATATCAGCTGAGATATTCAAGATTGCAAAATAATGTTTTACAGAGCCAAATATTAAAATAATATAAAATTGTACAGAAATACAATCCTCCCTCCCCGCATAACTCTCAACCTTCCTCATCAAAAATCAGGGACAAGGCTTAAAATAATCAAAATCAGGGACACATTAGTTCCAGAAGCTGTGTACAATATACTGCTTAGTATGAATAGCATTTTCTTAATGAGAACTAGGCTGTAACATCAATGGCTGGCGTTAGTTTGTGATTCAAATCTTTGTTCTTCAGTGACAGAAATGCCAAATTTATGAGGGACAGATGAAATTTCTGAGGTAAACTCAGGGACATCCCTGAAAATCAGGGACAGTTGAGAGGCATTTCCCATTCCCCCTCCAAAGGCAAAACCAAAGACACAAGCACAAGGCTGCACAAAAACGCAGAACTAAGACAAAACATAATCCCACAGTATACTTTTTACTTCAATCAATAAAATCTTTATTTATCCAGGTGGACACCATTAAGCAAGGCCATTTACAATGTGGACCTGCATCACACAAGGTCAGGTACAATGCATATAGGTACAGTCAGTAAGGCAAAACATGGGAATATATAGTAAAGCAAGTTAAGTAACAGTAAGACAAAGGGTCCAATTGGGCACGCATTATAATATATCTAACTATATACATGCCATGTTTAAGGAAATTTAAAAAAAGGGGTTAAAGGTAAGGGAGCTATATAAGGAGAGGGGGACACAGGGTCAGATTTAATTGGAATCTCACACAGGTGTAGGTAGCAAGGGGTAAGGGGGTGTGGGGGCAAGGGTCATAGTGATGCAGGGAATACACACTTATGGCTTAGGGCTTATAGGTTCGGATTATAGGCTTAGGGAGTGCCAACCACCCGGAGGCCATGGTTACCTCTGGCATCTGAGCTGGGGGCCCTGGAGAGTTCTTGGCTCTCAGGGAGTGTAGTCCAATCAAGAGGTCTCGGGCGGTGGCTTCAGGAGTGCCAACCACCCGGTGGCCTCGGTTTCCTGCGGCGTCTGAGCTGAGATCCCTGGAGGGTCATCGACTCTCAGGAAGCATAGTCCGAGCAAGTGGTTAGGAGGCTTGGGAGATGGAAGGAATGGCAGGGCAAGGGTAAGGAGGGTATAGGGTTTCTGAGAGGTAATGTTTTATTGTGTGCAAGAGGAGGGCAGAGGATGATAGTACGCAGAAAGGGAGCAGTTTATAGGTGGTGGAAACAGTGGCATACTTCTGTGATTGTTTTCAACATAACTTTCTTATGACCCTGCATCATGAATAAAAGCACAGAAAAGTTTGAACTCCTGCCCAAAAAGTGATTTTGCGCAGGGACAGCGAAATCACCATTTGGGTTGTAAAAATGCATTTTGGACAGGATTTGAAAAATGTCAGCTGTCACATTCATGAGGTGCTGTAAAGAAATGGCTATGTTGTAAATCGGGGGTAAAATATTGAAAATTACCAAAGTTACGAGCCTGCAGTCACAAAATTCAATGTAGGGTCATAACTTTGTTGTTTTTTAATATTTGTATACCACATTTTCAACATAGCCTTCTTATGACACCACTTCATGGGACAAGGGTAGAGAAATTTTTCAACTCCTGCCCAAAAGGTGATTTCACACAGGGACCACAAAATCACCTTTCAGGACATATTTGCCTAATGTCACTGAAATTGCAATAATGGCGCTGAAGCCCCCTGCACCCCCCGGACTTAAGGATTCCTACTCCGGGGGGAGTGGATCACGGGGCAAGTTAAATTTCTGGGATCATGGAATACTGTTTCCATGGCCCCTTGTAAAAAAAAAAAAAGTTCTGATGTGTGTGTAAAGTGGCTGGAGACTAGGATTAGAACGCTGGTTTCTAATGCTACTGACTGAGCTGCTCTATGCCCCAGCTCTCCATGCCACAGGAGCAGCTCAGCCAGTCTCTTGGATTCTGGTGCACTTGTGGTGTGCCAGCACCATGGACAGTGACCAGGGGAGCGCTTGTTCTAGAGCCCACTCCCCCTTGCAATATGAGTTCCTTTATCTCATTTTATTCCATTATACAATCTTTTACAATGTCCATTATATACAACCTCCTGTCATATCTCATAACTTCTTCTGTTCCCCTGGTGTAAACTGTAGGGCTCTTCTCTTGCATTCTTCTTCTCTTTCACCCCCAGGTGCCAACCTGGGGTGGTTCTCTGTCTCCCATCTGGGGCAGATCCATTTTCTTCCTTCCCTTTTTCTCCATCTAGGGTGTCCATACCCCTTTTCCTTTTTCCCCTTTGTGTATCCTGCTCCTCTGTTCCCTCTACCCTCTCCCCCACGGGCTTTTTTCCTTTCCTTTCTCCCTCACCTCTATCCTTCCTTGTTGGGCGGTGGGTTGAAAACAAATTTCTTGCCCTAGCAATTGAAGTGAGGGAGAGCTCCCTTGGGCTGCCCCTTAAAAAAACCTTATTTCCCCACCCCTTCTGTTCCTTGCCCCTCTCTCTCTCTCTCTCTCTCTCTTCCCTCTTGACCTATCCCTTGCCTCCTAGGTCCGGAACTGTCCTGCCCCTTTTGTGATGTCATTCTTCTTCCCTGTACATCACATCCATCCTTGGCCCCTCCAACTTTTCCCTTCCTCCCCCTCCCCCCCTTTGCCTCTTGCTGGGTCCTCAGGCCTGGAACAATGGGGCCTGTCCTTTAGTGACACACCAACTTGTTCCAGAGCCCACTCCCCATGCAAGAAAACACACTACAACTCATATTTCTTTGGTTGCTCAGTCAGCACACCTTTTATTAATTCTTCCATCAAAACATTTATTTACAATATGAGTTCTTTTATCTTATTTATTTCCATCATACAATCTTTTACAATGTCCATTATATACAACCTTCTGTCATATCTCATAACTTCTTCTGTTCCCCTGGTGTAAACCACAGGGCTCTTCTCTTGTGATCTTCTTCTCTTTCACCCCCAGGTGCTAACCTGGGGTGGTTCTCTGTCTCCCATTTGGGGCAGGTTCATTTCCTACCCCCCCCTTTTCTTCTTCTGGGGTGTCCATACCCCTTTTCCTTTTTCACCTTTTTGTGTCCTGCTCCTTTGTCCCCTCTACCCTCCCCCCCATGGGCTTTTTTCCTTTCCTTTCTCCACTAGCCCACCTCCAGCCTGCATTTGGATGATGGGCTTCCCCCTTTTCATTCTTCTTCAAACTGAGGTCTCACACCAGGCGTCTATGCTCTCCCCAGTTCTGTAATAAAGATATGATTCCCAATATTCACCAAATGCACCCCATCAGATCTGTATAATCCTGCTATCTTTTCTACTATCTCATCATGCCGTATGACCCCACCCACTATTTGTCACACACTTCTTCCTATCCTCCCATTCATTCTTTTTCTTGCCCTTTCAATGACCTTTAGATTCTTTGCATACTGCCATACCCTCCTGACCACCATTTCTGACCATAGCACTTTAACCTCGGGCCACCATCTTTTTAATACACCCAAATCCTCTTGTATATGATTGAATATATCCAACCATGGATGAGTACCCAAATCATTGCTACCTCAGATGTATAATTATCAGTTGAGGCTCCGGGTGGCTTCTCCTCATCTCTTCCATCAATGGCATGAACTGCCCCCATCTCATTCCTCAAATTCCTTTCCAATGCACTCTTATTTTATGATGGTCCAACCCCTGCTGCTTTCCCTTGGGCATCCGTTCGGCTTGTCTCTCTGACCAGTATACATAAGAATACCCAATGATCCATGATGTGCTTTTTGCCTTCCAGCACTACAAAAACAAAGAAACATCTGAATGAGTTACTGTCACTCCCCACTACCACCTGCCTCCCCCTCCCTCCTTTACCCTTCCCATACTCTCCCTCCCATGCTGCCCGCCTGTGGAGAGAAAAAAGAGAAACATCATTATCATTTTTCACATCTCATACATTTCTTGTAGCAGCTTGATGTCCGCTGGCCCAAGGCCTTTAGCCCATCCTCGGGCATCCCTCTTGCTGCTGCCCCTGAGGCTGCCCCAATCCGAAATGAGTGTGAGGAATATCCCTTGAGGTCCTTGCACATAGCTACGGTGGTCTTCTTCAGAACTCCGGATATCTGATTGCAGTTCACGGCAGAAAACTCCTGTCGGGTGCCGGCGTATCAGTACCCATGCACCCTTTCCTATTTGGTCTGTTTTAGACTTCCTCAGGCAGACCCAAAGGTCTCCCCCTTCCCATTTTATCTGTCTCCTGTAAACCCTGCCCTTCTGGAGACCTCTGTTGCCTGACCAATTTACTAACTCTGAAAGCCCCCCCAAACATCAATGTGAAAATTGCCCTGAATAAACTGGTTTCATAACCTGAGTGACACACTTTTGGCAAGGTCCCAACCAGCCCCAGCAACAGCTGCTGTGTGATGGGCCATCTTTTGTCTGGCACGCTGTCCCTGACCCTTTGCCACCCCATCATAATTCTTCTAACCAGCACCCCCTTTGTGGGGTTCCCCCAACCTTTGATGGTGCACACCCAGCCAATGGCCACCAGATGTACCCCCATAGAGGCATGAGCCCCCTGTGTCTGCCATCCCTGAACCACAAAACTGGCCACCTGCTGCTTTGTGGCCATTTCACTTACCTCCATGCTGTGCAATGCTCTGCAGGCCTGGAATGCCCTCCAAGAACACTCATAAGCCTTTATTGTGCTGTCTGCCCAAGAGCTCCGGAATAGATATTCCACTCCTTCCAACCAATCTCCCACAATACCTCTGGAATCTTGGTCCCCGTTGGGTCTGCCCCCTCCACTACTTCTTGAAATCTGTCCATCTGCAGACGGGAGAGGCTGCCAGCCACTGTATTCTGGACCCCTGCTATGTGCCTGGCTCTAAAGCTCATATTGAGCCTCAAACTCTGCAATACTAGTTGTCGCAGCACCCTCACCACCGTGTCAGACTTGGCCCCCCTTGCTGTTCAAGACCTCAACCACTGCCCTATTGTCACACCAGAAGGTTACCTTCTGGTCCCTTAATGCATCCCCCCACAGTACTGTCACCACCCATATGGGGAATAGCTCCAACATTGTGATGTCACGCGTGAGCCCTCTCCTCACCCACTCTGTAGGCCAGGGTTCTGCTAACCATTTTCCTCTAAAATATGCTCCTACCCCTGTTCCCCCCCGTGGCATCCGTATACAGATCAAGGTCGATGTTGAACAACCAGTCCTCCTGCCAGAACACAATTCTATTGTGTGTTACCAGGAATTGTTCCCACACCTTCATTTCTTCTATGACTTCAGCTCTCAAGTCCACACAATGGTGCAGCTTACATGCCCCTACTGTGGCACTGGCCAGGTGATGTGTAAACGTGCGTCCAGGTCCTATAGCTCTGCATGCAAAATTCAAATGACTAAGTACCTGCTGTACCTTCTTGAAAGGTACCCTTCTCTTCCGAGTCATCTCCCCTAGCAATACCCTTATCTTTGATATCTTCTGCTCTGGCAATCTGAACAAACCTTGTTCGGCGTCCACCTCAATCCCCAAAAACTCCAGGCACCTACTTGGCCCTCCATTTTATCCCTGGCTAGTGGTACTCCCAACTCCTTACACATATGCTCAAAATCCACCAGCATTCGCTCCACCCCTGCCTTTCCTTCTCCAGTGAAGAGGAAGTCATCCAAATAGTGGACCACTGCCCCATGCCCCCATCTCTCCCGGAAGACTCACTGTAACCAAGTACTGAACATTTCAAATGTGGCGCATGCTACCGAGCAGCCCATCGGCATGGCTTTGTTGAAATAGTACTTCCCCTCCACCTGGAAACTCAGTAAGTCCCAATCTTCCTTCCTAACCAGTAGGAGCCAGAAAGCTGACTCAATATCTGTTTTTACCAACCAGGCTTCCTTCTTTGTCCTGATCAAACTGGCTGCATCCTCCAGGGTCCCATATGATACCTTGCTTTCCTCTTGCCCAATGAAATCATTAACTGACTCCCTGTCCAGGTAAGACAGGTGGTGAATGACCCTAAATATCCCTTCTTGTTTTTTAGGCACCAGGCCCAAAGGTGACACCCTAAGGTGCCTAAAGGGTGGTACCCAAAAGGGACCTTCCACCCGTCCCGCTAGACTTTCCTTCTGTATTTTTCCCATCAATAAGTGCTCCTTCCCTTTTATAGACTTAAGATTCTCTGTCCACATCTCCATTCTCAGCCCCTGATATTGTAAATTAAAACTGTGTTTGAACCCTTGGACCAATACACCCCCGGCCTCCACGTCCGGGTACCCCTTGGTCCATCTTTCTACTACCTCTGGTCTTATGGGGGTCTGGGCCATCAGGAATGTTTGAACATCCTCCTTATTACCTCCACCCATGCTGAAGTCCCCTACCTTCCCCCATATCCCCTTCCTCTCCCTGAACTATCCCAGTGTCCACCTCTGTGCACACCCGTGGCCCCTGAAAGGAATGGCCCGATTGCGAGCCTCCTCTGCCACCCTCATATGATCTGCACTTTGCGGCCAGATGGGTTCCCCTGCACTTGGAGCAGGCATGCTTAAACCTGCAGTTGGGAAATGAACAATACGCTGCATTGTACCCCCAGCAACACTTCTGGTATCTCTCGGTCCCCCTGGACCAATCCCCTTCTCCCCCTCGCTACTGTCATAGTCTCCCACCACAAATCATTATGTCGAGAATCCCAGCAACAGTCTACTCCATAGTTTGCCTTCCTAGTCCTAAACTTCTCATTGTATTGCAGCCAATTTGTGTCCCCATCAACTTATACGCATTCCTGATGATCAAGGAATATGCTATCAGTGGAATTCCCATTTCCGTCTTTTTCTCCTGTACTATTGCACTGCAATATGTAGAACCTAGTGACCATGCATCCCACATTTTGCCTTTATAAGTAGGCTCTTTCGGTTCTTCCCCTTTTTTAACTAAAACCACCGCAGCCACAAACTTTTTTCCCCAGGCCTTCCTTTTCTTCATATTGCTGTGCTGTTTTCTTGTCAATCAATGCAAAAATGTCCACAAACTCACCCTTCCAAATCTTCTCTGTTGTGGCCAGTGGCACGTGGTCACCAGTTCGCACTCCATCCCTTTCCCCCCTCCCCATCCGACTTCCCTGTTTCCGAGCCCCCTTCCTCCAGGGCCTTCTCAGCTGCCTTCCCTTTTTCCAGTTCCCCTAAGACCTTTTGCAGCCTACTAATCCAGTCTCCCCCATGCCCAATAACAATTGCTCTACATATTCTTTCATCGTACTTTCTACTGTTATACCATTGTTATTACCTGGAACTCTTGCTGGCCCAGGTATGGGATGCAGGATTGGGGTTAATGGGGTTGGCACTGGCTACAGGTTCGGCATCGGAACTAGCTGTGGTATCGTCAGTGCCGGCACTGGAGATGGCCCCGTCTGGGGTTCTAGGTTGGGAGCAGGTGTTGGCCCCAGAGCTGGGTTCAGCTGTGGGAGTGGTATGCCACCTGGAATGGGGTCCGAAGTCGGGACTGGTTCTGGCCCCGAGGGTTCGGGCCTGGGCACTTTCGGAGTGGGAGCCCTTGGAGAGCCCCTTTTTGTTACCCTTCCCCTGCCCTGTCCTTCCTCTACAAATCCATGCTGGGTGCTGCATCCACCCCTGAATCATCCACTGCATCCAGCACCTTGTGCACCCTGTCCACCAAATCCATAATCAGTTTCATTGCATCCACCTTCATGGCTGTTGTGCCTCTTGTATTCATGTCTGTAATGATAAAGCTAAGTTAGCTTGTTGTCACCTGCCAGAGCACCCCTGCCTCTGTTCAGGGCCTCCACCTGCCCTCCAATTCCCCCATATTAACAGTCTGTGACCTTTTACCCCCCTTTTTTGCTGTGTAGGCTCTCCGTTCTGTCTGCTACCTCCCCATTCGAATTTCTTTCTTAGAGACCCCTTTTTTTTTATTTGTTTTCCTCCTTTGGCCTTCGCTTAGAACCCAGTCCCCTACATGGCTGCCATCTTCCTCATTTTTCCTTGATAATGTCCAGTTTGAACAAGGGCCTCCCACAGCCCATATCGCCACCAGGGCAGCATTGTGAGGCCCCCACCTCTGCCGCCCCCATTCTAACTCAGCTTCTGCACCCCACATATCGGCCGTTCGTGGATATCATGGCTATTGCCATGCGTTCCCTTTCAAGATGGTGGCCCACCTGCAGCCAGTGTTTAGCAATGGCGGCCTATGCAGCCCAATTACAAAATGGAGGCAGCCCTGCAGTCACCCCACAAAATGGTGGCTGCCCCGCGGTCACTTCCCTGCCATGTCGGCCCATTGTGACCCACTCATCTACGCCTCACTCTTCATCCCTTTGGTTCTTGCCCCCAAGAGACCCCCAGTACTCAACAGGTGAGCCCTCTTCTGGCGGCTGCACCCCCTGCGCTCTCTTCACATGCCCCAGCATCTCACCAGCTGGAATGCTGGCCTATCACAAAATGGCCGCTGCCACGTGGCCACGCTACAAAATGGCGGCCAACCACACGGTCGCTCTGCCACCCCATCGGCCCTCCTTGGCCCCATTCAGCCAGGCCCAGGCCCAGTAGGTCCTTTCCTCACCATCACAAGCCTCCTTGCAGGTCCCAGTGTGAGGGGCTCTCCCTATGCACTGCATCATCCATAAAGCCCTGGCCTCTTAGGCGGTTCTGCTCGCATGTCCTCAGCTGTGCATCTCTCCTGCATCCACCCTGAAAACTGCTTTACCTGGTGATATCCTTCCCCCCGGCCCTCTTGCAGGGTGAAATGAGGTAGGGCCCAGTTCTGTCCAGTCCACCTCACCCTCTACCCTTCTGCTGTTCCCCCCACCACGAGTCAGCCCATGCCGCTCACTCTGCATGCTTATCCCAATCCACTGCCAATCCTCTCCTCGCTCGGGGTACCAAGCCCTCACGCTTGGATCCGACTGCCAAAAAAAAAAAAAACTCTGTGTTTTCTTATTTTTTTTTTTTTTCAATAAACATGAATGCTGTCAGCACCCATGCTCTGGTCATGCTGCCACAAAAACCAGATCCGCGCCTTGGCCCCCAACCACCGCCCAGTCACCCGAACGCCTTACGGCTGGCTTGTTCTCTTTCACAGGCCACGAGTTCATCCCATGCCAGCTGTGCCTTGCAAAACCCCAGCGACCCCATCACCCACCTCCTAGCCCATTCTGGGCCTGCTTGCTCACACCGCTGCTCTCACAGCCACCCTGCCCTCACTGCTGGCTCTCCCGAGCCCTGACAATGACCCCAATGCCCCCAGTCAACAAGAAGGAGCCGCCTGAGCACCCGCCACCACTCGCGCTTCTCCGCTTTGCCCCGATACAATTCTTTCCCAAAGCGGCAGCATCTGCACACCTAGGGGTTTTGCTGTCCCCTCTCACAGCCAACACACTGAACGCCTGCTTCCAAAGCCCAAATCTGCCAACACAAGTGCTCTGAGCTGCGCATTGGCTCCCAAAGCCTCCACCTTAGCCATATTCCTTCCCAAACATCAGAACACTGCAATTCAAATTTACCTTTACACCAGACGGCTCCACATCAACCATAGCCACCTGATAAGCCAAAAAAAACAGAAATTCAAATTCATATTTGCACAAATGTCCCACTACACATTACTTTTTTTTTTTTACATCATAACTCCAAAATCTCTGAAAAGACATTCAAACTAAACACTTCATACAAAAAACCTGCTGTAGCTTACCAATTCTCAGGAACTCTCTGACTGATTTGCTAAGGCCTAAACAAATTTCTTGACCTAGCAATTGAAGTGAGGGAGAGCTCCCTTGGGCTGCCCCTTAAAAAACCCTTATTTACCCACCCCTTTTGTCCCTCGCTCTCTCTCTCTCTCTCTCTCTCTCTCTCTTCCCTCTTGACCTATCCCTTGCCTCCTAGGTCCGGGACCGTCCTGCCCCTTTTGTGATGTCATTCTTCTTCCCTGTCCATCACATCCATCCTTGGCTCCTCCCCTTTTCCCTTCCTCCCTTTCCCTTCTCCCCCCTCTTTGCCTCTTGCTGGGTCCTCAGGCCTGGAACAATGGAGCCTGTCCTTTAATGACAAACCAACTTATAGCAAGCCCTGTAAATCCCCATTCGCTGTCCATGTGAGCATTTACCAGACTAGTGCCATATAGTGTGGCACTATTCTGGTAGTGCTGACTTGATGGGGTATCCCCAAAAAAGGTATATTGAAAAATTTGGGGGAAATATATGCACAAATGGCCAAGTTATGCCACTTAGTTCAAAACCCCATTGAAATACATTGAACCACAAACCTGTTTCTTCAGTTTGCGTTCCGTCTTTGAAGAGTGAAGACGTGCCTGTGGTCCAGAGAAGATGATGGCATTGCATTCCCGGGAGGGTAAGTAAGGGCTTGGGGTGGTGTGGGGTGGTGTGTGCTGAGTGCGAGAGTTGGGTAGGGGAACAGTAACAGCCACAAAAGACATTGATGGACTTTTTTCTTTTCACAGGGTTTAAAAAAAAGCCAGAAGGATGTTTTCTTTTTCTTTCTGATCATGACACTGGTGGAATGGGCACCCCCAGTGTCACTGTTATGTTTGTGTGGGGGAGTGGGGGATGGGTGCTGAGAGGGAGGCTCAGGTGGGTCAGATTACAAAACAAATGAAGATGTGACTACACATTGGGTGCTGTGCGGTACTGGACCACTGGGGGTCCACTTATGGGGTGGCGACACTGGAGGATTGGGCACCCCCAGTGTCAGGGTTAGGTTTGGGGGTGGGGTTGCTGAGGACAATCATGGTGGAGTAAATAAATAAATAAAAACAAGAAGATGTGATTGCACATTGGGAGTGGCGTGGTACTGTATCAAGGGGTTTTTACTTATGAGCTGGCGACACTGGGGGATTGGGCACCCCCAGTGTCAGTGGTATGTTTGTGGAGAGGCTGAGAGGGAGGGCTGGGTGTGGGGGACAGTCAGGGGGCCACCACTAAAAGACATCAATGGACGGTTTCCTTTTACAGCTGGCAGATATTCCAGGCATTCCAGGCTGACCAAGATGGATCAGGTTGGCTTGCTGGCAGCGTACATCAAAAGGAAGAGCTGACCCATGATTGGGTCAATGCTTTCTTTTGATATACAGAAATTTTCAACCCAGGAAGCCCAAACTCTGCTATTATGAGCCTGCCTGATGATTTGCATGGCACTGACTTGCCCCTAAAATATTTCTCTGCTGTGGATGAGCAGCATCACACCCATCAAAAAGCAGTACTATTGCAATACATTCGTGTGTGTGTGTGTGTGTGTGTGTGTGTGTGTGTGTGTGTGTGTGCATGACGAACATAAAAATGACACCTGTAACATTTATGATGTGGTGTGGAAAAATGGCTATGTTGAAAGTTTGGGTTCAAAATACAGAAAATGAGTGAAGTTATGAGTGAACATTGAATCACTGCAATATTCAATCATAAGCTGGGCATTTTACCATATTTGTACACCAAATGTTCAGCATAGCCAATGTATTACCTTACTTCATGGACACAGTAGATGAAATGTTTCAAATCACTGCAGAAATGTAATTCCACACCCCCAGGTGCAAAAAGATGTTTTGGAAAGGATGTGAAAAATGACATCTGTCACATTCATGAGGTGATGTGCAAAAATGTTGAAAATTTTGTGTCAAAATATTTAAAATTACCGAAGTTATTGAGTGAGCATAGACAAATTTCATTATGAACTGGTTGGCGAAAATGTAGGAAGCTGATTGGCTGACAGCTCTTTGAAGCCATGATGATCTCTACCTACATCATCACAGCTTCAAACAGCCTCTGGCCACCAGCCTCCTCACTGACAACAGCAACAAATACATCCAGACTGAAGCTGCACTCGGTAAGACCAACTTCTCACTCGTTGTCACTCGAAAATTCAAAAGCACTGACCTTCGACAACAGCATGCAAGTGGCAACAATGGACGAGTGATTTATTTTTTTTCTTATAAAAAAAGAGAAACCAGAGACCCTCATTCGCACACAAACCGCTGCTCAAACTACAAACTCTTGCCCCACCAAAAGAAAACCACAAGCCGACCATGTACAAAAACTGCCAGTCTTCTCTCAGAGCTTGGTCAGAGCTCTACTACTAACCCTAACAGTAACACTCCCAACAAATTGCACCAAGATCCAACTTTTTCTTTTTTTTTTGACAGTTTTAAAGAAAAAGCCGTACCGAGTGTCGTCTTCTCAAAAGGCGTGTGGCGGTCCACAGGTTATCCGCTCCCCAACTTCTCTCTCAGCTTTACTTACCAGTCCTCCCCACTGCCATTCTCAGCATCCAATTCAGAGCAGTTTCTCACAGTACCAAAAAAAAAAAAATAATGAATAAAGTGCAATGTCCACAGAGACTAATGTAAAAAAACGACAATGAGGACAAGGGATCGCCCAGTCACTGGAGCTCCACTTCCTCCTTCATGGCCAATAACTGCCACCTGCTGTCCACAGCCCTCCAGGAACTATTTTTTTTTTAAATATATTCCTCCAACACCCCAAAAACACATTTTAAAAATGTTTTAACATTTGTTTTTTTATTTTTTTTACCTAAAAGATGTTAAAAGCAGTTCATAATAGCAATAAGTCACTCCAGGGTGTGGTATATCATGGGATATCGTCACTTCTCAGATGGTTGGATGCACTCGGCCTGCGGCCTCGTATCCAACCACCCGAGGCGTGATGTCATGATTATACTAAGCACTCCCTACAGCTTTTATTGCTTAAGTATATACTCATAACTTTGTTATTTCTACATATTCTGACCCCAAATTTTCTACATAGACTTCTTGGACTTGATTCACAAAGGTCAGTGCAAGCTGCCGCAAAGGTAGCTTGTGCCAATAGCTGGTACACCAGGGACTCTGTGTCCAATTCACTATTTTGTAGGGCACTGGTGTCAAAGTCCCACAGCTTGTGGCAACTGTGGCCTTGCATCAAACAGATGGTGCATCTGGCAAGTTTGCCACAAGCTGTGGGATGGCCATGTGTCAACAGAACCATAGACAGTAGTCCCTGGTGGCTAGTTGTTCCCCCCAGCCTAAATATGCCCCCTATATTAAAAGCTGCTTCACTGGTGGTCTAGTGGACTCCTCTCCCTATCCCTGATCAGCCCATATAATATAAATATATATTTCCCAGGTGGTCTAGTGGACCTCCACCTCCCACCCCAGCAGGCAGTTCCCCACCATCCTGCTCCTCCCATTCCATCCCAGAGCTGGCAACTGGCATGGACCTCTGCACTCCACCATGGCCAGAAACCAACAGAACTGTCATGGAGCACGTATTATATACAGTACGTGCTTCTTGTCAGTTCAGTCAGCAGCTGGCTGTAATGGAGTGTGGAGGGCTGTGTCACTCGCTGGCTTGGAGATGGGATAGAGGAGAAGGATAGTGAGGCACTGCCTGCTGGGGTGGGGGTGGGGTTCACTAGACCACCAGAAAATTTATTTTCCTATTATATAGGCTGATTGACAATAAGGAAGAGGGTCTGCTAGACCACCGGCGGAAACATCTTTTACTACATGGGCAGACTGGGGCTGGGGGGTCTGCTAGACCACCAGGGAAACATCTTTCAATATGCGGGCAGACTGGGGCTGGGGGGGTCTGCTAGACCACCAGGGGAAACATCTTTTACTATACGGGTAGACAGGGGCTGAAGGGTCTGCTAGACCACCAGGGAAACATCTTTTACTATACAGGCAGACCAGGGCTGGGGGGTCTGCTAGACCACCAGGAAACATCTTTTACTATACAGGCAGACCGGGTCTGGGGGGGTCTGCTAGACCACCAGGGAAACATCTTTTACGATATGGGCAGACCGGGGCTGGGGGGTCTGCTAGACCACCAGGGAAACATCTTTTACTATATGGGCAGACCAGAGCTGGGGGATCCGCTAGACCACCAGGGAAACATCTTTTACTATATGGGCAGACCGGGGCTGGGGGGTCCGCTAGACCACCAGGGAAATATCTTTTCCTATATGGGCAGACCGGGGCTGGGAGGTCCACTAGACCACCAGGGAAACATCCTTTACTATAGGGGCAGATCATGGCTGGGGAGTCCACTAGACCATCAGGGAAGTGATGGTTTTACTAAAAGGGGACCGGAGCTGTGGAGGGGGGAAACCATGGCACAGTGGTGCATGGTTTAAAATCTTCCCAGAGGACACACTTCTAAGTACCCTTAGACCAGTTCTGGCTGGTCTAAGGGTACTTAGAATTTCACCTTCTGGGAGGTTTTTTTAGAATCCTGATTTAGGGGATATGGCAGCTTGCATCTGCCTCAAGCCACAAGCACCATGCCACAGCTCATTTTGTGGCGCAAGGCTGGCATAAGCCCCTTTTGACACATGCAGCCTGTGTTTGACACAGGCTGCTTTTCTGAATCATTCCTGGCACATCTTGCAGTGCAAGCCACACCTTGCACCATTCAGGGGGATTTGTGAATTGGGCCCTTTGTGTCTCCACCTAAAGAACAAGGGCAGTGAAAATTTTGAAATCCTATCCAAAAGGTGATTTTGCAAAGTGACCATGAAATCACCTTTCAGGCCAGATTTGCATAATTCCACCATAAGTAGTCATGAAGTCATGTATCAAAAAGGTCATGTTGAAAATTTGGTGTCAAAATTTGTAAAAATTGCAAAGTTGTGAATCAAAGTTCAAACCCCATAGATTTAAATTAAACCAGATTTAAACCTTATTTTCCCATATCACAGTCGCAGGTTCCAGCAATAAGACATGTCCTTGATTGGAGATTGGATCTACATTGTGGGACATGTTCAGGTGAGTGAGGATGTGATGGGATTTAGGGGTGTAGGGTGATGGGTGCTGAGTGGGAGGTCAGGTTTGGGTGGGTTGGAGTGAGAATGACAAGGGACCCTTTTCTTTTTTACAGCTAACAAAACAGTGAGGGATGGTTTTCTTCAGTTTAGGTGACATTCTGATACTGGGGATTGCGCACTCCAGTGTCAGGCTAGTGTTCATAGCACTGGGGTAGGCACACTGGTGCTGCCAGTCATATACGGGGAAGGGGGTGGGCAACCTGAAGGGGGATGAGGGTGAAGAGAAGCTGTACTGGGGATGGGAACCCTGGTCCACTTATAAATTTAAAATTAAACATGGGAATGTGGGGGACAGGTGACCTGGAGGGGAGTGGGGAGAAACAACCAGGGCAGCACCTTGATGCTCATAGCCTGCTTGGTCACCAGCATCTCAGCCACTTATGAGAAGGGATTTAAGAAACCTGGGCTGGAAGTGACAAGACCTGAAGCTACTAGGTTTTTGCTTAAGTTCTCTGGCATAGGAGCACAAGACGCTGTGGCATACTTCTGTGTGACTAGTGCTGCATGGTGTCAGAAAGGGTGGGAGGGCATTGCAAAAATTCTCCCTCTGTATGTAACTTACTGCAAACAATGTACAAAGCAATATACCTATTAAACACTCACAAAGGGAACACCTGCTGATATAGTTTGACATGCATATGAAATTCCACAGCAAGACATAAAATAAAATATGTTCAGGTGGTTAAAAACTTTATACTGAAATAACCCTGCTTTTTAGATTTCATGATCCATACCTCGGAGCACAATGTTTTTCCCATCTTGTTGCACTATTGTGTAGCGATAGATAGATAGATAGATAGATAGATAGATAGATAAACACAGACAGACAGACAGACAGACACAGACAGGGACAGAGACAGCAGGGAATCGTCAGCTCACTACTTCAACTGAAGCTGGCAGAATGACTGCAGCTGTGACTTCAGAATTCAAGAAAGTTCCACTGTTCTAAATTGAGAATGTGGGTGAATGGCTTCTCTCACTAAGCTGGGCATCCAAGATTTTCAGGTACTCAAAAACATTATTTCCAGGGCAATTTTCATGAAACAAACACCAGAATCTAGCCAAATTGCTCCCAATTAGTTAGGTTCAGTTTTTTTTTAAATATGTAATGTTTATGCATTTTCAATGTTTGTGAGTTAAAAAAAATGTTGGCCATCACAATCAGTAATTTTTTCTACATGACAAGTGAATCAAGAAAATAAGCACTCACAATTTTTTTTGTTTTGTTTTACTGTTCACATTTCTTGGTTATCCAAAAACTCATTATAACTCTGGAACTGCATATTTTTTTACAAAATCTTGAAAAGGCACACCTGTGGCATAGGCCCCTTCAACCTTGAAAATTTCATAAAAAAAATTCCACACCATCTAAGCTGTAGATGAGAGCAAAACATACACAATGTTAAATATAGAGAAACCAACTGCATTTTTCCTCATATTGTGGTGCTCCATATATCAAAAACAGATCACGATACCATCACAAAACTTTTCAGGTCTTGAGACTCTGACAGTCTGACTGCACATGCCATATTTGGAGCTGTTTCATGAAATGCTGCCAAAGTTATTAAGCTGCAAAAATTGGGATTTAACATTAAACAGCCTACTCAACCCTAACTATAGTGGTGCTACCATGCCCCTATAACTATAGTGATGTGGTAGCACCCCTGTAATTAGGGTTGAGCAGGGCTTTCTATGTTATACCTCAAACTTTGCACTTTAATAACTTCATAACCATTAAAATGATTTGTGCGAACGTTTGCATGTACAGTCTCATGGGGTTAGATCTCTTGATGTGCCAAGTTTTATTCCGGTCAGATGTGCAGATTCTGAGCTGTGCACAGTAAAAAAAATTGCTGTTTTTTCATGTTTTTTTTTTTGTCAGCACACTGCGCCAAGACAGTTCGGAATTTTGGTCTGAAATTTTCAGAGTAGAAACCTATTGGGTCGCAAAAGTGCCGTTTGCTTGTTTGGTGAAAACATATGAATCCGTTCCAGTTATTCAATTTTAAAGTTACCATTATTTTCAATGGGAATTTCACTCTCCAGGATAGCTTCCTGTAACAAAAAGAAGTTTAGTCTCATGAAAAAGGATAATTTTTCATGAGAGGTCAATCCTTTTTCATGAGGAAAGATTCCTTTTTTGTGAACCACCATCTTGTTTTCCATTTTTTCAAACAACAAACTGTCATAACTCTGTACAATGATATCTTCCACAAACACTAAAACATGTATCTTGGTCAACAGGACTTCATGAGCTACACTCTGTAGTTTCTTACTGCTAAAATGCTGCCAGAACTTTTTTTTTTATTAATTAAATCATTTTTTACTACTCGCTAACATATTTTATTGTGAATCCTTTTATGTACTCATGACAAAGGATTCTGTCTTGCAAACAAGGATTTTGTAAAAAAAAAAAAAAAGTCCAAAATCCTTTTTTGCAAGATGGGATCCTTTTCATGAAAACAAAAAAGGATTCACGAAAAGGGATCCTATTTCGCAAAAAAAAGGATTCAAAAATCAACTAAGTCCAAAATCCTTTTTTGTGACACGGTATCTGTTTTCCTGAGAGTGAGTAAGGATTCATGATAAAGGATCCTTTCTTGTGAAAAGGGATTTTAAAAAAAGTCTGAATTCTTTTGCATGACAATCGATCCTTTTTCCAGTGAATGAAAGGACATTTCAAAAAAGAATTTGGTGCCATGCTAAATAATTTTACTTTGGCTTCCCAGTCAATTTCCTTGATTTACTTTGGTGTCCAGCACTAACCTCTCACCCTCTAATTATGCCCCTGTCCCCATTACTTTTATGTTTATAGCCCTGGTGTCTAGTGGGTCCCCACCCTCCTATTTTCATATATTTTGTTTTGTATTATATCCTCATTGGAGTCCGGTGGTACCACCCTCCCCTGCACCCTCCCATGTCCTTCATAACCTGTAAATAAGAAAACAGTCCCTCGATGTCTTGTATTTTTTTTTACCTGGGAAAAAAATCATCTGCTGCTGCTTACCTGCCCCCCCACTTGACCTCCCACTGTGCACTCACCACTCCTCCCCACCACCCCACCCCTCTAGACCCCCCGCACACATCCTCACTCATCTGAACTGGTCCCACAGTGAAGATGCACTCTCCAATCGAAGACACATATTGCTGCTGAAACCAATGACTGCTATATGAGAAATAAGGTAACTGCAGTTCAATGTATTTCAATGGGACCGCAGTTACCTTACTTCTTATGCAGCAGTCGCCAGTTCCAGCAGCAAGACGTGTCTTCAGTCAGAGAGTGTATCTTTACAGTGGGACCAGGTCAGGTGAGTGTGGGTATGTGGGGAGGCCCAGGGGAGTGCGGAGTGATGGGTACATAATGAGAGTTTGGTGGGGGGGGGCAGGCGAGCATCACCGATAGACTTTTTTTTCAGATGCAAAAAAAATAAGCAAGACAATGTGGGACAGTTTTATTATTTAAAGTATTCTATGGACATGAGAGAGTGTCTGTGTGTGGGGGGGTACCACAAGACACTAGGGCAATTATAAAGTACATGCCAATGGCCATTGGAAGGTGGGGGGGTGCAGTCATGCTGAAACACAGACCCTCCATTGCATAAAAAATATGTTTTGAAATACAAAAGGACAATTTTTCTGAAAATGACCTAATTATGGGCAGAAACAAGTTATTTTAATGGCGTGGAATTGCACACATTTACGTGGTCCTGTCTACGAGAACACTTATTTAATAAACTGAATTAAACCATTTTAATTTTAAAAATCTCAGATTTTTATTTATTTGCAGTGCACACTCTACACTCACCCTCCCGTGCCAATCATTTTAAGTTTGTTTTAGCCCAGATGGTATCTACTGGCACTCCCCCCACCCTCTGATGCCCTTTGGCATCTACTTCACAGTTGCCCTGGTGTCTATTTGTACTCCTCACCCTCCCATGTCCAAAGAATACTGTATTTTAAATAATAAAACTGTCCCTCATTGTCTTGCTTATTTCTTTTTTGCATCTGAAAAAAAAAACGTCCACTACTGCTGCTCACCTGCCCCCCCACCTGACCTCCCACTTTGCACCCACCACCCCGAACCCCCCTAAACACCCCATACACCCTTACTCATCTGAATTGGCCCCACAGTAAAGATGCACTCTTTGATTGAAGACATATCTTGTTACTGGAACTGGGGACTGTTGTATGAGAAATAAAATAACTGCAGTTCAATGTCTTTCAATGTGACCACAGTTACCTTACTTCTCATACAGCAGTCATCAGTTCCAGCAGCAAGATGTGTCTTTGATCAGAGAGTGGATCATCACAGAGGGACCAGGTCAGGTGAATGGGGGGTGTGGGGGTGCCCAGGAGGCTGCAGGGTGGTGGCACAGGAGGCCACAGTGAGGGGTCACAAGCATCACAGATGGACATTTTTTTTTCAGATGTCAAAAGAAAATAAGCAAGACAATTAGGGGTAATTTTATTACTTAAAGTATTCTATGGACATGGAAGGGTGGAGGGTACCACTAAACACCAGAACAACTATAAAGTACATGACAAAGGGCATCAGAGGGTGGGGGAGCAATCTCATACTGAAACATGGACCCCCTTGTTGTACAAAAACATGTTTTGGAATACGAAAGTCAATTTTTACTGAAAGTGATTTCATTATGGACCAAAACAAGTTATTTTAATGGCTTGGAATTGCCATACATTAATGTGGCTGGTCTATAAGTACACTTATTTCATAAATGAAATTAAACCATTTAAAAATGTTAGATTTTTATTTGTTAGCAGTAAAAAACCTTAAACCTTTAATTCATTTTTTCTTAACACGTGCAACATTGGTAGTCTCTTTATTTTAATTAAATGAATCACAAAGCTGAAGCGTTTTCTCTAGTCACAGTCGCCAGTACAGTGAAGGTCACAGGTGGCTGTGTTGTGATTCTGGCAATAAAACCAGAAAAAAAAAGATAAGGATATGGGGGCTGATAAAGGAGCAAATAGTGGATTAAAAGACACATAGCAACCAAAGTAAAATAATAACCATTATGTGTATAGAATTTACATTTACCATCCATGGTGTTTGAGAGCTTGTTTTTCTCCCCTTGTCAGTATTTTAAAAATGTCACTATTAAAGTATTTAATTAATTATCTAGTAAAACAAAATATGACTATCCCCAACTGATGTGCTTGAGACACCACATTCTGTTGTTATGGCAAACACTGTGATGTATCCCACAAAGAGGGCAACCTGGACAGAGCCCCATCGTGGCTAGGAAGAGTACTATGGAATGATCAAAGGGTCTCACCTGGGGGAGTGTAGCATTTTTTGCATGGTATGGAGTAATCCCAGATCAGTAGTCAGGCAGTGTTTGTTGATCAGCCAGTTTTTGCCTTGTTCCCCTTGAGGTGCTCAGTGATCTGATGCATGCTCTCTGTGATCTGTATGTTCTTACAAGCTAGTCTGACCAGCTTAGAGGTGATCAGTGGGGGGGCTGCTCTGGTGGTGCAGTGAAAGGAATTTTTATTGCTTGAAGGTAGTTGTATACTTGGTCAGCTGTGGAAAGGGTCGTATGCCCATCAGGGAAATGAATAACTATTTTTGTAGGATAAGGAGTAAAAAACTTAAATCATTGGGCCCTTCATTGGAAAAATTATGTATGACTGGGAGAATAGGGCCTGAAGGGCCCTCTGCACTCCCACAGACAAATATGGATATGATTACATTATCTGAAAACTTATATATGGATGGATGGGAGAGCAGGGCCCAGAGGGCACTGTGCTCCCACAGCAAAATAAGGATCTGATTATACTGTCTCAAAAAGTAAGGGAATAAATTGCGAAAAACTTCATTAATGCTCTAGCTAGGGTTAAAGTGACAAAAGTAGGGAGATGTGGCATTAGGGTTTCCAACCCTAACACCCCACCCCACCCCCACTCCAGGCAGCACAGCAGTTGTGGGATGTGCCTTGGTTCTCATGCCTTCAATGGTCACCTCATTCCATCCATAAATAAGGTCAGATGTGTAAAGTCTGTGACAATGGGATGAGTGTTAGGCATGAGACCCTCAGACACATCCACACCTGCTGTGCTGCTGAAGAAAGAGAATGTTAGGATTAAACCCGAATGTCACATTCCTGCTTTTGTTGTTTTACCCTAACTAGAGCATTAATGAAGTTTTTGGTAATTAACATAATAAATATAATATAATATAATATAATATAATATAATATAATATAATATAATATAATATAATATAATATAATATGTTAGTTTTAGTATGCTACGTTATCACTGTATCTTGCTTCTCCATGACCCCTCCCCAGAACACCTCTGGAAAGGAGCTGTCTACAGCTTAGCAGGCCTTTCCTTGCAAAACTCTTTTAAATAATCAATGAAAGCCCTACCTGAAATTATGTTCCCTGGTCAAAATACGGCTGTACTGTGATACTATGTAACCCCTGTTAGGAAATCCTAATTTCAAAATAGCGGGCAGGTTCTTACCAGCTCCTTCTGGCCATTTCCTGAGGTAGACACAGTGGTTGGTCTCCTCTGAGACCATAAGCTTATAACTTTTTAAGGGGCTCAGGATCAGTATCATTGGCCTGTCTCCTCATGCTTTAAATTTCACCAACTGAGGCATATGTTATTGTACCTTTTAGGCACTGGCCTATGGGATAAACCTTACGGGAGCCATATTCTCCCCCTGGCCCTCAATGCACCTACTTCCCCTGTTATCTCCTACCACTATCATAATTGACATGACCTGGTGTCTAGTACTGAGGGACTCACATTTTATTATTGGGATCAGAGTCTTCCTGAAAATGGTTCTCCCCGCAACCTGCCCCGTATTTGGAAACATGTATATAGATACATTAAATGGGATTGATACCAATGTATACAGTTCCAGGTCCTTAATAATCTGTATTATACCCCTATTAAAGTGCATAGAATGGACAAACTACCCTCAGATACCTATTGCCATTGTACTAAAGCACCTGGAATGTTGTTTCACATTTTATGGTCCTGTGAAAAAACTACGCCCTTCTGAGAATCTATCCAGGCATGTCTGGATCCTTTGCTTGGGTTGACTGATGTGTTCTCCCCTGAGATATGCTTGGTGGGAGACTACAGAAAGAGGCTGATGAGTAACAAAAGGCCACACATGGCTCTGATTTCAGCTTGTGCCAAAAAAGTTATTCTCTGACATTGGCTTGATCAGTCTGTCCCTCAGTTTATTGAGTGGTGTAGAGAAACCCTTTTTGCCCTCCAAGTTGATCGGCTTATAGCTAGTATGACAGAGTGACTTGATAGGTACCAGGAAATTTGGGATTCTCTCTATGTGTTATTGACTATTAAAAACTCTTTTTCCTTTACTTGTAAGAATTTGGGTTGTTTTCTTCAGCTAGTGTCCTATTTTGGTTGTGGTAGTCTCTGATGGTGGTGAGGAGTGTTGGGTGGGGGTAGTGGGGGGATAGTAGTGAATTGGAATTAGATGTAGAATGTGTATAGTGTTTTCTGTATCATAGTATTATAGTATTGCCTGTTCATTCTTATTTCATCTATTTATGTCTACATGGTGTATTTCAGGCACTCTCTTGATATTGTTCCTGAGATTCTTGTTAATTCTGTATTTATGTATTTTCTAATAAAGTTTGTTCAATTTGCCAAAAAAAAACCCAATCAATAAATAAATACATCAATGAATAAATACATAGCAGTTCTTGTCTGGTCATGTTCTCTCCTGGCCCTCCAATACTTTTTTCCTGTTTTTTTTTTCCCTTCATGCTTCTCTCAGTTTCCGGGTCACACCTGGAAATAAGCCTCGGCTCAGTGTGCCTTTCTCAGTTACCAATTTTTAAATTCAATAAATAAATGGTATGCTTAACTCAGATTGCACTCAGATTGGTGGACAAGTTGCACTCAGATTGTTGGACTTGTCTGAAGTTTGATGGGTAGTGCATTCCTCTCCCCCTACTAAGCATGATAAAAGTGCAAGCTTCCACTTGGATGCTCATTTTCTTTGTCCATTAGGTCACTGGGCACATGAGGTAGGAGTTAATAAAGGGGAAATGAAATTAAGAGGCTTGACATGATATAAGGATGACTATTCAGGAAGCCTGGATTGCCTCATAGATAGTATGTAAACGCTTATGCAACATGATTGTAACTTTGGCTTACACTATCTCAGTCCCTGCTAAGAGGCCATCACTGTTTTAGGGGCAGATAACTTCTTGAGGAGGGTTTAATCCCTCAAAGTTTCATGGGGATATGATCCTATAGACAAAAGGTACAGTACCTTAGGGAAAAAGGTCCAACTCCAATGAGGAGTGGAGACACTGGAAGAAGAGGAGGGCAGGACTGTGTGTGCAAATAAACCTGGTGCCTCAAGGCCACTAGGCATGCACAGTCAAAGTACTGTACCACTGTAAGGGGTGTAGCGAGTGTCATCTGTTGCCCCTTCAAACCATGGGCAAAGCCTTTCCATTCATTGGGTCACTGGGCTCCTGATGTAGAGGTTAATGGGGGGAGCTGATGGAGTTAGGAGGCTTGACATGGTAGTAGGAAGATGGATTAGGAGGACTGGATTGTCTGGTAATTAGTATGCAAATGTACAATGGCACCAGCCAGGATGCAACACAGTGATGCTGCATATAGTATATCACAAAATGCTTCAGGGAACAGTGTAATGGCAATTCAACCCTTTTTTTACTGCAGTATGTTGTGACATGTCATTTACTGCAGGTTACTGCGATGCATTCTGGCTGGTTCCTCTGCATGTGTATGATGATTGATAACTTGGCTTGCACCTTCTCTGCCCCTGCTAAGAAGATACCACACTTTTCAGTGAGATGGAACCTTCTTCTGGAGGGTTCCACTCCTAGAGGTGTTGCATGGATGTGGTCCCCTGGACAAATGGCACCTAAGGGAAGAAGGCCCCAAAACCTATGAAGGAACAGACAAGCACATATTTCCCTAAGACAGAAGAGACATTGCCAGAAAAGAGTCATACCGTAGCCCAGAAGAAACTATCACAAAAGAAACCATCAACAGAGAAGCAAAATTGAATAAGACACCAATGTGTTCCAACTCTTAGCTGTATTTCAGAAAACAACTTTTATTTGATGATCTTCATCACATAGGAGTGAACCCCCCCACCTTGTAGAAAAAACCTTTGGTGAACTAAAGCCTAGGTTGCCATCCCTCCAGGCTGCATATTAGTTATTATTTCTGGAAGAGGACCAAAACATATTACTTTCCATCTGGGAAGTAAAGTCTCTCTTTCTGCCAGAAGAGTTTCACCTTCCCAAAGATATGGCAGGGTTGGCCATACAATTGAAGGAGCCCTTCAATGAAGGATTGCACCCCTGGAGAGGTGCTATCGACTGACAAAAGTGATGAAGGAATGATAGAATTACTGAATGAAACCAGAGGAGAAGGAAGACTTATTAACCAGTGCTTCAGGCTTGGCTTCCCAGATACTCTCTTCTGGATAAAGCTTATAGGATGTTTGAGACAAGCCCTTTTGGCACAAGAACCATTGAGGACAGGGTTGGATACAAGCACTTGAGGGGTAAGGTCTGGCGATGTTGTAGCCAAGTCATGTTGTCTGAGACCCAAGGTATAAGCCCTTGAGGAAATGACAAAGGGGCTGAGATGAAAAGCTGAACTAGGCATATGCCTGTAATTTGAGGAATGATGAGGAGGGTAAAGGAGGGACAGTTAAATGACATTGAGGGTGAGTGCCAAGGTAGGAAAAATGTAAAATATGAGATGGAGAGTGAATGCCCTGGTAGGTAAAAGGATGAGGTGGGTGGAGGTGGGTGGAGTCTGTTATAGTTATTTACAGTAGATGTGATCCCCGTGGAGAGGGCCTGGATGGTCTCATGAGCAAGCTGGTGGACACAGTAGAGGAGGCAAAGCAGCAGGCTGAGGGTCCGATCCAGGAGGAAGGGTGAAGAAGCAGTGCATGGGAAGGGCAAGAGCACATTTTACATTGGAACATATGCTCGACTGTCAGTGTGGCACAAGTACTGAAATTGTCGGGAGTTCCTTGTTGGCCTGTTTTTTTCTGGAGTCTCTTAAACAGGCACTGGTTAAGCCCCTGCTGAAAAAAACATCATTGGACTCCAATGTCTTGGTGAATTACCAGCCTATCTCGAACCTCCCCCCCCCCCTTTTTGGGGAAGGTTTTTGAGAAGGTGGTCGCAGAACAGCTCGAGGGTCACCTCATGGACTTCCAAATTTATGAACCATTCCAGTCCAGATTTAGGGCCTTGCATAGCACAGAGACCACATTGATTACAGTGCTAAATGACCTGCTCAGGGCGAGAGATAGAGGAGAGTGAACAATTCTCATTCTCCTTGTTCTCTCTTCAGCGTTTGATACTGTGGACCAGGGGGTGTTGTTGGACAGGCTGAAGGAGTATGTAGGACTCACCAGCAAAGTCATCAGCTGGTTCAAGTCCTTTCTCTGGGGCAGGTCTCAGAGGGTGATACTGGGGAATTATTTCTCAGCCCCATCTGACCTGCCCTGTGGAGTTCCCCAAGGGACTGTCCTCTCTCTCATGTTGTTAGCAGTGTACATGCTACCCCTGGGTGAGGTCATAAGGTGGAATGCTGATGACACTCAGCTCTACCTGTCCTTTGCATCTGGAAGATCGGATGCAGTAGATGTGCTAAATGAATGCTTGGCTGAGATCCTGGCATGGACGTCATCTAACTGGCTGGGCCCGGGGAAGACTGAGGTGCTGGTGGTTGAGCCGGGTCGAAGGTGTGGAGTCGGAGCCCCTGGTGATAGGTTGTGGCTTTTTATTAGCCCCACTGAACTAAAGGCCTCTGTAAAGGTGATGAATTTGGGCATTGTTCTGGATAATGAGCTGACTCTTGATGCTCAGGTTTCGTTCATTGTCTGAAATGGGTTTTACCATCTCCAGAACATCACCCTAATTAAGTCCCTCACCCACCCCACCCCCACCCCGATGACCTGGTCTGCTGGTACATGCTTCATCACCTTGAGGCTTGATTACTGTAACGCACTCTACCCTGGGGTCAGAGGAGGTGTGATGTGGCACCTGCAGCTTTTGCAAAATGCTGCAGCCCTGTTGTTGACTGGATACTTGAGATTCAGTCACATTACACTGGTGCTGTGCGAACTGCACTGGCTGCCAGTGCGCTGGTGCATCACCTTTAAAGTAGGTCTTCTGACCTATAAGGCTCTACATGGGTTGGGTCCTGGCTATCTAAAGGAGCTCCTGCACCCCTACACCCCATCTCACTCTCTTAAGTTGGCTGGAGAGCCCTCCTGGAGGTCCCTGAGCAAGACTAAAATCTTACGGTGACTGGGCATTTGAAGTAGCAGCCCCGGCACTCTGGAATTCTCTGCCAGGGTACCTCCGAGAGACACCCTCTGTAGAGATTTCAATAAACAGTTGAAGACCTTCTTGTCTGAGCAGGCTGTTGTGACCTGATGGTAGCCCATCAATACGGTGACTGTGGAACGGTGACCCATGAAGAGGGCGATGGAATCATAGCACTGACACTTCTGGGTGACCAGCAGTTCTCCCCATCCCTGAGGTATGCCCCCCCCAGAGTTGTTATCAAAAACTACTTTGTTCGCTGTCATAGTGCTGCAGGATTTGTGCCCTCTTCACAGGTTGCTGTTCTGCAGTTGCCATTATGACATGGAACCAGACCTGATATAGCTATTGATATAGTTGGTGGATCATCACACAGTTCAGAAATTAGTCTGCTTTTAGATTTTTAGTGGGTTTATGAAAAAAATTTCATGGATTTTATGTTGACTGTTCAGTTTTATATGTTTGTATTTTTATTGTAGGGCACCCTGAAACTACGGGGAAGGGCACCCCATACAAATAAACTCTACTACTACTACTACTACCATGGAGGAGTGAGATTATGCAGCACACAAAAGCAGCATGAACCAGAGGCAACCAATATCCAGGAAGGCTGAACAGAGTGAGAGTACAGCAGTGATGACCAAAGCTGCAGCCATGTGGGGGGGTGAGGTAGGAGAGGGACAGCAGGGGATCTGTCAGCCATGTGGCCACAAGCAAAGTAATCTGGCATCTGAAGGGAACCAGGCATATGCTGTTTAAGTACCACTGGAGGGGGATGTGGTGAGTTTCACCTGAACCGTGGGCAAAGAACTTCCCATCACACAAATGTTCTTTGTTCTTCACAGCTGCTGTTGCTTAGTCCTGTCTGCTGTATGCTGCTTTCTTGCTGCTGGCAGTTACCAATGTCCTTGTGCTGGACTCATTCTTCAGCATTCATTCATTGGGCAGGTTGCACTCACACCAGTGGTTCTGCATGTATGATTTGGGACATAAGAGGTGCTAAGTGTAAGCACCAGTGCTAGCACATCCAGGCACAGATCAAGTTTAACAGGTTGTTGGCAAAGTGTATTACAGAAAAGGAATCCAAGCTATATTCCAGATAACTACGGTATTTTAATGTTTAGGTCAGACCTTGTTACTAAAATGTTTTTTCATGGTAGTCATTTGGTATGGGTACTCTTCCAAGCATGCACTGCTTGGTAATTAATTATAGCATGCCACAGTTTTTATAGGGCATGTGATCCCTGGCTGTTCCTACTGTATGTGCATTGATCTTTGAGTGCCTCTGAGCTGAGAAGTACAGTAACATAATCTTGTTATAAAGCCACAGCAAAAATCTGGGTAATTTAAAATTTACTTTTTGTATACTGAATTGTTTAGGAGAAACTGAGGAGGTATAGCTTGTCTAAAGTGTTAACAACAGAATGACTACCACTACTGTTTCTTAGTAGCCTAGGTACTGTTTAAATCAGATTGGTTGTTTTTAATTCATGACTCTTGAATTATTTATCTGATACTTTCAGTAAGAATTTAATGTTTGTCACCTTAGCACTCAGTTTTAGCACCTTATGTCTTCAATCTATGATAGAACAGAGAAGTGGCTCTTGTTTTGAGCAATTATTTACAGAGAGAGTCTGTAGCAGAGAACACTGGCTGAATAGTCTGTTGCTAAAGAAAGGAGATGTTATACTGTCTATGATACTTAACCCAGAAGGTTCTTAGATATATAGATATCTAGATGGTTAAGAACAGAAAAGGACTATGAGACCATCTAGTCTAACCTGATGTTCCAACTGTATGTTGTTTAAATCTGCTCTATAAGAGCTTCTACTTCCTGCTTTTCTTTTGTTACTAATTGCCCCCTTTTATTGGGATGGGATCTGACACTAGGGACTGGGCACCCCAGTGTTGGCTGTTTTCAATCCGTGGCACCAGGGGTAGGCACCCCACTGTTGCCACTAATTTATTGAGGGGTGGGTGATTTGGAGGGGAGGGTGGTGGTCAAGTGGTACTGGGATGGGTACCTGGACTGCTTATTATTATGGAATAAATAAATAAATAAAATTATAGTTTAATCAAGAAGAATAACTGAGAGCTGGCTGAGCTGAGGGAGGGAGGGGGCTATAACAAAACAAATCAGAATCAAGACAATGAGGGTGGGCTGACTGAACTGGTAGGGAGAAAGGATAATTGAAATGAGTTTGTTTTGGGTATGAGAGGAAAAAAAGAATTCACCGGTCACATCACTCTGTGTGCAACATGGGAATTAATGAGTCACAGCATGAAAAATGACTCCTTTGCTACGCTGGGCACCCAGAATTTAGTGGTGCCCAGATAACATATTTCTAGGTCTAATTAAAAAAAAAAACACCACAATCTAGCTAAACTGGTTCCGGTATTTGTTTGCAAAAATGCATAATTTGTAGGTATTTTCAATGTGGTTTAGTTTACAAAAAAAAAATGGCAGCCATCATGACCCCAAAAAAAAGGTTTTCAGGTCATGACAACTAAGTGGTATGAATGCAAAATAGTCTCATGACCCCAAACTTTTTGGTTCAATTATGTTTATTATTTTAGACCAGTAATTTGATAGATATGGGCAGGAGTGTAACATGTGAATAAGAGTACCAGATGTTGTTGCACATCTAGGGCATTTATCTGAGATTGTGAAATTGAAATGATGTAATCTTGAGGGTGTATGGTAAGCCTGATAAACTGTGTTTATTTGTATGTGCTGCATTTTGCTAGCCATAATATTAGTGTTTAATGTATTAATAACATCTTTCCATATTTCTGCAGTGATTTTAATACCTAAATCACTTTCCCATTTCTTAATATTTTTTTTTGCTGCTCCTTGGTTTGACTATTCTCAAATATTTTACAAATATGTGATATCGGTTTATTTTTTGTCAGAATTTTCCAGCATCATTTTAAGTATTGTGGCTTCCATATTGTTATTTTGTTCCTTCAGAGTTTTAGTTATATAACTGGATATTTGTATGTATTAAAGTATTTGAGTGTTTGATAGCTTATATTCATTCTGAAGTTGGGAGAAGGATTTCATTATTTTCCCTATCATATTATCTCCATACCTCTGAATCCCTTTGTTTCTCCAGTCATAGTATGTTTTATCTGTTATAGATACCTTATAACTCTAACCCCAGGTATTCTTCTATATTCCTAACACTCTGCAGTCAATCTCCTAAGCAGAGCTGCTCGGAGAAAATGGAATTATATGCAAATTATAGAACTATCATTGACTCATGACACATATTCAAACAGCTGCCCTTATCAGCTGCAACATTCCATCAACATATCAGATTTCTTTCTCTGCCTGACAAGTCAAGATGCCCAGGAGACTTCCCATATCAGTCGTTCCTTGTTGTTCTTCTTTGAATATAAGTAGTTTCTTATATTATTATTCTTACTGCTGCCTTTATTTTATGTTTATTACCTTTACGTTAGTTAAATTAGAACTATTTAATGTTGTTTTAGTTTAATTTATCAGTTCCTCATGGTTCGGTACGACCATTGGGGAACCGGATCTTAGTACCCTTTATGGGGCTTTATTTACTAATTACGCTATTTAAGTTTAACTATTTTAATTTATTAAATTGTAATATTTGCTGTATTTGAAATGGCTAACCCAGTTTCTGTGAACTGCTAACCCGGTTTCTGTGAACCGTTAACCCTGTTCTGATATTTCGGTTCCCCGTTCATTGTTGGAACTTTCATCAGTTCCTGAACAGACCACAAAAACAATGTATATATTTTTTGTAGTTCTTGTTTTTCTTCATTGGTTGATGATGGCAGAAAAACCTAAGAAAAAGACTGGACCCCCAGAGTTTAAAAACTGCCTTAAATGTGGAAATGTTTTTGCAAACACAGACAAGCACAATTTATGTGTAGTCTGCCTGGGAAATAACCATCTGCAAATCATTCCCACAGAAAATAGTAGAAAAGAGACATGAAAGACTACAAAAAAAATTGGAGAATGGTATTACGGGTTCTGACCAACCCACACCCTCTAAGTCTGTGGGTGAAACCGCTGTCTCTTCTTTAAGCACACCTGACAAGGGTGAAACAGCTCCTGGAAAAAGGGTGGGTGATCCGGCTGACTCTCCAGTTCCCACTAAAAAAAAAAACAAGAAGACAAAGCATGTTGATCCCCTGGCTGATAAACCAAAAGGGGTTCCATCTGTGCCTCACAGCCTGCCATCATAAGAGGAGCTTGCCTAGACCATGAAGGTCATACAGGCTCTGTAGGGTTTCATACCTTCTCCAACCCTACCAGCACCAGTTCAAATCCTGGTTGCTCCCTCCTCTAAACCATATGATGGAGTTTGAAGAATATGATTTACCTGAAATGGATGAAGGTGAGCCTATTGAACCAGAGATCTCACCAGAGCAGGAGTTCGGTTCTCCTCCTAGATCAGAGGATTTTTCCTCTCATTTTTCCTTTGTAAGGAAAATAGTGGATGCCCTTGATCTGGCTACCACGGAGGTCATAGAAGATGAAGAAGAGGCCAAATATATGGAGATGATGGGGTTAACACCCACAAAGAAAATTCTACTCCCTGTAAACAAGTATTTTAAAAAAGATTTGTTTAAAATCCTGCAGACTCCAAATTCTATTCCACCTCTTGACAAGAAGGCAGATAAAAAGTACCAACTGAACAGACAAGGGGCTGGATTCCTCTTCTCTCACCCTGATCATCAGGGGATAGTCTAGAAAGCAGCCTGTGAGAAGGCAAGGGTTCATTTAGCTTCTCACCCACCTAAGAAGGGCTCTCGCAAAATAGACAGCATGGCAAAGAAAGGTTATTTAGGTGCTGTTCTAGGACTAAGACAGGCTAACTACCAAGCTTACTCATCACAGTACCAAAAATCACTGTGGCAGTCTGTGTTGGCCATAGCAGAGAAGGCTCCTTCACCTCTCTCTGATGATTTGGCTAAAACAGCCATGTTTGGACTGGAAGCATCCAAGTACCAATTTCAAATGGCAGCAGATGCCAACGACAATGCTGCCAGATGGATGGCCCTTACCATAGCCCTTAGAAGTCTGTCATGGCTCAGGACTATTAATTTAACACAGGATACCCAGGCTACGGCCATGGATTTCCCTGTAGAGGATCACTCATTTTTTGGTCAACAGACTGAAGCATACATGAAGAAGGTGAATGAATATAAGGCCACCTATAAGAGTAATTCCTCAAAAGAGAGGCCTTCTTCCATCTATAGGCCATACAAAAAGGGAGGCAGAGGAAAGACAGCTTTTAGTAGGCCTTTTTACCAGGCACAAGCTGTCCCCCAGTATCAACAATACCCACAGCAGAATGGGTATTTCAGGGCCAGAGGTAGAAGGGTCTCTAAGAGAGGTTCCCAAACTATTCAAGTTCAGCCCCAGGCAAAACATAACCCCTGACTTAATGATCAAGGCCACCTCCCCTCTACCAGTAGGGGGCAAACTGGTTCACTATCTCCAGGTTGGCAATCCATCACCACATACAAGTGGGTCCTGGAGGTAGTGAGTTAGGGTTTGTCCCTGAGTTTCAATCTTTTCCTCCATTGAGAACAAAGGTGTTCAAATCAGCTTACCTCATAGAGAAAAAACTCCTGGAGTAGGAGGTTCAAAGTCTACTGCAGCTAAAAGCAGTGTAGTGTGTCGCAATTCATCAGAAAGGAAGAGGTTTCTATTCAAGATATTTCCTTGCCAAAAAGAAAAATGGGGAGTGGTTGCCTATTCTAGACCTCAGACTATTGAACAGGCATATAATAAAACCAAAGTTCAAAATGGTCACAGTGGCAATGATTTTGCCAGTAATCCAGCAGGGAGATTGGCTGGCATCTCTAGATCTAAAGGATGCCTACTTTCACATCTCAATAAGAGAATCTCACAGGATGTACCTCAGATTTAGACTTCCATCAGGACATTACCAATTCTCAGCTCTACCTTTTGGACTCACTTCAGCACCCAGGGAGTTTACAAAGTGTCTGGCAGTGGTAGTGGCATACCTAAGAAGGTTAGGTATATCAGTCTTCCCTTATCTTGACAACTGACTAGTGGTGGGAAGTTAACCACAGCAGGTACAAGGTCATCTAAAGGTAACACTAAATCTGTTACAGTCTCTAGGATTCCTGGTAAATCAGGAAAATCTGTTCTCATTCCAGTAAAAGTCCTGCATTTCATAGGTGCAGAACTGAACACAGTACAGGGAAGAGCTTTCCTCACTCAGGGCAGGGTGCAAAGCATTCTGAAGTTAGCTGCCTCATTCAAGCTGAATGAGCCATGACCAGCAAGACAGTTTCTGCATCTTCTGGGACATATGGCTGCAGCAACAGGCACAGTCCTGGGAGCCAGGTACCAAATGAGAAATGTACAGTTTCATCTCAGAGCACACTGGTGCCAGAGAAAAGACAAACTGACAAAACCAGTTCCAGTAACAAGAATCTTGCTTCAAGCCCTCCAGTGGTGGAAGGAAGCAGACAACATCAAGGAAGGGGTACCCTTCCAAAGGGAAACTAAATCAGCTATCCTTACAACTGATGCCGCTCTGTTAGGGTGGGGTGCTTACTTAGGGGATCACACCACTCATGAAACCTGGTCCATCACAGAGTCACTCCTGCATATAAATTTGCTGGAGCTAAGGGCAGTGTTTCTGGCTTTGAAAACATTCACCCATCTCGCACAAGAGAAAGTGGTGCAAGTCAGGACAGACAACACCACAACAATGTACTATATAAACAAGCAAGGAGGAATAAGGTCAGACCCCCTATGCGTAGATGCTATGAAAGTCTGGAGTCCGGTTTACTCACTAAAGGCCTCATTACAGGCCATTCACATATCGGGAAAGGACAACAACCTGGCAGATGCCCTAAGCAGAATCAACTAGGCGCATCGAGAGTGGTCCATCAACAAGCAAGCGCTGGACAGTGTTTAGGAGATGGGGCACACCATAGGTGGATCTCTTTGTATCCCAAGAAAACCATCTTCTGCCCGTCTTTTGTTGCAGGCCACCAGCCAAGAGAACAATCCCACTGGATGCTCTGTCTCTGGACTGGTCAGGGAGAAGACTGTATGCTTTTCCTCCCTTCCATCTCATCTTCTGAGTCCTGATCAAACTCAAGTTACTACCTGCATCTATAATTCTGATAGCACCAGACTGGGCCAGGCAGCCATGGTACCCTTTACTACTTTCCATGTCGGTAGCCAAACCAATACACTTACTGAGGAGGCACAACCTGTTGACCTCCCACCAGGGAAAAATCTTGTATCCGAATCTCAGGTCTCTCAGACTCAAGACATGGCCCTTGAGCACCTAGAATATGCAAACTTAAATCTTTCCCAAACTGTTCTGCATATCCTGAAAGGATATAGAAAGCCTTCAACTAAAAAAACCTATGCATCAAAATTGAAAAGGTTTTCTATTTGATGTAGTTCCAAGGAGATTTTCTGTACTTTAATGGATATTCCAATTGTCCTGGAATACCTCACATACCTCCACTCTCAGGAGTTGAAATATACATCCCAAAAAGTTCATCTGGCACCAATCTCTGCCTACATTTCTGCTGGGAGAGGCATCTCCATGGCATCCAATCCCATTTTCAAGAAGTTCTTTAAAGGTCTGTGCCACTTGCATCCACCTATTAGGGAACCAGTTCCAGTATGGGACCTATTCCATTGCTGGAAATCTGTAAAGCAGCTACCTGGAGGACAGTACACACATTTACTAAACACTACAGTTTGGACACACAGTCCAGAAGTGATGCCAGATTTGGCACAGCAGTCCTGCAGAGCCTCTTTCCTAAATAGGTTCTCTGCCCACCTCCAAAGGTATTGCTTTGAAGTCTGCAAAAAGTTAGGAATATGGAAGAATACCTGGGCTTAGAAGAAAATATTACTCACCTTAGTAATCTTGTTTCTTCCAAGGTATTCTTCTATATTTCTTTACCTCTACCCTACACAATTACCTCTCCTTCAGCTGTTCCTGCTTTAACTCTGCTTAATACCTACCCCCAGTTTCTGCCTTTCTACCCTAATCCCCAAGGCAGGGTTCTCAACATCTGGTAGGGGTAATCAGGAAATGGCTACCCCTCTCCTCATATTCACTTCTTGCCTCTCCTCTCCACCTGCCCTTCTGGGTCATCTGTGAGCACACTGTATCCCATCCTTTTTACTCCAACGACACTTGAGTACTACCTCAAGCCTGCTCCTGATACACTCATGCACTATAAATGGTTCTGTCACTTTATTACTGTTTTGCATATTTATAGGTTCTTTTGTACATTTTTGGATATGTATTGCAATTTACCCAAGTTCCACTACTGTTTATTGTACTTTACCTTGTTTTCCAAATGTTGTATACTCTTACATTGTTGTGCTGTTTGTACTACCTACATACTATTGTATAATTGACCAACCTTCACAACTCTATGTAACCCCCTTCCCCCAGGTCACACCATGAGATGAGCAACTTGTTGCTCAGTGTGCCATCCTGGTGAAACATTTCAATAAATAAATAAATAAATACATATTCATAACTCTCACACCCTGCCTCCCCCCTTCCAGAACCAGGGCCTCTGCACTCCTGATTGAGTTATTTTAATGGAAAGTCCCAAACACAGGCATGCATATTTTTTAGCCCTAGTGGGAAATATTTAATCCCCTTCTTTTTCAAGGTGATTCTAACATTTGGGGAGGGGTTAGAATAAAAATAATCTTAAGTGTGTGTCATGCTGTCATGGACAGCTTATTTGTGTTACATTTAGATAAGTATATTTAGATAGTCTTAGTATAGGTTGCCTTGAAGGTTTCTTAGAAATCTGATATGTTGATGGAACATTGCAGCTGATAAGGGCAGCAGTTTGAATATGTGTCACGAGCCAATGATAGTTCTATCATTTGCATATAGTTCCATTTTTTTGGGGACAGCTCTGCTTAGGAGGCTAACTGCAGAGAGTTATGAATATAGAAGAATACCTTGAAAGAAACAAGATTACTAAGGTAAGTAATTTTTTCTTACAATTCATAAATATAGGTGAGTATTTGGAAATCACATAATTCTCTTTTATCATTTGATGGGCTTTATGCCATGCATTAATGGTTGAATATGTGGTTGAACTTATTTTTGATGGCCCTTAATTTTTAATTGGTCGGAGTATAAAAGCTACATCATATTAGCATAAAGATTCACACTTTGTTCTAGTTGTCTAGAGTTTATTATACTTTCATCTGGGTTTATCCATTCCCATATTGTAGTGATTTGCGCTACCAAATAATATTCATACATATCTGGTAGAGCCAAACCATATTCTAATTTTTATTTAGTCAAGGTTAAATATGTTATTTATAGTGGTTTATTTAACCAAATGAATTTAATTATGATTTTTGTGATGTTATTAAAATAAATTTGAGGAACATGTACAGTTAGTGCTTGGCAAAGAAACATCAGCTTAAGAAGGATTTTCATCTTTATTATATTAATATGTCCAATAACAGTTAAAGAGAGTTGTTTCCATCAGTCTAACTCTTCTTGTATATTTGAGTATGTTACGTTGTAATTAAGTGGGATTATTTTAGTAAGGTCGACTGGGATTTGTATGGCTAAATATTAAATTTGCAAATCTATTTGTTGACAGTTATATCCTGAAGGTAGTTCTAGGTCCTGTTGTTTATCCAGTTTTAATATAATAGTCTTGCTCTAATTAATTTTGTATCCAGTGAAAGCTCCATATTATTCTGTAATATTAATAAATTCTCTAATGGAGGTATCTGGTCTGGGTAAAAAAAGAAGCATATCATCTACATAAAGACTAATCGTATTAGTTATGTTATTGATATTGATCCCATATATATTTGGATGTTTCCTAATTCTTTCCACCAGAACCTCCAATATAACTGTAACTATTAAAGGTGACAGGGGGCATCCTTGATGAGTGCCCCATTGAAGTTGTATGGGTCTGAATAGATTTTGATTGGTCTTAATCTTTGCATTTGGTGATTTGTATATCAATTGTAGCCACCCACTGAGCTGCTTACCAAACCCCATCGCTCTTATTATTGCTATCATAAAAGACCATTCAAATTGATCAAAGGCCTTTTCTGCATCCACAGCTAAAAGAATAGCATATTTTGTATCTCTTAACATCATTACACTCAGTGTGTGCCTTATATTTTCTTTTAAAGATCTTTCTTTAATAAAACCATTTTGATCATTATTAATTATTATTGAAAGTACATTTTCAAGTCTTTTTGAGATTATTTTTGTAAAACATGTTATAGTCTAGGTTAGGTAGACAGATGGGGTGATATGATGAGCAGCTCAGTGGGTCCTTATTTGTTTTTAACAAAACATGAATCACTGCATCTTGAAATGATTTGGGAATTTCTTTTGATATTTTGAAGGAGTTAAATAGTATACACAATACAGGTATCAAAAATTGTCTGTATATTTTATAGAATTCTATGACAATGCCATTTAGTCCCTGTAATTGGTTTCCAATTGTTTTCAATTTCTGTAGCTGTAGTTTCTAACTCTGATTTCTTTTAATATTCAGTAGGTATTTTTTTGATACCATATTGTTGTAGGTATTGATATATATATGTTTTGTTCAATAATTGGTTCCACTTCTGTTTTATATAAATCTGCATAGTATGATTCAAAGAAAGTGTTAATTTGTATTGGATTCTCTGTAATAATGCCATCTGTTTTTTTAATGACTAATATAGAGTTTTTTGGTTGATCGTTTCTCGTTTGCCAGGCAAGCAGTTTTAATGGTTTGTCTGACAAATATAAATAGCTTCATTTTGTATATAATATTTGTTTTTCTATATTAGTTTGTTAATATAGTGTTGTATTGTTCCTTTTTTTGCCATCAATTTATTGAAAGTTTGTGTATTAAAAGTTATACTATATATTTTTTGTGATGTATGTATTTCCTCTTCTAGTTGTTTCATTATTTGTTTTTGCTTATTCTGTCTGTATTGTTCTATATGAATCATGTTTCCATGAAGCCAGATCTTAAAAGACTCCCAGATAACATTTATCAAAGTATCACCAATATCATTATTCGTAAAAAATTCTAGAATTTTTAATGCTAGATTATTTTTTATTTGTGGAATTTAAAGCATTGCATGGAACATTTTCCATATACTTCGATTGTTCTGTGCATCTGTTATTTTTATTTTTGTTATACATGGGGAATGATCTGAGATGAGAATTCCTAGATATTGCATATCCATTAATAAATATTTGAGACACTCTGAGATCAAGACATAATTGATGTGAGAGTATGATGCTTGAGTGTGCGAGTAGTAAGAAAAGATTCTGTGATTAGGATACATTCAGATCCATAGGTCAATAAGATTAAGATCATTAAAATAATTTTTAATAATTCTTCTTGTGGTTTTGTGTGCTTTGTCTAATTTAGTTGTTTTATCTTGGGCATATAGGACTAGGTTGAAATCACCACCAATTATATAGGGGGGTGATAAGTTGATAAAGTTAAGAAAAATTGCAAAAAGAAGTTTGGATTGTTGGTATTTGGGGCATATATTGTGGCAATCTTTGCCTTGAGATGAAGAGCATCGATTTCCACAATTGCCCATCTTCCGTGTATATCAGTTTCCACTCATTTAATTTTTGGTTCAGGCTTAGATTTGTTAAAGTTTATGTCTACACCCCTTGAATTATTTGTGTATTTAGATGTTACACCTGTGCCCCATCTGTTATAATACCATGCTGAATCCTTATTGTTTAAATGTGTTTCCTGTATTAAACTAATGTTAATATTTCTTTTTTGCATATATTTAATTATTTTGATCATCTTATTTCTATTTTTTTAGTCCCCAAACATTCCAAGACATAATATTCATTTGATTAGCTATAGCGCTAGTTTGTACATCTTGGTATTGTTTCTAATGTCTTATCTCTATAGCCTGGGCCCCATATATAATCAATAATTATAACTCCAACTTCCATTTTTTGCATTGGTTGTAAAGTGCTGTTATTTTGAAGGAGACAATATATATTGAGTTCAAAATAAGCCTCCCCTTCTACTCATGGATCCAAATCTGAGCCATATTCTACCCCCATTAATAGTAATGACCCAGGGTGTCATTACTAACAACACTGATAACAAAGCCTAGGCAGGTTCCCTTATTTTATTCAAGCCTTTTCAATAGGCACAGATATTTAGCAAAAAAAAATGTTTGTTTTACTTGTTCTTGTCTTCTGACTCATTTCCTTAGACCTTGATCCAGAGAAACCCATTATACAGTGGTTTCAGAGTCTTTCAACATGATGAACATAAAGTTACATTTCATGTTATCTAAAGGCCTCTACATTTTGCTTATTACAGTAGCTTCTCCATATTCAGCTTCAAAGGCTTCATTGGCTTCATCTGGATCATCAAAAGTGTGCAATTTGGCTTTCACCATGAGTCTTAATTTGGCTGGGTATAACACAGAGAATCTGATGTCTTTTTGATATAATTTAGTTTTTACTGGATTAAAAATTTTTCGTTTTGAGGCAGTCTCAGTAGACATATCTGGAAAAACATTACATTAAGCATTTTCATATGTAAGGCCCTTCTCAGTTCTAGTCTTCTGTAAGATAGCCTCCTTCTCTAGAAATCGGTGTGGTTTAAAAAAGATCGTTCCAAGTAGATTGTTGTTTGCAGACCTGCTGCCCGATCTATGTGCTCGATCTAGGGATATTTTCTCTTCAGGGCATCTCTTTCCCATGTCAATCATGATAATTTTTTCAATACCTGGGAGAGGGTCACCAGGCCCTTCCAATCCCTCTGGTAGTTTATTGATATGGAACTTCCCTCTTTGGGCCCAGTCTTCTTGTTCCAAGACCTTATCTTGCAGTGTCTGTAACTGTTTTTCCAGAATTCTCTTCTTTTGTATCCAAGGGTTCATGTTATCTTCTAAACTCAATATTCTCTTTTCTGTCTCATCTGTCCTGAGTGATAGTTGTGCCATTTTAATCTTTAAATCTGACATTGTAACTGTTAAACTTGATACTGAAGTTTTAATCTCCCTCAGCATTTGTAAAACCTTACTTTTAAAAGTTAACATGGCAGTTAACATTTCTTTTTTGAATACTCTTCAATCCAAGGAATTCTGTGCTGTGTGTAGCCCTTCACAGTGCTTGGTTTTCTCATACCAAGTGGTGTTTGTTTCTACTTGTTCCTTATCCCCTGATTCCTTTAGTTCGACATTTGTTTCTTCCACATTTGTGTTGTTAGTGTTTTGGATGTTTTGAGCCCCTGCATTTTCCTGTTCCCCCTCAGCTGGAGTCTGAGTGTTTGCCTGATGCCCTGAGTCTCTCACCATTGTTTCATTCATGTTTGTGCTTACCAGACATTCTTTTTTTTATTCAATATATTTTATTGACTTTACAGAGAAAACTTTACTTTAACAGATCTATATACACCAAACATCAATTTTCATTGAATCATAATTAGATATAACAGCGGTGGAAATAGCAGTCCCAGTAAAGTCTTTTAACTTTCCAACCACACCACCCCTTTCACCCATTCCCATCAGGGGTTTAACCCTGCCCCCCCCCCAGCATCTACCCACATGGGTGAGCCACTCAATTTCCTTAAAATAAAGGGCTCAGGAAGTGCTGTAAACCCATCCTTTGAGGTTCAAAAGGCATTACAAAACTACGGCTTCCAGATCATCAAGACTGCCTCTAGTGGTCCCCATTTAGTATTATAGGATTGTACCTTATTATTCATTTTTGCTATGTGTAATTCTAATTGCAGTGCAATCATGATCTCGCTATACCATTCAACCACCGATGGTATCTTAGCCTCTTTCCAGTGCCTAAGAATAACTGCTTTTGCAGCTGCAGATATAATAGCCATAAAAGCTTTCCTCTGTGTACCCAAGTCACTGGGGAACACATTTAGTAGACATACCTCCGGTGTGAAAAAAGGCTCTAGCCCAAATACTGATTGCACAGATTTACAGATAGAGCTCCAAAAGGGGCGAACTTTGGCACAGGTCCATAAAACATGGTATAAGTCACCCTCTCCGGTCCCACATCTGCTACATCTGGGCGATTCTAATTTGCCCATTTTGTATAATTTAAAGGGGGTATAGTACAAGTTATGTATAATATTAAATTGCTGTAACTTGTATCGATCCTGTCTAATATATTTACTATTATTTTTCCATACCTGTTCCCATACTCTTTCCTCTTCAATCTTTAATCTCTGTTTCCAATATTCACCAGACTTGGTGGAGGTCCATTTGTCTCTAGTCTGGAACTCATGGTATATCTTAGACACTGGATGTTTTTGTTCTGCTATCTTTAAAAGAGAAGACAGCTTAAAACCTTCTTCATCCCATTTTCCGGTTTTCGCCAGGTGGGCTTTTATCGAGTCTCTGATCTGCAAATATTTATAAATTTTCCCATTTAACTCTGGTATTCAAATGCAAGCTTGTTCATATGTCAACAAGTTCCCTTTAGGGACAAAATCTCCCAATGTTAACCCACTTAGTGGTTCCAGGAACTTGGCAGTGATTGGAGTTTCTTGTATTTGAAAATGCTTATTGTATAAGGTTGGTCGGGCAAGTTTCGCCAGTTCACCCTTAGGAGTTTCTGCACCTGTTGTAGGGCTTTTAGTGACCACCCTATAGGGATATTTTTAAGTGCTCTAGGTAGGAGTCTGAAAGTTAAGAATGGAATTGAATTTAGTGCAAGAGCCGAATTACAAACTAGGTCCCTCTCTATGTTAATCCATGGAGGGACATATTGGTTGGGGTTCCCCATTGTAAGTGGAAAGGTCCAATGTACTAATTTACTGACATGTGATGCCATATAGTATTTAAAGAAAGAGGGAAGTGCTAGTCCACCAGACTTCTTTGATGCAGTAAGTTTCCTATATGATCGTCTGACAGCTTTCCCTCTCCATATGAATTCGTTAAGGATTGTTTGTAACGGACGAAACCATGCTTTTGGTAGGTAGGGGCACAACATATTTAGAGGGTACAGAATCCTCGGTAGTATATTCATCTTGATTATTTCAATTCTGGCCCAGACAGATAGTGGTAATGGAGTCCATCTATTTAAATCTTGTTTGATTGTTTTGACCTGACTATTCAGATTTTCATTTATCATTGTGGTTATGTCCCGTGTGACCTTGATTCCTAAGTATAATAACGTGTTTGGTTCCCAGCAAAACCCCAACTCTTTGGCTATACTCGGGAGACATCTAGAGTTAAGTGGGAAAAGCTTTGTTTTGGAACTGTTGAGTTTATAATTAGAAACCTTTGAGAATTGTGTTATTTCATGCATCACTATTGGGATACCTATTTCCGGATCCTCCATATGTAGGAGCAGGTCATCTGCATACGCTGAAACCAAGTACCTCCTGTTGCCAGTTTGTACTCCCTTGATCTCCCGTACCATGTGCATTCTGTGAATCAAGGGTTCCAAGTATAAATTAAACAGAACTGGGGAAAGTGAGCAACCCTGTCTCATGCCACATGAAAGGGAGAAGGGGTCTGACAGTATTCCATTGCACCATATTTGTGTTTTTGGAGACCTATATAATAACCTGATCCACTTTAGAAAACTGTCTGGTAGCCCAAACTTAGATAAAACGGCAAATAGGAAGTCCCAAGAGACCCTGTCAAATGCCTTTTCTGCATCTAATGCTAATAGAGCCACCGGGGTCAATATTTCTAGCGCTTGTCTTATTAAATAGTGCAATTTACTTATGTGTTCACTTGATGCTCTGTCGCTCATGAAACCAACCTGTACATCACTAATCATTTTGGGCATAAATGGTCCTAATCGGCCAGCTAGGATTTTTGCCAGTATTTTAACATCTACATTTAGCATAGAAATTGGTCTGTAGTTCCCCAGGAGAAGTGGATCTCGACCTGGTTTGGAAATGAGTGTTACGAGGGCTTCTAGGAAATTATCCTCTGAGAACCCCTCACAATACCAGTAGTTATATACTTTGGTCAGTATAGGGGAAATCATGTCTGTGAAGGCTTTGTATATATTGGTAGTTAGGCCATCTGGACCCGGAGATTTATCTGGAGCAAGCTGAGTTATCGCTTGCTTCACTTCCCATACTTGAATGGGTGCCTCCAATACGGCCACTTCAATGCAGTCCAACCTCTTTAAATCTACCGCATCTAGATAGCTGTTGATATCACCTATATTAGCCCTATCTTTCACTGGGATGGAGTAAACTTCTCTAAAGTGTTCCTTAAACACTGCCGCAATTTTTATTGGGTCTGTAACAACAGGGTCACCTACCTTGCTTTGTATAGTGCTCACATATCTATTTGAGTCAAGTTGCTTAATCCTAAGGGCTAAAAGTTTCCCAGCCCTATCACCAGCCTCAAGGTACTTAATCTTGGTTCTCCGAAGGGCTAGCTCAGCCTTCTGCAACATAATGGAGGAATGTTGGGAATGTAATTAATGCAACTTAACCCAATCAGCCTCTGATGCTTGTATGGTAATAGTACACTCCGTTTCTTTGATGGCATTAATGATTTCCTCCAGCCTCAACTTTTCTTTCTTAGTTTTGGTAGATGCAATTCTAATACATTCCCCCCTTAAAGCACATTTCAGAGTTGCCCAAACAATATCAGTCTTAGTAACTGAACCCAAATTTTGATCGAGGAAGTGAGTTATAAAATTGTTTAGGTGATCATGTGTACAAGAATCATGTAGCAGCTGGTTGTTAAATCTCCACCTAAAATCCCTCTTATATCTCGGGTTTGACTCATATTTTATTGACACTGGAGAGTGGTCCGAAATGACCCTGGTATGAATTTGTGCATCCAGAATCGAGGGAAGTACCTTACTACTTACTAGCCAATAATCTATTCTAGTGCAAGTTTTGTGTGGCATTGAGAAGAAAGTATATTGCCTAACCCCTGGATTGTTAAGTTGCCAGACATCCACTAGGTTCAACCCTTCCATCATCTCTCTCAGGGCTCTCTGAGCCAGAGATAGCTCTGTTCTTCTGTTATCCGACCTGTTCCCCATCAACTGTGGGGTTATATTCCAGTCCCCACCCAGCAGCATAATCCCAGTAAATTGCAGGTTTAACTTGTCCAACAACTGTACAAAGAATTGTGGGGAATCTATGTTGGGGCCATATATTGAACCTATAGTAATCTGTTGGGCCAATAAGATTCCAGTTATTAAAATATATCGGCCTTGTGTGTCCCATATTTCCTTTTCTAATTTGAAGTTTAATCTTTTATGAAGGCTTACCACACATTCTTGTTGTCTCTCAGTACACTTTGGATGGGATTTCCAGAAATATGAAGCAACATTACCTGTGCCTGCACCCTTACCTTTAATCTTACCACAAGAAGTAGCTGGTAGTGATGATACTGGAGGATCTAGAATGGTGGCCAAATCAGGTAAACTTGAAAGTTGCACCGAGGAGCATGTTCAAGGTAGCAGAAACAGTGGTTTTAGAGCTTCAGGTGTTCCTTTTCTCTGAAAAGTGGGTAGCCAAAAATTTGTGGACACAACAAACACTTTTAGACATGCTTCCTCAACTGCAAAAACATCACCTGATTCAGGGGACAGGATTAAAACAGCACTGCCGAGCATTCGGTTTTTCTGTCGCTCTGAGGATTTACACGAAACATGCTGGACAGAAATTATTTTTAAGGTAAGCTGTTACATCAGTAAAAGCATCTCATTTCAAAACCATTGCCATCTCAGGAGCCCCGCCAGTGCATTTTCCACCTGGCCATCTTGGAGCTGACGTCAACAAGCGTGATGCTCCTCACAGGTGCCCCCTTTTGGAAAAAACACTGCACTTCATTAAAAATCAACATTATGTATCTCAAAAACCACACAAGCTGTCATCACAAATCTTCTCATATCTTGAGAACGACCACTGAGACAATACATACCAAGTTTTAGGGCATTTCGTCAAATGCCACCAAAGTAATTATTCTGGTACAAAAGCAGGCTTTTAACATTAGCACTGTACTCAACCCTAACTATACTCATGCTACTGTGCCAGTATAATATACAGTAGATATATCCAACCTTTGCACCTTATTAACCATGGCAGCATTCAACAAAATTATATGAAATGTAGCACACATGGTCTGGGTAGCAAGTTCTCAAGATGTGTAAAGTTTCATTATGGGCACTTAACTGGATTCCAAGATCCAGAAACACAAACAAAGCACAGTTTAGGAACTTTTCTTACTCTCACCTACAGCCAAGATGGTACAGAATTTTGTTCCCAACCTATCAAGACTGAAGGCGCTTGTATCAATGGGTGTGCCTTTTGAAGGTTTCATGAAAAAATATTAACCAGTTTCAGAGTTATAAGGTTTTGAAATTTGGCTTCTGATCATGCTCAGGATGGTTTTTGAGATAACCTTCTAATACAAAAGAAGAATTTTACTTTCATGAGCTGTTGTACTTTTGCTAGAGAATATGTTTTACTTTCACAAGCAATTTTGTTTTGCTATTGTTAGTTTCAGCCCTTATAACTTTGGTGCCATTGGATGAAATTGCATTAAACATTGTATACATGCTCAAGGTGCCAGGCACATATGATTTGGTAAGTTTTGTGCCCATCACTTGTTCAGATTCAAAGACCCAGGGAGTGTAAAAATAAGAAAAATTGCTCTTTTTTGGCTGTTTGTTTGCTCGTGCCTTGAGCAAAAATGATTTTGAATTTTGTTCAGAAATGTTCAGGGTAGAAATGGCTCAACCTGAGGAGGTGCCTTTAAAAGAGTTTGTGAAGAAATATTTATCAGTTCTCGAGTTATAAGGATTTAAAAATGTAACTTCTGAGCATGGGCTGAGTTGGCACATCAGTGTTAAATCCAGATTTTTGCACCTTAATAATTTTGGCATCATTAAATGAAATTGCATGACATTTGACATGTAAGTGGCAAGTTATGATGTGGGAAGTGTTGTGATGCATGCTTAACTAGATTCTGAGATATGGAAATGTCAATAATACATAAAAAACACAGTGTATGGCCAGTTTTGTGCTCCCATAAACACCCAAGCCAGTATGGAATTTTCATCCAAAACATTCAGGGCTGAAGGGACCTGTGCCAAGGATGTGCCTTTTGAAGGTTTAGTGAAAAATATTTTTCAGTTCTGGAGTTATACATTTTTGAAATTTGGCTTCTGTGCATGCTTAGTCAGATTTTTGAAATAACCCTCTGATGCGACCACAAAATTCTTCTTTTGCAAACATTTTCAGGTTATCACTAAATGTGGTTTTGGGTCATGAGAAACATTTTTTAGGTTGTGACGATCGCCATCTTGGTTTTTTTGAGGTGCACAAAAAGCATGTAAAATACATAAAAATGAGTTATCTAAAACAAAAAAAGAACACTTGAATCTTGCTAAATGGGAACTGTTAAGCTCAATTCTGGTGTTTGTTTTTGACAGAACAGGCTAGAAACACCATTTTGTGACTTTGCTAAGTTATTTGGCTGTCAGAGTTGCGAGAGGGCTGATTCTTGTGTTGCAAGCCATGAGTGTTTGGGTTGCACATTTAAGTGTGACCAAAGAATTTTTTGTGTGCAACAAAAATGGAATTCATGGATAGCACTTCAATGTGTGACTCATTAATTCTATTTTTGGTTCCCATGAAAAGTTTTTTGGTCGCACTTAAATGTGTGACCCAAGAATTCCTTCTTTGATTCACATGACAAAATATTTGTGTGTCACAACTTTTTCTCATACCTTGGACATTTTACAATATTTTAGTCCCACATTTTGAAAATGCTGTTTACATGACCCTATGACAAGAATAAGGATATTGAGAATTTTTAAATACAGGTCGAAATGTGATTTTGAAGTCACTCTGGGAAACCACCTTTTGGGTATAATTTAACACATTCTAGCAACCACATTCATGATGTGGGGTAAAAATGTAAAAACAAAGTTATTAAGATTTCTTTTTGTGCAACGCCAGCCTTTGGGTCAGTGGGTAGTGTGTTGTGATCCCATGTTTGGGGGCAAGCTCAGTGAGCCAGCTGGGTGGGCTGAGACTGAGGTTATGCTGCTGCAGTAAGGCAATGTCCACAGTCTGAGGAAGGATGGTGCAGTGTTGGCCATATGTGCAACAAATACCCACATAGTGAAGAGAAGTCTTCTCATGGCATTAGGCCCAGAGAGTCCTGTACCACTGCCCCCTTAAATGTATGTAAGTGCTGGGCCCTGAGGGACCTGCACTTTCACAGCCAGAAGGACTCTTAGTCCTGCATGTCTGCATTTGTAGCCACCCAAGGGTCCTACACTTTCACAGACTCCCAGATAGCCCCACAAATTCTTTGCATCTATAGCCACATAAAATTACACAGCCTGGAGGGGCCTGCACTTCCATTGCCAGACAGACTCTTTCCATGGTACACGGTCCTGCGCATCCACATTTCTAGTCACATGGAACTGCAGGGCTGAGAGGATCCAGCACTTTTGCAACCAGATGAACTCTTCATTTGGCACAGGGCCCAGAAAGTCCTGAGCATCTGCATCTGTAGCCACATGGAAGCAAATGGCAAGGAGGGCCCGGTGCTTCCACAGCTTCCACATATGATTCTGCTATCACAAAAAGAAAGGATATCCATTGCAAATAATTGCATTAATGCATAAATTAGGGTTCCCAGAAATTCAAAGTGCACAAAGTAGGGAAATGAAAAAAATAGGGTTTGGAATCTCAGGAGTCTTGACAAATTGGTGGTTTGGTGTTTCTTCGGGCTGTACACTCTAATGCCCACCACCTCCACTGAGCAAACAAAGTTATACATGATCATTTACTTCACACAGGGCCCACAAAGTTATGACTGATTCTGTCAGCCACATTTGGTGAGCTATACTTCTCTGCCTCCAGATAGTATAAGACTATGAGGCATGGGCATGTACCTGTACCTGGTGCTCAGGCTAGAGGCAAGGAGCTGGGGGAAGGTGGTCGGCATTAGGGTTGACAACTACAAGGAACACCACATCACAGATTTGCCAAGACTCCTGAGACTTCAAAACCTAATATTTTCATTTTCCTACTTTGTGCACTTAGACTTTTTGAAAACCCTAATCTCTGCATTAACACTGTTTTTTGCAATGAATATATATATAACGTGTATAGCGTGAATAGACATATGTAAATTCTTGTGGTTACAGAAGCACAGGCCCCATAGAGGCCTGCACTTTTGCAGACAAAAGAACTCTTGTAATTTGGGTATCATGGATTTGTATCAGTGGCTGCAGGGACCTGTACCCCCCCACACACACACATACACATAAGTACTTCTATGATTTGAGTATTGTGAATTTATATCTGCAGCCAGAGGTGAGTGTGTATGTCTTGCAGTGTGTGTACCACAGATAAAAATCCACAAAGGTACACTGCTACTGCTTTTTTATCACCTGAAAACAATTGTATGTTTGTCTTACCTGATGATGGCTTTCTGTGGTTCTTTGTGTGGTCCTGTCCTTTTTCTGTTGGGGAGTGGGGAATTAGGGTTGGAAACCCTAATGCCACATTTACCTATTTTTGTGGAGGTAAGTTGAACCCTAACTGGTTCATTAACACAATTTTTGCAATGGAGTTATATTATAGTTATAGTTATGATTTTATATATATATATATATATATATATATATATATATATATATATATATATCTATCTATCTATCTATCTATCTATCTATCTATCTATCTATCTATCTATCTATCTATCTATCTATCATCTATCTATCTATATATATTATGGTAGCACAGTAGTGCTATCATAGTTAGGGTTGAGGAGTCATTTTAAGGTTAAAGGGTCAAGTTTTGCACCTTAATAACTTTGCCATTGTTCAACAAATTTGTCTAAAATTTGGTATACATGATTGGGCATGGAAGATCTTGGGAGCTGCTAAGTTTTGTACCAGTCAGATATGTGGTTGTGGAGTTATTAAGCACCAACGAAATGTGCGTTTATACTTTTTTGCAAGTTCTTTGCTGTCACCTACAGGTCACACGGTTTGTGCGACTGGTCTGAAAACATCAGAGATGTGCCTTTTGAAGATTTTGTGAAAAAATATTAAACGGTTCAAAAGTCATTCAAAAAACAAGTTCCCATTATAAGTCAATGGTAAAAGTCAACAAAAAGTGCGAAAGTGTCGTACATGCAGTTTTTAGTGTCGCAAATGACCCCAGTAGTGTCGTGAGTCCACCATTTTTTTTCAGTTAGTGATCACAGAAATGCTTGGCGTTTAAATTTGGGACCCTTTAGGGACACAATTATTTTTGTGTTCACCTAGTCAGACCCTGAGGATGCTAGCCATGTCTTTATTTTGGAGTTAAACACCCCAGAAATATGTTTTCCAAATTTCTGGAAAAAGCAGTGTCACAAAGTAGTGTCGATTTCATGACACTTTCAGAAATTGCTAAAGGTGTCGAAATTGCGCAACTACTTTTCCAGGCTATGGCCAAATTACAACATTTCTTTGCCACCCTGCTGTGAAAGAATGGTTTGGTCTTTTGAGCTGAAATTTGGAGGGAAGTCAGCCAACATCTCACAGATGTGCCTTTCGGTAGATTTGGTGAAAAAGTATTGCACAGCTCCCAAGTTACGGTTCTCCGAAGTTGATGTTTTTTCCCATAGACTAACATGGTGGCGTATGCCGCACATTTCGGGGCTCGTATCTCAAAAACGGTGCTAGATACAGATTTTTCGTCATGACTTGCATAGCCCTATGGGGTCGTTGGTCCTAACTTTCACCCCATTCTCTTATACCTCTGCTTCTTCACACATGTGATGGGGTGAGAGTTAGGGCTGACGACCCCAATGCACACCCTGATGCCGTTGGGGGTGGACTGGGGGTCCAAGGGGCTTTCAACCCTAACACCGAATTTCTTCACTTTTGTCACTGTGGAACAACCCTAACTAATGCAGTAAGTGGAGTTTTTTGCCTCTAATATATATAGATAGATAGATAGATAGATAGATAGATAGATAGATAGATATTATAGGGGTGCCACAGTGCCCCTATAGTTAGGGTTGAGTAGACACTTTAATGTTAAACCTCAATTTTTGAGCTTTAATAACTTTGCAACCATTCAACGGATTTGCACGAAATTTGGAATGTGCAGTCTGGTATGGTAGATCTCTTGATTTACCAAGTTGTGGTTCATCAGACTTACAATTTTTATGCAGCAAAGCACTGAAAAATGCATTTTTCGCCACTTTTAACACATTTTTCCCTATGGTGCTGCTACCACACCATTTGATGTTTTGGTCTGAAATTTGGAACATAGAAAGAGTGTAGGACAAAGAACAATCCAGTGTTGGTTTGGTTAAAATATATTAATATGTTCTAAAGTTTTTTAATTTTTAATTTCTGGGTTCTGAGCATGCTCAGTTCACTCCAAGATTTATATGTATATTTTTCGAACTAGGATTGGGCTCATGGTCAAGGATTTTGTCAGCTCATGGATGAGGATTTAAAAAAATCCTAGTCTGTGAGGAAAAATTCCTTGTCCACGAGCTGCCATCTTGTTTTCATTTTTTTACCCAAACAAAATGTCACAGCTTTCTCCACGGGTGACTTTTTGGTGTAATGAGGCATGGGTTTTGCTCAGGGTGATGCCCTCTACAAACCCATATCTGTGGTTTGCTTCATTTTGTCCTAAAAATAGCCTTTTAAAATTTAAAAATTATTTGACTGTGACTCACTAACGATCCTTGTCCGTGAGCTGATAAAATCCTAGTCCATGAGCCAATCCTCTTTCACAAGGCTGAAAAATCCGTGTCCATCACTTTGTGACCAGATGGCCCTTCTCGTGGACAAGGATTAAGCTGACAGTCAAGGATTTTGCTACCTCGCAAAAAAGGATCGACTTGCGGACTAGGATTTTGTCAGCTCGCAGACAAGGATTGGGTTTTTGAATCATCTTTCATGAGGTGACAAAATCCTAGTCTGTGAGCTGTCAAAATCCTAATCTGTGAGCTGATCCTATTTTGCAAGGCTGCAAAATCCTTGTCCGTCACTTTGTGACCAGATGGCCCTTCTCACAGACAAGGATTAAGCTGACGGTCAAGGATTTTGCTACCTCACAAAACAGGATCAGCTCGCAGACTAGGATTTTGTCAGCTCATGGATGAGGATTGGTTTTTTGAATCCTCTTTCATGAGTTGACAAAATCACAATCTGCGAGCTGTCAAAATCCTAGTCTGCCACCTGATCATCTTTCGTGAGGTAGCAAAATCCTTGACTGTCACGTAGGGACCAGATGACCAAAATTTGATGGTCAAGGATTTCTCACGGATGGCGATTTTGACAGCTTGCTGATGGGGATTGATCTGACGGTTGCGGATTTCGCTACCTCATGAACTAGGAATTTTTAAACTTTAAAAAAATTTCCCACCGCATTGTATCTTAATGGTTTGGTCTTTTGACTAGCACTTTTCAGGATATTAAGAGGATGCCCTAGAGATGTGAATTATGCTATTGAAGTGTTGGAAACTTAAGCGGTTCCATAGATATGCCATCATGAAGTTGAGATTTTTCCCATGGGATAACTTTGTGGTGCCCGTCACGCTTTTCGGCACCCTTATCTCAATAATGGTTTGAGATACGGAGTTTTCATCACAAAAATTCTTAGTCCCCCTGTAGGGAGACCAAGTACAGAAGTAGGTTGGAAAGCCATGAATACCATGAATTTTGAAATTTTTTTCTACCTTGTACGGTTACTGAGATATTTGGAAAATAATATTGCAATTGCTCATTTTCAGGTCCATGGGCCAGTATTACACCCTCAAAGTTAGCATCACAGTGCTTTTTGGTGCCCATATCTTGTAAACAATGTGAGACATGGATTTGGTCAGTTTATGCTGTGTGGATGACTCATTGTCACGATTACAACGAAACTTGAATCTTTTTCCTAGCTGCTACGGTTCCGGAGATATTGGCAATTTACTGTTACAAAGGTTCCTTGCCCTATAGGTCTGTTGTATGGCTCCATAGCTATGTGTAAGTGGGAGCACAGGACCCAGAGAGCCCGCACTTCCACAGACACATATCATTATGCACAAATAGGCAGCTGGTTGGGAGATGGGGTCCTGCCATGCCACGCCCCCACCAACACATGCTAATTACTACTTATATTACACTTTTTCAAAAAGTAAGGACATTTATTGCAAAAAAACTTCATTTAATGCATCAGTTAGGGTTAAAGTGACAAAAGTGGAGAAATGAGATGTTAAGGTTGAGCCCCTAACCCTCCCCACAACCCCACCCCATCCTCCACAGACCAACAGACGCCGGGGTGTGCCATGGGGTCGTGAGGCCTAACTCTCACCCCATTCTCCTTTACTGTACCTCCAAGAAGGTGACCATGCTGGGTCAGCCATCAGTCAGCCTGAGCTAGAGCTAGAGCGGTTTCATTTTGTTTTTCTTTCATTTATGTTGCAAGTTTTCCTTTTATCGTTTTTCTCCGTTTGCTTTAGAAATAGATTATTTCTTGTTTTACACCTTTCCTGTATTACCAGTGGAAATGGAGGAACAGGGGAGCAAGAGTTCCCGAACTACTGCTTGTTGCTGTGAATTGCTGCAGTGTTGGAATTGTTATTGCTGCTGCTTAGCGTACTGACTTTATTCATGGGAGGCTGGGGTGAAGAGCTTCAATTTCTGTTTATTCCATGGTGCCTATCAATCCTGCTTGCTCTAGTGCTTACTGATCCTGCCTAACCTGATTTCCTGGTAAGGTTGCTGCCTGCAGTGACTGTTTGAGATCTGGGGGTGAGGCCAACGATTGCCTGCTTGGGGGCTGCTGTCCCTAACTGTGCCCGGGTCCAGGGCAGGAATGCCCGTGTCCAACCGTCGAAGAGTCAGTGAGGGAGTGCGGTGCTGCCCTTAGTTACCTTGGGGAGGTCAGATGGAAGGCTGACTCTCCAGGTGCCTGTATCCCCTGGTCATGGGTTTGGGGGGAGCTGTGGGTCTCCTGGTGGGGTGGTCAGAGGCGCTCAATCCCCTTTCGTTCAAAGTTTGGCTGTTAAACTCTTTGGTGGTGGCTGGAGCTGCTGAAGATAGTGGAAGTCTGACTTTGCTTCCTTTTCCTATGGACCCTGGATTTGTTGGCTGAACCTGTGGATTTCTCATCCCTGTTCCTTCTTCTATTGCGGCACTCTGCTCACTATCTGTGCTCAGGGATTATTTTGCCTGGCTCTTTTCCAATGCAGCAGACTCTGGAGGGTTGTTGAGAGTACCCTGTTCATTACTTCTTCAAACTTTTAAGTTGTTATTGACTTTTTCATGTATTATGTGAAAGGTAGTGGTGGAATTGAAGCTAACTGGTTTTACTCAGACTGGTGAGAGCTCTCCAGGTGCTGGTTCCATTTTATTTGCAGTTTATATCGTGACTGGTTGCTCTTACTTGACCCATTTCTATTGGCTTCTCCTCAATATCTGGACTGGCTTTTATGTTTATTTTTATTTGGGTTTTTGTGTGTGTGTGTGTGTGTGTAACTGGGGGGTACTGTTTTTTGAGTTTTATGTTTTTTTGTTTTATTGAGGAGTAGTTTCTACTTTTTTGGCTTTTTATTAGGATGTGCTAGCATTTGGCTCTCCTGGTCAGGCACTACTCTTCCTCTGAGCTCCAGGGCCTCCAGTCCTTTAATTGCCCTCCACTTCTGGCCATTGTTTACAGGTGATGTAGGGCCCTTGGCATAGTGAGTAAAAGGAGAAGGAGGGCTGGGGGCTCCAAACCTTGGGGGAGGAGTGAGCTGGGGGGCCAAATTGGGGTTGTTAAGTCCAGGAGATGCCCTGGAGTGAAATGGGTTCCAGATCGTGGTCCAGCTTATCTGGTTTCCATACCCAAGAGTTCCTGTGTTTCAGGGCTGGTAGCCCGGCCAGCTCCGTAAACTCATCCATCTTGAGTGGTGTTGTGCAATGCCAGGTCTATAAAGAACAAGACAGCTATTATTGTTGATCTTGTTGGAACAGCTGACCTGGCATGCATCATTGAGACCTGGCTGGATGAAAATGCTGGTCCAATTTTGGAGGTGGCTATTCCTGCCGGAGTCTCGGTGATACACTGCTCAAGACTGGACCACGGGGCCGGGGTGCAGCTATCTGTTTTAGAATGGAATTGGGCCTTACAGGGATCCCAGTTGAGGTTCCCAGACTGTTTGAGTGTACTGCGGCTGCAGGCATGGGGCGCAGGATCATTCTCATCACCATCTACCCGGGGGTGAGAAAGTGTTCCTGCAGGAAGTGGCGGACTTCATTGCCGACATGGTGTTGGAGTCACCCAGATTGATGGTACTGGGTGACTTTAATGCCTGGATCAACGATGAACTCTCGCAATTTGGTCAGGACTTCCTTTAACTTATGAACATGTTGGGCTTCACACAGGTTGTTGCCTCTGCAACCCATGATCATGGTCACTCACTTGATCTGGTTTTTCTCCTGGGAATGGAAGCCTCTGACCTGGTGGTGGAACCAGTTGGATGGTATGACCATCACACTGTAAGGTTCAATTTCTGAGCTCCCCCCTTATAGGCCTGCCCCTGTGGAGATGGTCAGATACTGCCCTTTGAGGGATGTTGCTCCCATTGGTCTTTAGGCAGTTCTAGAGCTATCGGGATTTACAGATGCCAGGGAGGGTCCAGAAAGCCGAATCCAAGCCTATAATAAGGCTGCGGTGGGCACTATGGATTCCATCGCTCCCATCCGAGTTCACCCCCTCACTCTTCACCCCCAGTCCCCTTGGTTTGATGGGAGCTTGAGGGAGTTGAGGTTAGTGGGGCGAAGGCTAGAGCGGTGCTGGTGGAGATCTGCCCTGGATGCCGACCACCTTAGATTGATGGAACATTATCGAGTCTATCAATCAGCAATCTCCCATAAGAAGGCAGAGTTCCTGCCCAGGGAGATTGCTGTGGCTCAGAATCGACCAGCTCAGCTCTTTCGAACTGTGGATAGGCTGTGCAATCCAGTCTGTCTCCAGGTTTGGAGAGCATTTTCACAAGATGAGTGTGATGTGTTCGTTCAATTCTTTGCTAATAAAGTGGCCGACATTAGGATGGAGATCCATTCAGCGCGCTCTATGGGAGTTTACAGTTGTCAGTGTATGGTTACTATGCCTCAGTTTTCTTGGGATCACTTTGACCAGCCGGCAATCTCTGATATCGTGTAGATTGTCCAAGGTATGTGGCCTACGTGCTGTAGTCTCGGCCTGGGCCCTACACACCTCATTTTGGGGTGTATGGATATCATCATCCCTGTTCTGGCAGAGATAGTTTGGTGCTCTTTAGAGTAGGGTGAGCTTCTGAACTCCCTGAAGGAGACGGTGGTTGCTCCTCTCCTTAAAAAATCTTCTCTGTACCCAAACAGCCCTGCTAACTACAGGACAATCTCTAACCTCCCCTTTATTGGGAAGATGATAGAGAAAGTAGTTGCCCCTCAGCTGGAGAACCATTTGACCATCCATGACATCTATGATCCCCTCCAGTCCAGTTTTAGGAAGAGGCATAGTACTGAGAACACTCTAGTTCGGGTGCTCAATGATCTCCTGATCACTAGAGATCGAAAGTGCCATTCAGTCTTGGTCCTTCATGATCTCACTTCAGCCTTTGACACCGTGGACCATGGGGGGCTGCTTGACTACCTGAGGGACATCTGTGGCCTGTCAGGTATGGTCCTCAGTTGATTTAGATCTTTCTTCACTGGCAGAACTCAGGGAGCGGTGTCAGAGATTTATTCCTCAGCCTCATTCTCACTGCCATGTTGCATTCTTCAGGGCTCTGTGCTGTCCCTAATGTAGTACGCAGTGAATTTGCTGCCTGTGGGAGACATTGTGAGACAGTATGGGCTGAGGTTTCACTGTTATGCAGATGACACCCATCTCTACTTGTCTTTTGCACCTGACTAGGATAGTGCGGTCTCTGTCTTTAATAGCTGCCTCCCAGAGCTCCAGGACTGAATGCGGGCCAGCTGGTTAAGGTTGAATCCTGATAAGACTGAGGTGTTGGTGGTGGATCTGGGTCATGGGATAGAGAGGGTGGGGGCACGATCTGCCTCCAGGCTTTGGCTCGGGGTTAGCCAGCTCATGCCCTCTGTTCAGGTGCGGAATCTGGGGGTGATATTTGACAAGGGGCTGACACTGCATATGCAGGTGTCAGCAGCAGTCAAGTCCTCTTTTTACCATCTGAAGAACATCACCCGGATTAAGCACCTTGTTCCATCTCACGACCTTCCAACATTGATCCACGCCTTTGTGACCTCTCGCCTTGACTACTGTTACTCCCTCTACCTAGGGCTTCCGGGGGTTGATATCCGCCGCTTGCAGCTGGTGCAGAAAGCTGCAGCTAGGCTACTGACAGGAGTTTCCTGGGCCAGTCATGTCACCCCTGTGCTGCGTGAATTGCACTGGCTGCCTGTTCAGTGGTGGATCACCTGCAAGGTCGGTTTACTGACATATAAGGCCCTACACGGACTGGGTCCTGGCTACCTGCAAGAGCTCCTAGTTCCTTACTGCCCCCTCCGACCCCTCCATTCAGCTGATGAGGGATTGCTAGAGGTTTCCAGGGTTAGATAGAAAACTTCTGGTGCTAGAGCATTTATGTATGCAGCTCCGACCCTGTGGAACCTGTCAACCTGTTTACACATGGAAGGGGTGGGAGCTGGGCCTCACAAACCCCATGGCACACCCTGGCATCTGTTGTCTGTGGAGGATGGGTGGGTGGAGTGGTGCGGGGGTTAGGGGCTCAATCCTAACATCTCATTTCCCCACTTTTGTCACTTTAACCCTAACTGATGCATTAAATGATGTTTTTGCAAAATACTTCTATCTATATATATATATATATATATATATATATATATATATATATACACATATATATATCATGGTAGCGGTAGTGCCACTATAGTTAGGGTTGCATAGCCATTTCTATGTCAAACCTCAAATTTTGCACTTTAATAACTTTGGAACCGTTAGTCTGATTTACCTGAAATTTGGAATGGAGAAAGATTTTTGGTAGGTCTCTGGAACTGAAAATTATCATGTCGATTGGATGTACAGTTGCAGAATTGTGGTGCACTGAAAAACGTGAACAATCCCAACATTCTGTTTTCTTTAGACGGACAATTTGTACTGAAGACTGCATCTGAGTGGGTTAAAATTGGGTGGGACACATGGGTTCTGCATCACAGATGTGCCTTTTGAAGATTTTGTGTAAAAATCTTGTTTTCAAAAGTTATAACATTTTTACTGTCCCATTATATCCTATGGAAAAATTCATATGTGCAGCTCAAAAATTGTCGCAATAGTATTTTTTAGTGTTGAGCTTGCCAAAAATAGTGCTGTGCTGCTGCCATCTTGTTTTCAGTTAGTGAGAGAGAAAAAACAATATAACTCAAAAAGTACTGCACTTTTCGACACACCAACCATTGGTTTACCATTTCGGGGCCTGGGGAACAGGAATCTGGTGTTAGTTTTTCACCAGCTGGTCTGGAATGCGGTTTTCAGATTTTTTCCAACATTTTGCCATTTTTTGATCGTGAAACTATCTCAAAGTGCTGCAGCAATATGCATGACCATAAAAAATAAAGATAGGAGTGCCGTGATCATTTCTTAAATGAACGTGGTAACACTGCAGAGCCACATTTTCTGAAATGCTGTTTTCTTTGTCACTTGATTGTGGCAAGCTGGATTGTGATATTGGTCTGAAATGTTCAGGGTTGCAAGCCCTACTACCACAGATGTACCTTTCAGTGGTTTTTTTCCAAAACGTTCACCACGTCCCTAGTTATAGTGTTCCGAAGTTACAAATTTTCCCATAGGATAACATTGTGGGAGTCGTTTTCTTTGTCACTTCATTGTGGCTCTGTGCGTTGTGGTCTTGACCTGAACTTTTTAGGGTGCCAACCCCTACCCCTACGAGTGTGCCTTTTACTGGTTTGGTATGGAACCATTGAACATGACCATAGTTACAGCATTGTGAAGTTTGGAAATTTCCCCATAGGATAACATTGCGGCACTGGTTTTTCTTTGTCGCCTCGTTGCTGCAACATGGATTGCAGTACTACCCTGAACGTTTCAGAGTGAAAATAACTAGTCTCACAGGTGTGCCTTTTGGTGGTTTGCTGCAAAAACATCCAGCAGGGCCACAGCTACAGCATTCCAAAGTTCCAAATTTTCCCCAAAGGACAACATTGCGGTGCCCGTGATGCCTTTCGGGGCCCGTATCTCGAAAACAGTTCCTGATATGGACTTTTCGTTGGTAAATTTCTTAGCCCCCTGCTAGGGGGCTAAGTACAGAACTAGGTTAAAAAGCATTGAAACCCCTGCAATTTGATTTTTTTTTCTAGCATGTATGGTTCCTGAGATATTTGCAAATTACTATTATAATTGGTGATTTTCATGTGCGTGGACCACTATTATGAGTTCAGATTTAGCACTCACATTGCATTTCGGTCCACTTATCTTGGAAACAATGCAAGATACAGGTTCGGTCATTGCATGGTCGTGAGAACTGCACACTGTCATGATTGCAACAGTTGAATTTATTTTCTACCTGCTATGGTTCCTGAGATATGTGCAAATTACTGTTGCAAAACCTCCTTGCCTTACAGGACTGCTGTATGGCTCCATGCTTATATATAAGTGGGAGCACAGGGCCCAGAGGGCCCACACTCCACCACATACATTAAGCATAAAATAGATTGGCTTGATGGGGTACAGGGCCCAAAGGCCTTATGCTCTAAGCTGCCCATTCTATTACTACTTACATTACACTTTTAAAAAGAAAGGAAATTCTTTGCAAAAACTTTGTTAACGCATCAGGTAGGGTTGTTTTCACACCAACAAAAGTGTGGAAATTCAACATTAGGGTTACCACCCCTACCACCTCACCCCACCCCACCTCCACCAACAGATCGGGGTGTGCGTTGGAGTCATCGTGCCTAACTGTCATGCCATTCTCCTATACTGCAGCACCTCAGCTTCTTTACATATGGAATGGGGTGAGAGTTAGGCCAACAACCCCAACGCACACCCAGATGCCTGTTGGTGCAGGGGTGGGGCCGGGTGGTAGTGGTGGTAACCCTAATGTTGAATTTCCACACTTTTGTCTGTGTGGAAACAACCCTAACTGTTGCATTTTATATATATATATAGATAGATAGATAGATAGATAGATAGATAGATAGATAGATAGATATATTAGAGGTTATCGATAAAGAAAGTTACTGAGGACAGTGAGGAAATTGCTTATGTTGAAATTTTCACTATTCTTTCACCGCATTGGGGGGCGATTAGTCGCCAGCCCTAACTCTTACCCCATGACATGTGTAAAGCAGCAGAGTATAGGAGAATGGGGTGAGAGTTAGGACCGATGACCCAAATGCGACCCCAATGCCGTTGGGGGGTGGGGTCCAAGGGGTTTTCAACCCAACACCGAATTTCCTCACTTTGTCACTGTGAACAACCCTAACTAATGCATTAAATGGAGTTTTTTGCCTCTAATTTCCCTTCTTTTTGAGAATGATAATGAGAAATAGTGAATGTAATGCAGTGGTGGGGCCCCGCGCTCCCACCACGTGATGTCTTGTGGCATAGTAACAGGAACAGCAATGCAAACAGAAGCGCTAACAGTGCTGCACATGGTAATGCAAGTGCGAATGAGAACAGAAAGGGTAACGCACACGGTGGCGTAGACGGGAACGGTCTGCCAGGTGATGTGTTGTCACATAGTAACATGGTGCCTGCAAACGGAAATGTCAATGGGCATGGTGACACAAAGTTAAACAGAAAGAGAAACAGTACGGTAGACACAAATGGCAAAAAATAACAGAAATGCAAGCGCAAATGAAAATGCAAAGGATAACGCACATGGTGGCGTAGATGTCAGCGGTAAGTGAAACGGGTACGGAACCGCAAGCGGAAAGGGCTACCGTAACAGTAATGTAAGGACACAGGCTGGTTTTCCCCAAAACCTGCATAGAGAAAGACAGTGAGTACAAAGAATGTATGCATAATAATGGGTATCGGAGCAGAAAATGAGGACTTGGAATACTAAATAGGTTATATATCAGGAACCGTACGACGAGAAAAAATTTAAAAGTCATATGATTTGCGCATGTCCTGGCTAGGTTTAGTACTTAGCCCCATCAGGGGCTAAATCTTTTTCAACGAAAGTCCGTATCTCGACCGCTTCCGAGATACGGCCCGAAAGGCTTAGCGAATGCCGTAATGTTATCCTATGGGAAAAAGAGAAGTTCGAGTGCCATAACTTTGCCTCCTGTAATATTATTTCACCAAACCATGGAAAGGCACATCTGTGGGCTGTTGGCTGTCTTCCCTCCAAATTTCAGGAAAAAAGGCCAAACCGTTATTTTGCAGCAGGGTGCCAAAGGATTCCTGTAATGCGTCGGGCGCCATAATGTTATCCTATGGGAAAAAATGTCAACTTTGGAGTGCCGTAACTTTGCTGCCATGTAATATTTTTTCAACACAACACTGAAAGGCACATCTGTGAGATGTTGGTTGCGTTCCCTCCAAATTTCAGCCCCAAACTACCAACCGTTCTTTTGCAGTGCAGTGCCAAAAATTGCTGTCATTTTCCCACAGACTAGAAAACTACTGTCGCAATTTGCGAAAGCTTTCGCAAATGTTTGCGACACTTTCGTGAGCATGAAAGTAATTTGCAAAAGTACTTTTTCCAGAAATTTGAAAAACATATTTCTGGGGTGTTTTACCCCAAAATAAAGACATGGGTAGCATCCTCAGGGTCCGACTAGGTGAATACAAAATGAATTAGGTTGCTAGAGGGTCCCAAATTTAAATGCCAAGCATTTTTGTGATCACCAACTGAAAACAAAATGGTGGATTTGCGAAAGTAAAAATGCATTTGCGACACTGTCGAACTTTTTGTTAACTTTTCCCATTGACTTATAATGGGAAATTGTTTTTTGAATAACTTTTGAACCGTTTAATATTTTTTCACCAAATCTTTGAAAGGCACATCAGAGACCCCGGCCACACATTCTCTGAAGATTTGGGGCTGGTCTCACAAACCGTATGATCTGTAGGCGCTACCGTAGAATTCCAGAAAAAGCGTAAATGTGCACGCAGATCATGCTTAATAACTCTGCAGCCGTATATCCAACCAGTACGAAACTTGGCAGATCCCAAGGCCTGTGGTTCTTGATTGTGTATTCCAAATTTCAGGCAAATCCATCAAACAGTTGCAAAGTTATTAAGGTTTAAAGTTTTGGGGTTTAACATCGAAATGGCTCCTCAACCCTAACTATGGTAGCACTACCGTGCTACCATAATATATATATATATATATATATGATATGTAATAGGGATGAGTAGAATACATGATTTATCCACACAAGAGCAGTTTGACTTCGGATAGCCTCAAGAGTGGCGTAGCCACGAGTGAGGTGTCCGAGGTCAAACTGCTCATGTGTAGATAAATCATGTATTTCATGATGTCCCCATTGCATATTTGATATATGCAATAGGGTTGTAATTTAATTTTGGAGTTTGAATGTTGTGTTATTTAATTTTGATTTTGCTTTTTAGGAAAATAAATGGGATTTTTTTATTGACATGTGTTATTGCCCCATTTTTTAGACCTTGCTGTTACGGAAGCTAGTGTGGTTGGTATGGAGGGGTTGTCAGAAGGTTTTAATTGGTTACTATACAGATGTGGGTGGGCTGGACAGTTTGAAAAACATGGCGGCTCATTTTCTCGCTTAGTGAGAAACTGCTATTGTTTCACTGTTCCAGTACTTTTTTTTTTATTTAATTTTACTACGTGGAAGGTTTATGATATCTGGTTGATCCTGCATCTGGGAGTATTTATCAAAGTCATCTTCTATTTTGTGGTTTTCGTTGGAATCTGTTCATTTCCGGCAGGGGAAGGAGCAAAGCAAGCTGATGGACAGACCGAGGACAGATACAAGCGCTGCGGGCAACAGAAAACGTAAGAGACTGACGTAAGAAATAAAAAAAAAAGAGGTTTTAAATAAAAAAAAAAAACAGATACTGTTATCGTGGAAAGTGTTAGTTATGAGACACTATATTGTGAGCGGAGCTGGAGAGTGAGGTGTGTGCGTGCAGGCATGCCCGAGTGCACGTGGAGGGGGGGACGGGGGATGAAGTAAATGCTGGATGAAGTTAGAGTGGCTTGACAGACAATGAAAATAAGGTGCTAAGAACATGGTGAGAGCGAGATAGAAATTTGTTGTTGGCGATTCAGCTGTGGTGTTTGGTTGCAGCAGTTTGTTTTGGGGTGCATGTGGTAGGGGAGCACAGACGTAAAGCAGTGTGGTGGTGGCCAGCTACGGGATCAGCTGTAGCGTGGAGGAATGAAGAAAACAAACAATAAGATTTCTGTTTTGCAAGGAAGAAAGAGTTTTGTGAATTAGGAGGACATGCTGAAATGATGGTTTCTTTATGGTGCCAATATATAAATCGGCATGGAAGAAGTTGATAAAGGGATATGTGTGTGTGTGTGTGTGTGTGTGTGTGTGTGTGTGTGTGTGTCTGCATGTGTGTGTGTGTGTGTGTGTGTGTGTGTGTGTGTGGTTAGAAGAAAATGGAAGTAAGTGCAAGTAGCGCTGGCAGGAGAGGGTGATGATTGATGTTAGGGTGTGGGATAAATGGTGGTTGAGTGACGGCAAGGTGTGGGATAAATATTAGAACCACCATTTATCCCACAGCAGTGAGAAAAAATGAATTTATCCCACGGTTTATTTGGCTACATATGTTGCATAAATATATTTATGCAATGGGGGTGAGGATAAAAAGTGGCAAATAACAGTAGTATTTTTGGCTGGTCAGACCTACAGTGAGAATATCGCATTTATCCTCACTGTAGGTCATTTATCCTCACTATAGGTAATAACCAGGCACTATCTGCACTTCAGCACAACTGCTCACAAAGGTTTTGATTGGTTGGAGCTGGCAGCATGAGCAGCACAATCAGAATGCACCTGCTCACTTGCATTCCAGCTCCCACTGGCAGTTTCATTTCTCTCCAGCAGCACACAGAACAGTTTCATTTTCTCCCCTGTTCTTTCACTGTAACTTATTTTGAAAAAATAAACTTTCAGCTTCACACAATGTTAATTACCATTTCTTCTAAAGGTCCAAAATACCAGACAAAAGACACAGAATTATTTTCATTGTCTCCCCCACCCCACATTCTTTCACTTAAAATATTTAAAAAAAAACTTTTAGCCTCACATAAAACATTAACTTCCTTCAAACCCAGCACACAAAAAAGCAACCAACTCTCTCTTTTTTACTCTTACCACTCTCCCCAGCAGCACAATGGCACAGCGTCCTGATGCAGAAGTTTAGTTTTACGGAACACAACGCTCAGTCATCTAGAATCAAAAAGAAATAAAGAAAGACATACCTATTTTTAAACAGATGAAAATTACACTGATAAAAAAAACTTGGCCCATTGCATAAATGGAACATACAATGCCCCCATCGAAAATAACTCAGATATTTTCCCCTCGAGCAGTTTGACCTATGGCATCACTCGTGGCTTCTCCACTCGTGATGTCAAAGGTCAAACTGCACTCAGGAAAATATCAAGAGATATTTTCAATGGGGGCATTGCATATCCTATATATATATATATATATATATATATATATTCTCTGCAAAAAACTTTGTTAATGCACCATCAGGGTTCCAGCGACAAAAGTTTGGAAATGTGGTCTTAGGGTTTCCAATCCAAACACCCTACCCCCACCCTGTCATTCCAACCCTAACACCCCACCCCCACCCTGCAGACAGGAACAGGCATGGGGTGTGCCGTAGGGTTGTCAAGCCTAACATTCACCCCATTCCAGGTAGGTAAGCTGACATGGGTACAGTGAATGAGAATGGGTGAGTATTAGAACTAACAACCCCACGGTACACCCCATGCCTGTTCCTGCCTGCAGAGTGGGGGTTGGGTGTTAGGGTTGGAAACCCAGGGTGGGGGGTGTTAGAGTTGGACACTCTAAGACCATGTTTCCAAACCTTTGTCACTGGAACCCTAATGGTGAATTAACAAAGTTTTTTGCAGAGGATTTCCTTACTTTTTGAGGAAGTATAATCGTAGGCTTATTTGCTTGTTGGAGCACAAGGACCTCTGGGCCCTGCACTCCCAATCATAATACCTTTTGAAAGATTGTAATTGTATCCTTATCTGGGCCCTGTGCTCCCATCACTCCATAATCCTCTGTATATCTGTATGTAGGAGCACAGGGACCTCTGGGCCCTGAGCTGCCATCTATGCATAAGGCCTGAGTTCCCATCACTCTAGAATTATATTGATTTTTGCATGTAGGAGTACACAGTGCCATCCATCCATCCATCCATCCATCCATCCATCCGTAATTGTTAACATATCGTAATGGTATTCTTATTTCCCTGTGGAAACACTCCGATCCATTCTTGATGGTATCCATATTTGCATGTGGGAGCACAGGGCCTGGAGGGACCTGTGCTCCTATCCATGCAAGATTTTTGGGATAGTGTAGCGCTCCAAGAAACACTTCACATTGCAATGTTATCCTATACAAAACACAGGAAAATGTGAAACCTGTGTAACTTGTTACCAAATTAACATATTTTCACAAAACCATCTAAAGGCACATCAGTGGGGCAAACCCTTTCTACTCTGTAAATCTTACAACAAAATTACAAACCGTTTCTTCACCGCCCAGTGTCAAAGAAACAACAGTCTACACATCCCTTTACAATGTTATCCTATGGGAAATGATGCAAAATTTAAACCCACAGAACTCCAGAGCAAAGTCATATATTTTCACCAAACCAGCAAAAGGCACATCTGTGGGACAAGCCCTTTGTACCCTGAAAAGTTCAGCCCAAAATTGCACACCGTTTGTTTGCTATGAAATCACAGAGAAACAGCTACATAAAAATTATTTTCGTGCAAATTGCAAAAAAGAATCCCTTTCCACGGTTCCTTTTTCTCAATTTGTGGTACAAGAAAATCCTTTTTTGCAAATTGTGAAAAAGTGTCCTGTTTCTTGAATCCTTTTTCGAGTTATGTGGTAAAAGAAAATCCTTTTTCGCAAATTGCAAAAAAATGATCCTGTTTTGCGGATCATTTTTTCTGCTGTTTGCAAAAAAGGATTTTCTGTATGTTTAAAAAGCACATTTCTAAGTAAGTTATGAAAAAACTGACCCCAGAACCTCATTCTATTGGTCTGATTAGATAAAGACAACTGTTACTGTCTACAAAGGTCCTCTATTTTTGAAGTTATTTACTTTTGTTTCCACCGCTAACTGAAAACCAAATGGTGGTAGCATGAAAAAGGATTCCACATTTGTGGCAAAAGATCCCACGTTTGAGATAAAGGATTCTGCATTTGAGATAAAGAATCCTTTTTCAAGCAGGACATCTAACTGGTCCCATAGCAAATAATGGGAAACTAAAATTTAATAACTTTTGAACAGATTCATATTTTTTTCACCACATCTTCAAAAGGCACATCTGTGACCCAAGACCTGTTTACCCTGAAAATTTCAAACCTCAGTTCTACACCATTTCTTTGCAGCAGCATGACAAAGAAACTGACAAATCTTGGTAATTTTCACATTTTTAGACTCTCCGTATCTATACACCAACGTATTGACCGGAAAGAAACTTGCCTGATGACACTTGCAAAATGTCATGCGAATCAGTTGAACAGTTGCAAAGTTATTAAAGTTCAAAATTTTCAGTTTAACATAGAACTGACCACTGAACCCTAATATATGAGCACGATCGCACCCCTAAAATATATAGATATATAATTTGGGCTGGCGGTATGGCCGAGAGGGTAGAATAATGAGCTGCAAATGAGCTTGATACATCCAATCTCTTTTTCCCTCCGGTCATGGTCTGGGGGGCCTCTCTCAGGCATCCTGCCTGTTCCTGCCCTGCCTGAAGTCCACCTACCTGTGCCTCCTCTCTCCCTTCTCCTCTGTCCACGATCGGCACCCCTGGCTTAACCCCGCCGGGGTGAGGCCGCCCCTCCTCTTTGGGTGCACTTTTAGACAGACTCCGATGTGGGAGAGGACACGGGTGGAGGAACTTGGAAGGCCAGGCAGGATGGATTCGGCCTTAGGCATGGGGGCAGGTGCCATTGCCTACCCCTCAGACTGGGCTTTTCCTTGTTCTGGAGATCCCTCCCCCCTCCCATGCATGTGCACATCCTCGACGCAAGGCATACACGGCAACCCCTACCTGCGTCAGGCACGTGGATTACGTGCAGCCGAGCATGCTACAGTGCACCCTGGTATCCACCAGGAACCACTGGCATGCCAGGCAATCCCCGACCTCCCCCTGGAGAGGAGAGCATCCCATCAGGTGCTCAATCCTGTCCCGCCCCTGCCGACCCTCGGCACCCGAGCTTGCTCCCGAACCCGGGTCACCGGCGCACTGCAAGATGTGGTGTCCAGCACCTCAACCCTTAGTGTCACCGGGCTGGCTCAGACCTCAATTTGATTCCCACAATGTCCACCTGCATATTGTGTGACTGAGCAAGTCACTTAACATCCCCAGTGCTCCCAGGTTGCCCTTGAAAACAGGCACTTGTGCCCCCCTGAAAACAGGCACTTGTGCCTAGTGGGCCTTACCTAGTTACCAAAGAATATGGGGGGAGAGAAAGAGAGAAAGCGGGGCAGAGGGAGGAAGGAAGGAAGGAAGGGGGGGGGAGAGAGAGAGATTGAGAGATTTATAATTTCATTCTTTTGGTAAGCAGTTAAGGCCTACTAGGCACAAATGCCTGTCTTCAGGGGTTACCCAGGAGAACTGGAAAGGTTAAATTAATAAATAAATAAATGTGAATCTAAAAGATGATTTTATAGAAGGAATTGAAGATACTTGCAGCATATCCCAAGTTCCCTGGAAAATACTAGCAAAACCCCTCAGGCTCAGACTATTATTCCAGCAAGTCATGAATATGCTACTCTAGTTACAACAGAACTGACAGTGCAAGTCTGCTAACAAAGTGGTCTCCATTCTTTTCCAGTTACTGCTCATTCAGGATACATAATCACACAAAGCCTGCTAGACTTTTTTTTTATAATTTTTTTTGTCCTCCTTCCATCTTGGGTGACCCACATTCGTGATTGCCATTCCAGTCCCATCACCCTGACTTCTCCCCAGGCTTAGCTCACCACACACTTTTTCTCCCAGGGTTTTCCCCATGCTTCCGCTGGTATATTTCTTCTTTCTGTACCTCATATCTTGTGTTATTAATATGATAATCTACACTTGGGCACTTATCTCTAATTGTATAATTTTTACACCATTCATGCCTTGTACCTTTATTTGTCCTAACTTTGTCTCACTTTATGTTTGAGATGTATTGCACATCTTCTGACACTGTATTCTATGTAACTGTTATCTCTCTATGTTGTTGACCTCCCGGGTTGTGCCTGAAAATAGTCACTTTCGTGTCTAGCGCACCTATCCGGTTATCAAAAAATAAATAAATAAAATGAGGGGGGGGAGTTGCCAGGGGTCCTCACCTTCACCAAGGCACAGATCCAATAGGTGGTGTTGGTGCCTGGGCCATCATGTGCAGGGCCTGGGGGTGGTCAGAGTCATCTCATCAACCAAGGGAAAATGTCACCTAGTTTTCTCCCCATTCTGCAGGCTGACTCATATGCAGTGAGGGGGAGGTTTGTCACGAAGGTGTCACATTCACTTGAATACCTGCACTCGTCCCTCTGAGAGGTGGCCACATGCTCCACCACCTAGTCTTGGCTAGGTATCAGCTAAGCAGCAGCACACATTATCCCCCCTCCCAGAAGATAGAGAGCTGTCTGTGGATGCTCAGTTCCCCTTCTCCTGACCCACCCCGAGCAACTGTGCTCAGTTCCTGAACCCAGGTCTCTTGTGTGGTAGGTGATGTAGCCCCAATGCCTCAGCCCACCATACCACTGGGTTGGCAGCCTGATGGATTTTAAGACTGATCAGACTTTAAAATAGATGTTGATCAGACTTAGTTACTGTAATTGAACTAACAAGAATGCATGTTGTTAATGAGGGGTTTATTGAATTAGGGGATCAATTTCTTACTAAAAGAGAGAAGATGCAAGGATGGGTTAATGCATGTGCTACTACACACTGCTACCTTTTGGTAGTACTGACTGTATTCAGGATGGTTTAATGTTACTGTGCTAATGTTCTCTTGGATGTCTCAATATCAGGTATTACTGTTGATAAAGACTAAGACTGAAGAACTGCATGTTCCTCCTCGAGTGGGAACAAAGTCCTGATAAAGTTACAAAAAACAGTAATATATCTGCACCCAAACCTCTGAGGAACTTAGAGCAGACAGTAATGCCATACCAACATATACAGTAGGTCAGAGTGAGCTTTTACTTCATTGGTGAGTTGAAAGTTTAGAAGTTTAGTTTTAGTAAAGCATGCAAATTGCAGAAATTGAAGCCCTATTTATACTGATTTGCTCTTTAGTAGGCCTTTATTTCTAGTGCTTTCAAGACACTGTCTGCCATCCTGTGCCAACTGTCAGCTAGAATGTGTTAGTGCGGCCGCACTGTAAAAGGAGTACACTCTTGAGTGCCAAGTAATAAACAAAATATTCTGAATTCTTAACTGCATAAAACTATTGCATTAATACATTCTACTGGCAAAAAAGGTTATGCAATTTAATCATCATCTACCATTGTACATGGTTGTTTTTAAATAAATTGAAATACCATTAATTTTCTGAAAAAAAGAATAATGATCTTGGATCTAGTTTTTGTATCATTAATGCATTGTGCAAAAAAATAGTTTCCCCAGTTGTACATCTGATGCTTGCTGGAGCCATCAAGTGAACACAAAACAACAAGCTCATTCTGTCTGAATGTTTAGCTAAATGGAACCAAACAGTCACAGCTGACAATTTCATAAATACATTAATTAGAAGTGTCTCCAAATAGCATGTGATTGTGAATTATTAACCTAAAACACTGCATTATAGATGACAGCAAATTGTGTTCCAAGTACTATCCATGCTTAATTTATTATAGTGTAGGAATATTTGCAAATTACTTTTGGTGCATTATTGTAATGGGGGTGTAACCTAAGAGGTTCAGTGCTAGCATAGTAGAACAGAACATTATTCACCCTTACTGTAGTCATGACCACCCACTGCCCATTCTGGAAAACAGAACACATAATGAGGCTTACACCCAAAATGCAATAAATAACTATAGTGATTTACTTAGGGATGGGGGGACAAAGTTAAGGCTAAGGGAATACTGTACCAGGAGAAAAACACTTTCAAAATTTTCTTATAACTCTAAGCAATATTTCTATAACTTGGCAACCATGAACACTTAAGTACTGTAATGGTTAAGAGAGTCTGTAACCCTTACTTTACATGAGGGACACTTAAACTCTTACAACTCTAAGCAATATTTCTACAACTTAGCAAACATGAAAAATGAATTACTGTTAACGGTTCAGGGAAACTCAAATTCTTACTTTAAGTGAGGGGCCCATAAACTCTACGCTTACTACTGAAGTCTAAGGGCAATACCCAAGAGAGTAAAATGACAGAGAGGGGATGATTTCCTTGAGGGAAAGGCAAAGGGTTATTAACTTGCTTACTCTAGGAGGCACCACCCATCTCTGAGCACCCCAACCATAGTCTAAACCAAGAAAGGGTACTTCCTCCAATTAATGATGTCATTGGGCTTCTCACAGGTAGTTATCACTGCAACCCATATTCAGGGTCACTCCCTGGACCTGGTATTCCTCTTGAGGATGGAGGCCACCGATCTGGTGGTGGAACCGGTCGGGTGGTCTGACCATCACTCTGTAAATTTCAGTTTCATGGCTTCCCCTGTCAGACCTGCCAATTTAAAGATGGTCCGGTACCGCCCTTTGAGAGGAGTTACCCCAGACAGTCTAATGGCAGTACTGGACCTATCGAGTTGGCCATTGGAATGCTCGGAATCAGGGGACCTGGTATCGTGCTATAATAGTGTGGTGTTGGATGCCCTGGATTCTGTAGCTCCTGTCTGTGTTTGCTCTCTCTCCACCCTCAGTCCCCTTGGTTTGATGGGACCTTGAGGGAATTGAAGAGAGTAGGGCTAAGGTTGGAACGTGGCTGGCAGAAATACGGCCTGGAGGAGGACAGACTTAGATTGATGGCCCATTATTTGGACTATCAATCAGCAATCTCCTGTAAGAAGGCAGAGTTTCTGTCCAGGGAGATTGCTGCAGCAAGGAATTGACTGGCTCAGCTTTTCTGGACTGTCAACAGGCTTTGCAATTCAGCCTGCCTTCAGGGCTGGAGAGCTTTTTCTCAAGAGAAGTGTGATGAGTTCACTCAATTCTTTGCAGATAAGGTGTCTTCCATCAGGTCAGAGATCCACTTGTATCATTCAAATGAGCATAATGGAGGTTGGTATGAGGGCACAGACACCCGGCCTGTTTGGACAAATTTTGAATAGCTAACGATTAGGGATATCATGTAGTTTGTTCAGGGTATGCGACTGACTTGCTATAGTTTGGATCCTGGTCCAACCCACCTCCTTGTGGGGTGTGTGGATGCCATCAGACCGATCCTTGCTCAGGTTGTTTGGTGTTCATTGGATAAGGGTGTGTTTCCTGGCCCCCGAAGGAGGCAGTGGTGACACCCCTATTGAATAAATCCACCCTCGACCCAGACAGTCTGGCTAACTACAGACCTGTCTCAAACCTGCCCTTTTTGGGCAAGGTTATTGAGAAGGTGGTCACGTTGCAAATCAAGAACTTTCTTACCACCCACAAAGTCTATGATCCTTTCCAGTCTGGTTTCAGGAAGAGGCTTAGTACTGAGACTGCACTAGTTCTGGTACTTAATGATCTCCTGATAGCGTGGGATTGGAGGAGCCATTCGATCTTGGTCCTCCTTGATCTCTTTGCAGCATTTGACACCGTGGATCATGGGGTGCTACTGGATCACCTATGGCTACTCTGTGGACTGTCAGGGACAGTCCTCAAGTGGTTCCATTCTTTCCTCACAGGCAGGGCTCAGAGGGTGGTATCGGAGATTTTTTCCTCAGCCCCATCTCCCTGTCTTGTGGGGTGCCGCAGTGTTCCATGTTGTCCCCATTGTTGTTCACGGTGTATTTGCTGCCATTAGGAGACATTATGAGGTGGTACGGGCTGAGTTTTCACTGCTATGCAGATGATACTCAGCTGTACATGTCCTTTGTGCCCAAACAGAATGATGCAATCTTGGTTTTTAACTACTGCCTCGCTGAGATTCAGGACTGAATGAGCGCTAACTGGTTGAGATTGAACCCAGATAAGACTGAGGTGCTGGTGGTGGACCCAGGTCATCGGGCAGAGAGGTTGACTCCTGGTCAGTCATTTGGCCTTGTGCTAGGAGGCAACCAGTTGAGACCCTCTCAACAGGTGTGGAATCTGGGCGTAGTACTTGACGTCGAGCTGACGCTAAAGTTCAGGTGTCAGCAGTCATTAAGTCTTCTTTTTATCATCTGAAGAATATTGCCCAGATAAAGCACCTAGTTCCACCAGAGGACCTTCCTGTGTTGGTCCACACCTCTGTGGCCTCTTGCCTAGACTACTGCAATGCTCTATAACTAGGGCTGCCGGAGGTGGACCTCCATCTCCTGCAGCTGGTGCAAAATGCTGCAGCCAGGTTGTTGACAGGTTTTTGAGATCTAGCCATATCACTCCTGTGCTTTGTGAGCTGCACTGGCTGCCTGTGTGATGGAGGATCATCTTCAAGGTCGTGTTACTGACCTATAAGGCCCTACATGGACCGGGACCGGGCTACTTGCAAGACCTTCTTCGGCTCTACTGCCACCTCCACTCACTCTGTTCTGCCGATGAGGGATTGCAAGAGGTTCCCTGGGTCTGTCTCCAAACTTCAGGTGCTAGAGTGTTTTCTTTTGCTGCCCCAACCCTGTGGAATTTTCTACCTCGTCAGATTAGAGAGTGCCTGTCCACCGAGACCTTCAAGTCCTCCCTGAAGACCTATTTATTTAGTTTGGCCTTTGGGAAGGAGTTTTAGCTGGCTGTGTTTCAGCCATCTTTGATTAAATTTTATTGTAATATAAACTTTCTGTTTTATGTAGATTGTTTATTGTTGTCTTATATTGTATTGCACTTTGTTTTACGAAAAGCGCGTGATGAATAAAGCCTGATTTGATTTGATTATCTGTAAGTAGTCCATGATGGAACTGCTGGAGCTGGACACCTCTAAAGCTGTGGAAGCTGGACACCACTGAAGCTGATGCTGGAAACCACTACAGCTGCTGAAACTGGACACCACTGAAGCTAATGCTAGAAACCAGTGGAGCTGCTGGCTGGACACCACTGAAGCTAATGTTGGAAACCAATAGAGCTGCTGACTGGACACCACTGAAGCTGGAAGCCAATGGAACTGCTGATTGGACACCACTGGAGCAAATGAAGCTGGATACCACTGTAGCTGACATTGGAAACAAATGGATCTGCTGGTGATGGACACAGATGGAGCTGCTGGAGCTGCAGACACTGGACACCTGTGGAACTATTCCTCCCAGAAGGCAAAATCTGTTGGCTGGCTCTGGCCTCTAACTCTATGCCCTAAGAAACATCTGACCCCCACACAATCTTGGATCTCTGAAGTGACCACTGGGCTTCCCTTGTGGCCACTGCATTCAGATCCCAATGACACACAACTTCCTCTCGGGCACCCCAGGTGACTGTTAGCCTTCCTAGACCATCCTCTAGCTCCAACCCTTGAGCACACTTAAGCTACAACCTGTCTGACTACTGTGGGCTAATCAGCAGTGGCCTAGACTGGTTAAAATAATTTGTAATGGGGGTGTCTAGGGCCATGGGGCTCTTGCTTGCCAATATTCATGTGTCTTTCTGACCTCTCACCAGTACCTGCCTCCAGGTGCTCCTCTGCCCTTCATGTCCTCAACTGTCCCTTTCAGCTTCATCACTTATGTTGTCTGCCCTCTGGATCTTCGCCATAGTCTCGTTCAACAATGCCCCAAGCAGCAAGAAGGTGCAGCTAACTGTTTTTTTGGCTTCTTCATTTGGTGGCCAGTTGCCAATGTCAGTCTTTCACTCCATCTTTGGTTTGGAGGGGCCTGACTGGCACTATTTGTAACCCCCCTCTGCTGTGTCTGTCTCACTCTCTATCTTTTTTCTTTGTATCTGTGTCTTGCTTCTCTCTTTAGCTCTCTTTATCTTCTTTCTTTCTTTCTTTCTTTCTTTCTTTCTTTCTTTCTTTCTTTCTTTCTTTTCTGTTTCACTTTGTCTTCATTTTAGGGAAGAATTGAGGCAGCTGCTGGCATATAACAAGTGGAAGGCTGACTGTCAATGTTTCGTATCCCCCTCCTGCTCGCTTTGTTTCTTCCGCTCTGTCTCTCTATCACTCTCACTCTCTCTCTTTCTATTTCCCTCTGTGTCTCACTCTCCCTTACTTAGAAACATTATAGGCAATGATGGCAGAAAAGGGCCCTATTTATCCTTGGGACTTACTAGCCCTTCATGGCATGCCCACCCAGAAGGATGTTATATTTATTTTTGGGGGGTGCGGTGAATGAAGCCCCCTGCCAAACTTAACTCTTCGGCGGATGGTCTGTGGGCAAGGTAACTTTCGGTTGCTGGAATGTCACACATGCTAATGCCGGGTGACATATGCCTTCCACCCTAAGTTACCTCGCCCACATTGCCCGTGCACCTTTATGGGTGAACCTGTAATTCCTTGATTCCCTCATTGCTATCCACCCTCCCAGAAAGCTTAGTGCAATCCACAAAGAGGCACTACCTGTTCCAGATTCCCTCACCAATGTCGCTGATGAACATATTGAAGAGGACTGGCCCCAGGACAGATCCCTGTGATACTACACTCATATCCTCCCTCTCTTCTGGTTTGATCCCATTGACCACACCCTCTTCTGCCTCCCCTTTGTCCAGTTACTTACCCAGTTTGCTATGACCTTAGCCACACCTGGATCCGCCATCTTCTTCAACAAGCTTTTGTGAGCACCAAGTCAAAAGCCTTGCTGAAGCAAAGTAAAGCAAATCCACATCACGGCCCTGTAGGCCTGCCTGACCTATAGTTGCTATGATGATGATGTTATGACTTGGTCCCCTACGTGGACTATTGTATGTAGTTAGTATCTAGAATAAGGTATTTATGCTTAGCCATGATCTACTGAAAAACCATTATGTACCATTATTTAGCAATGATTTTCTCACACACACTCTGTGTTATTGTTATTTACTAACATACTGATAGATATATTTGTGGTCTTAGCACACCACCTGCAGCTAGAAGCCATAATAATAATAATGTTTAGCAATGTTTAGGATACTTAGCCATATTTATGATATATTTGTGGCCTTAGAGTGTCACCTACTGTTATTAGGCACACTGCCATAATCACCATATTTTAGAACTTGCTGCATTGTTGTAGCAAATAACTATAACCAGCACATTACTTATTACAATGTATAACCCAAAAGCCAAGGTCCCAGGCCGAGCGTCCCACCATTTAGACCAATAGAAATGTTTTGTATAATGTGCTTAGCATGCACATGAGCCTGTCTGAAGGTATCAGTACATTTTCTTATCTTACAATAAGAGCTTGTTTATCACCAAAGCTCGATGAGATCAATGTTTGCACCTGGTGTAAGGGGGTTCCTGATGATTCCCAGCAGGTATGCTGTCCTATTTACTTGTTATCAGGGAAAAAACATTTAGTCATATTATCTGTTTTCTGAGTCGTGTATTGTCAGACCATCTGGTCTAGAATCTGCTAGATAACAAATCTAACAAATGGTGACTATGACACAGACCACATCAGTCTGAACTGAACAGTCAAGACAGAGTGGAGTACGGCTGAAGTGAGCGGACAATGGGATCATGCTGGGCAAACCTACACCCATCTGTTCGACCAATACAGCCAACCCCACAGACTTCCCATGCCTAGAGCGAGTCGAGTGTAGGAAGAACAAGCCTACACCTTCTCGGTTCGCCAGTGACTTCGGTCCGTGTGAACCCATATCCTGAAACTTGTAAACTGCCTAGGTGTACAGTAAAGGGTGGATCGATACACTCTGGACTTTCGGCGAGTGCAGCAGTAGGGGGAACATTCAAAATGGCCATAAGTACTGAGCTCAAATTGGATATTTCACATTTTCTGACCTCTCATGGAGGTTGGGGGATTTTGTGCTGGACGCAAAAACACACAGTCATCCGATACAGTATGTGTACATGCTGTATTTGGAGACCAAACATACATTCAAAAAGAAGCAAGACCAAAAAGGAATGACAGATTCCACTCTGTGTGCTGCACTTCAGGCTGTGGAATTGGAGGTCTTAGCTCTGAAACAGGTTAGGCTCCAAATCCAAAGAAATGGATGAGCAACGGAGAGAGTTGGAAAAAGAGGGTGAGTGGCTCAAAAGTGAGTTGCATAACGAAATACATTACACTGTACAGGAGAAAGTCCAAGATATTGTAAGATTGAGAGAGGATTGTGAATGGTTACAGCAGGAAAAGAAATAGGTATTGCAAATAAATGATTGGTTGAGAGAATTGAAAGAAGAGATGCGGAATGATTATGTTGAAATGGAGGAGGAACTAGCAAAATGTCAAGATAATTTGGACAGGGAGATCAAGGAAAAATGTGAAGTGAACACCACGTACAGTTTTGCAGAATCTTGTTAGCCAAGGGCAAAATAGGAACAGAGCTGATCATTAAAAATGTAATGCAAAATTGAAAAGGTTATGTCAGAAATTGTCAGTCCTTAAGAGTAATGTGAAAGCTTTGTTGTATGTACCGGCCATTGATCTGGTGACATCAAAGGATCACAAGATTGGTAATGGAGATCCCATCCAAGATGGTGGTCCTTGGGACACTGAGGGGAGACCTCACCCACCCCCGGTGGCTGTCTTGATAAAACAAGACAGGGGAGAAATTGAAATGTTGGTTGAATAAGCAGTCGAAAGAGCTGGAGTTCCCGAGGCTCATTTCGTGGCAGTCCAGCAATTAGTGATTCATTTGTTACAGAATGAGTCTGTGACGCAGTGATTGCTTCATGGTGTAGCCACAGCTATGGCCAAAGTGTTTGTTAGAGGCATGGTCTTGCAGCATCTGACAACCACCCCAAATGTTCTGCAGTCTGCTCATGCCATCCAAAGCACTGTGGACAAAATAGGACGCATGTCCCCCAGCAACAATCTTAGTTGCCATTTGGAAAGAGTACAGAGCCAGTGCAAAATGCTCAGCCTTCCCCTGAGCACAGATTACAGGTTCTGAAGCAAGTTTTAGACCCTACATTGTGGGCCAAGCTACCAGAAGCAGTCAGCAATGAAGAAAAGGCAGAATCTGACACAGTTGTGGCCAGCCTCCTGGTGGCGTAAACTCCCAATCTGGTTGGCATTATGCTAGCCCAAGAGATCAAGCAGAATGCCAAAGAAATCCCAGCCCAGTACAACAGTCGATTGTGGCTTGCATTCCGAGCAGGTAAAGAATAGGCAAATGAGGCTGCAGAAAGAAATTCCATTGAGTAGAAAAGTTTGTTTTTGGAAAATCTGCAGTTTGCATTGCATGAAAAGGTTGAATTACTGGTGAATCTGAGACTGGATAATTTTGCTGTCATCATGGACAGAATGGAGCATGCCTAACAGATCTATGAGCGTGACCAGGCTTCCGGCTCGAAGGCCAAGGTAGCCAGGGTGCAGTGCAGCACCAAGCCATCCACCCAGTATATGGTGGAGGGGAAATTGATGGATTTAAAACAGGATGGGCCCTCTTACCAAAAGCAGGGAGGGTCAAACAAGAAATGACAGCAATATTGGCAAAAACAAAACCAGCAGTACAAGGGGGGAAAAAGACAGAAACACCAGCCCAGTCCTTTGTACAAGGATCATGTGGCAGAGAACAACCAGCTACAGGAATGGAAGGCCAAGGTCCAATCTCTTACAATGACCCTTCCAGATAGGCCCATAGCGGCCTTCCCACTTGCACCCCTATTGGATGAAGAGCCTGATGGGGGTGAACAGGCCAAATCCCCATACTCTGAAACAGCACAAATGCTTCAGGTAGTCAATTCCAACTCCAAATACAAACAATATGAATCAGACTGACAGTGTCAGGCCCCAGTTTGCATCATTACCACCCTGGTGACTAATGATTCTGGATGTCCATGTATAGAAGCACTGGTTGGGGGTCACTAGCTTGAACTGCTTCTAGATACAGGTGCAGCAGTTTCAGTATTACATTAACAAAACCCACAGCTATCCCACTGGTCAAAAGGAAGAGAAACCTCTGCCTGTACCTTTGAAGGAACCGTGGTCACAACGTACTAGTCCATACCCATACTAATCACTATTGGTATTTTAAAAGTTGAACATTGGTTCGACCTCATGACATTACGTCATCACCAAAGCATCTTGGGAATTGATTTACTTGGGTGATATGGTTGCATAATGGACCTAGCCAACAGGCTATTACTCCAAATACTAGGCCAAAGCCACACAATTTGAATCTCTGACTCACATGTAGTAGTAGCAGTACGGCCAAGTGACATGGAGTATGATGTCATCCTCATATTCCAACACCACAAGCTTTTCAGAAAACTACAGTCAATTTTGGAAAAGCACCAAAAGGCCTTTGCCAGACACAAGCATGATTGTGGAAAAATGGACACCCTCATACAAGTCATTGACCACTAACCACCATGCAAAAGACAATATTCTTTTCCCACAGAAGTGCTACCCTCACTGAGGGTCACAACTGAATCCCTTACAAAGCAAGGGGTCATCAAGCCTTGTGTATCTAGAGTCAAGTCTCCCATCTGGCCAGTGCAAATGCCCAAAAATAGTTGAAGGCTTATCATTGACTACAGAACACTTAATCAAGTCACTCCTAGTAGTGAACCCACAGTGGCATCTGCCCTGGATGTGCTGAAACTCCTGAAGCCTGAACACTGATGGTTCTGCACCCTGGACATTTCCAATGGTTTTTGGTCACTACTATTGGCCTCTGAGAGCCAATACAAGTTTGCCTTCACATTTGAAGGATGTCAATACTCATGGAACTGCCTTCCACAGGGATTCCATAACCCCTCCCTATTCCACATCCATTTGAGGGATGCAATACGTGGATTCTCCACACCAGAATGCCTCCTTAAATATGTGGATGGCTTACTCTTGGCTACAAAAAGCCTACAGCAACATCTGGAGCTGCTAGATGAGCTCCTGATACTCCTACAGAGGGCAGGCCTCAAATGCAATCCTGCAGAAGTACAATTGTGCCTCCCAGAAGTTTCCTTTCTGGGCCTGTGCATCACTAATGAAGGAAGAAGCCTGGCCTTGGACAAGGTTCAAGGTATCCAAGATTTACCACTACCCATCAGTGTGGCAACTCTGAGATGTTCCATGGGAATGGTCAATTATTCCAGGGACTTCATATGCAATTTTGCACAAAAGGTCACACCCCTGTATGAGCTTCTGAAGAAAGCTATCCCCTGCCAGTGGGTCCCGAACACACAAATGCTGTCACTTCTCTAAAACAGTCTTTGGCCTCTTCCCCATCACTGGTCAACCCTAACCCAGACCTCCCATTCCATTTGGAAACTGCCACCTCTGAATTTGGTATGGCAGCAGTCCTGGCACAAAAGGCAGATGGCACCCTCAGGCCTATTGCCTATGATTCATACACTTTCCCTTGTGGAACAAACATACTCGCTCTGTAAGATAAATCTGTTGGCAACCTTCTGGGTTATCAAACACTTTGTCTACCTCATAGGGTTTTACCCTGTTATACTTCACACCAACAACACCCCCACTAATGTCCTGTTAACAGACAGGATCAAGAATGGCAATGTGTCCAACACCAGACTCACCCATTAGTCTCTTCTATTACAAGATAGAGACATCACCGTACTTCCCACCAAAATGCCCTCCATTTTGGCACATGGCCTCCTTTACCAAGGAGATCCACATGAGTGTAGTTTAGAACCACCCTACCTACCAGACCAAGGTCCTTTTTAACCTGCCACAGAACACAAGATAGCAGACTCTAGGTTATGCCATGTCTTCATCAACAGCTCTGCCTCATACGATGGGGAGACCAAGTTAAAGATTTTTGGTTCCTGATCATTTTTCCAACAATAGACAACTTTGAGTTGTCAAGGAAGTGCAAAATTCTGTCTGCACTGTATGATGAACTAGCGGCAGTAGCCTGTGCCCTGAAAATCATCCAAGATCAAAGAGGTGAGCATACCATCATTTTCTCAGCCTCTTCCTTTGTGTGCAAATCCCTCATAGAATTTCTTCCTTTTTGGAAGACACATGCATTTGCCTCTTCAGAAGGCACAGCTGCCAAATAGAGGGAACTTTTCATTTACATTGTCAGCCTTGCTGACCAATTGAACTTCAAACTGTACATACACAATGTTAAGGCCCACTCCAAAACATAACCCTTCCATATCCAAAACAATCAAGCAGACACTTTGGCTAAATATGGAGCTCGAGTGGGGGGAGGTATGGGTCATGTCTCCTCCACCTGTTACTGTGCCACACCTAGTAGCAGCCTAGAAGAGGACCAAAAGATATCTCCTTGGATCTTCATGCTGTACAAATGGCCGATCCAGAGATAAAAGAGGTGTATGAATACCTCTCAAAGGACAGAGAAAGAAATGCCTGTAAAAAACCCATTCAGGAGACACTCTGATGCACTTCACCTTTCACAGGACCAGAAACTGGTCCTCCACAATTGAGAAGGTCAGAATATTTGGATAATCCCCAAGGCACTCTGATCAGAGTTTATCCATCAGATTCATGACACCCCAACTGGTGGACACCAAGGGGTGGATAAGACTTTACAGAGATTAAAAACTGTAGGGTGGTGACTTGGTATGTTAAAACACATCCAGCACTATGTGAGAAACTGCATTACCTGTGCTCAGAACAACCCAATACCTGGCAGCGAAAATGCCAAACTGCTTCCCCAGAGAGAGACAGGTCCTTGGAATGCACTTCAAATTGATTTCATTGGACCCTTGCCTAGTACAAACAGTCATAGCAAGTATTTACTTGTAATCACTGACCTCTTCTCTAAATGGGTAGAGGCCTACCTATGCAAGTCAGCCATGACATAGGCCACAGCCAAAATTCTGGTGGAACAGGTATTCACTAGATGGGGTCTACCACTTAAAGTAGACTATGACCAAGTGACAACTTTCACAGGACATTTAATGCATGAATGTTTGATGTTATTGGGAGTTAGCCAAATGTTTCATATAGCATACCATCCTCAGTCATCTGGACAGGTAGAGAGAGCAAACAGGCAGATACAACTAATGCTGTGTAAGTTTGTAGAAGAGAACCCTAAAACTTGGGATACTCTGTTGCCCTTACTCGTAATGGCAATCAGAGCTACCCCCATCTGCATCTTCTCATTGTACACCCTTCAAGATGATGACCAGTAGGCAAATGAGACTTCCAGAACATCTGTGGATTGATCTGAATACCCCCACTGCAAACAGCGTGTAGGCGAACACTTATGTTGCAAAACTGCAAGACACTCTTCTATAGATCCATTTTTTTGCTGCAAGAAATCTGGGCCACGCCCAACAGCAATTCAAAATGTACTTTGACAAAAATGTGGCAGAAGTTGACTGGAAAATAGGTGATCAAGTAATGGTACTGAAATCGTCTACCACAGCCCACCCATTTACAAACAAATGGGCAGGCCCCATTGAGATCATCAACAAATTGAGCCGTGCTGTTTATCAAGTTCGAGTACAACTTCCTAAAAGGAAGCCCACTGACAAGTGGTTTCCTGCAAACCAGCTAAACTGTACAGAGGTGATTAATTCCCTCAAATGCTCCTTCCCATGGCTATGGGAAGAGATCTGTAAGTTAACCTCTTTGTTCTTTTTCCATTTCAGAAATAAAAAGAAATGCTTTTGAAGATGATACTGTTATGTCTACTTCTTCTCCTTGGCATGAAGGCAGTCATGCCAGAGCCAGACCTTCCAGTCCAAGATCAGTACCAGAGGAATCTTTGCTCTGTCCTCCAGGTTCTGGAACCCTGGGATCCATACTACTCACCTTTACCTTCTCGACCCCTTTCCCCATTTCCAGGAGTAGCTATTACGCTTCCATCTACCCACATCACTGTCCAAGAAGGAAGAGATGCCAATCTTTATGCCATGGTGGCATCCCCACACCAATCCAATCTTCACATTGAATGGAAAGTTACTGACTCTACTGAGAAAACAGTTACTGTTTCTCCCTTTGTATCCCTTTCCATGGGTCGCATCTAGAAATGAGCATCGGCTCAATGGCGCCTTTCCTGGTTATCAACATTTAAATAAAACAAATAAACTATCGGTAACAAAGCATATGTTGCCACCTCGAGGTTGATAAGACAACCGAAACCTCTCGATCTTCTTTCTCAAGGTTTAAACAGTCGCAGTGGCAACCTCTTGGTGGCAACATACACTTGTTACCGATAGCCACCCATACGTTATCCTCTATATTTTATAACTTGTTCCATTGTTCTAACAAATAGCTTTTATCAGCATATTACTTATTATAATGTATAACCCAAATGCCAAGACCTCAGGCTGAGTGGCCCACCATTTTGACCAATTGAAATGTTTTGTATAACATACTTAGTATGCACATGAGCCCATTACAAGGTATCAGGACATCTTCCTATCTTACTACAAGAGCTTGTTTATCACCAAAGCTCAATGAGATCAATGTTTGCACCTGGTGTAAGGGGGTTCCTGATGACTCCCAGCAGGTATGCTGTCCTATTTACTTGTTATCAGGGAAAAAACATTTAGTCATATCATCTGTTTTCTGAGTTGTGTATTATCAGACCTTCTGGTCTAGAATCTGCTAGATAACAAATCTAACCGCTCCTATCCAAGTCTCTCATCACCCAGTCAAACAAAATTATCAGGTTATTGTGCCAAGACCTCCCTGCCATGAATCTGTGCTGTTTATTATCATGGAGCCCATTGCTCTCCAAGAAGTCCATGAGGCCCTCTTTAACAGTGATGCCATCAACTTTCCTGAAATACAGGTAAGACTGAGAGGAATGCACTTCCTTGCTTGTTCCTCCCCCCTTCCCCATTAAGCAGAATGACGTCCACCACCCTCCAATCCTTTGGAACCACATCCATCCCCAGTGAGCTGTTGAATAGACCTACCGGGGGTTCGGCAAGTTCCACTGTCAGTTCCCTGCATAACCTCAGATGCAACCCATCTGGTCCTGGGGTGTTATCTATACTTTTGATTGCCAGCCCCTTCTGGAGCCTTTCACCCGTTCAAGTTCAAGTTTTTGTTTCAGGAAAACTCAATTGAGCATGATCATTTACAAGGAGGTCCTGTCAAGGACACATGATACAAATAAAAGCATACAAAGTACATCTAGTGAAGAATACAATATAGGAAGTGACAATACATACACTCTAAGTACAAGAATGGGTATACAGTGTTATTTGAGCTGACAGTATTGTTTTATATACAGTCTCATAACATCTACACATACACGAGTGGAGGAGGGAGACAGTCAAGCACTGGGGGGGACCAAAGGTTGGTCTAAGTGCTAGCATATGAAAGTAGACCATAGGGAAGGAGTGCTGATTGTGAAGGTAATAGGTGGGGTCCAAAGGATGGCTGTAAGTGCCAGCATATATAGTAGAAGTAGACCTTCGAGAGGGAGTGCTAGCTGGTGTAACAATGGCAGGTTTCCTGGGCAGTTGTTTTGGCTATGGATGTAAAAAGATTATGTGGTACTTGTCTGGTAAGCTTAAGTGAGGACTAAAGTTTTTTTCCAGGCCATTGGAATGGCATATTGAAAAAACATTTTACCATAATGGGTGCGGAAATTAGGTACAACTAATAGGATGCAATTTTTTTTTCTGAAGGAATAACAACTGCTGGATCAGTGGAGTAGGGACGTAATATATGCGTGAAGTTTGTTCAGCAAAGCTTTATAGGCCCATGCACAGATATGGAACATCCTTCTTGAGGCGAGGGATGACCAGTCAACTAACGAATAAAGGACACAGTGGTAGGTTTTATACGATGTGTTAGTTATGAAGTGTAGGGCACGATGGTAAAGAACGTCCAGCTTGTGTAGGTTGGAGGCTGAACTACTGTTATAAATGATGTTGGCATAATCCAAAAGAGGGATGAAGGTTGCTTGAACGAACATAACCCTATTATCTGTGGGAAATAGGGTTTTGTTCCTAAAGAAGAACCCCAATCTGGCCTTTAACTTTTTTGTGTTTCGATGTGATCTACAAAGGTTAACTTATTGTCGAGCCAAATATCTAAATATTTAAATTTGTCAATGGCCTCTAAAGAATCTCCTAGTAACGTTGTAATGGGTGCAGGGTTAGTTTGTTTACAAATTGCTGTGTGTGTGGGAGGGTTGTTTAGTAAGAAGAAGATCGTAGCTTTAGTTTTCTTGGTGTTTAGCAGAAGTTTGGAAATGTTGGATGACTCATCTCCTGGGCCCCTTAGAAGCTGCCTTGATGTCAATCTCTGGCAAAAGCCCACTGTCCTCCCTAGTAAAAACTAAGCAAAAGTAGTCATTGAGGACAGTAGCATTTTGCCCATCCTCCTCTATTACCATGCCCCTCCCAACTAGCCTTACAGTTCCCCTTCCTTTCTTTCTTTTCTACCTCATATATTAGAACTGTTTTCCTCTGCTCTTGACTCCCTCCGCAATATGCAGCTCTGTGTCTGCTTTTGCTTCCCTAACTGCCTTTTTTGCATCCCTATTTCTCAGTAAGCTTTCTCCCCATTCTTCCTATCCCTGACTGTCTGTATACTTGTAGATGGTCTTTTTTTTGGCCCTCACTGCTTTCCTGAACCTTGCTGAGAACCATAACAGTCTCTTGAATCTGTTCACCAGATCACTGGTACACAGGTGTACCAGCACCCCCAGTTCCCCCAGCTCCCTCTCCGGCATACTTCCTAGCCTGCTAAAATCCCAGCTGGCCAATGAAACAGGAAGACACTGGACCATTTCCCTTCTATTCAAGCCCCCTCCACCACCCTGTCTGCTCTCTAATCATGGAGTACCCAACCACTAAGACTCTCCTGATAGACTTGCTTCCCTTGGATGCCATCATGTTGTCCTTCCTTTTCCCATCGACTGACTCTGAATCCCTCCAGTGGAGTCAGGTGCCTGAGCATCCTCCAGAGGTGTGAACTAGTTCACCATCTGGGTGGTGCTGGGCTGGATAACCTCTTTCTGCTACCTCTTCCCCCTCCCTCATCCCACTTCCCACCACTCTCCACTCTCCCCCCAGACCAGTAGGTCTCTGTGGAGTGTGGATGTGGGGGATGGGCACCAGTTGAGCTTCTGACACGGCTGAGATATTTCTACCCTTGCTTCCACCAGCTGAGCCTGGAGCTTTGCCATGTTCCTTTAGATGGGGCAGTGCCCCCTTCCCCCAGCGCATATCCATAGAGAAAAGCACCCCACAGTCACCATGACTGACTGCCTCCCCTCTGACCCCCATCCAAATAAAAGCCTATGAATGAGGCCAAAGTACATACAGATGATTAAATTAACTTACAATGCTCACCCAGATAGGGTGTGACTGCAAGGCTCAGCTATTGCACAAAAAACAGGAATAAAAACTACCTTGTAGTGCTCACCCAGATAGGGTGTAGCTATTCTCTCTTGCTCACCCAGATAGGGTGTATCTATTCTCTCTTTCTCTCTTTTTATCCCTCTCTCCATTTCACTCTGTATTTCCCTCTCTTTTTATCCTTCTCTCTCTCTCTGTTTCTCTCTTACTCTCTCTCTCTTTTTTCCCCTGGTAGCGAAGACAATGGAGCAGACTATTACCTCCTTTCACCACCACTGCCCGGCACAACTGCCTCCTCTTGAATCTTTTTTATTTTAAAAGAATCACAGTGTTTGGCTAGCATGAGACACAGTTCCATCCTGAGACAGCTCACACCAGGCTGATCCCTCATTACCTAGGAGTCCAAAGACATCTTCTAGGCCTGTCAGAGGCACGCTGACACTGGCACATCTCACAAGGCTTCTGTGTATGTGCAGCAGAGGAGAGGGAACAGGGACAGAGATCCTCCCGAGAAAGGCATGCCTGATAGAGTACATCCCTCTCCCAGGTACAGTAGGAATACCAGGAGAGGGGAATTATGCAGTCCTCTCAAGAAAGGCATGCTCAGGGGACAATGAACTTTTTGTTTATTTAAGTTTTTTATAATTAAACTAGCTGGCACCAAGGATGGCTTTTTTTAAAACCAAGGAGCTCGGCTGCATGTACCACAAGAACAGGGTTTGAAGTACACACCACAACTGGTCAACGACATTGTTTGCAAAAAACATTTTCTCACAAATTGTAGCTGTAGCACATTAGTACCATAGCTGCTGCAGCCTCCAATGTTTTGTGCATGTGTGTGCTTTGTCATGGATGCCATCATGGTTTACACAAACTGCATTTATACACATGAATTTAAAGGGACAAATGCAATCGCATAGATGCAAGTAAAAGACGACAGTTGAAAATCACATCAGTACCATACCTTTATTCTAACAGAGTGCTAAGTACTTAGTGCAATATGAGGGGGACAGAAGAGGGGAAGGAGAAAAGAATATGGAAGAAATTGGATAAATCACAAGAAAAGTACAGTACTACTGTGCATCTATCCTGAGGGAGAGTCTGCAGGATTCAAAGCACTGGGGTTTTGGTGCTGCTCTTGACACCACAGTAAACCTTTTTTGTAGCATACACTAGCACTTACGTTGTCATTTTTGTGTATGCTGCTCCTCCACTTTCTTGTATTTGAAGGACTGATGCTGAGAAAACCTATATCAGGATTTACCTACATTTTGTTCAGCTGAACTCAAATTTTTTTGCATCAGTCTATATTCAATTTATCCATAGCAAGATCTTGCTATAAAAATACTAGAAATAATGTACTTGGGATGCTGGAAATGATAACAATCTGCAAATAACAACAGTGTTGCTTTACTAAGAAAACTTGCTTAAATCCCACTGGGGGCACTGTCCCCCCAGAGGAACAGACTAACAATCTTGTGAGACAACTCATCCCCATGTTGCTTGGCAAAGGTCTCAGCCAGGGGAGTGGGCAAATCAAGGGTCATCACTGGAGTGACTATGGTGGGAGCACGGCTCACATCAGAGGGCCTCTCAAGTTTGGGTTCACTAGCAGGCATGTTCTGTATGCTGGGACCAGAGTGGTTGTGCAGATGTATGCTTTTTAGTGCTGTGTGGAAGTAGAGTTCCAATGATGGAATTCATATGGAATGCAACTGTTCTGACAGAATGTATGTTGTGAATTTTTGGATCATTCCACAGAATTCAGAAATCAATTAGTGGATGTATTATTGAATCCATGGAATGTGGTGCCATGGTTTGGTTATTTATTTGCAAAGTGTGTTGAAGTGGAATGGTGGAATGGCATTCCATGGATAAGTTCTACAAACATTGTGTGTGCAATTTCCATGGAAGCACGTGGGTGCATTTCTTCAAACATGCATCCATGTTCTTCCCAATGGCCCTGACCCAACTATCTTGGGGTTCATAAAGCTGTCTCAATGGCTGGAAGTCTATTATGAAACAACATGAATTCTGCCATTTACATCAACTCAATGTTAAGAGTTACAGAGTGCTATTCCACCTCTTTCTGCAAAAGTGCCCTAGCATCCACAAAAGCAGGCTATCCACAGAAAAGTATTCTGCAGATACTTACTGACACCATGTGGGTGCCTTTCAGACAGTCTGTTCACCATGGAATTCCCAAGATACATTGCAGTCTTGAGGCATTTCAGAGATTAGGATCTGCTCTGCTGCCATGGAGCTGCTACAGTTTTGTTGAAATAAACTGGTTGCAAATCTTGCAGAAAATTTGCTTATTGTTGCATATTTTAAGATGAGCTTGTAGTTTTTTTTTTGTTTTGTTAATTTGTTTGTGCTTCTCCAGTACAGGTGCTATTATCCTGGTCTGGCCAACTAGCCCCATCATCCAGCATCCCAGGGACTTATCTTGACCTCAGTTCTTCCCCCATGGCTTCCCCCCCATGCTGGGGTTAATTGCAGGAGAATGGGTCCGTTTCATGGAGGGAGGGCCTTTTCACTGGTGTGGGACCTCCGAGGGGTCAGTCCTCTCATTGTTGCTCTGTCTGGGATTTTCCCTTTCTGGGTTTCTTCCTTTGTATGCCAGCTTCATTCCGGACCAGTAAGTCTCTCCTAATGCACTGTGACTTGCTGTCACCCAGGGGGTAGTATTGGAGCAAAACTGCCATTCCTACCTAGGGAGCAGGGCTGGGACACTCAATCCTCCTCCCTCCACCCTGCCACCCATGAGACTGGCTCAGTCTTGAACCTGGGTTGACTGTGAGGTGGCAGGTGTAGCATCCCGCACCTCAACCCTCCATACCATTGGTCCATCCTTGTAGTTCAAATGCATTTTTTATTCTTGGGGGGGAGACTAAATTTTTGCTATTTTGCCAAAGCTAACTGACAGTAGTTGCAGCAGTGTAAGGGAGGAGAGAGAGTGTCCAGGGACAAAGCAGCTTGTTCATATTTGGCATGTGACCAGTGTCGGACTGAAGCAGAGGCAGGAGAAAAATGCTGGTGTACCAGTTCCAGCCCCTTCCCCCAACTGCCTACAGAATATGTTACCTTAACGAGGAAGGTTGTGTTAATTTACAGTGCATGGTGATACAGCTGAAATTTGTCCTTATTCCCCCCCTCCCAAAACAAAAACTGGCACAGGAGTGACAAGAGTGGATTGTTATCTCTGTGAGAATGCCGGCAAGCTAGAAGGACTAGTAGCATCCATGCCACATCCAGCTTACAGTGACTCTGTTCTCTGCAGCCACAGACATATTTTTCTGTCTTCTTGAAATGAGACTGACTACAATAAAGTTGTTTATTCTTATTCCACAATCATACAGCAAGTGACAACCACCTTTCAGGTTAGAAAAGCAGTGTGAAAGCATCAATGTCTGTAGGACATTTATCAAGGCAAGGATTGCTGCAGTCATTCCACCAAACCTGGCTCAACTGACACCAAGAATGTGGCCCATACTCAGTCAAAAGCATCATCTCCACATGTTCAACCTCCAAAAGTGCAGCCCACAGCAGAACAAGCACTATCCAAATTTATAACATGTCAGCCATGGTGAAGGGGCATAACTAGGCCTACACCTGTAACTGTATCAGTATCATAATCACAAATGCTTCTACTGCTACCTCCCCTATCATAATCCCTATGCTTTCCCCTACGCATTACCCTTACCCTTTTCCTATCTTTCAAAGTTTTGTTACACAGGAGTCCCTGATCATTGTCACCCTCATTCTCCTATTACTTCTCCTCCACCTCACTGTCTCTTAATGCAGAAAGGGGAATTTTCTGGTTATAGACTGATTTATGGGCCTCTCTCCAGCACTGAATCATCTAAATGTGAACAAAACTCACTGCTGGTCATATCAGTATTCTCTGTTTCTACCCGCTCTTCTTCTTTAGCTGGCAATTCCTTATTACTCATATACCTTGACCCCACAATTTCCCTCCTTAGGAAAAATTCTTGGGTCTCATCCTCCTCAACTCCCTAAAGTACCCCCATCTGTGTCTTCTCCCCCACCTCCTTCTCTAACACCTCCTGCTGAATTCCTGCATCGCAGACTCCACGGCATACTGTAATTCCCCTAGTACTGATGAACAACCCAGTGATTCTGACACCACTAACATTTCTGCTGCATCTGTAGCAGTTTTTTTCTCTAGGTGACTAGGATGTACATCCATGGCTTTGCTTCATTCACCCTCAGGTGGCAATACAGGACCAATTATTATTTCAGTAGCCACTGCCAGCATCAGAATTAAAGAGGGTTGAGCAGCAGACAGAACAGATGCTGATGCTGCTTCCCCACTACTAGCACTTTCAGCCTTCCCTTGCCTTTTTCACATAAGCATCACTGGTTAATCCTTCACACAAGTCCACTGCCTGAGCTGCTCTTCTTCATATCAAATTAAATGAATATAATTTATTTAATGCAAGAAAGTTGGATCACTAGAGCAATGAGCAACAGCAGTGCAGCACTTAAGCGCCACTGCACTAAAGAACTGGAAAACATCCCCATCAGGTTCCTGAATGAAAAACAAATTGTATCACACAGTTCTTCATGTGTAATGAATCTGGCAGTCTCCAGTCTGCTGTGTGTGTGTGTGTGTGTGTGTGTGTGCACATGCACACGCATTAGCGTGTGTGTGTGTATGCACACACATACAGTACATGTGTGTGCATGGTTGTGTGTGTCTGCATCTGCACTGTGCTAGCACCTACACCCCCAATACTAGGGAAAGAAACTGCAGCTACAGTAAGTCGCAGCCACAAAAAAAAATCACAAAAAAACACAAGTCAGAACAGATGAACCCTACTCCTACCACATCTACTACAAGTCTGAAGTAACAATTCTCCAACCACAAGGTTTTTTGATGATTGTAAAGAGTTTGTCTGGGACAGGACTGAGCAGCTCCATAGAGGAGATCCACCCCTCTCAAACCCCCTCACGGTCTGCAGTGAGCTGAAGAAGTCACATGGGTACATTTTCTGTGGAGTGCAACATCATGTGATTCCAGAAAGTATCCTGAGAATAACCATGGAATTATATTTCACTAAAAGTATGTATCCACAGAAAGAATAGTGTGCATTCTGTGCAAAACAACCCACACATGAAATTTTGTGTGATATTTCTCTGTTGCTCATGATGCAGATGGCAAAATTTAGGGACACATAAAAACATTAACTAAAATCATTATATTAGACAATGAATGATCATCAGAGAGCAGTACCTGCCACAATACAGCAAATAGGTGCATGTCTGATGAAACTGACCAACTTGTTTCCATGTAATTAACATGAAATGGTGGTAGAAAACAATCCATAGAAAATCTCTAAATCCACAGAAGAGAGTTCTACCTTTCCATGAAAACCCTAAAAATCCACTGTAAGGCATATAGTCTTTCCATGGCAGAATTTAGCCTTTTTGCATCCCACAGAATTCTGTAGAATTAGTCAGAATTAATAAAAATTTGATACAAAAATTCCACACAGCACTGGTGCTTCTACTTTTACTGGAGAAGAATCCTCATTCCCAACTGTACTCCACAGGGACCAGTACTGGTAGTCTTCCCAGCTTGTTCCTGACACTTCGAAGGCAACTGGTGGAGGTGATGTCCTCTTATTAAACATTTGGGTCGTTGGTTCCAGAAAGCTGTCCATAGTTACTTGTATGCATGGGGTGAGTCTCACCATCGGTTCTGGCTGGCTGGTCTTCACTTGCACTGCAACAATGGGACCAACTGGCATAGGCTCTTCTTGGGCCATGCTGGATACTTTTGTGCCCTGATGGGTGACTGGTTCAAGAGATGGTTCACTGATCACATCCTGTGGTCCCTTGTCTATTTTGGGAGGCAGCTGGACTGGTATAGAACTGGATTTGTGAAGTCTAAGGAGCAAATGAATCAGCTGTCCTGGATTACACCCCTGGGACTGATAGCCTATACCAAATGACAAGGAGTACAGAGCAGCAAGACCCTAACATTGTTACCCTGTGCCCACATAGATAAAAAAGGTAGTGGAAGCCAACCCAGCCTTATGTACATGGGAAAGGGAGGAAATGCCCCAGCACCCTTGAGAACATATCGGCACAGTACACTTTCTGTTCAGCCTCCCAGCACTAGACATTTTCCTGATGAGGCATTAAGGGTATATCATCACCAGTGGAGGCCATCTTGCTTTCACCATTGGAGCTGGACCTAAGACAAGCTGGAACTGTAACTTCCACTGGCTGTTGCAAATGGCTGTCTTATGCTAAGCTGACCTATTGGGCTTTCAACGCATATAGCCCCCTTGTGTATTTCAGGGTATTGGAACTGACTGTCAAAATTCCTTCACACATCACAGCCTCTCCACATGTACTACTAAATAGGGATGGAATATACTGCACTGCACTACTCTGTCATAGCACTTAAAATTCAAATGCAAAAAGAGTTGTTCCTTCTGGATGCTTTTGTCCCCTGTGGGACAGTAACTTTTCTTGCACACCACACAAAGCTGGTTTCGTCACTCACCCTGTTCTTGCTACAGTTGTTAATTTGGAGTTCAGTATTTTTTCTGAAGTTAAAGGGAAACGTCCACCTAGTTATGTCCCATACCTCCATGTGGGACACCCCCCAATTAACCGTTTCACACAGCGTATCTAATTTTTACTTACTGTGCTGCTGTTTTATTTATAGTTTATCTCATTGATCCTGCCATCCCTCCCACCGGCATTTTCAGTAGCACGCCTCTAGCCAGCCTATACTTTGTCTTGGTATAGCACCGAGACCTCTAAATTGCAAACTGGAGCTATTACTAGCTCCATCCATAGGCTTACACTATACATGCTCCTGTGGCTGCTCCCCAGCTCTGACATCAGCCATGGGAGATTGTGGGATGCACCACTAAAGGTGCGCTACTCAAAATGCCGGTGGGAGGGATGGCAGGATCAACCAGAGGAAATATAAATAAAACAGCAGAGTGGGACTGTGCAAAACTGCTTATCAGGGGGTATCCTACACAGAGGTGTGGCACATAACAAGGTGGACATTTTCCTTTAAGTTACTCCTAGTTTTCTTCACCCACCCTGATTTCAGATACAGAGTCAGTTTTCTGTCAGTCGCTACACCATATGTTCAGTAGAACTCCTCATGTACCAACTTGTTTACTTTGGCTGATCCCTCCCTTTTCCAATCAGAGTCCATGGTTGGAGTCACAGGGAGCTAGAACCAAGCCCTTGAAACCATGCTAATGATATTTACTGGGGTTTAGCTACCCCATTGTTGACTTAGTCATGGACACTGTGGGGCACAACAGCTTCTGGTAGATGTCTTGTTTTCTTAATGGAAGCCTTGAAGTTTGAATCTGTGGTTGGATAATGGCTTAGATGTTTGGAGTTTCAGGGCCCATCACTTCTAAAAATGTACTACACCTTTGGCCAAATTCCAGCATCATCCCCAGATGCCAGAATAGGCATCACATGTAGCCCCTCCTCACCTCCTAGGGGTTACTGCTAGCATGGTTCCAAGGGAATTTGCCCATCATAAACATTTATATTAAGTCCAGATCTGGCAGTGTGGGGCCTGTAGAAAGCAAGGCCACCAGAGGGACCCATGAAAACACACAGAGACCCATAATATCCATGAACAGGATTATAGTCAAGTATCTGGCCTTTATTTGGTGCCTTACAACGTCACCCATCAATATCATAACATTAATCCTAGCAGGGACTGCAGGGGTATTCTTCAAACAAATAACAAGAAGCATCATCATTCATGTAACCTTTATCCATAGCTGTCATCACAGGGCTTACAGGCTATCTAGTTCCCACTGGGGGACTGTAGCTGACACAGGTTTCACACTACTCCTTTTCATACTTCAAGCCCCCACAGTAGAATTAGGGGCACCAGTTACAGGGACATGCCAAATCTTAACACCAATACCCCCACCTTTTTTTCAAATAGGGTAAGCTCCAGCAAGGAAATCTGGAATACATACCATGCTGCACAATGTTTATGGGATAACTTTATATCTGAATGTCCACTTCCAATTACTCACCCTAAGCATTAGACATGGCGCATAAGTGGACCCCTTAAGGGCCTTACCCTTAGCTAAGGGGTACTCTGGAGGCCCACACTATATAGATCAAGAAATAGGCAGAGCATTACTTCCATTGAGCCTCGGTCCTTCATTTGTCATTGGGCTAGAAGCGGAGAAGCTATAGGGGCCCCCCCCCACCAAACTGTCCTAGAGAAGAACATCCCACATTTCCAGAATATAAGTGTCAGTAAAGAGAAAAGCATATAGTAATGGATGTTACTTGAGTTTATGATGACCCATAGACATGGAGAGTTCAACAACACTCTGATATTCTTTAAAGCTGATTTTGATGAGTACTCATGAGTACCTCCATAATCATCTATCTGAATTTTGCTGACCAGCAGTAACCTGTATACACAAACTCTAGCAAGAACAAATATGGCTGTAAAATAATGGTATTGTGGGCAATGAGAAATGTGTAATAAAGAGGGTATGAGAAATCACTGAGAATGAAATAATACAGTTTTATTATGGAAATGCTGAGTAATGCCGGAAGAGATAATATCAAAATATTATTATTGTTATAAATAGTTTTGTACATGTTATAGAAGTTGATAGAGCTATATACTGTAGGTACATTCATAGAAGTTTGTGTCAGTGTGGTACATAGCACTGATAATTGTTTTACGTGCTTTTTCACCTGTACTAGTAAGATATACACAGGAAGTACTAAGAAAAAGAGAGATGGCTGTAGGGTATTTTTTGGTTTTTAGTTATTTAAGTTTGTAGAAGTAGTGAGGTTTGGTCCTGTGACATCCCAGTTGCCATGTCAGTGCACTGATCTAACTGTCTTTGCATTATCTTTACACTCTGAGGAGATCGCTACTATTATAAAATCTGTTATTAATGTGTATTGTAATGACAGAAAACAGTTAACTTGATATACACGTATAGGAGCAATGTGTCAGAAGAGAGGAGCAATAGACTTTTTTTTTAAACTATACTGTATATGCAATACAGTAACAATGAACGTCAAAGAAACAGGTTCATTACTCTGGATAGTCCAACTAAGATTTTTGTTGTTGGGGTTCCTTCTAGAATTTGGTGACAGAAGCACATGAAGGTCAATGGACTTGCTCAATTCATAGCGGTATTTTTCATCCTAATGCCCATATTTTACACAGTGTTTCATTCAAATTGCTAGTCCACATTACTACTGTTTTGGTCTTTAAACTTCTTAACAATGGCAATAAAAACTGCAATCAGTCATAACTAAAGCAGTTTTGCATATTAGTAATTTTTTTCAACTAAACCAGTGTTTCAGGAGGTACTGTAGGCCTTCTCATCCCTGCATCAACATATATTTTAAAACATTTTAGTACTGGGACAGCTCTAGAAACCGGGGGTGCTTGATGCATGGGGGAGGGGGGCCTCTATATTTTCTATGACCAACACGTTATATTGTCCATATGCCTAAAGAAATGGCATCCCTGTCTCAGCCTCTCTCCTGCATTCTTGAATTGCACTCCAGATAAACAAAATGAACTTGCAATGCCTAAAGCGGGCAATACTGTTAAGGTGAAGTTACACCAGACTTTTCAGCATTACCCTGGTTGCTGTATCTGACAGGCACTGACCACTGGATATTCCTTGGCTCTTTTCATGCAGATTTCATTTAGTTATAATCATTTACAGCCAACCCTAGCCACATATCCCTCCATACAGCAACTAACTTGTACAACTGCAGAAACAACAAAAGAGCAAGAAGAAAGTTTTCCAGATAAGCAATGATGGTGGTTACTGTTGTTCAAGTCTGCTAGCTGTTGTGCAGAGGACCCTATGCTATCTAGCATCATCATATAAAGATCATTTGAATATGTATGACATACAGAAACAATAAATGTTAAGGGACCAGTTTATTTACATTGGAATGCTCAACTGAGATCTTATTTTGTTGGGATTCCTTCAAGAACTTGATGGCAGAACCACAGGGAGGTCCGGGAACTTGCTAAAGGTCACAGTGGCATTTTTTAACCTACTGTCATATCTTACTCAATGTTGTGTTCAAGTTGCTAGTCCACATTGCTACTACTTTGGTCTTCATGTTTCTGACACATGACAAGAACAACTAAAAAGAGTTGTAACTAAAGAAGTACTGCATATTAGTCATTTCTCCCAACAAACACTGTGTTTCAGGAAGTACTGCAAACACATTTCTCCTCTCACCCCTGCATCCATATATTTTTTAAAACAGTGTAATCAATCTAGAAATGCTGTGGGAGGGGTGAAATCGATGCATGTGGTGCTGTTGGAGGGGTTGATGTATTTACCATGACCAACACATTATTAACTAAAGGGCATCTCTGTCTGAGCCCCTCTCCTGCATTCTGAACAAATTGAATACAGCATTACAGACATTTGTAAAATGACTAGGAAAAGGTTAATGTACCCTGAAAGGGTTAGAGATTAACGACAACCATTTTTCACATTGTTAATAAATGCCTGAATTCAAGTCCCTGTGTCATGAGTAGTGTTTCCTGAAAATGTCATGCTTTTTTGTTTTGTGGTTTTCTTCAAATCAGCATTTGTTAACTTGTTCTGCACTAACTGAAAACAGGCTGTTTCTGGCCCTCTGACTGATCCTTGGAGAGTGATGACGTCATATTGGAGTAAGCTACTACCTCAGCAGTGTAAGTTCCTTCATGAATGAAGAGCTGTTAACTTCCCAATTAGAGTAGCCTGTAGAGTTAGTTGTTTGCTGTCCAGGGTTTTTACTAACTCAGTCTCTGGTTTTTGTTCAGATGAATTAGTTAAAAATCAGTCATTCTGTTCTTATAAAAAGTTGACTATTTTTCTAAAAAGTCCTAAATTCTCTGCCACTGTGACATCAAAAGTAGTGCATTCCAGATAGAAGGATAAGGTATATACATAAAACGTATTAGGTGACAGTTTCAAAAGTCAGAAAATGGGCAAAATTCCTAGTTACGATGGGTAGTATTTTCAAAAATCATAAAATGGAAGCAACTTCTTGTTACATTGGGTGGGATTTTCAAAAGTCATAACATTGAGCTTTTTTCAAAAGTTGGACTTTTCTGCAGAATTACCTATGGTTCTTTACATCCAGTTTTTGAATAAAAAATGCTAGGCATAGATGTAAATAACTTCACAGTCTGAAAATTGTGTCCAGGCACATCTATACCTGAACTTTGCAAACTGGCCTAACTAAGTCAGTGTTTTGAAAATTTGACTTAGCTTTGTTCTGACTTCAAAAACTGGCCATAGGGGCAATTCTACTTATGTCAAAAGTTGTACAAATGAAGCCGGCCCAGTGGTGCTGAGGGTTGAGATACTGGATGCCACACCTCATGCCATGCTGGCAACCCAGGTTCAGGAACGAGCTCGGAAGCCTGGGGTCAGCAGGTGAGGGAGTGGATCAAGCATCCAGAGGACTGCGCTGCTGTCCCTGGGGAGGGATCCAGGGGTCTCTGCAGCACAGTAGATACCCCCAGTGGAGATCGGAGGTACTACTAGTGCAGGAGCAAATTTGAGGTAGGAGCACAGCGGGCATCTATGGCAGCCGTGTTGATGTCAGTGCACAACTGCACTCCAAGGGGAGAAAATCACAAGAAAAATCCCCAGCTTGGGGATAGGCAAAGGCGTTCCTTTGTTCTTGGCCACACTCCTACCATTGGGCTATCTCTCCAGGATTGTGTCCTGACTCAAGTCTGACACATTCGATTGTAGACAGAGTGCCAGGGCATAAGGTGGTCCCACCCCGGGGGGCTCAGAGCCTGGGCATTCACCGGGCAGGGTTAGCCTGGTAGAGGCAGAGCTTCAGACAGGGAAGTAGAGCCGTGGGCATGGAAGCAGCTGGAGAGAGTTCCTCGAGTCTGGTGAATAAACAAGGTCTAAAAAAAAAAGTTGTAAAAATGAAAGCTGTATCTAGCCATATGCTTTTAAAATCACCCCATCACATTTAGCTCTGTAAGAGATGACACAACAATATAAATTAAGTGAAAAGGGCCATCAGCAGAATGCAGGGTACATGATGGAGCATAAGTCAACACAAATTCATGTAGTTATGAACAGGAGTTGACCCACAGAACCTTATACTGTAAATTAAAACTAACTGATGGAACTCAGTTAAATTCTAAGTTTTACACCAAGCCCTTAGAAGAGCTTTGACTATGCACACAGCATTTCTGTATCCTGAGACAAGCCACTTGTTTCATGTGGTGGCATCAAATGTTTAGTTCTGCCTTTCTCTTTGGCTGTGACTGACCAGCACTATAGAATATAGACCATTGCCATGCTTCCCAGAATGACATTGTCTTCTCCCTCTTGACTCCCAGAATTCATTATTTGGCCATGTGTGGTACCTAAGGGGCATATACAGTACCACATGCAGTGTATGAGCTATAGTACATGTCATATCCCTGGACAACCATTTCCAATCCTATTAACCTGAAAAGGATGGCTAGCCTGGAAGGTTTTTTGTGAAAGATGGATTCATAACGACCCCTCCTAGCAGTTTCAAAGGACTTCATTAAGGACTAGGCCATTGCACATTGAGGCTTTACGAAAAAAACATTTTATTTTTTTTAATCAGGCATTTTGTCTGGCTCCTGATGGTACCCCTCCAGCTACATCACCAACATTCTCAGGGACTTACTGATTGTCCATCACTTGCCTAAGACCATAGATGTGGCAAAATACCAACTCTGTTGGTCATGCATGGGCCTGCTGGGGATGCCAGCATCATTGTGGCACACCAGGAAATGTTCTCCTCCAGTTTTCTTCCCTGAAGGTTCTGGCATCCAATGATTCACACACTTATGTTTGATGGCATGCATGCATTCCTCTTCTCCACTTCAGTGTGTGCCCACTGTGCTGCCGCCTATCCTAAACCCAGAGACAGTCATGTAGGAGGCTGCAGTGCCCCCCCCAAAGGTGGAGAGGTATACTTGGGATGCTTGATGATCATCAGCTGATGGGTCCCTGAGTGACCGAGTCCATTCCTAAACCCAAGTCTCCAGCACAGTAAAAGATAGTACCACCACTGCCCTACCGGGATTGGCCTCCAAAACACATTCTCTAACATATAGATTTCATCCTAGTTTACAAAAAAGGCAAAAAAATGAAAATAAGCATTTTACACTGTACCACAGAATCCAGTTCAACCACTGTCCCAGGTTTCATGTCATAATGGTGATTGCAAAATAGCAATCGCTATTTTGGCAAGTGTGTATCGCAGAAAAGCAAATCAGCAATATACACTCCTGGGTGATGAGACATCCAGACAAGTAAACAAGTGTTTTTGCTGGGGGGGGGGTTATGCCCTCCTGTGCCCCTTCTCATGGGGGGGCATCACCCCCACACCCCACCGAAAAAGGATTCTCAACTCCAGGGTGGTACATGGGGAAGGGGCACATCGTATATCGGCCGATAAAATTAGTGCCACAGCTGCAGGCTGTGGTAAACGCTTCCTGCACCCAGTCCCGAACCCTGTACCTGCTGCTCCTGAGCTAGCCACCCACACTACCACATCACATGGCTAACTAGGTGGCACCAGGTACAGCAGTCCCCCTAAATCCTTTCCCTATCACTCCCCTTCCTCTTGCTATCCCCCCTTCCCATCACCCTGCAGTACACTCACAGTCACGTAGTATTGCTTTCCTTCCAGGGTAGCCCAGGAGGAAAGTGCTGAATATCAGTAGCTGTTTTGATGATTGCTTATATTCAGTTGCCAATCTCACTGGATACCTGTCCTACTGTCCACAACCAGTAGGGCATCATGCTCCGCTGAGCTGTATGGAGTTCTGTAGCACCCCCAAGTTGGTTATTTTGTCCCCTGTTTCCCTGAACCAGACTCATATAGACTCTGTAGCATTGTTGGTCCCCTTAAAATCTTCCTTTCTCTTCACAGTGACACCTCTGCCTTACACAGAATTACTCCCTCCCTTTCCTGTCTGACCTATCCCTTCAGAATAACCTGAGTCCCTACTTTTTAATGTCCCATTCATTAACTTTCTCCACCACATCTTTGTGAGTGCCACTAAGTCTTGGTCTTCCAAGTGCACCAGGGTCTAGAGAATATAAATTTTGCTAGATGTGATTCGCAGACTGGCCTGCATTCAAGTAAAAATTATTGCCCCTTTATGCTTCCTTGCTTTCTCCCTAGGGAATCCTTTTGTGGTTCTATCCATTCTAACATTCTTCCTTTGGTGACCCCGTGAATCTATGTCCTGACATTAGTGAACACCTGAATTGGATCCCTCCCCCACCATCTACTTAAAATCCCACCAGCTGCCTTGTCCATTCTCCTGTTCAGTACTTTCACTCCCTTCTAGCCCAGGTGCAACCTGTCTTGGGTGTACAGGGATCCCTGGCCCATGAGTGCCCTCTAGTTGTCCAGAAAAAGAAGACCACTCTTGTAAAAACCCTTAGAAAGAGTAAGCTTACCTAATGGTCCACTGCTATTCTTCAAGAGCCCCGGGATAATGAAGATCTCAAAAAATATCCCTGTGGATACCATTCCTTTTAGAGACATCCATAGTTCTGTGAATGACCTCTTCCTGTCCACAGAACTTGTGCTCCTTATGTCATTCATGACAATCTGGGCAACTACAGTTGTCTCCTGTCCTCCCACCAGCTGCATTGGCTAGCTCTAGATAATTTTTATTTGACCAGTGCTTCTAGCAGGAAACTCAACACACCATGGTTATGTAATGCCCCTTAACCTCACCCACTTTCCTAACTATGGAGTCCTCCACAGTACTATCTAACTGCCACTCCACCCAGCCATTTCCTTCTTCCTCTTTGGCAGGTCAGGTGTATAGCTGAGGAAATTTAACGTGTATGGCTTCCAGAACGTTATCATGAAATCTCTTAATTTTTGCAAAAACTTGCCCAAGTCCCCTAGTAGTACTTCTGTTCATTTCCAACTTTTGGCTGCTTATAGTGTAACTGTCTTCTAAGCATGAGGTATTAATGGTGACACACATACACTCATTTTCTGGGTCTATTCAACTGCTAAATTTGGTAGCAAAATGTTATTTAGTTTTAAAGGTTCAGGAGCTTAAAATATTGTAGTTTACTAACTTCCCAACTTTCTTATAATGTTTAGGAAACTGAGGCGATCTATAACATATCCATCCTTACAGCTAGTGACCTTGATTATTGATGTGCACACACCTTGTTGTAGGAAATAAGACCCTTCCAACTGTTGTAATGTTTTGCTTTGTTCTGAAGTTACAGAGGCATAGAGTAAAGCAGATTACATTGATGCAAACATTCATGAAAATGTATGAAATATTTAGCATCTTATAACTCAACAACCTTTAGAGCTAGTTATGCAACACTTAGTAGGCATACTCCTTTGATATGGTCCTTCAGACATACCGAATATTGTGAATGTCGATCAAGTAGCTTTAAAATAAGATTAGAAAAAAAAAACTTCTCATGACTCTTCACAAGATTTTACAGATGCCTAATTATAATTATTCTTATATACTGCTGAGGAAATTCAAACATCTCCCAGCACTAGTAGAGATTATTGGCCTGTTTTGCTTTAAACAGTAACAGTCTTGCAGATGGTAGTAGTGCGTAATAACTTGTTTGGCCTTGACCTTGACTGGACAGACTGGGTGGGCCAAGTAGTCCTTTTCTGCTGACAAATTCTATGTTTCTGTTTCTATGATCAGTGACTGCCCTATAGATGGCAGTAGTAAGTAATGGCTTGTTTCACCATAATCAATGACAGACCTCCAGATGGCAGTAATGAGTATTGGTTTGCTTGGCCTTGATCAGTCACTGTTGTATAGATGGCAGTAGTGAGTATTGACTTGTTTGGCCTTGATCAATGATGCCCGATGGATGGCAGTAGCAAGTATTGGCCTGTTTAGCTTTGATCAGTGACTGCCCTGTAGATGTCCATAGCAAATATTGACCTCTTTGGCCATGGACAGTGACAATCTTGTAGATGGCAGTGGGAAATATTCGTCTGTTTATCCTTGATCAGTGGCAACCTTAGAGATGGCAGTATAAAGTAATTGTTTGGTCTTGATCAGTGACAAGCAGCGCTGTAGATATCAATAGTAGGTATTGGGTTGGTTTGCCTTTAGCAGTGATAGCCATACAGATGGCAGTAGTAAGAATTGGCTTATTTTGCTCATATCAGTGATGGCTTTTCAGAAGGCTGCAGTAAGTATTGGCAAGTTTGGCCTTCATCGATGTCAGCCTTTGTAATGGTAGTAATAAGTGTTAACTTGTTTTGCTCAGATTATTGACAGCCCTTCAGATGGCCGTAGTAAGTATTGGTTTGTTTGTCCTTGATCAGTGATATCCCTAAAGATGACAGCAGTAAGTATTGGTTTGTTTGGCCTTCATCAGTGACAGCCTTATAGACCACAATGATAGACTTGTTTGACCTTGATCAGTGGCAGCTCTATATATGGCAATAACAATTACTGAGTTATTTGGCCTTGATCAGTCTTAGCCATATGGCTGGCAGTAGTAACTATTGGCATGTTTTGCTCAGAACAATGGCACCCTTTCAGATGGCAGTACTACGTATTGGCTTATTTGGCCTTAATCAGTGGCAGCCCTACAAATGTCAGTCATAAGTAGTGGCTTGTTTAGACATTATCAGTGGCAGGCCCACAAATGTCAGTCATAAATAGTGGCTTGTTTAGACATTATCAGTGGCAGGCCCACAAATGTCAGTCATAAGTAGTGGCTTGTTTAGACATTATCAGTGGCAGGCCCACAAATGTCAGTCATAAGTAGTGGCTTGTTTAGACATTATCAGTGGCAGGCCCACAAATGTCAGTCATAAGTAGTGGCTTGTTTGGACATTATCAGTGGCAGGCCCACAAATGTCAGTCATAAGCAGTGGCTTGTTTAGACATTATCAGTGGCAGGCCCACAAATGTCAGTCATAAGTAGTGGCTTGTTTAGCCATTATCAGTGGCAGGCCCTCTGATGACATGTCAGCATTAAGTATTGGCTTCCATTATGTTGACGTGTGAAGTACTTCAAGTATTCCTCCCATCCACTGTTCCTGATTCACAAGCTAAGCTATAGCAGGCAATTATGTAACCCACCCCAACCCTCCTCCTCCCATTCTCCCCAACACTAAATGGGAGTGACATATGCATTATGCATTAGGAAGGGGCCTGACTAAAATGTTCTGGTTGCTTTGTTCTATCCCTCCCAACCCAGAAATCATACATTGGGAGCCAGGAAGGGGAAATCCTCCTTTTTCAAAGGTGGTATTGCAGGCTGTTGCTGGTATGGCTAAGGAGGGGAGAGTTAATTAAACGACAGTGCCAGCATATTTCTAAATGTATAAGTAGAAGGGTGTAAGTAGGAGACAGAACTAGCTTCCCAAGCTGGTTAGATCTATGCCTACAAAACATGCTTTAGACTTATGAGGACCTCATTTTTACATCTGATGTGTGCATGTGCACCAAATGTTTTGCTTTCATGGACAGGGGATTTCAGGGGGGTGTAACTACTGAGCCCATTGCTGTGGAAAGTAACAGGGGTTCGGTAGTCTACACCAATGACCATGCTCTTTGGTTCTGACCTCACTCTCTGCTTGGTGGGATAAAACTTTGTGTATTTCAAAGGGTCAAAGCCACTCCAGTCAGAGAGGGCTTCAGTCCTTTGATTTGCATGAAGCTGTGTCAGCAAACAGCTGATTGAATTTCAATGTCAGGGACACTGACAGGGCTGTTCAGTCCTTGTGGCTGGCTTTCATCTCTTCCTTGCTCAATTTCTCATGTCTGTACCTCCTACCTCCTCTCTCCTCCTCCTCCCCTTGCCTGCCTTGTTTACCTTCCCATTCCCCCATTCTGTGTTTGCCATCCTGCAAGGTTCCTTTCCTGTCACCCACCCTCTGCATGCCTGTATCTTTGCTGCCTTTCTTCTCCATGATTCCCCTGCTCCTTTTGTCTTGTTGCCTTGTGCCTTGTTCGTCCTTGACCCCCTTCCCTTTTCTTGTACCTTTCTTCATTTGTTTCTGCTCTTTCTGGGGGCTTTGCTTCATCCATTTCTTTCATTCTCTCCTGCGTTTCCTTTCAGACTTCTTAGTCCCCACTTCTGGGCTGTGCAGCATGACATCATAACCCAGCTGCGATACATTGTTTTCAAAGAAGGGGTAAATATCTCAGGAGATAAATCAATTACATGTACATTTTTAGAGAGTAAACCATTCTCCAGCTTTTCAGTTTTAGTACTTAAAGCAAGCTGGTCATGAAGGAGAGCCATCATCGCAGCCCTAGCAGTCAATAATCTTTGATTTTGAGCTGAGTCAGCAGTCTTTGCTGCAGCTAGCTTCTGGTCAATGGAATCCTCCTTCTGCTCCAAAGTAGTGGCACAAGCAGAAAACTTGATTATCTGAACTTTTAAATACCTGTTGGCTGCTCCAGTTTCAGCTTGGAAATTATATATAATGACACCATGGTAATCTTCTTCTCCTTGACTTCTTTTGGTTTTGTTACGGTCTCCAAGATGGAGAGTTCCATAGAGTTGGGGGGCGGGGGCAATTGCTATGACTCCTGCTGGCGTTGTATTCAGGGTTGCCTCACCCATAATGCCAGATGAGAATATTGCACCTGAAAAATTAACTGAAAGTCTTGAAGCTAGATCCTACAGAGAGAGAGAGAGCACAAATGAATTACGATAACTGAGTCAGATGTAGTGACTGTTTTGCAAAGATTTAAGCAAGTCTAACATGCTAATTTGGGTATAATTAAAAATTCACCATGGGAGCTCTGTGAAAATGTTGCCACTCAGATGCCAGAACTGGAAGTAAACCCCCGGTCCAATATAGTGTTCACCTACTTTTCACAGATTCCCTTCACCCTAGCCCAATACAGTGTTCACCTTCTTTTTATATTTTGGCTCATATCTTCCTTCACCAAATGCTATCAAGCTTAAGGCACTAGAGCATTCCTTCCCATGATTATGGCTATATCTGGCTGCCAGCATGTCTTTATAGCCTAAGGCTGAGGGTGACAGCTGCCAGAGCATGTATTTTGTGCTTGTTGACAATTGACAGAGATCATGTCGTATTACACCTGAGCTGCACCTCCTGAACAGACTGCCTGTTAGGTAGTGGATAACCTTCAGGGTCAGTTTGCTGGCCTGTAAGGCCCTGCATGGTCAGGGGTCCAGCTACCTGCAAGACCTTCTATGGTCCTACCGCCCCACCTATCCCCTCCATTTGGCAGACGAGTGACTTTTGGAGATCCCCAGGATGCGTTTAAAACCATGAGGTGCCCATGCCTTTTCTTTTATGGCACCAACCCTGTGGAACTCCTCCCGTTGCTTTATGAGAGAGATTCCTACATTAGAAGCTTTTAAAAGGGAGCAGAAGACATTTTTATTTAGACAGGCCTTTCCACCTTGCCAGATTTAGATAATAATAAATAATAATAATAAAATGTATTTGTTATAGTGCCTTTCATGTTTCAAAGTGCTGTACAATCATAATAAAAACAAAATACAATAAAATCAGGAAAATATAGAATACACTTTCCCCCACAGAAAAGTCTTAAGAGACCGCTTGAAACACCCCACTGTCCTGCACTCCCGGAGCTGACGTGGCAGAGAATTCCAGAGGTAGGTGCCACAAACCCAAAAGCACGGCACCTGATGATTTTAAACTTACCTTCGAATTCTAGCAACCCCTCACAGCTGATTGAGCTGTCACAGTGGGGTAGGGAACCAGGAGCTTCTTACCGGGCGCATTATTTAATTAGAACTTAGAGCAGTATATAGAAGAGTGGTTTAATTCTCTGAGTTGCAAACCTGGAGACTGGGGTTTGAATCCCGCAGCCCCCACTTGCATACTGTGTGACCTTGAGCAAGTCACTTAACTTTCTTGTGCTCCCAGATCACACCTGGAAACAAGCTTTGGCTTAGTGTGCCTTTCCTGGTTAAACAATTTCCCCTTTCCCTTTCCCCTTTATTGCATGGTATATATTTTGACTGTTTTAGATAATCATATTTGTTTGTAAAGTGCCTTAAGTCAAAATGAACGAGTTCACTATATTAAATTAAAAATGAATGAATGAATGAATGACAGGGATCCTAAGCAGTGAGGCATGAGCAGTATAGAATGACATTGTTGTCAGTTGGAGAAATAAGTGGCATGATCCCCAATCTTTATTGAAATTATTTTGGACTTACAGTGTGTAAATCATTCAATCAAAGATAGTTTAAATATCAGATGTCATAGATTTCTGTGTAAGCTACAGCTTGCCAAAGAATTTCACTTTGCAACTGCATCATTTATTACAGTGTTACTGATGCATACTTTAATATAGCATGGTAATGTTCCAAAATGTAGCATATTCCTTTCCACCTCATAACATAAAACAGCAAAATACAGCAAAGGTCTACATAACATCATTAGCAAAACATTATTCTAACAGTTGACACTATTAGTTTGCTCTTATTTTGACTCCTGGGCTTCTGCAGCAACAGTCTCAGACTTGTAGCTCATGTCAGATCTGTGCCATCAAGAATTTATTTTCATATATACTTTTCAAATTAGAAACCAAATATTAACTTTAAAATAACTACAAAACATCTGACAAAAAAGAATAAAAGTAATGTTTTAAAAATGGGACAATACTGTTTAGCACAGTGTGGTCTTCAAAAAAAAATAGATGCTGCTTTAAACTACTTTTTAAAGTAGTGTTCTATAAATTAAACAAACAAATGGAATGCAAGTCAGAAAAAAGGTATGGATTTGAAGATTTATCTTGCTTTAAATATACCTTTTTGGGGTCATGGCCAGTTGTCGACAGGGAGGGACGTGCTTTGAGTGAGCTCCACTCCAGTTAGTATCCTTTTTGGATATGCTGTTTGTTTCTTCAGTGAAAAACTCACTCCTGCTTGTGTACTTAGCACAGAGACTTCTCTTCGCTCCCAATCGCTGTTTCAGGGGAAAAAAAATTCCACCATGGGGAAGCTCAAAACTGCTTCGGCATCAGAGACAGCCAAAGGGAAAATGCCTGACTACCCACATGAACCATTTAATAGTGTGGTTTTACAGGCAGTAAAGGACTTAGAAAAATCTGTCAGAGATCTGGATAAGAAAATGGACACTTTTAATAGCAGAGTGGCAGTGCTGGAAATTAAACTGGAGGGGGTCACAACAGATGTGGGCACAGCTAAAATGGTGACTGAAAAAGCTATGACTGTGGCATCAGGTGTTGTGAAAGAAAACAAAATTTTGCAGCAGCAACTTGAACAGTTGGAGAATGGTGCCCAGCAGGCAAATCTCTGCATTTTGGAGGTCCCAGAAGAACAAGAAGAGCAAGATCCCATAGCTTTTGTATCTGACCTATTGTCCTCATTGTTACAAGCTGATCTTCCAAGGAAGATCTTGAAAGTCTCTCATATCTCCCCACACCAGCATCCCCTGAATGCAGAGGCCCCTCAAACACTCTTAGTGATCACCACGGGAGTACAGACCTGGGACATGATTCTTTTGGCAGCAAAACAAAAGGAACAAATTACATTGGTAGATGGCACTAGAGTTTGTTGCTTCCTAGATCTATCATATGCCACATGGCAAAGGAGAAAAGCCTCTGATTCTGTCTGCAACAAACTTTGGCAATTGAGAGTTGTGCACACCCTCTTACTACCTGTTAAAATTTGCCTGACTTACTCAGAATGATGTATCTCTTTGCAGATTCCATTGAAGCAGGGAACCAGGTGCTTAACATCAATGAGAACTTCAATAAACAAGTAGCAGATCTGCAGTTGGAAGATGCACAGCATTGCAAGGACTTCTTATTAACCACACTTCTACCTTGTTTGTATCTTTATGTTGCTAGTTACAATACTGTGTGCATTACTCCAGGTTTCATAACTGAGGTTAAGGTGAATCCTAAAACAAGTATCTTCAAAAGTCGGGATCAAAACAATAAAAACAAAAAAATCCTTTAACAAGCATCAAACATTCGGCATTGATAAATGCTTGTTTAAAAAGATGGTACTGCAGGGTCCTAGGATATGTGTGTGTCTAGGTTGGTGGTTCATGAAAGATAAAACTGCCTCCTTGCTTTTTGAAATGTATTTTAAAGTAAGTTTTGTTTTATTAAAACAGATTTGTTGAAACTTGATATGGTGTACTATAAGGTGGTCAGGTTTTCAATGGGTACTATTGACCCTCATAGACAGATTCGTCATTGTTCCCTAACTAAAAGGTCTAAACTGACCTTTCTTGCTATTAGAAGAGAGAGAGAGAGAGAGAGAGAGAGAGAATTTGGTATGGTATGTAAGTGAAATGTATGAATGATCTAGCCATGGCATACACATAGCATTTAGGCAAAGTGTGTAAAAATACCAATGGGCACGCAACATATGGCATTTATTATAGTTCCATACATAGAGGCAACCATAAGGCATGGGCAGTGAAGTGACATCATCTCACATTAATACAGTACAAGCCAGACTGCAACCAGGTGAGAAGCATCATGTTTGCAAATGCTAGTTGCACCGGGGGCTTAACACATTTTTATGAGTAGTGAGTTAATTAAAGGCTGCATTTTATAGAGTGACTGCAAGGGGGGGGGGATCTGTGGGCTAAAGCCCTGATCTGTGCAGCAATCAGGGGTTCAAGAAAGCTGGTAGATCTCCTTTAAGAAAAAAGAAATAAATCACACAAACATGTCAGATGTTTAATTTATTAAATTTTCAATATGTATATGTAACTACAGCACAGTATTAGTGACATTGGTACACCATGCAATGGTGGGAGTGATGGAGTTCAATCTAACTGCATTTATCAACAGAAGTACCACATTTTGCTGCGGGACAAGTAGATCTACTTAACCACTTGTAGAGAACAAGCATCAGATTTTGAAATGTCTTAATCCCTACTCTAACCATTAGGCCAAACCACTCATTGTTTTTAATTATCTGTCTGCCTATCATTTTTTGTATATTTTTTAATCAAAAATCTAGTATACAAAGAATGCACGTTGTTTGAGTTTTTATTATTAACATTCATTTTGAAAGAAGAAAATAATTATTTTTGTTAACTAAGAAATAAATATTTATTAATGCAAGGACCAATACTATCTCATATTTATTTAGACTCACCCAAAATTTCTATAGAAAAAATGATTTTCATTTTACTTTAAGTATGTACTGATGAGATAAGCTAAGTAATTTAATTATATAGTGTTTTTAAATATGAAATATTTTGATGTATTTGTTTTACTATTTTTCTTATACTATCATTTAAATTTTTAAAACCTATAAATGAAATGTAATCAAAAATAACCTCATATATCTTGCAACAGCACCCTTGCATGTTATTAACATTTCTTCTATATATAGTGTATAGTAGAATCATGTTCTAACCTGAAACTGATGTTCAGCAAAACATTGTTCTGCTGCAGTAGTGATGTCCATAATGCAGCAGAATGACTTTTTGTTCTGCTGTACTACGGATGTCATAATGTTGGGTCCTCAAGCCATACTCCTTACAAAGGCATCAATGACAATAGCATTCCATTCCATTCATCAACAGTAAAAAAAAGAAACACATTTCAAAGCAGCACATAAAAGTGTCATCCACACATACTGCAGCACATTTTAATAATAAAATAAAGTGTGAAGGGGAGTGGGCACAGTTGGGCTGGAGGTGGTGGGTGGGGTTTCTAAACTGACTGTCAGCATAATGATTAGCCTTATTAACATAAGGATGGTGGTGAGGGGAGGAGGTTAAATTCGTCCATGACTCCATTGGTGGCCCGTGTTTAAACCAGCATAACTACAGATGAGCACATTATGCTTCAATTCAGCAGTGCACTAAACCCTCCTCTTAGCATTGCTCCTCCTGTTTTTTTTTTTTGGTTTCACATGAGGAGAAGGCTAGCTGCGGAGTGCCTGTGCACAAGTGGAGAGAGTTGCATTAATAAGCTGCATTTTTTTGTTTTCCCTCTTGTTTTTCACTGCCAATTCAATATGTATACATGTAAAACTGGTGTTATAAAGTAAACTGTTTGATTTTTATCACATGTAACCAAGTTTTTTGTGTTTCATTTCATCAGGAAAGTTACTATACACTATATAGGACAGTGTATATCTTCCCATTTGTAACAAGGACATTCTTTATCCTTGTGGTTGCTATGACAGCTGTTGAACCTCTCGAGCTTTGCTCTCAAGGTCCAGCAGCTGTCAAATTAATCACTCGGGTAAAGAATAGCCTTGTTATGAATGGGAATCCATACACTATTGTATATTTCTTCTACTTACTAAATTACTAGATTAGGTCAACAAAAACAAATAAATAATAAAATAACTTCTGTTACAAGTTATGTATGGTGGCAGGAAAAAAATATAGTTAGGGGTTATATATCAGCTGCCACAGCAGGACGAGGGTAAGGACAGAAAGATGGATAACATGATCAGGAAAGCAGCAGGGAAGGGGAATGTGGTGACAGTGGGGGAATTAAACCTGCTAAAGATAGTTTGTGGTGTTCTGATTGCTTCCTGCAATGGGATCCAGTTGCTCCTGGACACAGTACAGGAGGGGGTCCTACTCCAATGGGGGCATGAAGCAACCATGGAAGGTGCCATCTTAATCAGTGGGTTAGCAAACTCTACCTCTGCTCATTTGCCAAATATAATCAGGTTTCTTATAAATTCCTGCACTCTAGTGGTGTGCTACTGGTCTGTATCATATATGAAAACATTCATTGATGTCCAGTAACCCCCATCAGCTGCTCAAAAGAACCTGCATTTTTTTAAAGTGTATACTTTCTAACATCTTGTCACTCTGTGATTTTTCAAAGGTGTTTCTTGGTTTTCAGATGCCAGTTGATATTTGTGATGACCTCATCCACTGACAGCAAAGTGAACCCCATTAGATGGGAAACTCCTGCAACATTTTAAATTATAACTCGTTCATTTGAGCTGGAATTCTCACTGTTTCACTCTGTGATGCCTCACAAGTTTCCCCATGTTCACTTCTGTAAAGAGAACAGAATGTATAAACTCTGAAAAATTGCAGGCTCTATTGGGACGCTGGTAGGGAGTGCACTGACACTGATGATTGTTTTGAAATAGGCTGCAAACCAGTAGCACACCCCTAGATAATGCAGGAATTTATAAGAAATGTGATTACATTTGGTGGATTAGCATGGATAGAACTTGCTAACCCTCTGATGTGATTATTAAATGGGAGAGCTGTGGCCCTCTGTAAGTGAGCATGGGGAAGGTCGAGAGGAGTCTCACACAAAGAGAAGCAGTAAGGACTTTAGCTCAGGTGAGCGAGCTATAATTTAAAATGTTAAGAAAACCTACCCATCCATGGATTTCACCTTGCTGTCAGTGGATGAGCTCATCTCAAATATTAGTTGGCAGCTGAAAACTAAGAAACCCCTTTTGAAACTCTTGGGGTTACAAGATATAAGAAAGTATAAACTTTCAAAAAATGCAGGATCTTTGGAGCAGCTGGGGGGGGGGGTACAGTGGATGCAGATTATTGTTTTCTTTTAAGGAGCCATCCTGAACCTGGTGCTGAAAAATAGGGGAACATTGATATTATTTTAATTTTATTTGATAACCGGGTAATAAAGTGACTGGGCCACATGGCCCTTTTACAGGCTTGACCCAGTGAGGGTTGAAGGACTCTCAGCACATCTATACGTGAAACTTGAATTGACAAACTAAAAGCCAAAATACTATAAAATGCAAAAACATTGCATAAAAACAAAACATGAAATAGAGAACAAGACAGAACTAATGAGAATGACATTAATAAAGTTATGTCCAAATACATACAGGCTTGGAATGAAGCATTTTTATTTAAGAAATCTTAAACTGACATGGATTTTGAGCATCTTGGAACTCAACAGGCAAATCATTCCATATTTTTATTGCAATTTGTTTAAAAGATTTTTGATATTTGGTGGTTTTACAGATTACAACTGCCAAAAGAATTGAAATCAGAGACCGCAGTGTTCTTGTAACTGTTCTCTGTTGACAAAATTGTACAGAGGATAAAATTCTGTACAGTGAATTGCCTTGTATACAAAACAAGACATCTGCTGAATATCCTTGTTTTCCAGGGATAACCACCCCAGCCTGTTATACAGACTGCAGTGGTGTTCCATGGATTTTGCCCTAAGGGCAAATCTACATATTGAATTGTATAAAATATTTCTCTGTTGCCTAATTCTCTCTGCGACACCTCCCCAAACTAAACTACCATAGTCCCTGATTGGTATTAAATAGGCCATACCTTTGTTTAAAATGTTTTTATTATAATTTCCAGTAAGTGTAATCTGGTATCAGGTAACATGCATACGGTCCATCATCCAAGACAAAAGAGGGAAGAAAAGTACAGACCATTGATGAATCAGTTTCCAATGTAGAATGTACAGCTTACTGTTACCCCTCCAACCCCTACTCCCCAGACCCCTACCACCTCCCCTGGTCTGCCACCAGCAAGTAAAAAATATATATTTAAACTAGATTGTCTATGTTACTAAAAACATTAAGATATTACTAAATTGGGAGTGTAACTTCCCCGACGTTAATTATTTATTAGCAAAGTATAGAGAGATTCCATCTCTTTACATACTTTTGACATTTTAGCTAGCTTGATTATAATGAACTCTGCCTGTAAAGCGAACATTATATCATGAAACCATTCTAAATAAGTAGGGATAGCAGAGTCTTTCCACTTCCTTAATATCATTTTTGCTAAAGCCGAAATCAAGGCCATGTGCGCTCTCTAGTTACCTCGGTATTATGTATAATCCCCAATTATACATATTTCAATTCGGAAAAACCCAGATAAGTCCAACAGGGGATTCAGCTTACTCTCTATACTTCGCCAGAAAGTAGTTATTTTCTCACATGACCATAACATATGTATCGTGTCTGCACATTCCTGATGACATCTAGGACAGCAGCTGTTGTCTTGAAGACCAAATCGGTGTAATTTGAGAGGGGAATAATACAAATTATGGATTATGCGAAATTGCATATATCTATATTTATCCCATTTGAGATACTTATATAAATGCGTCCAAACATGAGACCAATCAATAGAGTTAACATTATCCCGAAGACTCTTATCCCAATACGTAGAACAGCCATTGTCCACAGATTCAGTGGATGATCTAAGGAAATTATATGAGAAGGATATTACATGGGATGAAGAAGTAGTATCCAAATATGGCATTAGTGTCTTAGAGAAAGAATCCTGCCACCTCATTATACCAAATGCTGCCGTAATAAGTGCACTAATTGCATATATTTAAAAATGGCAGTTTTGTCCCAGTGGAAACGAGCACAGCCTTCCTGAAAAGAGATAATTTGGTGGTCAAGCAAGAACTGGTCCACCTTCTCCAGACCTATCTGAGGCCAAAATGTCCGAGCTTTTATTGGTTTACCAGCTATTTGGAAATTAGGGTTGCCAAATAAGGGTTGTGTTATATCTTTCACACTATCTACTTTGAGGAAAGTGTTAAGTTGCTGCTGAGTCTGAACTAAAGAGAATAAGGGGGTATCACGCACATTCCTAGGAATTTTCCTTTGTGGAAGAAATGGTAAGGCCTCTGGCGCCCATCCCATATCCTGACAAAGATCTTGCTCTATCTTAAGCCAGGAAGGGTTTGGGTATAATATTGCCCTAGGCGAAGCCAATGTCAGTCGAGCTAAGTGTATAGCTAAGTAATAGATATAAAGTTAGGTACCTGTAAGCCACCCTCAGTTTTCCTCAAAGTAAGTTTCAAGTAGCTCTTCCTAGCTTTCTTATCTTGCCACATAAATTTATTTAGAATACCATGCAACCATTTAAACCAGGAATATGGTAGTGAAATTCAGCATTTGTGGATATAACAGTCGTGGTAATACATTCATTTTAATAACATTCAACGACTCAAGGGGTCAGTGGTAACTAGACCATCGTTTGAAATCTTCTATCAGGGTTTGAACCAGATTATCTAAATTGAGTTGCTTCATAATCTTGGGAGAAGGGTGGATATAAATACCGAGATATTTCAGTTTGCTCTGATTCCATTGCACACCCAGATGAGTCACCTCAGCCTTCATAGTATATTTATTTAAAGGTAAAATCTCAGTTTTTTGCCGTTTAACTTATAGTTTGAGAAAGCTTCAAATTGCGTTATTATTTGAAATGCCTTAGACAAGGAGTGCCCAGGATCAATAACATGTAATAGAAAATCATCAGCATATGCTGAGATCTTATATTCTTCTTGGCCTAATCGTATACCCTTGACCATTACAGAAGAATTAATCTTCCTAATGAGCGGCTCTAAATATAAATTAAATAAGTAGGGTGATAGGGGGCAACCTTGCCGTGTGCCCTGTGTCAGAGTAAACGGTCGAGACTTAACACCATTGCATTGTATTCTGGCCGATGGAGTAGTATATAGTATTTTAATCAATTTATAAATTCCTCCGGTATCGATATTTAGGAAGTAAAAAACAGGTATTCCCGACACTATCGAAAGCTTTTCCGCATCCAGGGATGCCAAAGCATAGAGGGGTGTCCATATCCCTGGATGCGGAAAGAAGATAAGCCAGTTTCCTAAGGTGGTCTGAGGAATGTCTGTTTCTTACAAAGCCCACTTGCTCGGGCTAATAAGATGTTCTCACACCTGGCAAGCCTTTGTCGATAGAATTTTGCCTAGAATTTTGAAATCTACATTAGTAAGGGAAATTGGCCTGTAGCTAGACATCCTAAGGGGGTCCCTGTTAGATTTTGGAATGAGAATTATGGTGGCCAGTGCTAATGAGGAGTCCGAGAGACCATTTTGAGAAATATAGTTAAATGTATCAAGCAATATGGGTGCTATGGTGTCCTTTAGAGCCTTATAGAAATTAGTAGTGAAGCCATCTGGCCCAGGTGATTTGTCACTTGTTAGATCATCTATAGCTTGACAGACTTCGGATAACCTCAAGGGGGTTTTCAGTAAATGTATCTGTGAATCAGTCAAGATAGGGAGTGCGATATCCTGAAGAAAGGAGTCCATTTGGTCCAATGGAATTGATTAGAAGGAGCTGTATAAAGCTCCTGATAATATTCTTGAAAGGCTCTGCAATATTTGATGGTGAATTAAGAAGAGTGCCTAAAAGGAGTATACCGAAGAATTATTCTTCCATCAATTGGTACGAAGTTAAAGCTAGTAATTTCCGGCTTTTCCCTTGATCAAATATCTAATCATCGAGCGGTAATCATAAACTCTGCTTTCTCAGCAAGTAAGTTATTGTATTGGTTTGAAGAGATTCCAATTTGACCCAATCCTCATCTGGGAGGTTGAGAGAGTGACTTTTCTAGCTCAGAGATCTGGTGTATTTTAAGGTCTATTTCTGCCCTTCATTGTTTATTACGCAAGGCTGATAAACTAATTATTTCGACCCTTAAGGCACACTTCAGGGAGCCCCATAGAGTATCTTTTTTGGACACGGATAATGCATTCTCTTTCATATATATTTCAATAAAAGATTGCAGTGTTTCTATAAGTTTAACCGAGTTTAAGATCCGGTTATTAAATCTCCAGGTCTGATATCCACAGATATTGTGGAATAAATCAACCTGGAGATAGACTAAGCGATGATCCGAAAAAGACTGAGATAAATATTGAACTTCGATAACCCCCAGGTTACAATCTACTGATAGAAAAAAAAAATCTATACGAGAGTAGGTATTGTGTGGAATTGAGTGAAATGAATATTCCCTTGCATCTGGGTTCGCGATCCACCAGGGATCTACTAAGCCCAGGGTAGAACTTAATTCATGTAGAGCTCCCTGACCAGGGGATAATCGTGGTCTAGGAGTCCCTGATCTGTCCAGTATATTTGAGAACACATTGTTCCAATCCCCCCCAATAGAATTGGTAGATTAGTCCAAGATGCCAATATGGCCGCCATAGAAGTGAAAAATTGTGGGTCGTCCGAGTTTGGACCATAGATCGAACCCAGTATTACTTCCGTATGAACCAACAGACCCCTTACAAATATATATCAACCCTCTGGATCCACCGTAGATTGTAATAATTGGAAGGGGATCCTACGGGCAATGATAATGGCCACCCCACTTCTTTTAGCTTCTTTTCCAGCAGCAAATACCTGCCCTACCCAGTTTCTACGTAAAAAAATTGACTGTGTTTGTTTGAGATGTGTCTCTTGAAGGAAGGCTATGTCAATCCATAAATTTTTAAGGTGAATTAAAATCTTAGAACTCTTAACGGGGGAGTGTGCTCCCTTAATGTTCCATGAACCATATCTCAGTCCCATTATATATTCCAGTTACATAGACTATAAATAACCAGATATCTTTACTAGCACAATAGCAGTGTGATGTAACATAGCATCGAACCCTGGTGGCAGACCGCCCACCCCAACATACATTACCCCATTTATTCCCATACCTTCCCCACTACATTGAGAATTAGTCCTGAACCCTGATAATGTGACAACATCCCCCCTTCCCCAAAATCATAAGAATATACGTATTTCCAATAACCTAGGTCGAAATCACTAGTCATATCTTCCCAAAGAACACAGAGACACTTGTCTGTACTAACTACTAAGTGTTTCAAAGTCTTAAGCAACCACAAATATAGTAGATATTTAAACCGTAGATCAGAAATGACTGTGATACCCTTTCCCATACAACTATAGCACATAATGCACTGTCAATGTGCCATTTTGCCAACCTATCTCCCCTCCCCACCAGAACTCTAAGCCTCACATAACAAAGCACTATTGATGGCCCAGTCACAACAAAAGCTTAAGGTATGAGCATGATCAGAGCATGCTATAGTAAACTGAGGCCTCAATAGTTGGACATCCAGATTATAAACCAGCACGATCCAGATAAGCTGATGTTATGCATCACATCAGCAAGTAAGTTATAAGCCCCATGATAGAGAAAGAGAAGAAGAAAACCGATGAGATTCATTATATGACATATGTCTCAAAATGAAAAAAAGGAAAGTACATAGATATTTTCCAAATTCCCAACAGTCATCTCCCCAGAACCCCTATAATTTAGAATATTTCCCCAAAATCATTTTAAGGTTAACAGGGAGATCATAACGAAGTAATTGTCCATAATCTGCAAGCATCCATAAGAGGAGAGAGAGATCAGTTCCAGAATAATATGAAAAGGGAAAGAAAAAAAAAAAAAGGTAACAGCAAAGTCCGCTGGCAATGAAACGAATATGTTCATCCTGTGATCCAAGTAGGCTTCATAGAGTACCAATAGACACCTTAAAAAAAAAAGGGGGAAGGGGGAAGGGGGAAGGGAGGGGAGAGACTGAAGGAAAAGTTAACAGTTCAATCAACCAGGCAGGGTGCCATGTCTTAAAGAAGAATCCGCTTCGGTCCAATACAAACTATATGGGTCCTGTAGTACATCTTGAAATAAAATTACAGGTTTCCACTGTTATAGAGTTTATCCACAGATGGCCTATGATGACTAACAGACGGAGTATCCTGTAGGATTTGTGGAGCATCGTCAGGTCCAATATGCAGTTAGGCCCAAAAAGTGGAAGTCTGTTACCAGTGATGTTATACAACGATTATTCCAGATCCCTTACACTCTTTTGATCTTATTTTCCATGGGGTTCTCTCAGCCGGATAATAGCCATGATCCAAAAAGAGATAAATTGTGAGTCCTTCATATTTGCTGACATAACTTTACTAGACCCTTGGCCCTGATTCACAATAATGTCGCAGAGGTCGCTGACCAATTATCATTGTTAGCATAAACGTAATTCAACATCGAACCTCTTGGCTATTAATTTGAGATATGAGCTGGTACATAACTGCTCGACGTTCAGCGTACTGCAAAAAGGTCAGGCAAGAGTGATTGTAACGCAGAAAGTGCATATTGGACATTTTCATAGTTGTGCCAACAACCAGATATCTTCACTGAAAGACGAGATGGGTACGTAACTCTATACTGAATCCCTGCAGCAATCAGTTTTGTAACAATAGGGTGGTATTCTGCCCGTCTCTGTCTGACAGTAATCGGTGAATCTCGCGTGAAAGCAAAGTTGTCGACCTTCCCACAGCACTTGTTGTGATCTTTGGCCTGCTTCAGGACATGCCATTTATCTTAGTAGTTCAAAAATTTAATTATAAGTGGCGAGGTGGCTTCCCACATCAGGCTTAGGGCGAGGGCAGCGCCCACTCAGTGACATATGTGGAATTGTTAGGGGATGGGCCAGCAACCTTAACAAGTAGCTTCTGGATAAATGTAATGGGCATTGCACCCTCAACCTCTTCCGGCAGGCCCATTATAATAATGTTGTTTCGTCTGTTTCTGCCCTCTAAGTCCTCCAGTTTGGCCTCCATTTTCTGTTGCTTGGTTCTAATATTCACTATATCACTTTTGGTGGTTTCTACCCATTTCTCTATCGAAATTATGTGAGTCAGGTTGTCTAAAGTTGCCCTTTTTGTGTCTGCCAAGTCATTTCTAATTGATTTTAGCTCCACAGCGAGTTCTTGCATAGCGGTTTTCAAAGGTTGTAGTTCCTCAATAAAACGTTTTTCCGTAAGTGGAGTATTAGGCTGCACATTTGAGGAGCCACTATTGGCTTTCTGTGAGGCCCCTGACTGAGATTTCGATCTCTTCGATCCCTTCTCTGGTGTGGATGGAGGCGTATGAGATGGGGGCGCCTGTCTCATCTCAGCTTCCATTGCGGCCTAGGCCGGAGCGCTTCCGAGCTAAAATACCCCAGTACTTCAGTAATACGTTTGTTTTCTTCCCAGGTAACGGTAAATAAGCAAATCGGGGCTTCCTGTACTGTTTACAGCAGTCGTTAGGCTAGAAAGTATAAGAAAAACTCAAGTAGAACTGCGATCTGGAGAGGAGGCGATCAGGCAAGTTGCTTCCACTACAGCGTCATCACGTGACTCACCAAATAGGCCATACCTATGGTCCTTCTTGCCTCATTGGTTAAATAATCCCTAACAGCATAAAGGGCTCCAATTTTTCTGTGCAATTGTTTAGTTACACTATCAATTTGGGCCTGAAAACCCATATGGCTGTCCAAAATCATGCCTAAATATCTAAACTCTGAAACAACCTCAATTTTAACGTCATCATTTGTCTTTATAATAAAAGGTTCCTGCAACTTTTAGAAATTTTGAGATGAGCAAACTAACATCGCCTTCGTTTTATTTTTGTTTAACACAAGGCGGTTACTTTTTAACCAACCTGTCAATTTATTGTACTCACTACCTAGATTTTGCTGGACCATATTGATGTTGTTATTTGAGATGTATAGCACTGCATCATCAGTGTATAAAACAATAGATGAATCTATACAAATGGACGGCAACTCATTTATATAAATTGAGAACAATAATGGTCCCAAAACTGAACCTTGGGGTACACCATACTCCACACTTCTTAAATCAGACATTGTTCCATTAATACGGACTTGCTGTGTTCTCCCAGTTAGATAACTGTGGAACCAGTGCACCACAGGGTCTCCAAAACCCCAGTCTCTGAGTTTAACCTCCATTAAGGGGTGGTCCATGAGACTGAAAGCCTTGGTCAGGTCCATAAACACCACTCCAACATATTTCCCCTCTTCCATACTAACTTGCAGATCATTCATGAACCTGACAAAGGCTGACATCATGCCACACCCCTCCCAAAATCCATGCTGCTCTGATGTCAGGAGGCCATATTCAGATGTTCCAATATTTGTTTATGCAACAGTCTTTCTTGTGTCTTACCAACCAAGGATAGTAGTGAAATAGGTTCCTAATTCACTGGTAAGTTTACTTGACTTCCTTTTTTTTTCCAATTCAAAGTTTATTAACATTTTTCATACAGAGGACAAATCTGCAAAACATTTACAGTACAAAACTGAGACATGATACAATGATAGATACATCCTCCCCCTCCTCCCCCTTCTCCCTCCCTCCTCCCTCCCCCACCCTATGACTATGCACGACAAAAGAATATAAAGAGAGACAGTAAATTTCTAATGATAACTTTTAGTTCAGGCAGGTTGTAAACAATAAGGGGCTTGCAAGGTGCCACAAATTTTTATATATCTTGCTGTCTTATACAGGCTTGCTATTGGTCTCTCTGTTCTGAGGTTAGCCAACAGTTCATGCAACCATTCAGTATAGGAAATTTCCTCATCATCCTTCCAATGCCTCAATACCAGTTTTTTAACAGACATTGCAATTAAGGCCATATGGAATTTATGGGCAAGGACCGGAATCCCTGAAAAGTCTCCCAGTAGGCAGACTTTTGCAGAAAACAAATCATTAAGACCTAAAAGGGGGTCTACTCTATGCTTGATGAGGAGTGCCCATAGAGGGGCCACCTTGTGGCAAGTCCAGAAAATATGGAGCAAGTTGCCTCCATCCTGTGTACATCTTATGCAAATGGTGGATGATACAATACCATATTTGGCTAACTTTTGTGGTGTGTAATATAAGTTGTGTAATATACAAAATTGCATAAGCCAGAGCCTATCCTGAGTAACAAATGTATGGCAACCTAGCCATAAAAGAAGCCAATCTATTGGCTCTTCTGGGAAGAGGAAGGACCAATAAGCAGATGGGTCAAAATGTTTTGGATAAATCCAAGCATACAAAGATCTAAACATTTTGGACACTGCATGAGGAAAACCGGCTAGAGGAACTAGTTCAGACTGGAATGCCAATCCAGGAAACTGCAGTCTTCACCAATAGGTGGCATAACTGGAAGATCTTGAAAAGCATAGACTTTGGAGTACTAGATTTAGCTATAATCTCAGGGGAGGAAAGCTAGGCCCCCTCCTCCGTTACAAAATATGTAAGAGAGTAGTCTTTTAACCGAGGGAGCCAGAGGGAGGAGATAACTTTGCCATCTATCTTGAGACTGGGGTTACCAACTAAAGGTTGTGCCAGGTCCAGTAAGTGATTATACTTCATGAAAGCACATAATTGAGAGTGCACTTTGATGGAAATAGCTATCGAGGAGGTACAAAGTTGCATGGGAAGACACTTTACCTTGCTGTATAACAGCACAGAGGGATAGAAGCTATGAGATATAATTTGAGCTGATTCTATGTTAAGCCAAATTGGGGAATATAAAAAGGGGTTTTGAGGATCCTCTGAGACTAGACACCTGAGATATTTACTAGCATGACTAGCGCAGTAATACAGACCAATGTGTGGGAGATGAAGGCCCCCCATGTCCTTTGGAGCTGCTTGTTTGTGAAACAGCAGTCATGGTCTTTTGCCAGCCCAGATAAAATCAGTAATGAGACTGTGCACTTTTTTGAACCAAGTAAAGGGGAAACATAAGTTTAATAGGTTAAGTGGGTAAAAGAGATGGGGAAAAACATTCATCTTAATCAGACTGATTTTGCCCCATAAAGAAAGAGGAAGCAGGGACCATCTTTTCAGGTCATGATTAAGTGTGAGAAGCAGTGAATCCAAATTTTTCTTCTGAAGATGAGTTGGGTTTCTTGACAGATCAATTCCCAAATATTTTGGAGAGTCATTTTCCCAAGACAGCCCCAAAGCCTTGACCTTCTGCTTTAGAACTTTATGATTAAGAGGAAATACAACTGTCTTTTTGACATTCGACTTATAGTGGGATAAACCACTGAATTCCTCAATAATCTCCAGCATAGAAGGGATAGATATGATAGGATGGGCCAACTGAAGCAGAAGGTCATCAGCATAAGCTGATACTTTGATTTTGTAATTTTGTATGGTAATATCTTGAATCCTGGGACAATTTACAAATCTACGTATGAGGGGTGCCAAATATAAGTTAAAAAGCAAAGGGAATATGGGGAAGCCCTGTCTCATGCCAGATTTTAGAGGGAACAGATTCAAGATTACCTCATTACTCAACACCTGAGCTGACAGAGATTTATAGAGGGCTCCTACCCATTTCTGGAATTCTGCAGGAAAGCCAAATGCAAATAAGGTACAGAATAGGAAATTCCAGTTGACCCTATCAAAGGCCTTCTTGACAGCCAGAGAAACCAGAGCTGCCAAATATTCTGCATCCCTGGACACCAAGAAGACATGAGCCAATGTGCACAAGTGGTCAATCAAGGACCTACCCTTCATAAATCCTTCCTGCTCTGGACCTATGAGGATAGGAAGAACTACATTTATATGATCAGCCAATAATTTAGATAGGATTTTGATATCTTGATTGAGAAGGGAAATTGATCTGTAACTAGTTACTATCTTGGGACATTACCAGATTTAGGTAAAAGAACAATCAGGGCCTCAAATAGACTTATCCATTTCAGAACCTGAAATAATATGTTGGTACAGGGGGAGAAACAAAGGAACCAATTGCTTTGCAAAAACTTTATAAAAATTAGGAGAAAACCATCTGATCCCAGAGCTTTCTCCGTGGGAAGCTCCTTAATTATTCTGAGTAGTTCAGCCTAAGAGCTGGGAGCTGTCAGAGAGAGCTGTTGTTCCTGCGAGAGAGAGAGAGAGAGAGAGAGAGAGAGAAGGCAGATGGAAATCTGCATAGTAGTTGTTTAAATTGTGTAGGAAAGGTGGATTTGGCATAGGACCATACAGTTGTTTATAATATGAATTAAATTCCCCTGCAATATCCACCGGGGAAGTTTTTAGAGAACCATCCTCTAAAGACCGAATGGCTGCAACAAACCTGGAGGACTCCTATTGTTTTTATCTTAAAGCAAGGAGACGGCCTGCCTTCTCCCCTTGGTCTGTGTAAGAGGCTTTAGTTTTTAAAACTGCAAATTCTGCCATCTCCCTTAGAAGCTCCATATAAGAATCTTTCAGTTTTATAAGTTCCTGTTTGGTCTGCTCGGTCATATACAGGGATAGCTTAGCCTCTTTGTTTCTAATTTGAGAGAGTAGAGCTAACATTTGACTTTCACTTTTTTCCTTACTTTTGGAGGCCAGAACCATCAGTAGGCTCCTTAGATAGGCTTTTAATGCATACCATTCTACAACAGGTTTACCTGTAGAATTATGATTAACTGAGACAAACTGTGTAATATGATCCATGATATACTAAATTACTCTTGAGTCCTTTAACAACTGATTATTAAGTTTCCAACATCTCCAACTTCTAGCGAGGAAGGAAAATGAGAGTTGACATGAAACCAAAGAGTGATCGGAAGGGGATCTGGATGGATTGATGAAAGAGTCCATCACCCCTGGCAGCAAGACATGTGAGATCATGATATAGTCAATTCTAGAAGAAGTACCATGTACTTGGGAAGTAAATGTATATAATCTCAAGGTGGGGTGAAGAACTCACCAAACATCACATAGGCCCACCTGGTCCACCATGTCCCTTAACGCTCTCTGAGCCGGAGAAAGGCCTTTAAACTTGTGACCTGTGTGGTCCATATTGGTGTCAAATGATAGGTTTAGGTATCCTCCCATAATTATTGAGATTGATAAGAATGGAACAAGTATGTTGACCAGCTGCATAAAAAAAACAGGTATTTCAGCCATATATACTGCCCAAGAGGATATCAGTAGTATGCAGTTTACCCCGGACAAACAAAAATCTACCTAAAGGATCCCTGATAACATTCCCAGGGATGAATGGGACTGACCTAGTTATCAATATCATTACCCCACAGCTTTGAGCATTCCCTTCTGCTGCGAAAACTTGTCCTAATTGCTGCCTTCTCAGCTTCATTGCCACTGGGATCAATAGATGGGACTCTTGTACGAAGGCAATGTCCACCTTCAGTAAGTGTAAATGCTTTAGAATTTTATATTGCTTCAGCTTTTGCCTTGCTTCCTTAACATTCCATGTGGCAAAAACTAGATCCCTAGCCATAGATCCTTAACAGTTGGGACTGTACACCCCCTGATGAGTTCAAACAAGCTCCTGCCTTCGTAACCTTATTTTTGGCTTTTTTCATGCAACTCCCCTTCCTTTCCCTTACCAACCCCATACCCCATGCCCAAATCTCGAACCACCATAACCAAAAAAATTCCAGGTAATTCAAAGCTCCCCAGCCCTCTCTTCCCACCCTACTGATTCGAACTGCGCTCTGTAGTGCACCACTTCACTACTGCCACCCCTCCTGCCACCCTAGACCAACTATCTAAACTCAAAATGTAACTAAGAACACAATAGTCTCTGGTATACTATACAAAAGGCAAAAAATTGTAACATTTAACAAAGCTAATTCCTTGATTGGCCAGCCTTTAGAACTATCTTACCCATACTTTAATCCTATTGAAACCTTAACAGAATAACTTTAACAATGATTACTACGGTCTGACTGATTCCAAAAAGGAAAAGGAAAGGCTTGTGAAAATAACTCTGAACCCTATTGATGCCCATCCCAAGTATCTTTTATAAGGGAATTTTGGAAAACTTTAGGGGGAACCCATTAATCAAAACTCTGTTCATGGGTTACACATTTGAAAGGGCAATACAACGCAAACATCATACTAAACAGAGAAATCACTACAATTAAGGAAAGAAAGAAAAAATCCACAAAGAAAAAGATAAGTCATTAGTCCTGCCCCCTTCTCCAGGGGTCTGTGTGCACTGAGTTCAAAACTAAACCTCCTAAATGAGTCACCATTCTTAGGGCTATCATCAGCCAATCAATCAATCAAGCAATCAAAATCTTTATTTATCCAGGCGAACATCATTGAGCAGAGCTCTTTTACAGGATGGACCTGGTTAGAACAGGGTCGGGTAACATCCATCATAAAAACAAATAAATACATGTAAATAACTATATAAACACAAACACAATGGTGCAGTAATAGGGGAGTCAAATGATAAAAGGAAGACAAGGCAAGCTATAACACAGGAGGATTCAAATACAAGGGGGCAGGTCCACCATTGAACCATGCAACTGTAAATAAACAATGTTCTCTGTATAGAAGTACCAGTTAGTTCATTTACCAGGGGCAGTCACTAGTACTAGCCATGAAAATGGCTTGGAGAACCACCAACTGATGGCAGATGGGGTACCAGGAGGGGTATGTAATATGTAAGTGAAGGATAAACATTGTGAGAAGTGAGTCCCAAGGATAGGTCGGTAGAACTGATGTGGCGGTAGGGGCCTATGGGGAGAGGGAAAGGGGAGTTAGGACTTTTATAGTATGATTGTGTGTAGATTGTGGATGAGTGCAGTATAGAGTTGTGAAAAGAAGACTGGAGAAAGCGGGAAGATAGACCAGTATCAAAGGGAGGACAGAGACATCAAGGTGTTACATGAAAGCATGATGACAGACCAGGGCCAAGGAAGAGACAATCACTAGAAATAATTTGTTCATGGTTAAATAGTACAGGTTAGCATGATGACAATTCATGGTCATAGGAAACAATTGCACTGATCATTTCTGAGACATGAATATAAGAGCTTGAAAGATGAGATGCCAATGGGTGACCTCAGTTTCAGTTTTTTTAGTAATTTATTCCACAAGGAGGACAGTGTAAAGCTTATAGCAGCCCTGCCAAAGAGAGAGAGAGAGAGAGAGTTAACTTTGGGAACCATCAGTAGGAGAGATTTGAAACTTCTCAGGGCATCATTGCCTATTGGTTTTATAGGAAGACAGTCTGTTATGTATTGGGGCAGTTTTTTGGAGATGGCTCTCAGGGTCCATAAGGCTGCATTTTTATCAAGCCTGAATTGAAGAGAACTCCACCCCACTGATTGATATAAGGAGCAGTGGTGAGTGGAATAAGGCATGCCTGTGATGAACCTCAAAGCTCTATGATGTAACGTGTCAAGTTTGGTGAAGTAGGAAATGGGACAGTGACTGTAGAGGATGTCAGCATAATCTAACAAGGATAGAAAGGTTGATTGTACCAGCTGTAGTTTGGCATCTCTGGTTAAGAAGCGGGCTATCCTAAAAAACAGGCCAAGTCTCTGTCGTAACTTTTTGAGTAATTCTTCAATGTGTTCTATAAAGGAGAGCCTATGGTCCAGCCATACTCCCAGGTATTTGAATTTAGGGACAAATTCCAACTTCTCGCCAAGAATTGTAGTAATCTGCGGCACAGGATCTGAAAAGGCTGAATTTATCATTTGGGCAGAGGGAGAAAAGAGCATTGCTTTTGTTTTCTTGGCGTTAAGTAACAGTTTTTTGTTTAGGAGTTGGTGTTACAGCAGGTTGAACTCAGATTGAAGGTCATTACATACAGATTGTAATGATGGGCAGCTTACGTAAAGAACTGTGTCATCTGCAAACAGATGAATGTTGGCCTTAGTTATGCTTTCATCAGTATTGTTGATGTATATTGTAAATAAGATCAGTCCTAAGATAGAACCCTGAGGAACACCTCTTAGGAGAGGTTTGAGAGTTGAGAGATCTCCTTCCGCTTTCACCTGCTGAAAATGATCAAAGAGGTAGTTGTTGAACCACTGTAAAGATAATGGGTCAGCACCTAGTGAGGTCAGGGAAGAGAGTAACAGAGAATGGTCGACAGTGTTGAAGGCCTTGCTCAGGTCCAAGAATACGGTGCAGGTGTAATTCCTGTTGTCTAGCTCTCTTTGCCAGTCATTAGTCACTTTGGCAAGTGCTGTGATGGTGCTATGTTTAGCTCTAAACCCTAACTGGACTGGATTAAGCAGGTTATTAGCTTCTAGATACTGCCTCAGCTGGTTACTTACGACTTTTTCTAGTAATATTGCAAGACCGGGAGAATCGAAATTGGTATGTAATTATTTGGATCACAGGGATTTCAGGATTTGGACAGGGGTGTGATGTGCACTGTTTTCCATATTGAAGGAATGGATCCTTGAGTTAATGATAGGTTAAATAAATGGACTATGGGCATGGCTAACACGTGGATGGACAACTTCAAGAAATATGGGTCGAGGGTATCCGCACCAGAACTTTTTTTTACATCCAGTTTTAACAATAGGTCTTCAACTTCTTTCAGAGTAGTAGGACGCAAGGAGAAGACTGAATTGGTGACGCTAGGATCTGCACCTTGATTATCCACCTGAGAGTGTATCAGAGTCACAGGGGAACTGTCAAAGTCTAAACCTGCAGTCGCAAAGTGAGTACTGAAGGCATCCAGAACTTTCAGTCTGTCACTAATGGTGTTATTGTTTAAGGAGATTTCATCAGGTAGTGAGCCATCGGACGTGTGATCAGACAAGTCCTTGATGGTTTTCCAAAATTTTGTAGGATTTTTGGAGGCAGAGAGAAATTCAAAATGATAGTATGGAGCTTTTGTATCTCTAACCATTCTAGTACATGAGTTTCGTGCCCTTTTGAACTTGCACCAGTCCACAGCAGACTGGGTTTTGTGTGTTTTTTTCCATAGGTTATGTCTTTCAGTCAGTGCAGATTTTAATAATGGTGTGAACCATCTACATGCATTTTTTGCTATTCGCACCTTAACTAAAGGGGCATATTTATTTAGGGCATCTATGATCATTTTGCTGACTATGTCGAATGCTGATTGCATGTTTTTTGCCAAATCAAACTCTTGCCAATACAAGGAGTGTTTCAGTTTGTTTATGTAGGCAGTGAGATCAAAGTTCCTTTTAGATCTGTTGGCAGCAAACTTTGGCGAAGTAGTAGGTTTGTTGTTTGATCTTATGCAAGCAATAAATGAGTGATCACTGATATCACTGAAGAAGGTGTTGGCAAAGGAGAAGAGATGTGGTTTATTCACAAGGATAACGTCTAGCAGGGAGCTGTTATCCATGTTCTTTTTATTTACTCGTGTTGGTTCGACAATGAGTTGCGATAATCCATGGGTGTCACAGAAAGCTATGATAGGAGCAGTGGTTTTAGATAGCCAGTCTAAATTAAGATCCCCAAGAATAATTATTTCTGAGGATTGTTGTTCGATGATAGTACTCAGATGAGGTAACAATTGTAGATCAGCAGAAGGAGGTCTATAGCATCCTATGATGCATAATGTTGAAGTGTGTGAGATGGTGACTTGAAGATACAGACATTCATAAGCATTTGCAACAGATAAAGCACTCACACAGGATACTGTATACCTATCCTTGACATAGATGACAACCCCTCCACCCCTGGAGTGTCTGTCTGCTCTAAATAGTAAATAGTTAGGGATATTGACTTCCCTGTCAGAGGTGGCCGGTCTAAGCCATGTTTCTGAAACCACTAGGATGTCTGGTCGAGTATGGAGGACCCAGGCCTGGATCATGGAGAACTTTTTTAACAGACTGCATACATTAATGTGGAGGAAACTCATGCCTTTTAGTGTGGCAAGGTCAGAGGGCAATGTGATTGCAGCTGGTGGCCCCAGATTGAGCTCCACATTTCCTGAACACAGGAGAAGAAGGAGTAAAAGTTTTCTTTGAGTGGCAATAGTAAGCTTCATGCTGGTAACCCCTTTATGTTGTTGTGGGCCATCATCCTGGGGAGGCGCGCCCCAACATTTTTTGATCTTCCCACTAAGGGTGGCAGAGATGAGTACTCTGACTGCTATCTGTAGATGTGACACCTCTATGATGTTGACAGAAGTCATAAACTGAGGTGGTAATTCATTTTGTGTACCAGTGTTAAAGGTAATATGAAAATAGTGTTGAAGAATTGGGGAGTTGAAAAGGCATATATCCACGTAGGGACAGGAACTAGTTACAGAGCAGGTCAGATTAGTATCCACAGTAATAAAGGCTTGAGTTGGCATATATTGGGCATGTGATATGAGATAGAAGAAGGACCAGAACAGGATCCATGATTTGACACACATAGTGGAATAAGGATGGTGGAGGAGCTAGAGAGGAGTGAGCTAGAAAGCCGGGGTGGGGTTTATGTGTATTTAATCAGGACTGGGGGGGTGGGTGAAAAAATTGGCAGCTAGAGCTCCCTTCCTGGAGGTAACAGTCCCTGAGGGCAAGTCCGTACCCGCGTTTCTGTGAGGGGCTGATGGCTTCAGACCTGGACTGTGGGTGGCAGTCTGGCAGGTTGAGTTCATCAGACAACCACGGCTGTGGATCTCAGACTACCTGGAAGGAGAAGGCAGAAGAGAATTAAATAAAAAGTCAGAGGGGGTGGGGTTGCTCATGGAGCTAAAAAGAAATGCAGACTGGCTTAAATGGGGGGGGGGTGTTGCAGACCAAGATATTAGGCAAGGTGCCTCCAAGTCTGAGTGAGCAATAATAACAGGGCTATTTAAAACACAATACTGACGTAAAAAGGTGAAGGGGAAGGGTTTCAAAGCCCTGAGCTGAGATCACTACTGGTCTTATGAGGAACACAAGACAGGCATTTACATTAAATCAGAAAACGTCAGCTATAAAATACAAACAAGACAGTTTTTACAGAAAACATAATCTAGCACAGTCTAATCAAACATTAACATCAGAAGCTGAAGCAAAAAGCTCTGTACTCCCTCTAGTGTCGAGGGCCATGTATTGCCACATAGTGAACTTGCCATTAAATCCACACAAAAGTGTGTACTTCCAAGAAGAATTAACAAAACCAGTCAGTTCAGATCCCGGTCGCTCATGAAAGGATTCTCTTCCAGCAATATGTATCCGGGAGGCACTGTAATGTTTACTTATACAACTGTTCCATGCACTTTAAACCTCAGGTGCTTTAACTTTACTGAGGGTGTTGCTTCAGTATCAGAACGAGAGGTTCATCTGTGCAGGGGAATATGAGATACCAAGTAATGATAGTAACAAATAAATTAACTCACAATGCCAGTAAATCCCGAAAGTCAGTTAGACTCCTTCAGTCTCTGCAGTGAACCATCTTCACCCAGGTACCCAGGTCAAGGATCTCTAAATAGGTCCAGGATGGTGGATTTAAGGCCTGTAGATGCTGCTTCTGGATCCTCATATGATACCTAGCTGCTAGCAATCAGATCTTGGAGTTGCGCAGGGTAATTCATCCTGAATTTAAACCCGGGCAGCAATGAGTTTAGAAACTAGTGGGTGGAAGGCAGCCCTTCTTTGTCTCACCATAACCAGTAAATCTTGGGCCACTCCCACTTTTGTACCTTCCCATCTCACCTCCTGTAGCTCTTTGACTTTAAAAAGAAATTGCTGGCACTCCAAAAAATTCAGACAGCAGAAAATTAAGGGATGTGGGGGGGCCCCCGCCGGTGGTACCGGGCGGAGGGCACGATGTGCCCATTCTATGACATATTTAGGCCCAAATGGCAAGGGGCCTACAATTTTTTCGACCAGTTTCTGCACAAAAAGTATAGTGTCTAGTCCCTCTTCTTTCTCTGGTAGACCTATGAGGACCGCATTGTTCCTGCGGCTGTGGCCCTCTAGGTCTTCTACTTTTAATTCCAATCTGGCCATTCTCTGGCGAGTAGCTACCAGCTCAGGATCTATTTTCTCTGCACATTTCTCCAATGAGCAGATCCAAACCTCATTGTCCAAGGTACATTGGGAAATGTCTTCCATTGCCTGTCTAAGGAATCTCAACTTGAAGGTAATAGTGCGCAGTTCCTCCTTAAATGGTTTAAATTCTTCTAAGAAATGAGTTAACATTAGTGGCTCCTGATCGGAGGAGAGTTTTACTGCTGTCGGCATCTCCGCAATACTGGAGGCCCTAAGTTTCTTTGGGGCCTTCTTCAGCATGACTGGAGGAGTGTATTTTGCCAGATCTTTCCACATTTCAGCCCCCCTGGAGCCTCAGATCAACTTCAAAGTAAGGCAGGCACTGTTATCTTTCCACCAGAGTAGCTTGGGAATCTTCTAGATTGGTTTAGTAGCCAAAAATGAATGTGTAGATAGCCGGGTGGCTGGAGAGGTGATTAGGGGCTGCTAGATGGCATGCTGCATCACATGGTCTCCCTACTTGACCTCCTTTAAAAATAGGTGAGACCATAGCATTCTTCCTCATATCTGGAACTGTAAATTAAAGATTATTGACTATTATCTGCAAAAGGTATGAAATTTCCCTCTCAGCAAGTTTTAATATTTTAGGGTCTATCATAGCAGGCCCTTATCCTTTAGATTCATCAGTTCTAATTAATTCAGAATAAACCTCCTCCCAAGATATTTCCTCAAAATAAAATTTAGGTACTGGCGTTATAGGACTAGGATGTTCACACTTACAAGGTCCACCAAACTCCTGGACATATTTAAGCAAGCTAGTAAACCTATCATTAAGGTAATCAGCCATGTCTTTGTTATCTGTCAACTCCTGATCATTTTTCAACATGCCTGTTATATTTCTATTTAACCTAGGGATGACCAAGCTGTTTACAGTATGTTCTGTCAGAATTTTCTTTTATTATGAAAGCTGATAACTTGTTCTTTTTTTATAGAACTCTACTTTGGCCCTTTTGACTTCCCTTTTATATTCATTTCTCAACTGTCTAAAATGATTCCAGTCTCTATTAAGTCGGATTTTTTTTAATGTCATGCAAGCATTATCTCTATCCTTCATAAGGTTAAGTAGTCTCTTATTAATCCATTTGTTACAAGCCCCCCTTAATCACTTTTTAGTTATTGGTGACTTTTTATTAATAACTGATACCAGCTCCATCTAGAATAACTCAACCGCCTTGTTTACATCCCCAGTATTTAACAGCTGATGCCAATTTATCTGAGACAAATCCAGTTTATCTGACAGTAAGATCTCATTTAAAGCTCTATTTTCCACTTTCCTAAATCTACCCTTAGATCTTTTGTTACTCCAGATATAATAAGTAGGAAGATGATCACTAATTGCATTTGTAAAAACGCCACAGGGGCTACTATTCAGTACATTATTAACTAAGACTCAGTCACTTAGAGAAAACTGCTTTGTATTAGGATAAAATCTCATTCCCTGAATTAGTATTTGTTCCAAGTTAACTTTTAGTAATGATTTCCTGTATTTGGTCACCTCCTGCCCAAACCAATTTAAATTTAAATCACTCATAATTACCAGCTTTTTATTTTTAAAGGTTTCAATCAGGTCTATTAGATCTTCCAGGCCTTGTAATTTAGAATTTGGAGGATTATAAACACATCCTACTATTAGTTTCTTAGTTTTCCCTAAAATCAGTTCAAGGAATAAACATTCACAACCAGATGCTAAAGGTGTAGTATGTACAGAAGTTCCTTAACATCAAGATGCTCCTTATAATAAATAACAAGGCCTCCACCCTTTTTACCCAGGCGATCCTTACGTAACTGATTATATCCAGCTATAAACAACAGGCCATCATCAATTTTGGGTTTCAACCATGACTCCGTGATTAACATCACTTCAGGATCATGAGCCGAAATCCATGCTTCCAGTTCATGTTCTTTTGGTAACAGGATACACGTTTAAGTGTGCCAGTTTTAATCCAGGCATATTAAACCATTTTTCACATACTCCATCTTGTGAAGGACCTGGGTTCATCTCTGCATCACCTGGTTCACAACATTTTTTTTTTAAATCAGGCATGCTGGGTTTGTGTAGATATCAAACAAATACAGGTGAGCACCCAGACTTCTAGTTTCTCATTTTTTTAGAAGTCTGAGGGCCACCAGTCTCACATCTATATGGTTAATATACAACGGATCCACTTTTAAACTGTTGTCATAATTACCATTTTTTCCACCCAATCAAGTTTCTGTATGAAAGAATCTAGCATACAGAAAGCAGCTGCATATAAAAGAAAACAAACAATACCTTTGTTCTGTATTGTTATACAAATTAATAACCTACACCTTAAAGTGTAAATTAGGTGACAGGAAAATGAAGATATTAATTATATAACTGCAAATTAACTTGAAGATAAATTAGGTAATTAAAAACAGGTGTACCAGAGTAGATTGTGGAAAATTGTATTTAAGCACAGTAAGTTCAAAACCTTGTAATTCTTTAACCTATCTAATCTCTATAATACACACCCAGGGGTTTATAGGATAATATCATTAAATCAAAACAAACTCCTTGATGAGCATAATAAAGTGAAACTTTAAAACTCATTTAGTATTCTTGGCAAAAACCTAAAAAATGTGCAAACAATAAATTGTGTAAACACTTTATTTTATACCTTTAAATTACTTAATACTCGGTTTCGAGCCAATGTTTCCAGACACCGACCTCTAAAAGAAACAATAGCCCTTCAGATACACTTTAACCTAAGTTTATAAATATGTCTGCTCTGTGACTGAGTGGCACTTGTACCATTCACTCTGCTTGTGCCACAAGTGGCACGAGCCTTTTATGCGTGTCTGCCCCTCCTCCTCTGCTGACACTGCAGCAGCTGGTCTCCTCCACCCCAATGTAGATTTCTCTTGGAGTAAAAAGTTCATCAGCATCCGGGGCACATGTTATTAGCAGACAGGTAGGGACTAAAAGCAGAAGGGGAACATTGGCACAGTTCACAAAAGTGCTGGCTTACAGAGTTCCAGTGTAGAAAACAGCAACAAGCGTTACAGAAGTGGTGGAAGTGACGTGAGCGATTAGGGTGTAGAAACCAATGAGAAGCAGAATCCATGAGTCAGTGTGGTTCTGCAGAGATATGGGGAACAAAATCCTAATCACTAAGTCACATGTACTGGATTTTTGGAAGGCTGACTACAACAGGATGGGCGAGATACTAAAAGAGAAACTAGCTGGCCTCAGGGAGCACTTGGATGTATATCAGAAATGCCATGATCAAGGATTTTATTTTTATTTTATTTTATTAGACTCTAGGATTACAACCTTTGAGCTGGAAGGTTATTTACAAAAGTTCCACATTGATTTAAAACAAGCAATGAACTAAAAGAACAAGCACAACATCAGAATTACATCATTGGGTTACATCAGAATTACAATAAGTACAATAATATGTGATTAGAAGGTGAATAACTGTGAGTTGCGTATATACAGAAGAGGCATTAACTAGGCTTTAAGTATTGAGAATGAGGAGGAAAAGTAAGAAGGTTCTGAGCAGGGAACTGAGACTCCACAATTCCCTTTGTAATGGGGTATGTGGGGTGAGGAGTGGGTTGGAGACCTGAGAAGTAGTTGATAAGGGGAAGGGCAGGGAGGAAAAGGATAGTAGAGGAGCAGAAGTGGGGGTGAAGGGGAAGAGGAGGTGGAGAAGGAAGGGTAGAGACAGGGGAGGACAGGGGACATGAGAGAGGCAGAGGGTGAGAGGACTGGGGCAGGTTGGGGACAATTAAGTGCAAGGAAGATCTCAGCTGTATCCAAGAGGTCACATTGGTTTAACATGGAGGTGGATGGGGCAGTCAAGAAGGTATAAGATGTCCCAGAAGGAGGTAGACAGGGAAACCTACAGTACATGGAAAGGCGAGAGACAGACTGGGAATGGGGGGTCAGACAAGCAAAAGCAGAGAAGGAACTGCAAATTGTGGAGGGGTTCAAGGAAGGGGACAAGGCCTTCATCAGATATGTTAGGCAAAATGGGCTACAAAAGAAGCCATAGTTAAATTTAAGAAGGGGGAATGGTGGGTGGAAGGCAGGAAGGATAAAGCAGAGGTATTGAATGAATACTTCTTTACTAAAGAGAAAGATGGACAGGTGCAACAAGGGAGGATGGGCAGGGGAAGGGATGGAAGTGGATGTAGTAGTGGAAAGGATCATGGTGGATAATGTCATGAAGGGACTCGGTACGCTAAAGGTGAACAAATCCATGGGATTGGATGGCATGCACACCCGAGTATTGAGTGAACTGGCAGCATAACTGGAATGCCTCTAGGTGGACCTGTTCATACCAGTGTGGTGCCACTGGAGTGGAACAGCACATGTAGTACTGCTGTATAAGAGCCTGCCTACAGACAGCCCATGAAACTACTGTCTGTCAGTTTAACATCTGTAGTGGACAAGCTGATGGAGACCTTCCTTTTTCTTTTCAATTTATTTTTTATTGAGGTTTTACATTATAAAGCACACTTTATTACAACATTCCAATGATGCCTGTATAATTCTTTGAACCTAGCCAGAACATTAGTTCCTTGGATTGCAGACTAAGCTCCAAGTACAGAGAAACAATGTCTATGGATAAGAAGTTGGAGACACCACAGTAACAATCAAGTAGAGTCTCAGAGTAAGGCAACAAGAGTGCGCACGTGGACTAGGTGGTGCTACAGGAACCACACGAAAATACTGCAATGAGTTCCTAGCACACACAGAAGCCAAAGTAGGATGCCACACTCAATAGTAATGATTTAAATTTTATTACAAAAAATGACCGACAAAGTACCTGACATTTTTCGGATTCCTCCTTTCTCAAAGAGCCTTGAGAAAGGAAGAATCTTCTAAACATGTCGGCCACTTTCCATAGGCCATTTAACAATAATAATAATAATCGTTGCTATTGAGTGTAGCATCTACACATACTTCTGTGTGCTAGGAACTTATTGCAGTAGAGTCTCAGAGTCCCTTTTCTCAGCCTGGTTACAGGGTTGGAGCCCTCTAACATATCATTACCTCGATAGATAAAGTACTCAACTATTAACTTGATTAAAAAATCCAGTACAAATAATAAATGTATCAATATAGATATAAAAAGAAAAGAATCTAATACATAACAGACATGACAGAATGGTGATTGAAAAGAGTTCCCAAACCATAAAATAAACCTGGCCACAGGGTGAGGCCATGCTGAATGGGGGGGGGTAACAGCCTTCCTTACTTTGAGATCAAATACAATCCCTCTAAAGTATTATAAGGTGTGTATGGAATATACCCCCAAAATAACACAGACAGGAAGAGGATCAGGAGATGTAAGGCTCCCAGACTTTCTCATAGAGTGCCATTTTATCTGCTGCTATAAAAGATAAATGCTGTAAGCTAGCTAATTTATGGATACAGCCCTCCAATTCATCCATGGAAGGCACAGTTTCTGACCTCCATTTTCTATACGCTAGCCATTTGGCTTCTATAATAGCTGACGTAAACCATAGGTGGAGGGATTTTTGTTGTACAGGAAGTTTATTAGCATTACCCAGGACCATAAGGGATGCGTCCATAGTGAACACTGCAGCACATCCAACACCCTGGCCTGTAGCTGGCTCCACCAGCCTGTCAACTTAGGAGTAGACCAAAGGATATGTAGCAATGTACCTTCTTACTGGTGAGATCTCCAGCAATCAGAATGAGGTACCAAAGTAATTTTCTTTAACTGAGCAGGTGTTCTGTACCAGTGAAGCAAAGTTTTTAGTTGCATAAGCCTCCCCCATGTCCCTGCATGATCCATAGGCATTAGAGCAACAACAGTCCCACTCCTCCTCTGCTATATGATAACCAAGCTGTTCTTCCCATCAAGCTTTGTGTTCATCAGTGGAAGGGGTATATTCATGGATGGAGACCTTCCTGAAAGAATGGTTGGTTAAATTTCTTAAGGCTAATGGTCTTCAGGATGAGAGACAGCATGGGTTTATTGCAGGGAGGTTGTGCCAGACCAACTACATCAACTTCTTTGACTGGCTGACAAAGACTGCTAACGGGCAGGCAGTAATCATACTGTACTTAGATTTCAGTAAAGCCTTTGGCTCTGAAGAGGAAAAGGATCTGGGGAGCGCTAGAACCAGCAACATTAAGCAGTTCTATACAGTGCAAAATGCAGCAGCCAAGGCAAACAGGATGCTGGGGTGCATAGCTAGGGAGTACGCAAGTAGAAGGAAGGAGGTGATCCTGCTGCTGTACAGATCCATGGTGTGACCACACCTGGAGTCCTTACCAGAGAAAGGATATTAATCATCTGGAGGCATTAGAGAGCAGGGCAAGGAAGATGATTCAGGGTCAGCAGGGCAGCCTGTACAAAGACAGACTGAGAAGCCTAAATATGTACTTGCTGGAGGATGGAAGAGAGGGGAGGTCATGATTGAAACCTTTAAGTACTTTAAAGGTGTAACCAAGGTGGATCTTGGGAAATGCTTTATCTTAAATGACAACAGGAAAACAAGGGAACACAACTGCAAACTTGCAAGGGGGGGTTCAAGAAAGAGAGACACTTCTTTACAGAATGGGTGGTGCCAAGGTGAAATGAACTGCTGGCATAGGATATTAATCACAAGATGGTCAGCAGATTCAAATTGGGGTGGGACAAGGTCAAGGAGAAAATTAGAATTAAAGGGGAGGGGTAAGACCCACTGTAAAAAATTGTAAAACGGGGTCTGCATCAAGCAGACTTGATAGATCGTATGACCTTCTTCTGCTGGTAGATTTGTACATTTGTGTGTTTGCATACAACCTATTATTCAAATAACATTTTACTGTTAGAGATGACTGGAGATGGAGTAGGGTCTGCAATGGCACAGTAGGTAGGGAAAACTAAGCAGACTAGGTGGGCCAAGAGGTTCTTATCGGCTGACAACTTCTATGTTTCTACATTTCTGCACAACAAAATACCAAAAGCAGCCCTTGTTGGCTTTAACCAGCTCTTGTTTATTTTACCATTGATTTACTAGGATAGCTCATATAAGATGCAATACCATATTTCTTCTATTAGAAGATGTGGCTCTATTAACATACAGCTATTTTCAGCCATAGCTTCTGTTCGAGGGTGGCTAGTATTACAGGGCAGCTTGTATTTAATTGCCACCCTTGTCTGCTATATCATATCCACAGTTAGGAATCATAGCCAAAGCAGCAACCCCTACCCATCTCCCTACCCTGCTCCCAGTATGGTAAATCACCTGCCTGCCTATCATCAACTCGCCTACCTGATCCTCTCACTCACCCACCTACCTACCTGATTATCCTGCCTTATCATCTGCCATTTCTGTTGGATATGTGCTGGCATAGCAGCTTGGCATGGTACATTTCAACTCACTGCTGGGACAGATTGCTGCTGCCTACATGTCCTCAGCCCTACTAGAGAAAATGGATACTATTTTTTTAACACTGGTGCTACTACAAAAATATTCAGCGCTCACTGGCAGATGGTGGGCATGTTAAGATGCAGCATCTAAAAACAGATCTCCTTTAGGTACAACAAGCAGTGCTCTGGTGCCTCTCATTTCCTCCTCGCTATGGAACATGTTTAATTTAACTTGAGTGAGCTGTCTTGTTAAAATATAGCTACCTATCCGATAAGTCTAAATATGTGAAATTCAACTCCACCCTCTCCACCCTCTCCGACAAGACTACAATCAGCACTGGTGTTCATCAAGGGTCCATCTTAGGCCCCCTGCTTTTTACTATCTTCATAAATAGTATTACCAAAAATCTCCTCAGCACCTCCTCCCTACAATATGCTGATGACATTGTCCTGTACTGCAGTTCAAATAACATCAAGGACATAAACACTAAACTCTCCAGTGATTATCAGCTCTTACAACAATGACTTGTAAAACACAAACTAGTACTAAACACACCAAAGACCCACGCCAAGTTATTTGGCTCCTGCCTCAAGCTGAAACACTCCCAAATACACTTTAATGTTTCCTCCCTTGACAGCTCCTCTGTTGGAGTGGTAAACTCTTTCAAGTATCTTGGGGTCACCCTTGACTCACCCCTGAGTTTTGACCTCCACATTCATACTATTTGTAAGCAGGTACACTCCAAACTAGGGATTGCTTACCGAACAAGCTATGCGCTCAAACCTTCTGCTAGACTTGCTATAGCCCGTGGAATATTCCTTCCTTCTCTCACTTATAGGGTTGCTACGTATGCCTCTACCAGCAATTCTAGTCTCCGAAAGTGGGATGTTACTCACAATAACATCTGCTGCTTTGCATCTAGCTCCCCCCCGGCTCAAACATCACTCGGATCTAGGATGGCTTCCACCACAGGAACAAAGGTCCTACGTGCTTGGGACCATTACCAATAACATTATCTGATCTCGTATCCCAAACTCACTTGCCTGTCTCCTCCCCTACCAGAAAACAAACTATGTGTTGCACTCCGCAATAAATATCCCTGTCATCGTCCCGAGACATCGCACAAATAAAGGTGGCCGTGCCTTTGCCTGCCATGCTCCAAAATTTTGGAACTCACTTCTTGTAACCCTACGCCAATCTGTATCTCACAACTCCTTTAAGAAAGAGCTTCAATAATATCTCCTCTCCTCCTACACATGCTCCTGCTTCAAACCACCCTAGTCCACACCCTCAAATCCTACCCTCCACTTGTTGTAATTTAAGGAGCCTAGGGCCTACCCCTGTTCAATGTAACTCTACTTCTCAACTTTTGCCTGGTAGCTATCACTCCCACTGCTCCTCCATCTCCTTACTTACCTGAACAGTTTCCTAGTCACAAAAGTTACCTTAATGTATTATCTTGTGTAAATATTAATTCTGCACCTTGTCTTCTTACCTCAATCTCCTATTTGAACCAGTTGTATCCTGTCTCACATTAACTAAAAATGCTTAAATGCTTACTTCTGGCCTAACGGCCCCAATACTTTGTCACATTGCTGTTGATTGTAATTGCACTATGTAGCATGTTGTTCCTGTACTTTGTACTATGTATCATTGTTCTCGTAAGTTTGTCTCTGTACTCTCCCAGGTCATGCCTGAAAATAGTCTTTCTGGCTAGTGCACCAACCTGGTAAACAAAAACTAAATAAAGTAAAAAATAAAATGGGGTTAGACTCCTAGCATGCCTTTCATTACTAACCATGGCTACTGTTAGAGGGTGGCTTCTATTTCAAGCATCTGGCTGAAGGTGCAGCCTGCAACAGAGGGCAGTTTCCTGTATATGGCATATACTAATCAAATCTGTGTTCAGTGTGATCCTGCTTCCTCCTTTTTATACAGGTAGGTGGTCTAAAACACTGGAGGGGGAGTGACTTGTTCAAGGCCACACATAGAGCCATTACCTACTATATGGCCTTGAGCAAATCACATGATGTCTTCCTTTTCCTGTTTTATTACAGTATAGACCATACAGTAGCTGTGTGACATGTATGCATCTCCCCTTGCAACTGAAAGAGGAAACGTAATGTTGCTAGTCTTACTCATCCATTAAGTGCATTTTCAACCATGTGGTTCATGCATGCGATATTATCAGGTTCCTTGTTATAGCTAATAAGCATTAGCCCTTGCAAAGTATGTTGCTGTCTTCATATAATCAATACATTTCAGACAATTACGGAACTAAGTGATTTATTGAAATATTGTACAGTAAGTGCAACAAGAAAGTAGTCTGATTATTTTTCAACTAGGCATCGAGTTTTTGTACACTTCAATCCATTTGTATGTGGGGGGGAGGGGTTATCTTCAAACATTCAGTGGCATGCTACTCATGCATTAATTATATTACTATTAGGGTTCAGAATATCTAGAAGAATAAACATTTCTCAGCATTATGTCCCATTTGTTACATTACCTTGTAAAACAGAAGGAGAACATTCTAAACTCTGATTGGTTGACAGGTATGTATAAACTGACTGCAAGATCATTATTAATTTAGTTTTGATAGTGTTTTACTTTTCCACTCTGTATATATGTGGGTAATTACATATACAGTAGCTGGGTGTGTTCTAGGGTTACTTGGATTCTGAGTCATGGAACTGGTTTCTTCAAATTGTGATCCAATTTTGGAACTATGATTTTTGGAATTGCAGTCTAAAAATCCTAACTCCAAACTTGAAGGTTATAAGGCATTTTTTCATAGGAAATTAGGATTTAGAAGTTAAGAAATAGAATCCAAAATCTGATTTTTATTCTGGTGTCCTTTTTGGAATTGGAATCAGATTCAGAATCGGAAATTTCTGAATTCTTTTGAAATCCTAACAAATAGGAATCCATCAGTTCTGAACATCCCTAGCACAGCATGTTTGCACCCTGTGACATGGATGCCAAGGGTGTTGGCCAAAAACACACATTAGCAGTCTGTGTATACATTAGAATGGTACATCCCTAATCTTATGTTCCTAAATTAACAAGACATTCAATTTATTAGGAAAAGAAAAATCTAAAGATCAAGAAACAGAAACATAGACTCTGTCAGCAGAAAAGAAGCAGAGGGCCCATCTAGTCTGCCCTTTTTCCCTGCCTGTTCTGACGCCTTTGACCCTGTTTGGTCTTTGGACTCTCTCTGCTCCCCTTCCTCTACCCAATTTGCTCCTCTGCTGATTCCATGCATGCTTGAAGCTCCCCACATTTTTTGCCTTCACAACTTCCTCTGGCAGGCTGTTTCATTCATCCACCACTCTTTCCATGAAGAAGTATTTCCTTACATCTCTCCTACATGTCTGGGGCTGGCCGTATAGCTAGAGGTTAGAGAAACAAACTGTGAACGAACTTGGCACATCCAGCAGACCAGACCTGGGTTTGATTCTCACAGCCTCCACTTGCATACTGTGTGACTTTGAGTAAGTCACTTAACTGCCCATGCTCCCAGGTCACCCCTGAAAACAGACACTTCTGCCTAGTGAGCTTTACCCGGTTACTAAAGAATAAAATAAACGTCCCCCATTTAGTTTAATTACATGCACCTGTGTTCTAGTGGTTTTTCTTTGAAAGAGACACTCCACTTGTACCTTGTTCACACCTGTGAGATACTTGTAGGTCTCAATCGTGCCTCCTCTCACTTTCCTCTCCTTCAGAGAGTACATGTAGAGTTTCTGCAGCCTTGCTTTTCATGCAACCATCGCACCATTTTGGTTGCCCTCCTCTGTATTGCCTCTATCCTGTCAATGTCCTTGTGGAGTTGTGGCCTCCAGAACTAGAAACAGTGCTACAAGTACAGCCTCACCAGTGAGAGATGCTACCGTAGCACCACCTCCTTCCTCCTACTAGAAATCTCCCTCCATATATACCCCAGCATCCTACTAGCCTTTCCCACTGCCTTGTCGCACTGATCAGCTACCTTGAGGTCACCAAATTTGATGACCCCAAGGTCTCTTTCTTGCTTGGTGACTGTAAGTACCTCTCCCCTGTCTTATTCATAGCAACTGGATTTCCCCACTCCAGGTGCATAATCTTGCGCTTTTTGGTGTGAAACTCAGATGCCATACCCTAGATCACTACTTCAGTTTCTCCAGATCCCTTTTTAGAGTCAGGCATATCAATTAAGGGTAAGATTCTAAATGACAGATTTATGTTTTTTACAGACAGAAGTAGTAATTAGAGATTTGGAGGGAAATAAAGAGTGATACTAATGGTAGTTTGGAACTGTACTGTATGTTTACACTGTTGTTTTGAGAGACAATTCAAACACTATGTCAGCACAGGCAAAACATTCTGATAGTAATAATCAAGTATATACTGTACACTACTAATGAATCCACATCAGCTTGTAACAATGTGGTAAACAACTTGCAAACTATTACAAGTATAGACTCGAAATGTGAGAGTAGGGATCATGTGATGAGCTAGGTCTAGCAAGACGTCCTCTTTGCTGCTCCGAGGCCCATAGCTTCATTAAATAGATTTAAAACCTCTGGGAACAATAGGAACAGCATTAAAAGAGTTATACTGGTTTGGTGAGGTGTCTGGGGTCAGATCGGTGGCGCAGTGAGCAACGAGTTGGTGTTTCAGCTTGCTGGTCTTGGGGTATGCAGTAAACGATTGGAAGTAATACCAGGCCGCGTTATTAAAGTGGAATGAAAACCGAGGTAGTGGAGCCTCTTGTGGGGAGATTGCCTGCCTCCAAACAGCCAAAACCCCAATCCCCCACCCCCAGTGAACAGGAGGAGGTGACAGGAAAAGAAGGGGGAGACAACTCGAAAAATGAAGATATCCAGGAAATAAAGCAGCTTTTGCAAGGGTTGGTGGTGGATTTTGCAGCTGTTAAACCAGTGCTGCAGTCGCTCACCCAGAGAATGGGTGATGAGGAAGCTCGGATTGCATCTCAGGAAAGGAAAATGTTGGTAATGGAACAAGAGCTGGTGGTGGTTAGAAGGCAAGTAGAGAAATTGGAAGAGAGATTAGAAGACCAAGAATCAAGAAGCAGAAGGAACAATCTGATTTTGGCAGGCTTGCCTGAAAGGGCCGAAGGGACGGACTGTGTTTCCTATATACAAGATATTCTGCTCAAATTGTTTTGCCCCATTCCTTGTGGGGAAGCTTACAACTTGGAAAGAGCACACAGGGCACTGAGAGAGGTACCACCACTGGGAGCAAGACCTCGAGTAATCATTATGCGTTTTCTTAATTATAAGGAAAAAGTCCATGTCTTGACTGCAGCATGGCAAAAGAAATCAATGCAGTGAAATGGCGCCACCTTGTGGCTATTCCAGGGTCACACACCTGCAGTGAGAGGAAAGCAGAAAGAATATCTGGAAATCAAGACGTTATACCTGGCTGGAATCAAGTTTCGGCTACTGTATCCTGCTACATTAGTGGTGCGACTGCAAGCAGGGGAGAAGCGTTTCCTTACAGCCAAGGATGCATTAGAGGGACTACAAGTGGAGCTCCCCGATTTATTTAGAGCACTGAGTTGAGTTGCTTTAGAGGCAACGGAGAATAATGTGAATGATTGGACTGGAATAATTAGGACTTTAAAGTTTGTTATATTTAATCTGGTGTACATAATTTTTATTTAGATGACCTAATTGAAGGATCTCAAAGTGGGGGAAGGAGAACTTCCTTGACTTATATGGGGCTAAAAGAGTTTGCGAGGGAAGGAGGTCTGAAGGAGCCTAATATAGGGTTGGGTGATGAGGGAAAGATAAAAGAGGAGCAAAAGTAGTGGGGAAGGGGTGATGATATTGGAATAAGAAGGAGACTGGGGTCTCGACAAAATACTGGAAATGGGACACAGGAGCCCCAGCTAGTGGATGGAGTGAGAGGGAGGTTTAAATTAAAAGAGAGGGCTCGGAAGCAAAATAGGTAGAGGGGGGTAAAGTTAAGAGGGAAATTGGAAAGGTTAAGAGCTTAAAGGGGGCTATATGTATAGGGGGCGTGGTGTAAGCCTGGCCAGAGGCCGTGAGTGGGTACAGATGGTATAAGTGAAGGGATCCTAGGAAGGTAACGCCCTCTTCTCAATTCCAGATTTGCAGGAGGGTGTGCTTAATGGGAATGTTTCTTTTTATTTGGCTTTCCTGTCCGGGGTCCCCCGGAAATGCCTGGCCTCCTATTACCCAGTTATCGTAGGAGAAAAGGAAAGAGAGTTGGTGAGGGTGTTGATAGAATATATGTATTAGAGTCTGGCTATCATTGAGGGAGGAGCCATAGCCCTCACGGGAGGGATCGTAGGTAGGTTAGGAAGTGGGTTAATATTCAGTTTAGTGTACTAAGTGGGTATCTAAGGGTTATGGAAAGGTGAGGGGGCGGGATTTCGGGGCGCCTGGATGGGAATAGGGAGAGACTACAAGATGGGGGGTCTTGGACTGGAAAGGGGGCTATCCCTTGCTGTTACCTATTAAGGGGAATTTGGACTAGTATTAACTAATCGCCTCTGGCTATGACTAGGAGGCTTTTTTTTTTTGAACGGTACAATGAGGTCTCAAGTAGGGGGAGAGTGGAAAGTTAGACAGCATACATATGATATGTCCAACTTGCTTAAGAGGGAGATTTGGGTCAAATTAGTAAGGAGATTGGCCTACTGGTAGGGAGATGCCGTAACATCATGAGTTTGTCCTTAAATGGCGTCAAAAAATAAGAATAAAAGCACTTAATATATTTCATTTTGTCAAGAGTAAGCACTAAAAAGAATCAACAACTAGTTGTACAATGTTATCACTTATACTGTTCATCACTAATTTACTTTTTATGTGTTTTTATCTGCCAAAATCAAACATGAATGGATATTTTGGACATAATTTTACTTAAGCAGGAGATTTTGTTTCCCAGGAGGGAGAGAGGGAGTTCAGTCAAAAAAACAGGAGTCTCCTGCGCAAAGAGGGAGATATCACATGTATGAGACAGACTGAGGGGATCGGGAGAAGGAAGTGGAGGGAAATATTATAATATTATAATTACTGGGGGAAGATCCTCTCAGGGGTTAAGAATAAACACCGGAGTTGGTGAGCTTATGGGGGGGGCAAGGGAGCGGCATAAGAGGGAGTTCATCGATGATCCGAGATATGGTAGGCAGGTGATCTAGGGATCGGGGGCAGGGGGGATGGGGGAGGGGTTGGGGATATGGAGGGAGAGAGTCCACCATGTTTGGAAAGAAGATGGCAGGCTCGGACAAGGCTGCAAGGGTTGATAGTCCCAGAATATGTTTTGGCACGGCTTATGACGGATCTTAGAATAATCTCGTGGAATGTTAAAGGACTCAGGGGTAGATGTAAGAGAATGGTAATTACGAAACAACTGGATCAAATGTGGGCCCATATTGTGGCTCTCCAGGAGACACATCTATTGACAGAGGAGCTGAATAGCCTCAGGCGATCCTGGGTGGGGCAGGTATATGGGATAGGTAAGGAAAGGGCCTCAGGAGGAGTAGTGCTTTTAATTAGGAAAACATGCTTACTCAGCGTGGAGCAGGTGACTACAAGAGAAGATAGCTGAGGGATTTATATCTCAGGTCTTTTGTATGGCAGGGCTATTTTGGTGGCTTCCATATATGGACCGACGCCCTCTAACCCAGAATTCTTTGCTTCACTAGAGAGGGATATAGCGGGTTTTTCTGGGCACTATCTCATTCTAGTGGGAAACTGGAATGTATATGCTGACAGTGCAGTAGATAGAATTCCGACTATCAAGGGGCCACTAACGAAGACCCAAACTGCCTTAAACAAACTGCTAGAGGTGACGGCCTTGGTGGATCCAACATGGACCCATGCTAAGGGGAGAAATGTTATGACTTTCTATTCGGCGGCACACAAGACCCAATCCCATACTGATTTTTTTATAGTGAGTAGTACTTATAGGAATTAGGGGATTGATAACGGAGAGTAGAACTTTTTCTGATCACTCTCCGATCATATTAGTTTGGGAACCGAAATCAGGCCCACCTAGACCACCCCGATGGAAACTACATGACTCCCTTTTGTCGGAAACTGCAACCAAGGGTAAGCTTGAGGGAGCCCTCTTAGAAATCGTACAACATCAACTACCTACATTGCTTGATAGGAGGCTGGCATGGCCAACCTGCAAAGTACTCTTTGCAAGAGTGGCTCAGGAGCTGGCAGCTCAGGAAAAAAAAATGAGGAGGGCGAAAGAAGAATTTGTCATAGGGGCCATTAATTCGCTGGCTCCACTGGAGGGGTCTTCAGAAGAAATAGATGGGGAATTAAAAAGCTGGAGACGGGAATTAGAGGGTATTGTCTATGGTAAGGTGGACTTTTGGCTAGAAAAGATCAGGGCTAAATATCTTTTGATGAGAGATGTCCCGGAACACTTGCTGGCAGCTAGAGTTAGGGAATGGGAGGCAAGCAGAATGGTGACATCTGTCTGGTATGAAGGGAAGCTAGTAATGGACCCCCAGGAGCTAGCAGATGCTTTTGCAAAGTGTTTTAAAGATTTGTATCAGATTGGGAATTTGGTGGGGGAGGTAGAAATCCAAACCTTCTTGGACAGAGTGTCTTTACCGGTGCTTGACTCTACTCAGGTTAATGATCTAGCGGCTCCTATTGGCACTGCAGAGATTGTGGAGGTTGTCAAGTCCTTACCGGTGGGCAAAATGCCAGGGCCGGATGGTCTCACTGCAAAGTTTTATCAGACTTATATCCATAGTCTTTTGCCTATGCTTCAGGAATTTTTTAATACTTTAATGCAAGAAGGAGTGGCACCCCCCCCCCCCCAATATCAGGCTTATATTACTTTAATCCCCAAACCAGATAAGCCTAGGGATTTACCAGGTAATTGCAGGCCAATAGCATTATTGAATCAGGACATTAAGATTTTTACTAAGATTTTAGCCAATAGAATTTGGCGGATAGCACCGGCAGTAATAAGTCAGGAGCAAGTGGGATTTATGCTAGGGAGGGGGGCACATGACACTCTGAGGAAGTTACACTGTATCCTGAACTATGCAACAGACTCTCAATTACCCTTACCTTTGATATCACTAGATGCTGAGAAGGCCTTCGACAGGGTCTCCCATCCCTTTCTTTTTGCCACAATGGAGCAGATGTGCTTCCCCGAAGGCCTGATTAGAGGCATCAAAAATCTGTATGTAGCTCCGACGGCTAGAGTCCTATGTAATGGCTATATTTCACAGGAAATAAAGCTGGAAAACGGGACTCGTCAAGGATGCCCCCTTTCCCCGATATTATTCAATATCTACTTAAAGCCTCTGCTGGGAGCAATCAGTAGTGATGGAAACATAAGGGAGGGGTTGAGATAATGGGATGAGATTTAAAGTTATCAGTTTTCGCAGATGATGTCCTCTTGCATTTGCGGGACCTGGTGGCTGGATTCGAGAGGATCAGAGAGCTGATTGGGTGTTTTGCTAGAGTCTCTAACTATAAACTCAATTTGACCAAAACCCAAATTCTCCCCCTAACGCCCCATGTATACAAGGCAGATTTTGCTCAGTTGCGGATCCAATGGGTGATTGATAGGATTAAATATCTGGGCATTTGGATCACAGGAAACTATGAGATTGGGGCGGATACAAATATGGAAGGGACCCTGTCAGCTATTAGGGGTGATTTAATAAGATGGAACAAGTTACCCCTGAATTTTATGGCTAGACTTGGGCTTATTAAGATGAACCTGTTGCCAAGGCTGTTATACCCGGTGTATTTAGCCCCATATAGCATTCACAAAAAGTGGTTTATTAGGATTGAAAAGTTACTCTCAGATTTCTTATGGAATTGTAAACCCTCCAGGAAAAAGTACAATGATCTACGTTTGCCTTCCTCACATGGAGGGATCAAGTTACCAGATCTCCATTTATACTATGTTGTGGGACAGTTGGGTCTTATGTCACGATGGGGTAGAGGCAAGGAGGAAGATGCTTATATTCTGGAATGGTTGTATCTGGATACCCAAATGATGAAGGAGGCAGGCCTCTCCTTGGAGGTGCCCTTGTATGCTAATGTAGCTAAATGGTTTAAACAAGGGATGGGAAACCTGGTTGTGAAGGCGGCGGAAGTGTGGTGGTCGTTTTTGACTCGGGCTCAGAGGAAGGACTGAATGAAGGCTCGAGGACAACCAATACTGAGTAACCCTAACTTAGTTATAGGGAACCAGATACTTAAGGGGAAGTGGTCTAGGTGGGTCCTAGGTTTGAGGTTGGAGGATGTTATTCAGAACAACAAGGTGGCCCTCCCGGTACAGTGTAATGGAATGCCCTTTTTTTCACAGGATTCAGCTTGTGCGAATGCTGAAGAGGGAGTTAAGGAGGTTAGGAGGTCTGATAGACTGCTCATTTAAATGGGATGAGCTGAGGGAGATAGATCCAAAATCTAGGGCTTTATCACAAATATATAAAATTCTCCTTGATTTTTTTGGCCCGAGCTCTCCTATAGCAGTACCATACTGGGACAAAGAGCTGGCGCCGGGAAATATAGATTGGGCTAACGTATGGAAAAGTAGCAAATTTATTGTAATACCTAAATTTAGGAGTCTGCACTTCTTTATTGTCTCCAATTTATATTATACTCCTGTGAAACTGTGTGATAGAGGCCTAAGACAGACAGACCTGTGTTTTAGGTGTGGCATGGAGAGAGGAGATTTGTTACATGTGCTGTGAAATTGCAGTAAAATTTTGCCCATATGGGGTGAAATTAAGAGACGAATGGACCCAATGCTGGACTACTCAGAATTTATAAAACCAGAGATATGCGTTCTAGGGGACTTGCCACAAATTGTTGGGGCTACACCTAAGTATCATATATCCTTTATGGCAGCAGTAATCAAGTCATATGTGGTCCAACATTGGAAAGATGGTCAGCTTTATGGGTATAAACAGTGGGTTAGAGACCTTGTCGGGGCTTTAGATAGAATTAAGAGGCATCTACACTCAGAGGGAAGGAAAGGGTTATATGCTAAAAGATGGGTGGTACTAGAGGCGTTATACTCCCAGCATAAGAGGCTCGGATGCAGGTCTGTCTGTTGGGCTGTGATTAGCTGGAGGACTCTGGGATAGAATTTCCTAAGAGTATTAGAAACATTAGCTAAGGATGGAGGGGGTGATGGAAGATGGTATGGGAAGCAGTAGGGACTTAGAAAGTGAATAATAGTTAAGGGTCTGCTAGATAAATTGGGGGGACGGGGACTCTCTCTCTTTCCAGGGGAAGCAGAGAGGCCCCACCCTTAGCAAGGTGGGAACTAAACATGAATGCGGACTGGGGAATATCCATTGGGCTGCAGATATTTGCAAGGAGTAAGGGGGAAGAGGTCGCTTTATAAGCAACGGGGAGATATTAACTTAAGGTATTGAGGTAGCAAGTATTGAGTAGGTTGAGAGGGGTGACGCTTCCTCTGTGTATGTAAATAGTTAAGTTGTACATAGTTCACACAGTCAGTTTTGGATTGTGTATCCCGGGGTAACCGGATTTTTGATTGTTTGTTTGTTTGTCTGGTTGATAAATGGAAAATGAATAAAGATGTGTTCAAAAAAAAAAATACTCAAAATGTGTAACAACCATATTATTACAACACTACTAACATGTCTAACAACCACCTTACTATGATACAACCATCTCAAAACTTCTTAACAATCTATATTGTATCCATCTTTATGTAATATATGAAACAGCTGATAGCAAAGTCCCATATACTCATGAAATATTATCATCTTAGGGCCTAACAAGCTCATAAAGGCCACTCGTTCTTCGGGTTGGTGGCTCTATGAGGTTGTTAGGCCCCTCAAAGACAATAAGTGCTTGTATACTATCAGACATTTTCTCCCTCTCTCTCGATATATATATATATATATATATATATATATATGCTGTATATAAACCTTTTTTTTTTTAGTTTTTGTTGACCGGGAAAAGAGGACTAGACAATTCTGCCTATTTTCAGCCTCATTCAGGGGGAAGGGGATACAGATAGATGCCAAACTGACACTGAACCAGTTAAGCTGTTGGTGGTATTTTTAGTGAATAGGGAAAATTTGTCCAGAACACCTGGGAAATTCCTCTGCTCTCTTCGAGAAGTGCCATGGGATGTTTAACATCCACCTGAACTACCACCAGAACAGGCAGATGGGACCTCAGTTTAACATCTCATCCAAAAGATGGCACCTCAGGATTGCAGCACCCCCAGTCATGCTGCACCACAGTGTCCATATTGGGATTTAACCCAAGTGCCTGGTGTGGGGGTAGAACCCATAGCCTTCTGATCTTCTGGCCTCAGAGGTGAGTATGCAACCTGTTGAGCCACTGACACTGCTTTGAAACATATCAGCACACACTTATCATGGCACACCACAGTAGAACTTTGTTGTTAATGCATCAGTTAGAGTTGCAGTGACAAAAGTTGGGAAATGTGGTGTTAGGATTTCCAACCCTAACACCCCATCCCCACCTTGCATACAGCAACAGGCATGGGGATGTGCCTTGGGGTTGTCAACCCTAATGCACAATTTTGAGTTTGACGTAGAAGTGGCCATTGAACTCTAACTATGGGTGCTTGACCATGACCCCTATAATATATATTTATATATATACATATATATATATATATATATATATAGAGAGAGAGAGAGAGCGCAAAAAAACTATGTTAATGCAGACATTAGGGTTGTAAAACGCGAAAGTGCATAAAGACGGGAAATAGAAAAACATTAGGAATTTGGGTCTCCGGAGTATTGGTGAATCAGTGGTGGGGTCTTACTTGGAGTTATCAAACCTAATGCCCACCCCACCAGCCCATAGCCTCCTGTCTGAAACACAAGATACAGCTCCAGCCTAGTGCCTCATAGTGATACAGTATGGCTAACATAATCTGCCAGAGCTTTCTTCATGCAGGGCCCTATGGGCCCTGCATGAAGACATCACATTTGACCTCATCTGATCCACGGTAGTGGTGGGCATTAGGGTTGATAACCCTAAGTAAGACCCCACCACTGATTCATCAATACTCCGGAGACCCAAATCCCTAATGTTTTTTTATTTCCCATATTTGTGTGCTTTTGTATTTTACAACCCTAATGTCTGCATTAAAGTAGTTTTTTGCAACAAATTTCCCTTTTTTTTTTGTGACAATGGAACTGTATCCTCATTCACGAAAGATCCAAAGGAGAAGTTCCTGCACACAGAAATGGGTTGGTTCACTACAACAGGGTGGCCAGCCCAATATTCAGACAAATTCTACAAAGCAGTGCTCCACAGAAACACAGACAGCCAAAAGTTTCCAGCTAATTTTCGTATTTATTTTCACCATGGTGAGAGCCCCTAGCACCTCAGCTACAAGCCTCCAAGTGGGCATTCCTCATTTGTGCATGTCATGAAGAGATAAATACAATATTGGAGACAGTTCTGATGCAGTGCATGGGCCCAGCAGACCCCAGCACGCATGTCAGTACCTTGTGAGTGAGGTTCCCTGACTCACGACAGGCTGTGACATCTGTGACAAAACACTGCTCCATCCCTACCCAGGCTGTGACTGGTGCTACATGCTGCAGTACCTTCCCCATCAGCCTTGTCCCAGTAAACTGGTTCATTGAGTTCACACCTGAACTCAGCTCACTAGCACGGTAAGGCAGTGTGTTCCCCAGTGGTGCAACAGACATCCTTGCAAACAATGGCAGTGGACATCCCTGCAAACAATGTTATTTAATAAATTCTTTGTTTTTTAATATTTTGACTTCAAGCTTTCAACATAGTCTTCTTATGACCCCACCTCATAAATCCCATAGGTGGACATTTTCAAATCCGTGCTGAAACACCATTCCACACCACAGGTGCAAAAACACATTTTGGACAAGATATGAAAAATGACAGCTGTACTGTTCATGAGATGGTGTAAAAAAATGGGTATGATGAAAATCTGGAGTCAAAATATTGTAAATTACCAAAGCTATGCACCTCGTAGAAAACTTTCTATGCATGTCAGAATACGGTGTTAGATGACCACTAATATAGGCTTTTTGGGAATTAATTTTACGAACACACTGTCATTTCTTTTAATCAGTCCCATAAGGTGATTTTGCACAGCAACTGCGAAATCACCTTCCAGAGATGATTAATGAAATGACAGTGACAGTGTTCATGAGGTAGGGTCCCAAAAGCCCATGTTGAAAATTTGGTGAAAAAATTCAAAAATATGGCAAATATATCACCATAAGTTCAAAACACCACTGGAAATACATTATACGACATTTACCTGTATTTCTCGGTTCTTGGTTTGGCTTTGAAGAGTGCAGACATATCCCAGTCCACAGAAGATGACATTGGACAACCTCTGGAGGTAAGTATAAGATAAGGATGGGTGTGGGGTGGTGGGTACTCAGTGGGAAGGTTGGGTTTGGGAGGGGGATTGTGGAGATGATGAGAGACTGTTTTCTTATTTCAGGAAACTAAAAAGCAAAAAGGTGTCCCAGGATGTTTTTTTCTTATCAGGAAACTTTGTTAGGAAAAACACTTTTTCATGACATTGGGGGAGGGCTCTCCAGTGTCACACACTGCTGGGGGGGAAATGCCAACATGGTGATTGGGCTCCCTGATGTCTGCAGTGTTCATAAAGCAAGGGGCTGCAAAGGGAGAAGCATACAACACTGGGGCATGGGCATCCCAGTGTTGGATAAGAATATGATATAACAATTACAAATAAATACATTAAAAAATGCATGCAATGTCACTGGGGATTGGGCACCCCAGTGTGCAGATAAAAGTTAAATTAAGGCACAGTCAGGCTGGTGGGGCTACAATGACAGTACAATAGCCCTGTCCCTGACCTACTGTAGGAACCACAACAGCAGCAGCCTGCACAATACGGCACAGCTGTCTTTAAAAAATGACAACTGTCTCGTATAGTGCAAGTACTACATGACACAGCTGTCATTAATTAAAGACAACTGTGCCATATAGTACTTGCACTATACGTCACAGCTGTCATCTATTAAAGGCAGCTGTACCATATGTATCTTGACCTCTGGAGGTCAGAATAGGGTAAGAGGGGGCCGGTGGTGGGTTCTCAGAGGAAGGGTCAGGTTGGGTGTAGGGAGACAATGGCAGATGACAAAGAACCGTTTTCTTTTTTTTCAGGTTAAAAAAACAAAAAGACGTCGTGGGACTGTTTTTTCTTTTCAGGTAATTTCACTAATTCGGGATACTGGGGGTGGACTCCCCAGTGTCACACACTGCTGGAGGGGGGGAATGCAGACACAGGGATTGGGGCCCCTGATGTTGGCAGTGTTAGTTAATCAAAGCACTGCACAGGGGGGAAGCCCCTGACACAGGGGGTGGGCATCCTAGTGTCGGCTAAGAATCACGAATAAAAAAGAATTAATTAATTAATTAAATAAAGAAATAAAGAAATACACTGCCACCAGGGATTGCGGTCCCAGTGAGTAGATACAGTTGAAGATCACAGAACACTCAGGATGGAGGAGCTACAATGACAGTAGCCCTGTCCCTGACCTATGAGTGGCGACAGTAGCAGGGTTGCACTATATGACACAGCTGTCATGTAATAAAGACAGCTGTGTCATATAGTGAAAACTGCTGCTTTTGCAAAATTTCAGTTAATAATAGAACATTGATTTTTTTGAACTGCACATACTCATAAATGAAACATGTTTACTTAATAATTTAAAAACTACTTAACAGCGGGACCTAAGAACCACAAAAGCACATATCTTGGACCAACCTCTATCAAATCTGAAAGTTGCAGGTTTCAAAGCCTCCTATTTTTTTAGTTATCGGGTGGCAAAAAAAGTCTTAAACATTTTCAAAAACTGAGACTTTTGTGTTTGTTTGCACCTCTGTGACTTTGCCTCCCCTGTCCCGATCTACATGAAATTTACAGACTCAAGAGTTCCTGGTGCAGAGGCTGTGCTTTCCAAATTTCTAGTAAAACAGTTGAAAGGGGGCAAAGTTATTAAGGTGCAAAAATCTGTGTTTAATATATATATATATTTATATATATATATATATATATATATATATATATATATATATATATATATATATATATATGCTATGTTCATGAAAATCTTGTACTAATGGAATGGAAATGCTAAGAGTGTGATATAAAGTGAGGAAAAAAATAAAAAATAATATTTGAAATTTGGGTCACCTTGATAACAAATAGGGGCAAGAGAATAAAAATAGGAGTGGTGTATAGACCCCCTGTGCTGGCGGAGGAGCTGGAGGAGGTCTGGTGGCAGATGTTGGGAGACACTGCAAATTGGGCAGGGGAAGGGTGGTGGTGTTGGGGGACTTAAACATGCCAGGAATGGGCTGGGAGACTATGGCATTCTTGGTGGCCAGGGAAGAGAGGTTGTTGGATGTCTTTCAGGATGCATTCCTAACTCAGCAGGTGGGGGAACCAACCAGGGAGGTACAGATACTGGATGTGGTCCTGGCAGGCAGTGACCTGATTGGGGGCCTGGAAGTAAGGGACCCATTGGCGGGGAGCGACCATGCCACGGTCTGGTTCTGCCTGGACCTAGGAGGGATAGAAGGTTGCACAAAGATGGAGGTAACCGACTTCAGTGGGGCGGATTTCAAGGAAATGAGAAGGATCCTTAAGAAGCATTTGGATGGGATTGGGCCAGACATGGACGCTGACAGTAGGTGGGAAATCATCAGGAGGAGAGGGTGCAGGATGCTACCAGCACCTGTGCAAGAGTAAGACAAAAATGTGGTAGGACCCATAAACCCTGCTGGTGGATCAGGGAGGTTCAGGAGGTGGTGAGGGGAAAGAAGGCAGCTTATAGGCATTTCAAGTGCTCAAGGAGTGAAAGGGATAGAGGGAAGTATGAGCTGATGGGCAGAAGGGCCACTAGGGTGGTGAAGGCGGCTAAGGCAAGGAAGGAGCAGAACCTGTCCAGGGAAATTAGGAGAGAGAATAAGGGGTTCTTTAGATACATTGGGGAAAAACAAAGAGTGAAGGGGCAGATTAGCAGGATTAAAACAGGGGAGAGATGGGCACAAGATCGGGGAGAGCAGGTTGAGGTACTCAATGAGTACTTTGCCTCAGTTTTCACCAAGAAAAATGGGGGGCTGCATCATACATGGGAGGAGATGATGAAACTGAGGGGGGGGGACCCTTGCCGATCGTCAGGTCTGGGGAGAGGATGGACCATCACTGGCAGGAGGAGGGAAGGCAAGGCAGGGGGACGAGGTAGCGGAGGTGGAAATGCTCACCCCACCAGCCCATAGCCTCCTGTCTGAAACACAAGATACAGCTCCAGCCTAGTGCCTCATAGTGATACAGTATGGCTAACATAATCTGCCAGAGCTTTCTTCACGCAGGGCCCTATGGGCCCTGCATGAAGGCATCACATTTGACCTCATCTGATCCAAGGTAGTGGTGGGCATTAGGGTAGACAACCCCAAGTAAGACCCCACCACTGATTCATCAATTCTCCGGAGACCCAAATCCCTAGTGAGGGAAGCCCTCAGGTCCCTTAAGATGGAGAAAGCACCAGAGCCAGATAAATTGCATCCCAGAGTGCTGAAGAAACTGGTGGATGTTATGGTGGAGCTTTTCAGCATCTCTTTGAGGACAGGGTGGGTGCCCCAGGACTGGAAGGTGGTGCATATAGTGCCTATCCACAAGGGGGGATCAAGGGAGGTGGCAGGGAACTACAGGTCTGTCAGCCTGACATCAGTGGTGGGCAAGGTGATGGAGGGCATTGTCAAGGAGAGGCTAGGGGGGGTCCTGGAAAAGTCAGGGTGCCTGGATGATAGACAGCATGGATTCATCCCAGGGAAATCATGTCAGACAAACCTTGTGGAGTTCTATGACTGGGTGATGAGAGCCTTGGACCTGGGTAGACCGGTGGACATCCTCTATCTTGACTTCAGCTAGGCGTTTGACTCTGTTCCTCATGGGGGCCTGTTGAATAAGCTGGGAAAAATTGGGGTGTGGAACCAGATGATCAGATGGATAGGCAATTGGCTCCAGGACTGGACCCAGAGGATCGTTGTTGGCGGGATAGTCTCATCCCCAAGGAGGGTCATTAGTGGGGTCTCTCAGGGATCAGTCCTTGGGTCTCTCCTGTTCAATGCCTATGTCTCTGACATAAGGAAGGGTATCAGGAGTGAGATGAGCCTCTTTGCAGATGACTCAAAACTGGGGGTGATGGATGGGGAGGAGGGAAGGGTGGCCCTACAGGGGGACCTGGAGGCTCTGGAAAGGTGGTCTAGAAAGTGGAAACTGAGGTTTAATGCAGGAAAATGCAAGGTACTACATCTGGGAGCCAGAAACCCGGGCCAAGAGTACACCCTGGTGGGGAAATGCTACAAGTCTCAATGGATGAGAGGGACCTGGGGGTGGTGGTGGATGTCAAGATGAACAACTCGGAGACTTGTAGGAGGGCAGCAGCCAAGGCCAACAGGATGCTGGGATGCATCGCTAGGGAGATTACCTCCAGAAGAAGGGAAGTGATACTCCCCCTGTATGACTGCTTGGTGAGGCTGCACCTAGAGTACTGCATGCAGTTTTGGAGGCCACACTTAAAGAGGGACACTGAACTCCTGGAGAGGGTCCAGAGGAGGGCAACCAAAATGATCTGGGGCTTGGGAGACAGGACCTATGGGGAGAGGTTCAAAGAGCCAAATATGTACACATTGGAAGAGAGAAGGGACAGCGGGGACATGATAGAGGTCTTCAAGTACAAGAAGGGGTTAAATGGAAACAGTCAAGGTGCTCAGAAGGAAGGGGGGGTGGGCAACTAGAGGGCATGGGTGGAAGCTAGGGGGGATTCAGGAGAGAAAGGAGGAGGTGCTACTTCACTGAGAGGGTGGTGGAGCCATGGAATGCACTGCCCAGGGGGCTGGTGGAGGCAGAGACGGTGGAGGGGTTCAAGAGGGGTGGGACAGGTACAGGGAAAGGGTTCTGGATGCAAAGTCCTGTGCAGTGGGAATATCCGGGACTGGGAAGGGAGAAGCCAGAGAGGACGAGGAGGGCAGCATGGTCAGCTCCCAGGGTGGGGGCTGACCAAACAAGCAGACACAAAAGACCGTTAGGCCTATTCTGCAGGCATTTTAGTATGTTAGTATGTTAGTATGAAATGCAGTTTTAATGCTTTGTATATGTAGAGATACATGTAATAAAATTGTGGTTCGCAGCTGCCTGGAAAATATGTTTCTTTTGTTGTCCAACCCAATTTTATTGCTGTTGTATTGGTCCTAAACTGTGACATGGAAAGTCTGTAGGTTTTAGTTGTTCGTTTTCTGTCAATTCTGCTATTTTTCTGTTTAAGTAAAGTATGCTTTCAACAATCCAGATGTTGCCCTGTAGTTCTGTTACCCTACCTATGTTGTTTTCTCTATTATTTTTATAGTTTGAAGCACCTCCAAAATGTGTTCTGAATGTACTAGTTGGTGTCCTCAGCTAGTACACTCAGAACATGGCAAATGAATTACTTTTTGACATGTACATCCCTTTTTTAAATGGTCTTGTGTATTACCAGTGCTGCCCTTGCTATATTGCCAGGTAGTACATCTTGCGTGCTTTTTATCATTTGAGTCAGGTCATTTCAACCCTTCCAACCAATGGTGCCCATGCTCCTATTAGGTACATTCAGAATGGTTGCCCGATTCTTTTGGGATTCCAGTTTTCCCTGTGATATAGGTGGCCAGTGGGAGGTGTAAAATCTGCTGCACAGTAGTGCTTGCCCCCTTTCTTGCAGTTTTTTGTACAGCAGAAAGTGTTGGTGTCCGCTTCGAGCAGCTGTTCTGCATTTAGAATGAGGAAGAGCCCCAGTCATCCAAAGTGCACTCAGAGTGCCAAAAGGTAAAGTTCTGACCAGGTCTACCAGTTTTAGGAGTGGGATCATTGTGCAGCTTATTTTGACTCCAGCAGTGTGATGTATTTACTGTTTGCTGACTGCTGATGTTTGTTTCTGTGGCTGGAGGGTGCACCCCAGGGTCCTTAAAGAACTAAGAGAGGTGGTGGCTGAACCTCTGGCTATCCTGTTTAGCCAGTCACTGGAAACAGCGGAGGTACCCAAAGACTGGAGGACAGCAGATGTAGTCCACTTATACAAAAGTGGGAACAAAGAGGAAGCAGGGAACTACAGACCAGTCAGCCTCACCTCGGTAGTGGGGAAGATCATGGAAGCACTACTGAAGGAGAGATTGGTGGAACATCTGGTTGTCAATGGACTACAGGACCCAAGGCAGCATGGTTTCACCAGGGGAGGTCATGTCAGACCAACCTCGTTGAATTTTTGACTGGGTGACTAGGAGGTGGATCAGGGAGGGCAGTAGACATGGCCTATCTGGACTTCAGCAAGGCCTTGACACTGTGCCACATAGAAGACTATTACACAAACTGGGAATATGGGTGTGGGCAGGACAGTAGTGTGGTGGGTAGGTAACTGGCTGGGTGGCAGGACACAGAGAGTGGTGGTAAATGGCTGTCACTCCACAGAGGGAAGAGTGACCAGTGGGGTACCAAAGGGATCAGTGCTGGGACCGGTCCTATTCAACATCTTCATCAGTGACATTGCACAGGACCTAGAAGGCAGAATTTCACTGTTCGCTGATGACACAAAGCTCTGTAACAGAGTAGACACACCAGAGGGTGTAGACAGAATGAGAAGCGACCTGCAGAAACTTGAAGAATGGTCAGGGGTTTGGCAGTTGAAATTCAATGCAAAGAAGTGCAAGATAATGCATATGGAGCACAAAACCCCTGGCACAATATATCAGTTGAGGGGGTGAGGATATAGCATGCACCAAGCAGGAAAGGGATCTTGGGGTTATCATCTCTGATGACCTCAAGGTAGGGAAACAGTGTGACAAGGCAGCAGGTAAAGCAAATAGGATGCTGGGATGTATAGGCAGGGGCATCACCAGCAGGAAAAAGGAGGTCATAATTCCACTATACAAGACACTAGTGAGGCGCCACCTGGAGTACAGTGTACAGTTCTGGAGACCATACCTACGTAAGGACATAGACAGAGTAGAGAAGGTTCAGAGGAGGGCAACAAAGATGGTGCATGGATTACATCATAAGTCCTATGAAGACAGGTTGAAGGAACTGAACATGTACTCCCTGGAGGAGAGGAGGGAGAGAGGGGATATGATAGAGACATACAAGTATCTTACAGGGAGGAACAGGGTGCAGGAAAACACTATTTTTAAGTGAAAAGATGTTCCAGGACTAGAGGGCATGGGATGAAGTTGGAGGAGGACGATTCAGAGGAAACATGAGAAAGAATTTCTTCACAGAATGGGTGGTGGACAAGTGGAACACCCTGCTAAAGGAAGTGGTGGGGGCCGAAACAATCATGGGATTTAAGAATGCATGGGATAGACATAAAGGAATTCTGGAGGTCAGGGGTAAGGGGCAACAGACTTCTAGGAAAACAAACTGAACTTACAAGCTCAAATGGGCAGACTGGGTGGGCCATAGGCCCTTATCTGCCAATACAGTCTATGTATCTATGTATCTATGTATTTAGTACTGATGCTCAGCCTTCCTGCTACCAAAATGCTTGTTTAAATCCATGATTTGCTGTATACAATTTTTAAAACCACCCACTGTATGGTCTCCACATGGCTGGATGCTGAGCAGGCAATGTTGACACCATGCAGTCTGTGGTTGTTGGGGGGCAAAGTATTGTTTGGACTGGTCAAAAAATGCTGTTTCTGTTGCATTCCACATTGTCAATGGGTAATAATAGTCTCCATGATGTTTTTTTAATGTCCATTGTATTTTTGTTTTAATCCATGCTTTGCTATGTTGATGCTTAACATAGAAACATAGACTTTGATGGCAGATAAGGATTGCCTGTCCCACTCAGTCTGCCCATGTTCCTACCTATTGGATAAGTTGCAGATCCTAGTTAATCAACAGCCTACTTCTTCCTGCCCCTCACCAGAATTGCTTTTTTCTGTCCCATGCATTCTTGAATTCCCCCACTGTTATTGACCCCACAACCTCCTCAGGAAGGCTGTTCCATGCATCCACCACACTCTCTGTGAAACAATACTTCCTCACATTGCCCCTGAGCCTTCCCCCCTCTATCTTCAAATTATGCCCCTTGTTCTTGCACATCTCTTTTTCTGAAATATGCTACCCTCTTGGACTTTGTTGATTCACTTGAGGTACTTGAAAGTCTCTATCATGTCCCCCCTCTCCCTCCTTTCCTCTAGGGTATATATATTAAGCTCCTTTAGTCTCTCCTCATATAGCTTATGGTGCAGACCCTACACCATTAATGTTGCCCTCCTTTTGACTGCCTCCATCCTGTCTATGTCCTTACAGAGAAGGGGTCTCCAGAACTGCACACAGAACTCTGGATGGGGTCTCACCAACAGTCTGTAGAGAGGGATAATAACCTCCTGTTTTCTACTGGTGATGGCTCTCCCTATGCATCCCAGAATCCCCCCAGCTTAATCATGTCTGACAGAATTTTGTGTAACCACCCACCACATGGTGTCCACATGGTTGGATCCTGTGCAGGCCATTGTTTGCTGCTCAACCTTCAGCCATTTTAAGACCTTGTGGTCTGTGGTCATTTGGGGGGGAAGGGAATGCAAAGTATTGCCTGTCTGCTATTAAATGTTTTTTCTGTGAAATGGTTTGCCTGCTGTGTCCATTCCTGTGGTGCTGGGCCCTGATGTCCATCTGCTCTTGTTTAACCACCTACCGCATGGTCTCCACATGGCTGGGTGCTGAACAGGCAATTGTTTGCTTCTTGGCCCTCAGCCATGTTCAGACCATGTAGTTGTGGGAATGGTGGAGTGCCCAGGTACTTTGGGGCTCAGAGTGAGAATATGCATTGTTTTTAAAATGTTTCTCAATGTTTTGCTAAAATGTGCTTCCTAATGTGCCCCACATGGTTTTAACATGGCTGCATGCTGAATACAGTCTTCTTTGGTTAGGCACTCAGCATGCAGCCATTTTAAAAGAAATTTCTGAAATAGGTTATTGGGCTTCATAGCCCAATACCTTATATCATCCTGAGCTCACGCCTGCAAAAAGTTTAATTTTAAAGTTAGTAATTTTAGCATGGGAAGGGATCATACCTGGCACTGAACCCTCGGCCAGCCAATCCCTTCCAGCTTTCTGGTGCCCCTGCTCCACCCCAACTCCACTCCTGCGCTGTTTGAAACTGTGATGTGTGGCCACAGACAGCGTGGGGGTCAGCCTCATAAAAGTCTATGGGGGCTAGTTTTAAAGTCAGTTTTTAGTAATTTTTAACAGTCCTTGAGGAAAATTAAAGCTTAACTAGTAAAGACCCTACTAGTTAAGTAACAGCTGTAATTTTCCTCTAGGACTGTTAAAAATTACTAATAAATGGCTTTAAAAATAGTCCCCATAGACTTGTATGGGACTCGCCCCCACATTCTTCCTGGTCGCACGTCACAGCTCCAGAGAGCGCGTGGGCAGAGTTGGGGCAGAGCGGTAGCTCCAGGAAGCTGGAAGGGACTAGCTGGATGAGTGTTTGGTGTCAGTTATGATCCCTTCCTGTGCTAAAACTATGAACTTTAAATGTAATATTTTATGCAGGGGTGAGCTCACGCTGCTATAAGGTATTGGGCTATGAAGCTGAATACCTTATAGCAACTAGTCGGAAATTCACTTTAAGACCATGTGTGATGGTGTTGGTGGGATACAAATGATAGTTATACTGGAATTTAGCTGATGTTGCAGTGCACCATTCTACTTACATTCATCACACTGTGTTGTGTAGCAACTGACTGGTGATCTTCTTCCACCAGCTGTGATGTAATTGTCCACCTTCTGCATTCCGTCATTTCATGTGCTGTAAAGTAACTGATGGGTGATCTCTTTGTTTCTTTCTTTCTTGTCCTCAATGTGAAGTATTGCCCACTTTCTGTTCTGCCATTTCATCTGCTGTGATGCAACCTGATGGGCAACTCTTTGTTTCTTCGTTTCCCCTGTTATGAAGTAATTGCCCACTTTCTGTTCCACCATTTCATCTACTGTGAAGCAACTGATGAGCAATCTCTTTGTTTCTTCTTTTCCTCTGCTATATAGAGAATAATGTATGGGCAACCATACACAACAAGCTTGTGTTTCCATCAAGGGGTTGAGATGACAGCATATGAACCTCGTGAGTGAAGCTCGAGAGGTCCATGCCGTCATCTCAATCCCAAGATGGAAACACATGCCGAGCTGTGTGTGGTTGACCATATTTTATTTTTTATAGTATATGATTTTTTACACTAGAGTGACAGATACTCACATAACAAAATCAAATTTCCAGACCTTTGAAAGGTAAAATGTATGACTTTGAGTACTGGGTGGTTAGTAAGTAACTATGTGTAGAATAAATGAGAAATTTAAAATTGTATGACCTTTGAATTGTGCATAACAACTATCCAGAATGTGCATAACAGCACTTTGGAATGTGCATAATGGTTTAGAATGTGCTTAACAAGGATTTTGAGCTGGCTGATTTTTATCCATAACAAAGGGTAACCATATACTATGAAGTAATTATCCGCATTCTGTTCTGTTGCCTTATCTGCTATGAAGTAAGTCATGGGCAATCTCTTTGTTTCTTCCTTTCCTCCGCTATGAAACAAATAAACATAGCCACAATAGCAGCAGTGCAAGTAAATTTCAATGGTCCAGCTCCATTTGGGGACACCCAATCAGACATTGTCAACCAAAAAGCAATTCAAAGGGCACAGGCAGGACAACCTAAGACACCTGCATGGTTTGCATCAACTATAAAGTGATAAGTGATAATATCAAGTTCACTTGCAAAGCAGGCAGCAGTGTCAAGAAGAGGACTAAACATGAAATTATGTCACAGTTTGGAGGCAAAAATTATGGATGTCATGAAGGAAAATGTGAAGAATAGACAACAGGAACAAGACAGGGTCATAGCAGTTGTGGTGCTGAAAAAATACAAGATGCTAAATACACAAGCACAACCCTTGGAATTAGCTGGACAATACTCATGAATGCATCTCATAGAGAACGGAAGCATCTAAAAAGCATGCACAATTCTGTACTGCCTCAGGAAATCACAAAGTAAAAAGCTTTTCTGAACAGTCAGCAACCCCTGTGCCGTACAAGAAGGTATTCTTAAAAAGAAGCTAATGAACAAAAGTGCTCCTATCAAAATGCCTTCATTTACTACACACAGAATTTCTGAAGCAACAACCAGAGTATGGCTACCAGTTCAGTGGCAGATCACCTTCAAAGTCGGATTACTGACTTTTAAAGCCCTACATGATCTGGGCCCTGACTACATGAAAGATCTCCTGACTCCTTACCTCCCTGTGGGGTCGCTCCGCTCAGCCGACGAGGGGTTGCTAGAGATTCCTAGGGTTACTTTGAAATCAGCTGGTGCCCGGGCTTTTATGTTTGTGGCACCAACCCTTTCGAATTCTCTACCACGTCGGATAAGGGAGTGTTCGACCGTGGGGAGCTTTAAACAGGCTCTTAAGTCCATTTTATGGAATAAGGCATATGGTGTCCTTGATTAATGTTTTGTATTTGTTTTTAACAGTTTTTATATTATTGTTTGTATGTTTTGTTTGTATTTAATCTTTTTGTAATCCGCCTTGGTTTTTGAAAGGCGCAATATAAATAAAGTTTATTATTATTATATTATTATCATATCAGTGCCATCAAGTTCAACAGTTTGTGCCCCAAGCATATAAAACTTGCTAGACAACAGAAACTGGACAAGTGCCTATGTGAGTACTGTGAAAATGCTGCATTAAAATTGTGATCATTAAACCACATGGCAGATTTTTATAAGCTGCTGGAGGGCAAAGTCATCGATATTTACAAAACTGTGGAGCTGATAATGTGTGCAAATGAAGGTTCCATGTTTTTCAGAAAAGACTGGAGAAGGTATGTGGGAATTGTGCAGTGAAGGCAATTAAAAAACATGCAGAGGCTCTATGGAATCAACATGGGTTAGAAATGTTTAGACAGTACCAGTGGGAAACCATCACAGTGAAGAAAACAAATGATGGCATTAACACGAACACATCCGGCAAAGTGATGGTCAGCAAGAAGACCACGTTACAACAACTTATTGAAAGGCCTACAGTTTCTCGGTCACCATCTACATATGGCATTGTGGAAAATAATGCAATTCCCATTACTCAAAACAAATCTACCACAAGTCTGGGTCATCATGGTGCTGGACTTTGCTGAAAACTATGCCTTCAAGTACCAGGATGAGATCCAGTCCTGCCACTGGCATCACAAGCGGGCTACAGTACACCAGATAGTTACATATTACAGGTGCTCAAATTGTAATGACCTTGTCATGGAATACCAGGTATTCATCTCAAATGATCTCACACATTACCACCATGCTGTTCAATATTTTGGTAAGATAGCCAGTGAACACATCTGAACACTCACCACATAAACCTTACGAAGGAGGTACATTTCACAGATGGCTGTGCCAGTCAGTACAAATCAAAATGGTCCTTCTATAGAATTTCAAAGGCTCCATCAAAGTATGGATTCCCTGTCGAGTGTGCCAATTTTTGGATCACATCATGGTAAGCTCCCCTCTGATGTGGAGAGTGGCGTGGTGAAATGGTCAGCAACCAATGCCATCAAATCATGAATCGCTAACATTTCAACAGCAGAAGAGATGTTCACATAATGCTGTGATAATCTGACCAGAGAGCCTCCAAGTGATGGGTGTGGGCACTCCAAGAGAACATTTTTCTGGGTGCCTGACAAATCCATAAAAAGGTCAAAATGACCAGATGCTATAGCTTCTCCTGGGATAAGACATGTCCAGAGCATAAGATCTGTGGAGGGCGGTATGGCTGCCACCAGAGCACTGTCTTGTGTCTGCCACAAGTGCCAAAATGATGATGGCTCATGTGTGAACATGGAGCATGTGGATCAGTGGACTTCAAAGAGGCTCAAACTAAAATATGGCAGCACCAGTACTTCTCAGACAGCTCAAATGCTTGAACTCAGGAATGACACTGTCCGGCAATGCCAGTGACAGACTCCTCTATAACTCGGTGCACAAAAAAGAGTGCCCACAAGCACAGCACTGCAGATATGGACACTCCCGCTATTTCCAGCACTCCAGTGACTGACCCCTCTTCTGCTCCTGCCACTCTACTGACAGACCCCAGTGACTGACCCCTCCTTTGTTCCTGCCACTCTACTGACAGACCCCCTCTGCTGTTGCTAGCATTTCATCAACTGACCTGATTGCTGCTTCAGGCTCTGAAGCAATAGAAAATTCTTCTGCTCACGAAACTTCAGCAATGGCCTTCTCCACTGCTTTAGTCCCTAGCATGCTTGCTGACTGTCTACCTGCTAAAACAAATTAAACCCAGACAAGATACAGCTGGAAAAATTCTATGCTGTCTACTATTGCAGTTTTTTTATCAGGCAAGTGCTTGCATTTAATAAACTGCAATGTACTTTCACTGTCAAGTTACAGGACCAGCATGCAAATCGGTGTCTCACATGGCCACAACAGCAGGACATTGATATGGTGAGACAGCAGAGGCTTTTTCATGGACCTGTACATCTGTCAGGAAATGGAAACTATGCAATTGCACAGCATGAACTGCAAACTATTGCCACAAAATATGAAAAGCTTAAGAAATGCTGGAATTGACAGCATTTTAAAGTGTTGAACAATATGATCATTTGCTATGCACAATCTTTTCTATAACGTTTTTATTTTTACATTTATTGATGTTTTTTTTCTTATTTCAGTGCACTTCAGTGCATGAATATCTAATTATTGACAACATAGATCACAAGTAGCAAACTCTTATGAACCTGCACTGTTGTTTGCTGGCCTCTACCACATTGACAATTCATGTTTGGTGTCCACAATACATTCAGAACACAAGGTTGGTGTCCGCTATACATTCAAAACTCCCACTTTTGCAACACGGTCATCCAACAAGACCACTCTAATGGTCCTCAGATCAAGAACCAGCCGTGGCCAGAGGTCCTTCTGCTACAGAGCCCCATCCTGGTTTAGCTCTCTCCCTGCCCCCATTACCAATGCCACCACCATCTCCAAGTTCAAAACCACCCTTCGAAACCAACTCTTCAACACTTGTAGCTGCTCCTGTCTCTGAAAGTAGCCTTCACCTTGACTTCTCATGATAGCATGCGGGCTCCCACCCTAGCCATCCCCACCACCGCATCCCGGTATACCGTGCCTATGTCTAACCTGACCAGTGCCAGCTGTTTCATTGTATACCTATTAGATTGCTCAATTTTTGATACCAACTTGTGTAACACCTGTTCCCAATTACATGTACCCTGTAACCTAAATGTATTTGTCTGACATCAGTGTGATGTGGCGCCTCTGTTGAACACCTATTGTTTTGCAAACCTATGCTATGTAACCAAAAACACTATGTATGTCTTTAATGTGACGAGGTACCTTTGGAAACGAGCCTCTGGTTCAAAGGTTGTAAACTGATTTTACAAATAAATAAATAAAATAAATAAAAAAACACAAGGTTTGGTGTCTGCTGGTACATTCAGAACACTGAGGCTTATTTTTCTTGGTCATTTAAAAGTCAGTTCTCTTGTAACAATGCATTTTTCACTGTAGGGTCATGGCATGTTAAAATGCTAGAAAAAAATTATCTACACTGCATTTGAAAATTCACCCATCGTGTCACAATTTGGTACAACATTTTCATGAATATACCCATATATATTATAGTGGTACGGTAGTGCCACTATAGTTAGGGTTGAGTACCCTATTTAAGGTTAAAGTGTGAAATTTGGCAGCTTAATAACTTTGCCATCGTATGATGGATTTGCCTGAAATTTGGCATGCACAGAGCAGTACCACAGTTATCTGGATCCAAGTTTTGTAAAGGTTGGATATATGGTTGTGGAGCTATATAGCGCAATAGAAAGCTATATTTATGCTTTTTTGCGCATTCTTTGCTCGTGCCTACAGGTCGCATGGTCTGCACGACCAGTTCGAAACCTTCAGGGAACATGCAGCCATGGTCCCCGATGTGCCTTTTGAAGATTTCATGAAAAAATATTAAATGGTTCAAAAGTTATTCAAAAAACAAGTTTCCCGTTATAGTCAATGGAAAAGTTAAAAAGTTTGACAGTGTCGCAAATGCGCTTTTTAGTGTCACAAAGTGTAGCATTGCAAATCCACCATCTTGTTTTCAGTTAGTGGTCACAGAAACGCTTGGCATTTAAATTTGGGACCCTCTAGGGACACTGTTCTTGCTGAGTTCACCTAGTCGAGCCGTAGGATGCTAGTCATGTCTTTTTTGGGGGGGTTAAACACCCCAGAAATATGTTTTTGAAATTTCTGGAAACAGTAGTGTCGTAAAGTAGTGTCACACATTTGACACTTTTGTGATTCTGTTTGCGAAAGTGTCGTGATTTGTGACACTACATTGCGACAATAGGAAATCTTTGCCACCCTGCTGCAAAAGAACAGTTTGGTCTTTTGGGCTGAAATTTGGAGGGAAGAAAGCCATGATCCCACAGATGTGCATTTTGGTGGTTTGGTGACAAAATATTAGAGGGTTGCAAAGTTACAGTACTCCAAAATTGACAATTTTTCCCATAAGCTAACATTACGGCATCCACTGCCTTTCGGGGCCCGTATCTGAGAAACATTTCAAGATACAGACTTTTCATCAGAAAAATGCTTAGTCCCCAGGGGCTAAGTGCAAAACTAGCCAGGAAAGTCATAAGTTATATGAAACTGTAATTTTTGCTCCAAGGCCCATTATTGTGCATACATTCTTTCTATACACTGTGTTTCTCTATGCAGTTTTTTTGTGGGAAAAAGAGTGTGCATTTTCATTACTGTTACAGTTAGCATTTCCACTTGCATTTCTGTAACCATTTGCATTAGTACTCCCGCCTACGCCACCATGTGTGTTACCCTTTGCGTTTTCGTTTGCGCTTGTATTTGCGTTACTGTTAACATTTACATTTCCATAACTGTTTTTGTTTGCTTTTCCTTTTGCATCACCGTGTGCATTTCCATTTTTGTACGTGCTTCCATTTGCATTTCCGTTTCTCCTTGTGTTTCCTTTGGCATCATCGTTGCTGTTACCGTAAGTGTTTGCATTTCCAATTGTGTTAACATGACCGTGCGCATTACGATTTGCATTTCTCTACACGCTTGCATTTGTGTTTCTGTTTTGATTAACATTTGTGCTTCCATTTCTTTTACCGTTTGCGTTATCATTTACGTTTGCATCACCATGTGCGTTCCTGTTTGCACTTGCATTTGTGTTACCGTTACTTCGCTATTTATAATGCACATTCTCAAAAAGAAGGGAAATGTATGGAAAAAATTCTGTTCATTGGCCATCAGTTAGGTTGTTCACAGTGACAAAAGCAAAGGAAATTTGGCGTTAGGTTCCACACCCTTGCACCCCACCCCACCAACAGGCATCGGGGTGTGCGTTGGTCGGTCCTAACTCTCACCCCATTTTCCTATACTTCACCACCTCACTTGTTTACACATGGGATGGGGTGAGAGTTAGAACCAACAACCCCAACGCTCACCCTGATGCCGGTTGGTGGGGGTGATGCAAGGGTGGGAACCTAACATTGAATTTCTCACTTTTGTCACTGTGGAACAACCTTAACTGATGCATTAAATGTAGTTTTTTGCCATGAATTTATATGTATATGTGTGTGTGTATATATATATATATATATATATATATATATATATATATATATATATATATTATAGGGGTGTGGTTGTGCTCCTATAGTTAGCACTGAGTAGGCACTTCAATGTTAAACTCAAAATTTTGTACTTTAATAACTTTGCAACCATGGAATGGATTTACATGAAATGTGGTATTCCTCTTCCTGTAGGGTGGGTCTCTTGAAATAGCAAGTTTTGTTCTGGTCAGATGTGCGGTCTCCAAGTTACGGAGAAGTGAAAAAACATGTTTTCACCCATTGACTTTCCTGTGATTTTTCTTTGAACTTGCCTACAGCCCAGAGAGTTTGCTTGTTTGGTCTGAAATTTTCAGGACAGAAAGGGACTACCCCACAGATGTGTCTTTTGCTAGTCTGGTGAAAAAACAATAAGCTGTTTTTAAGTTATTGTAATTAAAAAATTTGAAAACATAATTTCTGCGAATGCTCAGTAGGCACTTCAATATAGCTGTATGATATGAAGTAGGAATCCTGCTCTGTATGCAAAAAATCCTACTCCATATGGCAGCCATTTTGTTTACTGTTTTGCCTGAGATTTATATATGGAAACCTCCCAAAATGAGCTTCTGGGGAAGATCCAACATATGTAGCATGTTTATTGTGATCCACTAAGCATATTCTGCATTTTACCAGTTTAAAAATATTATTGTTTTAAATTTACAGCTTTCTGTGACTGACAGGGTGATATGAATTAGGATCCTACATCATATTATGCGATACGCTGTAGGATCCTAGTTTGTATGGGAAATCCTACATTGTATGGGCACCATCTTGTTTTCTGTTTTGCCTGAAACATTTTAATATGAAAACCTCCCAAAATGGGCATATGAGGAGGGACCAGCACATGAAGCTTTATTGTTGTGACTCCCTGAGCATATTCTGAACTGTACTAGGTCAGAACGTTTGTTGTCATTACTTTACAACTTCCTGAGAGTGGAAGACTGATACAAACTAGGATCCTATGTCGTATTATGGGGTACAACATAGGATCCTAATTCGTATGGGTAACCCTGTGTCATATGGATGCCAACTTGTTTTCTGCTTGAAACATTTAACTATGAAAACCTTCCAAAAAGGGCTTATGGGGAGGTACCAACACATGTAACTTGATTGTTGTGACCACCTGAGCATATTTTGAACTGTACTAGGTCAGAATGTTTGTTTTTATTAATTTACAACTTCCTGTGAGTGGCAGCATGATACCAACTAGGATTCTACTTCATATTACGCAATACAACATAGGATCCTAGTTTGTATGGGAAATCCTATGTTGTATGGATGCCATCTTGTTTTCTGTTTTGCCTGCTGTATTTTAATATGAAAACCTCCCAAAATGGGCTTATGTCAGAATGTTTGTTTTTATTACTTTACAACTTCCTGTGAGTGGAAGACTGATACACACTAGGACCCTACATCGTATTATGGATTACGATGTAGGACCCTAATTGATATGGGTAACCCTACGTAGTATGGATGCCAACTTGTTTTCTGTTTTGCTTGAAACATTTAAATATGAAAACCTTCCAAAAAGGACTTATGGGGAGGGACCAACACATGTAGCTTGATTGTTGTGACCCCGTGAGCATATTTTGCACTGTACTATTTCAGAACGTTTGTTTTTATTAATTTACAATTTTCTGTGAGTGGCAACGTGATACGAACTAGGATCCTACATTGTATTACATGATACGACGTTGGATCCAAGTTCATATGGGAAATCCTATGGCATATGGATGCCATGTTGTTTTCTGTTTTGCCTGAAACATTTAAATATAAAAACCTCCCAAAATGGGCTTATGGGGAGGGACCAACAGATGTAGCTCGATTGCTGTGACCCACTGAGCATATTCTGACCTGTACTAAATCAGAACATTTGTTTTTATTAATTAACAACTTCCTGTGAGTGGCAGCATGATTCCAACTTGGATCCTACATCATATTACGCAATACGACATAGGATCCTAGTTTGTATTGGAAATCCTATGCCATATGGACTCCATCTTGTTCTTAGCCTTGCCATGGCATTGGGGCAAGTGAGGCAACCTCACAAAATGATCTGCTGTAAAGGAACCAACATGTGCATTTAACTTAGTGTGCCACCTTATTAATATTATACACTTCAACACATGAGAAATATGACTAACATTTCACTTTCTCAAAAAGAAGGAAAATTAAGTGCAAAAAACTCCATTAGTGCATCAGTTAGGGTTGATTTCCACATCAACAAAAGTGTGGAAATTCAACATTAGGGTTTCCAACTCTACTACCCCATGCCCCAACCCCCAATACTCCACAGATCATCAGGCATCAGGGTGTGCCTTGGGGTTGTTGGGCCTAACTCTCACCCCATTCTCCTATAATATACCATCTCAGCTTGTTTGCACATGGAATGGGGTGAGCGTTAGGGTTGACAACCCCAAGGCAGTACTGTACTAAAATGTACATGATATGCAATACATGAACTTCACTTTTGAATTACTTGCTAAAGAAATCGGTTATTTTATTTTGATGACTGGATTGTATAACCAACCCGTTCACATAACTGTCAAAGCCAAACAACAAACTGAAATCTCTGTTTTCATGGCTTAGGACTAAGTGTCTTACTGTTTCCATTGCTGTGATTGCAGCTGCCACTGTGACTGGCTCATCCTCCTGTCCTCTTTCCTCATCATTGTGGTCATCAGTCTGTACCCCCTTAACATTGTTGCAGATTTCCTGCTCATCCAGTGGCCCCTCCATTTGTAATGCAGCATCAATGTCCTCATAGGCCAAGAAATCGTGGACAGACATACCAGCCAGTAGATCCATAACAGTCTCTGTGTCCTCATTCTCTTCCTTAGCATCTACTGCAGACACTAACACAGTAAACCCTGCCTTTCGATAGCAATTAGCTATTGTTTCAGCCCTCACTGCTCCTCAAGCAGAGTCCAGCGTCTGGATTGTGTTGAGAACCAAGATCTTCTTAGCAAGTTCAGACACTGTGTTTGTTCCAGCAGCAGTTATCCCAGAGTCAGTGCAGACCATAAGTTTCTCAATGATCTGAAAAAAAAAAAAAAGTTAGCAGGCTCATCAATTTCTAACATCAGAGATGTAAGGGGGGAAGAAGGATTACTGTACCTCTTTTCTGTACAAATGCTTAAAATTAAAGATGATGATCATATTCATGGACTGAATTAACAAGGTTGTGTTTGGCAGCAAAAAAAATGAGTTTGATATGTAACAGTGAGATGTTGGGATGTGCACTTCAATTATTGAGCAGCATTGCAATTCTACGGCGGTGCCTTCTCATTTGGGCGTTTACAGTGTGCAGCCAGCGTGAAAAAATTTCACCTGTCATCCAGGAGTTAGAGTTGGCCTTGCAAACGACTGTCAGGACAGTAGTTTCAATGCCATTAAAGCAACTATATATATATATATATACATTTATATATTTATGTCTTTGTTAACCTGGTAAGTAAACTGATCCAGAGGATCATTTTCAGTCACGACCTGAGTGACAGCCATAACACAAGCAATACAAAGCAGCGATACACATCAGTACAATACAGTGATACAATCAGGAAACAAAACATGACTACCAAAACTTTCTTCGGCATGAGGTCAAGTACATGTCATGAGCGTATCAAGAAAACAATACATACTGGTACAGTGACATATAAAAAATGGATGCCCTGTGATTGGAGACTGGAACATCATAACAATAGTAAGGTATGAACATACGGTCACAGGGAAGCCAAGTAACTAATAAATAAAACAACGGGTCACATTCTAACAGGAGTGGATTAGGTACAGACTAATAGGTAGTTGAATGCTATATCGAATTGGAGTACACAGTAACAGTTCAATCCGATAAGTAGACATTTATCCAGGATGGATTGAGGAACAAACAGTGCTACAGGGTTGGGACACTGGGAGATGGTGGATACTTGGGTGGATTTTGAGTCCTGGTGCTGTCTAGGGAACAGTTACAGGTACAAGTGGCCTTGGACAGTAGCCACGCTGTAAGGTTTGATTTGAAGGACTGATGGGAAGAGGATGACCAAATAGATGATGGGAGTCTATTCCAGAGGGAGGGGGTGGAGACAGAGAAAGCTTTGCTACCCATGGGCCTGATGCATGAAAGGGTGGGTAATATGCGCCTGAGGCGCATATCCCACCTGTGTACCTATGCAGCACCGGACAGGTGCAGGGTAACCAGTATGCACTACTGCTAGCACCCACAGGACACCTGCCAGTGGCCACTCTCCCCCAGCGCTGATGGCCACACGCATGGTCGGGGCAGAACCGCTGACCTGGGTGAATGCCTGTACCAGGTCCCTGAGTGGATCCCTTGCACCCTTGCATAGGGCACAGGGCATGAGGGGTCAGCCACACGTAGCGGCACTGGAGACACACTATCAGGCCATCACCCAAGCCACTGACCCAGCCCTCTCCTGCAGCATAATGGGCTAGGGCAGCACAGAGGTCCAATACGTGGTGCCACTGCACCTGGCAGCCAAAGAACATGGGGGCATGTACTGGGTTACACCTGGTCTCAGCAAGTGTACCCAGCACTTCCTGAGCCTGGCACTACATGGCTTTGTGAATGCCAAGTAGTGCAGGCACACCCCGGACATGCCCCCATGCGGTGTTCCTCAGGTGGCTTGGGTGTTGGGAATGTAAGTGCATTGTGTGCCCTTAGTGAATGCCACCAGGGATCTGCGGGACCCCTGCTGCATGGCATTCACACGTAAGGTTGCCTACGTGCCTCAGATATGTGGTGCGTAGGCATCTTTTCCATTTGTGCATAGGCCCAATAGCAGTAGAAGTGCCAGAAACTTCCAGAGGAGGAACAGAGGAAGCCTGGAGTCTCATAGGGACCTGCCCTTTATGTGAAGCTAGTTTGTCTGCTCATATAGGTCACATGTGTGCGTGCATTTAGCAGCACCAGAGATCAGCATGTCTGGTGTTCCTCGGGTGGCTTGGGTGGTGGGCACGTAAGTGCATTGTGTGCCCTTAGTGAATACCACCAGGTGTCCACGGGACTCCTGCTGCATGGCATTCACATGTAAGGTTGCCTACATGCCTCAGATATGCAGTGAGTAGGCATCTTTTTCATTTGTGCATAGAGACCAATAGCAGTAGAAGTGCCAGAAACTTCCAGATGAGGAACAGAGGAAGCCCAGAGGCTCCAAGGGACCACCCTGTCTGCGAGTAGAATGGAGTAAGGGAACAGCTGATAGTTACTGAGTGTGCCATCAACTAGACTGCCCACGGCAAAGTCAAAATGTGTCTGTAATGTGTGCCAGCCTAGAGACTGGTATAGCGAGTAATGGTGGGTGGAGAATGGGACTTGAAGGACAAAGCGACAAATAGAGTTGTATGTGACATTTAGGTGCAAGCGTAGTGAAGAGGGCATAGTAGAGTATCCAGGGAACGGTAGTCTAGAAGGGGCAGCAGGTTTCCTTGTGCAATAGCTAGGCGAGCTTCGGGGGACAGAAATTGACTGTGGTGGTAGGCTGCACCTAATTTTTGGTGAATTCTTTTTACTGTGTTGCTGATGTGTTTACTGAAAGTAAGGGAGGGATCTAGAGTCACACCTAGGTATTTGAAGGAGGGGACAGTTTTGATGGGAGGGGAGGGCTGGCAGGGGTGGCAATCAAGAGGGTGGCTTTTGATTTGGCTACCTTTGCTAGGTATGACTTAGAGCCGAAGAGCACTGCTTTTGTCTTCTTGTCATTTACAAGAAGTTTTCTGGAGAAGAACAAGTTCTGTGCAGCTCCATAGTTTAATGAGAGTGTGGAAGATAATAACTCAAGTGATTTTTCACTGATAGATGACTAGATCAACAGCAAAGAGAAGGGCTTTACATTTTATGCTTTCAGTGGGGGATGATTTAGGAGCATAGAAAATAGCAGAGGTCCAAGTATTGAGCCCTGGGTTACCCCAGTGTAGACAGGTAGCACAGCAGAGGAGTCTTTACCTATCAAGACAGACTGGGACCTGCTGGAGATACATATATTTAAAACTGGCAAGGTAGTGCCAGTATAGTTAGTGTTGCCCAACAACTTCAATGTTAAACCCCAAATTTTGCACTTTAATAACTTTCCAACCATATGACTGATGTGCCCAAAAGTTTTCAAGAGCCCTCTGTTACCATAGATCTCTGGACTGGCAAGTTTTGTTCCAGTTGGAAATGCAATTCCCAGAGATGCATAGTGTCAAAAAATTTGAAAATTACCATTTAGGTGCAAATTCTTTGCTCATCTATAAGTCCAAAATGGTTTGGGGGTCTGGTCTGAAATTGTTAGGGTATATGGGGTCTGAGTCACTGATGTACCGATTGAAGGTTGTGTGCAAAAATATCAATCCATTCAAAAGTTATTAAAGTTTTAAGTTTCCCATTATATTCTATAGGAAAAATTAGAGGTGCCATGCGAAAGCAGATTTTATTTAAGCAATAAGGCATGACAAGGTGTGTGTTATCGTGTAATAACGTAACTCCTGGGGTGGGATGAAGCATGAGGTGAAGCCAAGTGCTTCCACCACCCCAGGAGTGACGTTATTACACAATAACACACACCTTGGAGTGCCTTATTGCAATTATACAATGGCTCGAAAATGCAAATAGAACAAATACAATCTCATAATGTAAAAATGACTGAAAAATAACTAAGTCTAGTTGGAGGCCAGGGTGAACAAGAGGGGAGGAGACAAGAGGGGAGAAATCTCAAAAATTCAAGACTAGCTGAATCAAGTAGGAGTCCAGGGTGGACAGGAAGACAGAAGAGGGGAGGAAGCAGTCGGAGACAAATTTGTTGGTCATAGAGAAGGAGAAAGGTAAGAGGCGTTGGGCGAAGGTAGGGAGAGGAGAGCATGGGCAGTAGACAAAGGCTAATTAAATAGTGAGGGAAAGGGGGCAGTAGGAGGAAGGAGGAGGAGGAATGAGAAGGGAGGGAGAGGCAGGAGGGGATGGGGAGCAGGGCTGGGGGTGGAAGATGGACAAGAAGAGGGGTGGGAAGGGTAGGAAAGGGTAGAGGAGAGAGGGGAAGGGGAGAGGGCAGGAGCGAAGATGGGAAATTACTAGTGGGCACAGTTGCAGCTCCTGTGGGCAGAAGGGTACTTATGTAGCTTAAGCTTGAATGGACCCAGTTTAGGCTCATTCAAAATTTCTTGAGGAAGTGTGTTGAGCCAGGTGGGAGCCCAGTAATGGAAGATGTGCTGTGCTTGAGAGGTTTTGCAAAATGTGACATGAAAAGTTTGTTTGGCCACGCTGCAGGTGTAGCTTACATTAGGGGAAGGCTTGATGATGGGCAGGGTAGTAGAAGGAGTAAGGCCCAAGCTGATTTTTTTGGCAAGAAGGCAGGTATGGTAGGTAATCCTGCCCTTTATGTGAAGCTAGTTTGTCTGCTTATATAGGTCACAAGTATGTGTGCATTTAGCAGCACCAGAGATCAGCCTACAGGACTTATTTAGTGAAAATGTGATTCTTTTAAGGTTGGTGTCAGTCGCGGCACCGTAGATGATCAGCCCATAGTCAAGGATGGAAATGACAGAACTGAGAACTACTTACCATAGAGCATCTAGAGTCATACAATGTCTGTGATGATAAAGGACTCCATTTCTGGAGCTGACCTCCTTTGCTATTTTATTAATGTGAAGGGCATAGGATAGTGGGCAGTCGAGGGTGATGCCAAGGTATTTAAATTCTTGGACTTGTTCAAGGGTCTGGTTGAGAGAGTTATAAATATGTAGGTTGATGGATTTATATCTGTTGTGTGGATTAGAAAAGAGCATCACTTTTGTTTTCTTGTGGTTCATGATGAGTTTGTGTTGGGCAAATCAGGTTTCGACAACCAGAAAGTCAGTTTGCAGAGAGTTAGAGAGAAAGGAGGGTTGAGAGTGGCAGTCAAAGAGAACAGCATCATTTTCATAAAGGATAATGTTGGTTTTGCAGGCTCGGGGATATTAAGAAATAGACTGAAGAGCAAGGGACCAAGGATGGACCCTTGGGGAACATCGGAGCTTACGAGGAATGAACCAGAGAGGGGTATTCCCGATTTTCACTTGCTGAGTGCAGTTATCCAGATGGCTCTTGAACCAGCTAGTGACTGTGGTTGATAGGCAGAGGGGTGGTAATGCAGCGAGCAGCAGTGGGTGGTTAATGGTATCAATGCCTTAGTAAGGTCAATGAAAATTTACCCTACTATTTGGCTCTGGTCAAGTGCCCTGTGTATGTAGTTGGTGAACTCAAGTAGCACTGTTGTCATGCTGTGTGCCTTTCTAAAACCATTTTGCTGAGGACGCTGAATATCATATTTGGCCAGGTAGTCCATCAGTTTGTCAGCAACAATACGTTCAAGGGCTTAAGATGGGGGGGGGGAAGGGTAGATATAGGTCTGTAGTTTGAGCATGCTGTCCTGTCACTACTTTTGTGCACTGGGGTTACAATCACGGGCTTTCCACACAGAGTGGAATTGTCTCAGGGAGAGGGATAGGTTTAATAGCTTGGTAAGGGGTTGCAGGATGACATTAAGGGAGATGTTTAGAAGTTTTAGGTCAAGGGTGTCACTGCTAAACTGGGATTGACAAAGTCTTTTGAAGGTACTTTCTAACTTCAACTAGCGATACTCGTCTAAAGTAGAAGGGGGGGGTCAAGGGGTGGAGTCGGTAGGGGTTTTTAACAGGTTCAAAGAAGAAGTCTGGGGGGAGGATGCTTGAGAGGTCGGTGAAGGTCAGAATAAAGGCATGTGCTATTTGTTGTTGGTCCTACACAGAGATCCCATCAACATCATTTATGGGTTATTGGGTTTGCCAGTCAGGTCCTTTAATTTGTCCCGAAAGTTACAAAAGGAGTTTGCAAGCTCTTCCTTGAAGTATTCCATTTTGGCTCTGCATACTTCTCAGGTACAGCCATTTCTTGCAGATTTGTAGTTTTGTAAGTCAGGTAATTTGCCTGAAGCTCGAGCTTGGGACCAGAGGTTGTCTCTGATTTTCATCATGTTGAGCAGGGCGGGGGTATTCCAAGGGTTTGTGACACCTTTAATGTTGCATTTACAGATGGGGGCACATTTGTCACAGGCCAAGTTGAATTGTGCTACGAAATGGTCTAGTTCATCATTAAAGTTAGTGGCCCTGTTGATGGGTGACCAATCACATTGGGCAAGATGTTCAAGGAAAGGTGTAGTAAGTCTTTTCTTAAGGATGCAGTGATAAGAGAGCTTGGCAGATGTGCTAGGGGCCTTGTTTCACCAGGAGCAGATCACTGGGGAATGGTCACTTAGGGAGTCAGGTAGTACTGAGATTTCTGAGATCCTTTTGGGGTGGGTGGTGAGGATGAGGTCGAGGAGGGTGCTGCATCCAGTCCTGGGGTGAGTCTGGTAGAGGTGATCACTATTTGAGAGATACCAATGACTGCAAAGGCATCTTTGTAGGGGCTGGCATCAGCAGACAGCCAATTAATATTTAGGTCACCTAGAATAATAGTCTCAGCACGGTTAGGTATGATTTTGAGATAATCAAGAACCATTTTAGTGCTAGTGACTAAGACAGGTGGAGGGATGTAGACAGAGAGCAGGGTTAGTGTTTTGCCCCAAGGGCCTAGGAAGACTTTGATTGATAGCACCTGTGAATTGTTGGCAGAAGTGACTGTAGGGAGTGCTTGGCTCTTAATGGAGTTCCCAAGGTATATTGCACAGCCACCACCTCTTTTACCAACCCTGTAGAGCCAAAACAGGGAGTAGCCAGTGAGAGTGATGGTGGTGTCAGGGATTTTGGGAGAGAGCCAGGTCTTATTAAGAAAGAGTATATCCAGATTGTGCTGTGTTATCCTGACTCTTGAGTCATCAAGCTGAGGTAGGAGGCTGTGGATGTCAACAGTGGCTATTTTTAGTGGGTCAGAAATGTTATTGGGGTATTGTGAAGTTTTTGGTGGGCCAAGGTTGGGGTGGACATTTCCGGATAGGAAGAGGAGGGTAAAGGTAACCCATGTGAGATACAGTTTAAGGGATTTTACTGCAGTGAAAGCACATTTTGCTGCCTCAAATGGTATCTATAGTGTTGTGCTGTAGCCATCTTGTTTTCAGTTAATGACGGGGGACAAAATGCTGTAATTCTAAAAATACTGCCCCTTAATAAACACCAGCAGTTGTGTTTACCTAATCAGGGCCAGAGGAACACGATAGAAACATAGAAACATAGACTTTGATGGCAGATAAGGACCGCTAGGCCCATCTAGTCTGCCCATTTCCCTACCTACAGGATAGGCCGCAGATCCTAGTTAACCAACAGCCTATTTCTTCCTACCCCCCACAAGAATTGCCTTATGTCTGTCCCATGCATTCTTGAATTCTCCCACAGTTTTAGACCCCACAACCTCCTCAGGAAGGCTGTTCCATGCATCCACTACCTCTCTGTGAAATAATACTTCTCACATTGCCCCTGAACCGCCTGCTTCTATCTTTAAATTGTGTCCCCTTGTTCTTGCAAGTCTATTTTTCTGAAAAATGCTACCTCTTGGACTTTGTTGATTCCACTGAGGTACTTAAAAGTTTCTATCATGTCCCCCCTCTCCCTTCTTTCCTCAAGGGTATACATATTAAGCTCCTTTAGTCTCTCCTCATACGGCTTCTCTTGCAGACCCTGCACCATTTTAGTTGCCCTCCTCTGGACTGCCTCTATCCTGTCTATGTCCTTGCAGAGATGGGTCTCCAGAACTGGACACAGTACTCCAGATGGGGTCTCACCAACTGTCTGTACAGAGGAATAACAACTTCCTGTTTTCTGCTGATGATGCCTCTCCCTATACATCCCAGTATACCCCCAGCCCTCCCTACTGCCTTCTCACATTGCTTGCTAACCTTAAGGTCATCTGATATGATTACCCCAGGTCCCTTTCCTTTTTGTTGTTGTTACTACCTCCCCACCCATTGTGTATTCTTCCCTGGGTTCTTGTTTCCCAGATGCATTATTTTGCACTTCTTTGCATTGAATCCTAGCTGCCATACTTCTGACCATTCCTCCAATCTTGCCAAGTCCTTTTCATCCTTTCCACTCCTTGTGTATCAACCCTGTTGCAGATTTTTGTGTCATCTGCAAAAGGCATACTTTTCCTTCCAGTCCCTCTGCAATGTCACTGATGAAGACATTAAAAAGGACTGGACCCAATACTGAACCCTGCGGTACCCCACTAGTAACCCCCCTTTCTTCAGAATGGACTCCATTTATAATTACCTTCTGTGTCCTGTTGTCCAGCCAATGTTTTACCCAGGCTACCACCCTGGGTCCCACTCCCAGGCTGGTTAATTTGACTATTAATCTTTTGTGTGGGACTGTGTCAAATGCCTTGCTAAAGTCTAGGTAGGCCATGTCCACAGCCCCTCCCTGGTCTACTACTTTGGTCACCCAGTCAAAGAAATCTATTAGATTCGTCTGACATGACCTTCCCGCTGTGAACCCATGCTGCCTTGGGTCCTGTGCTCCACTGGCCTCTAGGTACTCGACTATTCTTTCCTTCAGAAGTGACTCCATCACTTTCCCTACCACAGAGGTCAGACTGACAGGTCTGTAGTTTCCTGCCTCTGTCTTGGAACCACTTTTGTGAAGGGGAATCACATCCGCCTTCCTCCAGTCCTCGGGTACCACACCATCCTCCCATGATTTATTAAAAAGAGTAGCCAGTGGTTTCACTAGTTCCTCCCTTAATTCTTTTAGAATTCTGGGGTGAATTCCATCAGGACCCATTGCTTTATCCACCTTCAGTTTTAGGAGTTCTTGCAGAACCCTTTCTTCTGTGAAAGGACTGGGATTGACCCCTATCAAGAGTGCTTCTGTTAATTGGATTAGGCACTTCCCCCTCCTCTTTTGTGAATACTGAGCAGAAATATTCGTTCAGTATCCCTGCTTTTTCACTGTCCCCCTCTGCCCACCCACCGTTCATTCTATTCAGCCTCACTATCCCTCCCTTTGTCTTTCTACACTCGCTGATGTACCTATAAAAGGTTTTATCCCCCTTCTTAACTGAGTTGGCTATCTTTTCCTCAGTTTGGGCCTTTGCTATTCTGACTTCCCTCCCTGCTTCCTTCCGCCTTAACTGGTACAGCTCTCTGTCCTGCTCCTTCTGTGTTTCCTTATACTTCCGGAATGCTATCTTTTTCTTCCTGATTTTCACAGACACCTCTTTTGAGAACCGTAGTGGCTTTTTCTTTCATTTTGATTTGTTCATTTGCTTCACACAAAGGCTTGTTGCCTCTGTGATGGCAGTTTTGATAATTCCCCATTGTTGCTCCACACCTCCTTCTAGCCTGTTTGCTAGTGCTTTTCTGAGGCACTCTCCCATCTTGTCAAAGTCAGCCCCCCTAAAGTCCAGTACCCTCACTTTTGTATGGCTTGACTCTGTAGCTGAGTTTAACGTGAACCACACTGTTTGATGGTCACTTGTCCCCAGATGGCAACCCACTTCTAGATCTGAGATCCTCTCACTGCCCCCGTTTGAGAGTATGAGGTCTAAGATTGCTCCTCACGAGTGGGTTCCGAAACTAGCTGTCTAATGCCTGCCACCTGTAGGGCATCAAGAATGGCCCTGCTCTTGGATGTGGCTGCAGCAAATGTGCTCCAGTTAACATCTGGCATATTCAGGTCTCCCATCAACAGTATCTCCCCTTTCTCTGCCATTCTAAGAATGCCTTCTATCATATCCTTGTCCATTCCTTCCCCTGACATGGGGGTCTGTACACAACCCCTGTGCAGATTGTGGTGCCCTTTCCAGTCTCCAAGGTGACCCACAGTGCCTCCTCTCCTCCCTGTTTACCTTTTTGTTCAGTTGCTTTTATCCCTTCCTTTACATAGAGAGCTACTCCTCCCCCTCTTCTCCCCTGCCTGTCTCTCCTGTAGGTTATGTACCTTGGTATGTTAACATCCCAGTCATGGTTCTCTGTGTACCATGTTTCTGTGACTGCTATGATATCCAGGCATCCCTCTTCCATTAAGGCCATCAGCTCAGGGAGCTTGTTGCCCAGACTACAGGCATTGGTACTCATTACCCTCCATTTCTTGATGGCCTTACTCCCTTTTTCCCCATCCCTGTCCTTCTTGCCATTGTCACTTTCTTCATTTACCCCTGCCCTTCTCCCTATCGACACCTCTATGTTGGTGTTTGCCACACTTACTACCATGATTATTTGGGGGGGGGCTAGGATTTTCCTACTCCTTTCCAGTGCCTCCCCCCTTGGCTAGTTTAAAAGCTTGCCAATGAAGCATTTAAACCTATCACCTAGGATCCTGGTTCCCGTGCACGGACAGATGCAGCCCATCATGCCAGTATAGGCTTGCATCACTCCAGGTGGACCCCCAGTCCCCAATGAAGCCAAATCCCTGAGCTCCACAGTTTTCAACCACTGATTGAATCCCATGGTGTTTGGAACACCCTAACCTCTCCTATGCCATAGATGGGTAGCACCTCTGAGAAGGTTACCGTCGTGCTACTTGACTAAGGCCCTCCCCAATTCCACAAACTCTTCCTGCACTTCTCTAATCCCTTCTTAGCCAGGTCATTTGTCCCTAGGTGGACAATGACATCCAGCCTCTCCCTGTGCAGCTGCTCCGGCAATCCTGAGGATTGCTTCCTGTCCCTGCAGCCATGGCGCCAGGCAGGCACCTTACCTCCCTCTCCCCTTCCTCCCCCGGTTCTACCTTCCTAACAATGGAGTCCCCCACCAGGAGTTGTTTCCTTCCCCTGCAGGGTCCCCTGCCACCCTCCTGTGGGTCTCCTTTGTGGAGGTTCCCAGCATTCTCCTTGGTCTCCACTGTGGGTGCCTCCTTAGAGGAACCACACTTTGCCAGAATGGCATAGGAATTGTGGAGAGGTACAATGGGAGGGATGTGCCTCTGTTCCACCACCCTCACCCTCCCTGAGCCCACTGTGGTCCAACCTCTCCTCTTTCTTGGCAACCTCTGAGGCAATGGCAGTGGCACTGGTGGTCCCTGGATGGAAGAGGAGGTCCCACAAATCCTGGCCAACTCAGCCTGGAGATGAGCAACCTCCTCCCTCAGTCCAGAGAGGTGCCTGCAGATGGGACAACACCACATCCTCCAGAACATCTCCCGGAAGACTGCTGCCCACAGCCACTGCACTGCACCACTCCAATCATGTCTTATTTCTGGCCCCTTAACTGTTTGCAATCCTTACTCTTTCATCTGTTTTTTTCTCTCTCTCCTTACTTTCTGCCTGTGTGCCCTTTAAGCTCCTGATTGTCCTGTTCTGAGACAAGAATATCCTATATTTAGCAGTAGACCACTTACTTGCTCAGAGGCAGACCTCCAGCAGCTAGAGAGGGCGGAGCTACTCTTGCCCTTCTAGGATGGTGGGTCCTTGAGTGGTTCTGTGATCACTCACTTCCTGCCCCTAAACAGGAAGTTCCTGTTGTCAGTCAAATTCTGTGCCTATAAAAATAGAACTAGCTTTGGGTGGAGGGGAGGGAAGGAGTGCAATATAGTCCCAGCAGAGAAGTTAAGTCACACAGCAGTCCTTTCTCCTGGTGTCTTCTGCCAAGCTGGCATTAGCTTTGAAAAATAATGCTTGTAAATATGTTTATTTAATTTGGCCATTGGTAGTGGTGCAATTTCCGGCACTATTTTTGTGAAATTACCACAAATTGTAGAAGTTTGGGTGCAACTAACGACACTGTTGCATGAAAACTGCTGAAAATTGTGGCATTGTTTCAGGAAAACTGCTGCACTTTACGGCACTATTTCAATTAAAAAAACATTGGCTCCTGTAAATAAACAAAAAACATTTCTGGCCACTTTTTGGCCCAAATAAGTACATAATCGTGTTCCTCGGCCCCCGTTTAAGTAAATACCTGTTGGTGTTTACCTAATAAAAGAAGGATTTCTGCTTTTACTGCCTTCAAGGGTGCTGAGGCATGTTTTAAACATTACAAATGTTTTCAGAATTTAAAATGTTCTGTCCTGGTGCACTTTATGTTTCTTTACACTTTGGAACATTCAGTGGACATTGTTTCCATTACTGCTCCAATGGGCTGCATTAAATGTTGGTTTCATAGTTGGATTCCACATCTTGAACTGTTTAGGATGTTGTAGAAAGCTTCTATTTGTTACTATAATGTTATGCTCAGACCTATGTATCTGATGTCTCAGGGATTGCTACCTTTTACTTACCATCGTTAGTGGTCCTGGCAGATGAAATGTATTTTCCGACACTCCACCAGGGAGTGCAGCATAGAGTCAGGTGCTCATCATTTAACCATGTCCTTTGATAGTTTGTAGGAGTTGGCATATTTAAATCAAAACTGTTATCTAGATTAGATATAATGGTTGGGGGGGGGGTCCACACAACCTTTTAGTAGCTTCAGTACAGTAAACTCTAAGACTAACTTTTGTTTTCCAAGATGGACCTGAGCCAACTGGTTGTTTTATACCTCATTTTTTGATCAAGCTTAATTTTATACTGTAGGCTACTAGTATTGTGTTACTATGGTCTCTGATGTTTCCTCCAAGGATGTTGCTAAAAGAGACTAATCGAATCCTCTGCTATAGTTATTTGAATATGCACTAATTGCATTGCTGTCTTGGTATGGTTCTGTGCTGTATTATACAAAAGTATAAATAAAAATTTTAACAGAATTTAAAATGTTTTGCCAACATTGGGGTGCCCAATCCCCATTTTGGCATTTATACCCCCCCAAAATAGTGTGGAAGACTGAGGAGCCCACCCCTAGTGTCCCAAAATACTTACATTTTTAATGTTTATTTCCAACACTGGGATACCCACCCCCCAAAAGGCCATAATCAACTTTATGTTTGACAACATCAAGGTGCCCAATCCCTGTGTCAACATTTACTCACCCCCAGTAGTTTGGGACACTGAGGAGCCCACCATCAGTGTCCTGAAAGAAAGCTTTTCACCCTGTAAAAAAGAAACGAAAACTGTCCCCGACATCTTTTTTTTATCCTGTAAAAAAGAAAATGGTCCCTCGTCGTTCCCCCATCCCCTTCCCCATCCTGACCCTCCCACAGAGCAACCCACCACCCCACACCCTTGCCCTATACATACCACTGGAGATCATCTTCTGTCATCTTCTGTGGACCGGGACACGTCTGCACTCTTCAAAGCCAAACCACGAAATGAAGAATCAAGGTAAATGCTGTATAATGGCTGTCAATGGCGTTTTGAACTTATGTTGATATCACCACCATTTTTGGTATTTTTATACCAGATTTTCAGCATGGTCTTCTTGGGATCCCACCTCATGAACACTGTCACAGTTGTTTCATTAATCGGACCCGTAGGGTGATTTTGCGGTCACTGTGCAAAATCACCTTTTGGGACTGAGTAACAAAATGACAGTGCAAGTGTTCATGAGGTGGGGTCCCAAAAAGACCATGTTAAAAATTGGGTGCAAAAATACCAAAAAACACCAGAGTTACGCGTGGTCGTTGAAATATTTCTATGCACGCATGTAATGTCTGCAATTTTTAATATTTTAACTCCAAATTTTCAACATTGCCATTTTTTCATACCACCTCATGAACAGTATAGCTGTCATTTTTCACATCCTGCCTGAAATGTGTTTTTGCTCCTGTGTTGTAGAATTTCACATATGCTGCACAAAATCACCTTTTAGAACTGATTTTAGAAATGAGAGTGCCAGTGTTCATGAGGTGGGGTCCCCAAAAGGCCATGCTGGAAATTTGGTGAAAGAATTCCTAAAAATGCCTGAGTTACATGCATCTTCATCATCATCATCATCATCAAATCTTTATTTATTCAGGCGAACATCATTGAGCAAGGCTCATTTACAAGATGGACCTGATACGGTCAAGGTTCAACAGTTGATACACAACAGATACATCATACACTTATATAAAACAGTTATACATACAGGGGAAAAACGTTTATAAACACAGTGATGTACAGTAACATTCACATGATAAAAATCGGTTACAGGAAAGTTAAGCTAATATTTACAGCACATACAGTATATACATATCCCAGTGGAGGGGCCATGGCAAACACACAGCATAATGTAATACTAGGATGGTGAAGGTATTACTTGGTGCCATAAGATGGGGTGTCTGCCTGGAAGGATTTATACCATATATGGTTAATTTTTGGGAGGGAGATTGTGAGATGACAAAGCTAGCTCTAGTGGTAGCAACTGCATTTCTCTGTGAAGAAGACTGTACAATGCTGTTTAAAGGATGCAAATGGAATAATATTAGACAGTTTTAGGGATTTTTGTAGGGTGTTCCATGCTATAGCTAGAGAATAGCTGATTGCTGCCCTCCTTAGCCTGGTGTTGAATTTGGGCAATTTGAGCAGGATGATGTTGTTGCTTCTTAGGGCATAGGAGCTAGGAATGGTCTGGGTGAAGCAGTCCAGAATATCGTTTGGAAGTTTTTTGATAACGCTCTGTAAATCCATAGGGCTGCATTTCTGTTCCTTCTGAGGTGAAGGGAAACCCATCCAACTGCAGCATAAAGAGAGCAATGATGGGTATTAGATGGCAGATCTGTAATGAATCTTATTGCTCTATGGTATAAGGTATCCAACTTGTGTAGGTAGGAGATGGGGCAGAGACTATAAAGGAAGTCTGCATAGTCAACAACTGATAGAAAAATGGCCTGGACTAACCTAATCTTTGAATCTATTTTTAGGAAGGGTTTTAATCTATAGAGAAGGCCAAGCCTTTGGCAAAGCTTTTTTAGCAGTTCTTCTAAATGATGAGTGAAGTCGAGTCTGTTGTCAATCCACACACCTAGGTATTTGAAGTTTTCTACATATTCCAGATTTTCTCTAAGTATAGTGCATAGCTGGGGGAGGATGATTGAAGAGGAGGTGCTGGTGGAGCTTTGATTTGTGAACATCATTGCTTTAGTTTTCTTTGCATTTAACAGAAGCTTTTTCTCAAGTAGCCGATATTGTAACAAGGAGAATTCTGTTTGTAGGATTTCACAAGCAGCTGCAGGTGAAGTGTTGCTGACATACAAAACAGTGTCATCAGCAAAGAGGTGTACAGAGGAATTGGTGAGGGTTGAATCAATATTATTTATATAAATGGCAAAAAGGATAGGAGCCAGGATAGAACCTTGGGGGATTCCTTGGGACTGAGTAACTGAGGCATCTGTTGAATTTATTCTAGGCATGTGCATAACTGTGGTACTTTTCAATATTTTGACACCAAATTTTCAGCATAGCCATTTTTTCACACCACCTCCTGAACAGTACAGCTATCATTGTTTCACATTTTACCCAAAATGTGTTTTCGTACCTATGGCACAGAATGGCATTGCAGTTGTGACCATCAGACAGTGTGGTTCACGTTAAACTCAGCTACAGAGTCAAGCCATACAAAAGTGAGGGTACTGGACTTTAGGAGGGCTGACTTTGGCAAGATGGGAGAGTGCCTCAGAAAAGCACTAGCAAACAAGCTAGAAGGAGGTATGGAGCAACAATGGGGAATTATCAAAACTGCCATCACAGAGGCAACAAGCCTTTGTGTGAAGCAAATAAACAAATCAAAATGAAAAGAAAAGACACTATGGTTCTCAAGAGGATTGCTGTGAAAGTCAGGAAGAAAAGATAGCATTCGAAGTATAAGGAAACACAGAAGGAGCAGGACAGAGAGCTGTACAGTTAAGGCAGAAAGAAGCAGGAGGAAGTCAGAATAGCAAAGGCCCAAACTGAGGAAAAGATAGCCAACTCAGTTAAGAAGGGGATAAAACCTTTTATAGGTACATCAGCGTAGAAAGACAAAGGGAGGGATAGTGAGGCTGAATAGAATGAACGGTGGGTGGGCAGAGGGGACAGTGAAAAAGCAGGAATACTGAATGAATATTTCAGCTCAGTATTCACAAAGAGGAGGGGAAGTGCTAATCCAATTAACAGAAGCACTCTTGATAGGGGGGTCGATCTCAGTCCTTTCACAGAAGAAAGTGTTCTGCAAGAACTCCTAAAACTGAAGGTGGACAAAGCAATGGGTCCTGATGGAATTCACCCCAGAATTCTAAAAGAATTAAGGAAGGAACTAGTGAAACCACTGGCTACTCTTTTTAATAAATCATGGGAGGATGGTGTGGTACCCGAGGACTGGAGGAAGGTGGATGTGATTCCCCTTCACAAAAGTGGGACCAAGACAGAGGCAGGAAACTACAGACCTGTCAGTCTGACCTCTGTGGTAGGGAAAGTGATGGAGTCACTTCTGAAGGAAAGAATAGTTGAGTACCTAGAGGTCAGTGGAGCACAGGATCCAAGGCAGCATGGGTTCACAGCTGGAAGGTCATGTCAGACGAATCTAATAGATTTCTTTGACTGGGTGACCAAAGTAGTAGACCAGGGAGGGGCTGTGGACATGGCCTACCTAGACTTTAGCAAGGCATTTGACACAGTCCCACACAAAAGATTAATAGTCAAATTAACCAGCCTGGGAGTGGGTCCCAGGGTGGTAGCCTGGGTAAAACATTGGCTGGACAACAGGACACAGAAGGTAATTGTAAATGGAGTCCACTCTGACGAAAGGGCAGTTACTAGTGGGGTACCGCAGGGTTCAGTATTGGGTCCAGTCCTTTTTAATGTCTTCATCAGTGACATTGCAGAGGGACTGGAAGGAAAAGTATGCCTTTTTGCAGATGACACAAAGATCTGCAACAGGGTTGATACACAAGGCGGCGTGGAAAGGATGAAAAGGGACTTGGCAAGGTTGGAGAAATGGTCAGACGTATGGCAGCTAGGATTCAATGCAAAAAAGTGCAAAATAATGCACCTGGGAAACAAGAACCCAGGGGAAGAATACACAATGGGTGGGGAGGTAGTAACAACAACAAAACAGGAAAGGGACCTGGGGGTAATCATATCAGATGACCTTAAGGTTAGCAAGCAATGTGAGAAGGCAGTAGGGAGGGCCGGGGTATACTGGGATGTATAGGAGAGGCATCATCAGCAGAAAACAGGAAGTTGTTATCCTCTGTACAGACAGTTGGTGAGACCCCATCTGGAATACTGTGTCCAGTTCTGGAGACCCCATCTCCATAAGGACATAGACAGGATAGAGGCAGTCCAGAGGAGGGCAACTAAATGGTGCAGGGTCTGCAAGAGAAGCCGTATGAGGAGAGACTAAAGGAGCTTAATATGTATACCCTTGAGGAAAGAAGGGAGAGGGGGGACATGATAGAAACTTTCAAGTACCTCAAAGGAATCAACAAAATCCAAGAGGGTAGTATCTTTCAGAAAAAGAGACTTGCAAGAACAAGGGGACACAATTTAAAGATAGAAGGAGGGCGGTTCAGGGGCAATGTGAGGAAGTATTATTTCACAGAGAGGGTAGTGGATGCATGGAACAGCCTTCCTGAGGAAGTTGTGGGGTCTAAAACTGTGGGAGAATTCAAGAATGCATGGGACAGACATAAGGCAATTCTTGTGGGGGGCAGGAAGATATAGGCTGTTGGTTAACTAGGATCTGCGGCCTATCCTGTAGGTAGGGAAATGGGCAGACTAGATGGGCCTAGCGGTCCTTATCTGCCGTCAAAGTCTATGTTTCTATGTTTCTATGTTAATTACTTTTCGCCTTGCATTTCACATATTATCTGTACCAGAATACACGAGGAAGGGTAATATGATGGTTATGCTGACAATTTGATCACTGTTGTTTGACACATGGTAGCACAGGGCCCAGAGGGTCCTGTGCTTCCACACCTAAATACATACAGTATGTGCATCTACAGAGGGATTGGAGCACAGGGTTTGAAGGACCCTGCACTCCCACAGTAAAATAAGGATACTATTATACTACAGTATCTCACAAAGTAAGGAAATTCATTGCAAAAAATTATGTTACTACATCAATTAGGGTTCCTGTTACAGTGACAAAAGTATGGAAATTTGGTGTTAGGGTTCCCAGCCCTACCACCCCACCTCTCTACCCTCCACATACCAACAGGAGATGGGGTGTGGCTTGGGGTGGTTGGGCCTAACTCTCACCCCAATCTCCTATACTGTACCATCTCAGCTTCCTTACACATGGAATGGGGTAAGAAGCCCAATGGCCCCAAGGCACATCCTGATGCCTGTTGGTGTGCTGAGGGTGGGGGTGTGGGTTGTGTAGGGTGGTAGGGTTGGGAACCCTAACACTAAATTTCCATACTTCTGTCACTGTAATAGGAACCCTAACTGATGCATTAACAGAGTTTTTTGCAATGAATAAATATTATAGGGCACGGTAGTGCCCTATAGTTGGGGTTGCATGGCCACTTCTATGTTAAACCCAAACGGTTGCACTTCAATAACTTTGCAACTGTTTGACTGATTTAAATGACATTTTGCATGTGCCACCTGGTACCATAGATCTCTGGATCTGGCAAGTTTTGTTCTGGTCAGAGGTGCAGTTGCGGAGCTGCGGAGTGCCAAAAAAATGTGAAATTTATCATTTAGGTGCAAATTCTTTGCTCATTTCTAAATCCCAAATGGTTTGGGTGTCTTGTCAGAAATTGTTAGGGTGTATGGGGTCTGGGCCACTGATGTGCCTTTTGAAGATTTAGTAAAAAAGTATTATTCCACTCAAAAGTTATTAAAGTATAACATTTCCCATTAATGCCTATGGGAAAAAAATATATGTCTGGTACAAAAGCACTTTTACTTTCTCGAAAGCACTTTTGACTTTCACAGATGGGTTCTGTAGTGTTGTAAATCTGCCATCTTGTTTTTAGCTAATGACAGCTAAAAAACACTGTAAATCAAAAAATAATGGCCTTTTGCAAACATCAATAGTTGTGTTTACCTAATTGTGGCTCAAGAAACAGGATCCTGCCATTAGATTTTAAAAATAATGCCTGGAAATATGTTTTTTCAATTTGACCATTGGAAATGTCACAAATTTGTGAAAGTACATTTGTGAAACTTTGTCAAATTTGCAGTAGTTTTGCAAATGTACTTTCTCAAATTTGAGAAAACCTTTGCAAAACTTTTGCAAATTTTGCAAATGTTTCGCAAATTTGCTAAAGTACCAAAAACAAATCACTGTTTCTTTGCCGCTTCATAGCAAATAAATGGTTAGAACATTTAGTCTGAAATGTGCTAGGTAGAAAGGGTTTGCACCACAAATGTGTCTTTTGCTGATGATACAATTTACATCTGTTCCATAGTTATAACATTCTGAAGTTTATAAATTTCCCATAGATGACATAGTGGTGGCCTCGGTATCTTTCAGCACCTATATCTTGAAAATGGTTTGAGATAGGGATTTTTTGCGAAAAGCAGCTTAGTATACCTTTAGTTGTACTAAGCGTGTGTGCAGGTTGCTAGGCCATGATTACAAGTGCCATGTAATGTTTTCCCAATGTTCCTATGGTTACTGTGACATTGTGCCATTTGCAGCACAAGGGTTACTTGGAATGTCGGTAGGCCTGTGCTGTGTTTCTACGCTTATGGGTAGATAGGAGTGCAGAGCCCATATGGATACCATCATGCAGTAACGGGAGTGCAGGGCCCTCCATTATGCAGTAATGGGAGTGCAGGGCCCTCCACAGGGAGATGAGGGTTAATTACAATGTCTCTACGCATAGGATTCATAGGATTTTTACAGAGCTGATAGGCTTTCATCCTTATAGCGTGATTTTCAATAGTTTCCTAACATTCCCAGGTAGTAGTTATCTAACTTGTGTTTAAATGTATTTGTTGTTCTACTTGCCACTACCTCCAGTGGCAGTTTGTTCCATTTATGTACTACCCGTTGGTTGAACTAGCTAGCTGTGCATGCTGATCGAGTATACATAGCTTCCAATTGTAGTGGATGGGACCTAGTTATATAGATGTTATTACTAGCTTCTAGACCTATGCTTTTCCAAAGGTCGTTGTCTGTCCAAGCTTTATGAACCAAACACATGTCCCCCCTGACTCTCCTACTTTCCAAGGAGAACATGTTAAGTTCTGTCAGTCATGTTCTGTAGTCTTTGCCTGCCATGTTGGCTATTGATCTGGTGGTCCTTTTCTGGATTTTCTCTAACAATGCAACATCCACTATTTTTTGCAGTATCCAGACTTGGGCCCCATATTCCAGTACCGGTCTTACCAATGCAGAATACATTGGGATGATGACCTCCTTATCCCTTGATTTAATGTGCAGTAATATACAATTCAATATCTGGTTAGCCTTTTTAGATATGTTCCTGCAATGAGGAGAGAAGGACATATCATTGGTAATTGTGATACCTAGATATTTTTGTTCCACTGAGGATGTTAATGGATGATTGCCCAATAATATATAGCCCTTTGGCTTCTGGATCCCAAGTGCATAACCTCGCATTTGTCCACATTAACGCTAATTTTGAACTTGCAGTCCAGTTTGCTAGATTGTCTAAGGCCATTATTTGCAGTCATTTGTGGCTGGACCTGTTACTTAACCTCTGTGAAATAGGTGTCTGAAAGGAAGGAAGGCACTCCCTTGGGTGGAGGGTCAGAGTTGTAGTTGATTGCTTCTGGAGGGTACAGATTTACTCCCACCCACCCTGCACTCACCCCACCCACCCCAAGCTCATAACTTCCTTTATAGCAGGGGTTCTGACATCACTTCCACAAAACTGCTAACAACATACAACTGTTCATATCCTTAAAGGCACAGCACACTGAATAGGGGGTAGAGACACTCACAAGCTTGCACACACTAAAACAAGAAAAAAAAGAAAAGCATCTGTAACAGAAAGGGACACAGACATGTGGGGAGTGGTGCAATGCACTGGCTGTGGAGCAGCAGTCTTCTGGGAGATATTCTGGAGACTGCATTGCTGCCCTATTTGCAGACACCTCTCTTGTCTGAGGGAGGAGGTTGTTCATCTCCATACTGACCTGGCAAGGATTGGGGAAGCCTGCTTCCCCACTGAGGGACCACCCAGACCACCACCACTACCTCAGAGGTTGCCAAGAAAGAGGAGTGGTTGGACCACAGTGGGCTCAGGGAGGGTGAGGGTGGAACAGAGGTGCATCCCTCCAGTTGTGCCTCTCTACAATTCATTCACCACTCTGGCAGAGCATAGTTCCTCTACAGAGGCACTCACAGTGGAGACCAAGGAGGATCCTGGGAACCTCCACAATGGAGACCCACAGGGGAAGGAAACAACTCCTGGTGGGGGACTCAATTGTTCGGGGGTAGAACTGGGGGAGGAAGGGAGGGAAGGGAAAGGGAGGTAAGATGCCTGCCCGGCACCATGGCTTGAAGGGAAAGGAAACAAATCCTCAGGATCATGGGAGCAGCTGCAAGAGGAAACGAGCTGGATGTCATTATCCACCTAGGGACAAATGACCTGGATGAGAATGGGATTAGAGCAGTGCAACAGGAGTTTGTGGAGTTGGGGAAGGGCCTTAGACAAGTAGCACACATGGTAACTTTCTCAGAAGTGCTACCTGTCTATGGCATGGACGAGGTTAGGGTACTCTGCACCATGGGAATCAAATACTGGTTGAAAAACTGGTGCAGAGCTCATGGATTTGGCTTCATAGGGGACTGGGGCTCCACCTGGAGGGATGCAGGCCTATACTGGTGTGATGGTCTGTAGCTATCCAGGAGGAGAAACAGGATCCTAGGTGTTAGATTTAAATACTTCACTGGCAAGCATTTAAACTAGCCAAGGGGGGGAGGCACTGAAAAGGAGAAGGGAAATCCCAGCCCCCCCCAAATAAAATCAGGGTAGTTACTGAGGTAAACACCAAGATGGAGCAGTTGATAGGGAGAAGGGCAGGGGTAAATGGAGAAAAAGACAAAGGCAGTCAGGACAGGGATGGGGCAAAAAGAAATAAAGCCATACAAAAATGGAGGATAATGAGCACCAATCCCTGTAGTCTAGGTAAAAACTCCCTGAAATGGCAGCCTTGAAGGAAAAGGAATGCCTGGATATCATGGCAGTCACAGAAACATGGTACAGAGAGAACCATGACTGGGATGTCAACATATCAGGGTACACAATCTACAGGAGGAACAGGGAGGGAAGAAGAGGAGGAGGAGGAGGAGGAGGAGTAGCTCTCTATGTAAGGGAAGGGATCAAAGCAACAGGACTAAAGGCTAAACAGGGAGGAGAGGAGAGGAGACACTGTGGGTCACCCTGGAGACAGGAAATGGCACCACAAGCTGAACAGGGTTGTATACAGACCCCCGTCTCAGGGGGAGGAAATGGACAAGAAAATGATAGAAGACATTCTTAGGATGGCAGAGAAAGGGGAGATATTGCTGATGGGGGACCTGAATATGCCAGATGTTACCTAAAGCACCTTTGCTGCAGCCACATCCAAGAGCAGGGCCATTCTCGATGCCTTACAGGGGGCATGCCTCAGACAGCTAGTGGTGGAACCCAGTAGGGAGGGAACAATCTTAGACCTGGCACTCTCAAATGGGAATGGAGAGAGGATCTCCAGTCTTGAAGTGGGTAACCATCTGGGAACAAGTGACCAACAAACAGTGTGGTTCATGATAAACTTAGCTGTAGAGTCAAGCCATACAAAAGTGAAGGTACTGGACTTTAGGAGGGCTGATTTTGTCAAAATGGGAGAGTGCCTCAGAAAAGCACTAGCAAACAGGCAAGAAGGTGGGGGTGGAGCAACAATGGGGAAACATCAAAACCACCATCACAGAGGCAGCAAGCCTTTGCGTGAAGCAAATAAACAAATCAAAACAAAAGAAAAAAACACTATGGTTCTCAAAAGAAGTGGCTGGGAAGGTTAGGGAGAAGAAGACAGCATTCAGGAAGTATAAGGAAACACAGAAGGAGCAGGAAAGAGAACTGTACCAGTTAAAGCAGATGGAAGTGGGGAAGGCAGTTGGAATAGCAAAGGCCCAAACCAAGGAAAAGAGAGCAAACTCAGTTAAGAAGGGGGATAAAATCTTTTATAGGTACATTAGGGAGCAAAGAAAGACTAAGGCAGGGATACTGAGGCTGAATAAAGAGGAAGGTGGTTTGGCAGAGAGGGATACTGAAAAAGCGGGGATTCTGAATGAATACTTCTGCTCAGTATTCACAATGGAAGAGTTGGGGGAGATACCTAATCCAGTCAATAGAAGCACTATGGATAGGGGGGTTGATATTAGTCCTTTCACAGAAAAAAGGGTTCTGAAAGAACTCTTAAAACTGAAGGTGGATAACGCAATGGGCCTGATGGGATTCAGCCCAGAATCCTAAAAGAACTAAGGAAAGAACTAGTAACATCACTGTTTACCCTTTTTAATAAATCATGGGAGGATGGTGTGGTACCTGAGGACTGAATGAGGGCAAATGTGATTCCCCTTCACAGAAGTGGGAGCAAGACAGAGACAGGAAACTACAGACCTGTCAGTTTGACCTCAGTGGTAGGGAAAATGATGGAATCACTTCTGAAGGAAAGAATTGTTGAGTACCTAGAGGCCAGTGGGACACAGGACCCAAGGCAGCATGGGTTCACAGCATGAAGATCATGTGAGACAAATCTAATTGATTTCTTTGACTGGGTGACCAAAGTAGTAGACCAGGGAGGGGGCTGTGGACATGGCCTACCTAGACTTTAGCAAGGCTTTTGACACAGTCCAGCACAAAAGATTAATAAAAAAATTAGCCAGCCTGAGAGTGAGTCTCAGGGTGGTAGCCTGGGTAAAACACTGGCTGGGAAACAGGACATAGAGGGTAATAGTAAATGGAGTCCACAGTGAAGAAAGGGGTGTTACTAGTGGGGTACCACATGATTCAAGACTGGGGTTAGTCCATTTTAATGTCTTTATAAGTGACATTGCAGAGGGACTGGAAGGAAAAGTATGTCTCTTTGCAGATGACACAAAGATCTGCAACAGTGTTGAAAAGCAAGGTGGGGTGGACAGGATGAAAAGGGACTTGGCAAGGGTTGGAGGAATGGTCAAATGTATGGCAGCTTAGATTCCATGCAAAGAAGTGCAAAGTAATGTACCTGGGAAACAAAAACCCAGGGAAAGAGTACTCAATGTGGTGTGAGATATTGACAACAAAAATGGAAAGGGGCCTGGGGTAGTCATATCAGAAGACCTAAAGGTGGGCCAGCAATGTGAGAAGGCAGTAAGGAGGGCTGGGGATACTGGGATGCATAGGGAGAGGCATCACCAGTAGAAAACAGGAAGTTGTTGGCCCTCTGTACACACAGTTGGTAAGACCACATCTGGAGTACTGTGTACAGTTCTGGAGACCTCATCTCCGAAAAGACCAAAATGGTGCAGGGTCTGCACCAGAAGACATATGAAGAAAGACTAAAGGAGCTTAAGGTGTATAGCCTCAAGGAAAGGAGGGAGAGGGGGGACATGATAGAAACTTTCAAATACCTCAAGGGAATCAACAAAGTCCAAGAGGGTAGCATCTTTCAGAAAAAGAGACGTGCAAGAACAAGGGGGCACAATTTGAAGATGGGGGACGGCTTAGTGGTAATGTGAGGAAGCATTTCTTCACAGACAGGGTTGTAGATGCATGGAACAGCCTTCCTGAGGAGGTCGTAGAGTCAAAAACAGTGGGGGAATTCAAGAATGCATGGGACAGACATAAGGCAATTCTAGCGGGGGAAGTAGGAAGCCGGCTGTTGGTTAACTAGGATCTGTAGCTTATCCATTAGGTAGGGAAATGGGCAGACTAGGTGGGCCAAGCATTCCTTATCTGCCATCAGATTCTATGTTTCTATGTTTGTAGAGATTTGATATCCTTATCGCTACCCACTTCTGCTCCTAACCTGCAGTCATCTGCGAATTTGTGCAGCCAGACATTTGGTATGTAGTTTTGCAAGGCGGAGATGTATAGGTTAAACAAGCATGGCCCCAATACAGATCCCTGGGGCACACCACTAGTAACCTAAGACCACTCCAAGAATGTCCCTCTAATGCATACTCTTTGCTTTCTATCTTTCAACCATTAACCAACCCAAGAGGTTACATTAGGGTGGACCCCAGTTTATGCATGTCTACTATCAGTTCAGCATGGGGCAGTTTGTCAAACTCCTTGGAGAAATCTAAATACACAATGTCCACTGGATTTCCCCTATCCAGAGTCTTAATCACCCTGTCATAGAATGCCAGCATATTCATCTGGCAAGATCTCCCCTTTGTGAATCCATGCCGTGTTTTATCATTTTAGTGGTTCTGTTCCAGGTATGATAGGATTTGCTCTTTTATTATGCTGTCTAATTTCTTGGAAGGAATTGAAGTTAGGCTTTTGGGCCTATAATTTGATGGGTTAGATTTGTCGCCTTTTTAAAACAATGGGATGACAGTTGCTACTCTCCAATTTTGCACCACCTTTCCTGTATCCAGTGATAACTGAAAAATATGTGTTAATGGCGGCGCTATGGGCTCTGCCAGTTCCTTTAATACCTTGGGTGTAGCCCATCCGGACCAGGTGACTTATTAGTGTTCAGGTTTTTTAGTTTAGTTTCTATGTCACTAATATTGATGATACTATTCCGGTGGGTGATCTTAACAATATTTTCTGCTATGAAACTACTGGATTGTTTATTAAACACTGATAAAAAATATGAATTTGTCAGATTAGCTATTTGAACTATATCTGATGTGAGCTCACCCTGTGTGCTCCTTAGGGAGCCAATGCTTTGTGAGGTGCCTTTTTTACTGCTTATGTATGAGTAAAATGCCTTGTGGTTCCCTTTTACCAATGTTGTTAATGTTTTTTCGTGCATGGCTTTTGCTTGTTTAATGTTTCTTTTTGCTGTTCTAGCTGCAGCTTTATACAAGACCCATGTACTTTCTTGTTTGTTAGCGTTCCATTTCTTAAATAGTCTTGTTTCTTTTGTTAATCACTTTCTTTATTCTTGGTGTCCACCAATGTGCTTTAGTTTTCTTGTTTATATATTTGTTTCTTGTAGGGACATTTAAATCTATTTCATTATGAATTTTGTTGCAGAGCATTCACCAGCTCGTATCTAGTGTTTTCCCTTTGAATTCTGCTTCCCAATCCCATCTATTCCGGTTGTTCCTAATTTGACCAAATTTTGCCTTATTAAAATTTGTAACAATAGTTGTATCTGACTGTTTGTGGTATGGTTCAGTAATTTTGTATTCTATCATCAGGTGATCACTTGTGCTCAAGGGTTCTGTTATTTTTAACCCTGTGACTGAGTCCCCCATATTTGTTAGGATGAGGTCTAGTAGATGTGTACCTCTAGTGAGGCTATCTACCATCTGAGTGAGTCCTAGCTGATTTACTGTTTCCAGAAACTCATTTTTTAGTTTTGTTCCTCCTACTAAGGTTTGCCAGTTAATCTCGGGTAGATTGAAGTCCCCCAGAATTAGTAACCTATCTGCTGGATTTAGGGACTTAATATTATCCAAGAGGGCTGCATTTTCTTTCTTGGTAAATAAGGGGTGTCTGTAAATGAGGCCTATTATGATTTTGGGTTGCTTGTTAGGGATTATTGTGATCCATAGCTGATCTGGTTCATTTGGGCTTATTTGTATTTCTTCTGCTTTGATGTTTTCAGCCACATAAAGTGCCACCCCCCCCCCCCACCTTTCCTGCGTTCCCTAGATTTTTTATACAGGTTATATCCTTCGATATTTTGGTCCCAGGTGTCTTGAGCGTCCCACCTTCTCTCAGTTATGGTGCATATGTGTACGTCAGAAGTGTGCAGTATGTGTTTAAGTTAATCAAACTTGTTTACCAAACTCCTTGCATTTAATAGTCTACAGTTCCATTCCCCTATTGGTATGTGCCCTGATTGCGCAGAGTTTTGGGGAATATTTGATTTGGTCTGACCCATAGCCCCTATGGATTTCAGTTTAAATTCCTCCCGTTGTTTCATTAAACCTTTTTGCTAGGTACCTGAATCCGATTTTATTTAAGTGTAGGCCATCTGGTTTGAAGAGATACAGATCCCCAAAAGCTTCATAGTCATCTATGTACTTGATCCCCTCTTTTGTACAGAGTTCCTGTATCCAATTATTTATTGTTCTAATTTTTTGATTTTTGTATTCCTAGGGCCAGATATTCAAACTGTGCCCAAAAAGTGCGCAACAGCAGGAGCAAGCACAAGTCAATTGTGCACATGCGCAACACACGCGATATTCAAACATGGAGCAAGACAAATTGCGCAAGCAGCCAATGGCTGAATATCGCACAACCTGCGCCATAGTGCAACCAGGAAGGGGAAGCTGAGCAGAGCTGATGCGCCACAGCGCAACAAAGGTGGCCCAGCTGAGCAGTCCAGAGGCGCCATAGCGCAAGCAAAGAGGCCCCAGCAGCATAGCAATGGAACTGCACAACCAGGGAGGTAGGCAGGGGCCCACCACCCATGCCACAGATGGGCACAGGGACACACTGCCGAACCAACAATGTACCCCCACACCCCAAGCACAGCAGAACTGGGGGAGGGATGGAACAGCCACCGGACCATGGGGACAAGCAAACAAAGCACATCCCGGCCGTGTTACTGCAGCACACCCACTGTCAACCTGAGACTGGCACACAAAGGGGGCGGAGCACCCCAGTGTCCAGCAGCCCCCGTGTGCACAGCACTCCCAGCACTGTGACCCCAAGACACCACCCATGCGCAGTGACCAGCACTGCAGGAATTCCCAGACCCCCCCGGCACACTGCAACCTCGTGAACCACAGAACCATACAAGCCACACCCACCATGAGCACCCAGCAGTGGGTGGCAGCACACGGCAATACTGACTGGAAGCCTCACCCACACCAGAGACACACGCACACACACACACACACATACCCATGACCATACCACACACCAGATGCCATGCACTCCACTGCAACTGAGCACCTATAGCCAGCTGCAAATCAGAGACCACCACAGTATTCCTATCAAAATATAAATGTAATAATAAGATGCATAACAAGAACAACAAACAACAACATATTTACAAAGCAGGGTGGGGGTATGGGTATGAGGTAGGGTGGGTAAGGGCAGGGTAAACAACTGGGAGAGGGAAGGTGGGGGTTCGCTGATGTTCAGCTACCGCCTGGCAGCCTGCCCCCCTCCTGCCTGGTGCTGTGCCCGTGGCCTCCTCCAGCACCGCATCCCATGCTGCTGCAAGTCCAGGAAAATGGTGTGTGTGTCGATGGCCACCTGAGTGAGCCTCCGCAGGCCCTGCTCCATCAGGCGCAGGATCCGGATACCTAGGACAAGGGATCAGAGTCAATAGCTGCGACTGTCCACATCCCTGAATCCCACCCATCATGCATGGCAGACAGCCAAGTGCCCCGCTCCTGTGATGGACTGCACCCACCCACAGTGACCGTGCACAAGACAAGTCCAACCAGCCAGCAATGGCCATGTGTACCACTGCACACACACACCACCCATTTCCAGTACAGCACAACCAAGGCTGCCCAGTGACGTGGCTACATGGTGGGATGCTAGTGCCACAGCCATGTGCCCGGTGCATGCATGGACCACCAGTGATGCACACACACACACACACACACATGCAGTGCCACTGGACAGTGATGACTGTCACATGTTGCATGCATGGTAGTGTTGTCCCTGGAAGGTGTCCGTGCGCCCCCCAGCATGCAATAGCATCCATGATGTAATGACACTCACCCTCATCAAGCCGCTGCAGCAGGTGCTGCTGCGGCTGCAGCTGCTGCTGTTGCTGCTGCTGTGGCTGTGGCTGTTGCACACCTCCTCCGCCAGCCACCCTGACACCGCCATCCCAGGCCTCAGCCTGTGCCCGCCTCCGCTCCTCCACGCCTGTGGGAGACAAAGGAAGAGAAACACATCAGTGAGATCCCAAAGCAGACAGCCCCTTGCCCCATTGAGTGTGCCTGCCCACACAACCAGACCCAAACAGCACACACCTGCAAACACCCTCACAGCAAACCACAGCCCAACCCACCCCTATGCGCAGATTACATGACACAGTCACCCATGCAGACAATACCGGTGCATACACAGCACACCCACCTGGCCTGGGCACAATGCCCCTCCTGGCACACGACCTGAGGCGCACAAGCAGAGCACGCTCCCTCCTCTGCAGGTCACCGTAGCGATGCCTGCACTGCTCCGGGGTCCTCCTCCGCCCAGTGGCCTGCTCCAGGGCAGCGGCGACCTGCTGCCACACATGGGTGCGTGGCACCTGCAGGGGCACTCCCTCAAACAGTGAGCCATAGTGAGGCTCCACCACAGCCACCAGGTTAGCTATTTCCAAAGCCCCCCATTGTGGTGCTCTCCTGCGTGCCATTTTCAAAAGTACAGTGGCAATATGGCGCCCGCAGTGGCAACCCCACGTGGAAATGTTTGCACAATACAACTCAAACACTGCCTATCTCGCTGTTCGACAGCGCCGTTGATCCACATCACGCTGTCACTGAACAGCGTGATAGAGCTGTACACATGCCAGACGTACAGCGCCAGGGGGCCAAGGTCGGGCACAAGGTCATGGGTCAGTGGCGCAAGGCCACGAACAGCGCCATTGGACGCACACATCCTGGGTGATCGGACACCTGCATGCCAGTGCTACAGTGGACTATTGCGCAGTACTGCCACAGCGCCATATGGTGACCAGTGCTGTAGCGCCATTGGCACAATGGTGGCCGTGGCCTGAATTGCTGATCACGCACAGCACGTCATCAGCGCAGCAGATGCCTGCGTAAGCTACCTGGGCATGCGCAATGCAGTGCACCACACAGTCACAGAAATGCGCCATTGGCTCAGCCAGCTCAACCGTATTGCGCAAAGCGCAACGGCGCGATATTCAGCCGACACATGCAAATCATCTGATCAGCCATTCAAAGGTACAGTGGCATGATTTGCATCTCATTACAGTTGCTCCACTCCTAATTTGCATGCATTGCGCAATAAATGTGCGACATTGGGCTGCGCTGGCCAGATTCGGTTACTGCAGGTGAGAGGTGGGTTGCATGCTGTGTGATGTTCTGGCCAATGGTCATGGGATAACACTGTAGACTGCACAGTGACAGGTGTCCACTTCCACCCATACAGACCAACATGACCGAGCAGAGCCAAGGTGAGGGTGAGGATGGTGGGCAGAGGAGGAGGCCCAACTTCACCACGGCGGAGACAGAGGCCCTCTTCCAGGCCTACCTGGAGGAGGAGCCACTACTTAGTGGATGGCAGGGCACCCCTCAGGCCCGTGTGGCTGCATGGGAGGGGGTAGCTTGGGCAGTGAACCTGCACGGAAGCCACCAGTGCTCCGTGCAGGAATGCAAAAAGAAGATGGGAACAGACCGCAGGAGGGTGAAGGAGAAGGTGGCAGCCCTCAGGGCGGCACGTGCTGGCACAGGCAGGGGCCAGCCAGCGGTGGCTGAGCTGACCCCAGCTGAGGACCGACTGGCTGCACAATGCAGTGGAGTGCTATTGAGGGCGTACCAGTAGGTGGATTCCAGACAGGTGGAAGCCCATCACTGCACGGTATGACATGGTGGTGGTGTTGGGGGGGGGAGGTTGTTCACTTGCACTCACATGTCCTTACTTTCTGTTACAGATCCTGTTCATCTTCAGGGGACAGTGGTGGTGGTGGGTCCAGGCAGTGAGGAAGACCTGCGGAGTTGAGGAGGGTCCATCCACCTTCTGTCGCCAGCCAGCATGCACTGCACCAGCATGCATGCCTGGCTGCCAACTCTGTTGTCGGTGAGTCAGGTGTGGGGTGCATAGCCTGTGTCACCAGCAGTCTGGCATGCAACATGCCAGCACGCCGACTGTGGCTGTAGCACGTACCTGCACCATTGATGATGCAAGGACTGCAATGAGCAGTGACATGTGTGTCCCATGGCGGACACACAGCAGGCCAGCATGTGCCCTGGGCCTAGCTGTTCCAATGTGTGTGCCAGCATGTCGGCACAGTCCCAGGCTGTGCCTGTCAGCACCAGTGGGGCAGCACCGGTGGCTGTGCAGGTGTCTGGCACTGTTGCGGCCACAGCAGTTGAGCGAGTGGTGCCTGGGGCTCAGCGTTGGAGGGGCAGCAGCAGTCACCCACCAGGTCTGGGGTACAGTGTCCAAGCGGTGGCACATGCCCACCGCCCTTTGTTCTCCATTCCTGGTCCTGGTGAACAGCGCCCACCCTCAAGGGGTGTTGAGCATCAGGACCTTCCATACCCTGGGGGACAGGATGCCATTGTGGCACAGTACCCATTTGAAGAGCACACCCGCCTGCTGCAGGAATCAGTACAGCAGCAAAGGCAGGTTGCAACGTCTGTGGAGGCACTGTGCGTGGCTGTGGAGCAGCACAGCAGGGACTGTGCTCTGATCCTTGCAGAGATGGTCCATATGCAGATGGATGTGACCGCCGCCATTGACAGGCAGACCCAGGCATTAGTCGCTGTCGTGGCTGCATTGGGCACACAAGCAGGTGCCCCTGTACCGTGCACCCCACACAGTACGCTCTCCACTCCCCATTCCCGGCATCATGTGACACCCAGCCTGTCGACGCCAGGTTCTGCTGTGGGCATCCCGAGCACCCCTGGTGTAGGTATGTTTGGCATACTACAGACCCCCAGTGCGGACAAGGTCGCGATCGTGCAGTGGGACCCCTGGTGGTCCATTGGTGCCACCCCATGTGGCCCCTGCTCAGCCTGCCAGTGCTGTTGGGTAATGGCGGGGCCGCCCACACATCCGCGGTGGCTGTAGAACAGTGCAACATGACTGACCTGTCTCCCAGTGCGGGACCTGTCTGGTGCTGCCCTGTGTGCAATGTGTGTCATGGTGGGCAGTGCACTGGTGGGTGCCCTGCCCATCACGCCGACACACTGTCCACCTGCACACCATCCCGACTGCTGTCCACAGGTGCATGTGTATGATGATGCCTGCATTGTACTGTACACCAAGGTGCAAGGGTGCCCAGCATCTGACACATGTACTTGGACAGTACAGGTGGTGGGTGTGGTCTGTGGATCTGTGTGTTTGCCATGTCTGTTCCTGCTCTGCTGTGCACCTGCCCATCTGCGCTTTCTGCCTGGTGGGGGTGTGTGTGTGTGTGTGTGTGTGTGTGTGTCCATATGACTGTTCACCCCTCCCTGATGGTATGTTTGTGTGCCTGGTCCCTTCCACTCCCCTTGCCATCATGCACCCCTGGTGTGTTACTCTGTGTGCCTGTGGGTTGCGCCAGGACAGTGTTGGTTGCACATGGCCCCTTGACTTACCTGTGTCATGCATAATGCTCCTCTGTGATGGTGTCCCGGTGCAGCTGGGCCTGCCGGATCAGTCAGGGGTCCCGCCGTCCAAGGGGGGCTGCTCATCACCATCACCATCATCACTGGCGCCGCTGGCATCCCCATCGCTGTCCCCCTCCTCGACCTGAAGGGCTATCCCACAGTCTTTGGCAATGTTGTGCAGGATACAACAGGCCAGGAATATCCCACAGGCCTTTGAGGGGTTGTACTGTAGGGCACTGCCGGAGGTGTCTAGGCATTGGAAGCATGCCTTGAGCATCCCAAACACCCGCTCGATGATGTTGTGTGTGGTGGCATGCGCCTCATTATAGCGTTGCTGCGATGGGGTCATGGGGTGCTGGTATGGTGTGAGCAGCCAGGGATGGAGTGGGTATCCTCTGTCACCTGTGTGGAGATGGTGGAGATGAGTATCATGTTCAGGTCCATATTGCCAATATCCCTGTGTGCCACTACCATAGCATCTGTGGCATTCCCAACCTTGTCCCACATTTGCAATTCCTACATGCGTACTCACCCACTAGATGGCTTGTGGGGATGTCCCCACTCTCGAATCGATGGCACAGTGTGGACTGATACCATATGAAGGCATCATGTGCTCCACCAGGGTGTGTGGCACAGACATTGATTATGCACCCAGTGGCATCACACACCACCTGGCAGTTGACACTGGAATAGCCCTTCCTGTTCCTATATGCAGCCCCATCGGGGCCAGGTGGCATGTGAATGGCCACATGGGTGCAGTCTATGGCCCCTAGCATGCCAGGCATATGTGCTACCCTGTGGAACTCCTGCATGTTTGCTGTACGCTCTGCCACGGTGCTGGGGAAATGGATGTGCTCCGCAGCATGTGGCAGCAGTGCGCTGAGGAATTGGGTGAGGATGCATGATGTGGCTGACTGTGTGATGCCTGTGGTGTCCCCTGTCAGCCTCTGGAAAGTGCCCGTGGTGAACAGGCACATGCAGGCTGTCACCTTGGTCTCCACCGACAGAGCGTGACTCCGTCGTGAGGGTGCCTGCATCACATCACTGCACAGCTCACAGAGCTGCCTCAGTATTGCCCTGTTCAGGCGGTACTGGCCCATGATCTCTACATCTGTGTACAGCTCAAAGCTGATGCGGGCATGGTACTGCCAGTTGGGGGCTTACTGCCGACGGGCCCTTCCACGGCCACGTCCCCCTGCAGCATGCATTCTCACCCCCCTCATGACTGCATGCTTCCATGTGTAAGCTGGCACTGTCCATCTCCCTGGCTTGTGACCCCCCTGGCTGATGTTGCTCTGTTACCCCCGCTGTCCTGACTGCTACCTGCACTACACCGGGTACCTCCGCTGGCCTCTGCAGCCTATGGCCCACACAACTTCCCTTGCCTGCCCTGTTCTGGACTGTCACTGTCTGTTTCTCTCTGTCTGTCTCGCTTGGCATCCCTGTAGCATTCTTGCACCTCTTCCTTGATCCTTTTTATTTTGGTTCATTTCCGCTGTGGCGCAACTTCCGGCTGTTCTGCTATTGCGCATTGCGCAACCCTTTGAATATCGCATTGCGCTCTTTATGCAGGGATCCACCCCCTTCGGTTGCGCATGCCTTCATTTGTATTGCACTGTTGCTCAGCCTGTTTTCGGTGGCGCAACTGCCTCCTGCTGAATATCGCAGAATGGCGCAATTTCGGACTTACGCATGTGCAACCCTATTGCGCATGGCGCAACCCTTTTGAATATCTGGCCCCTGGTGTCTATGAACTGGTAGAATGCCAGACACAGTTGTATTGCCCCCTTTGTTTTTGATGTCTACCAGCACTGTTTTAAAGTCGGTATATATATCCTGCATCCTTCTAGTCTGGACATCATTCATGCCCATGTGTAGCAGAACAGTAGAATAAGATGTATTTCCCATGAGTCCCCCCAGGAGGTGTTTGATACCCCTGATTTTAACCCCTGGCAACATGCTCACTGTGTTTGAGTTGTTTCTGCCTTTACATAGTGCAGTATCAATCCCCCTGATTAGGGAATCCCCAATTACTAACAGATTTCTGTTCTCTGTTTGTGTTGAGGTCTTTGAGATATACTGGTTAACTGCAACGGTTGATTCTACATTTGGTAGGTTTAATGAGTCTGTACTGGCTCCTGGTAAAATATCCTCAGCAGATATAGGGGGTCTGGATAATTGCACATGTGTTGTTTCACAGGAGGACATTGAATCCTTAAGTATGTTGTATCTATTTTGGAGGGTGACTGGGGCACTATTATATATTTTTCCTACTCTTTATTTGCCTGAGGTCTTTCTGACTGTGGCCCATTCCTCGATATTTTTGTCTGCCCCAGATTTGACCTCTCCATTTATATTTTGTTTGCTATTTTTCATATCATCTGGAGGTTTAGATGTAGTCTCTATTTGTGTCAGCATACTATCAATGAAGGTTTCCAACATTTCTATATCTTTCTTAGTCTCACACCTGTGTTTCAATCTGTCTATCTCCACTTGAAGTGTTACTACCAGAAGACATTTGTCACAAACAAACTCTTCCTCTGGTGCCCCCCTTGCAAAATATTTGACATTGGATGCACTCCTGTATAGGGCCCTCCATTTTCCTTATGTAGTATATGCTTCTGATAGGCCTTTAGTTGTCACCCCTTATTGTCAGTAGAATGCTACATACTTACTTAAATTTGAAGTGGATGGATGTTTGGTCCAGTGCCCCAGCTGCTCTAGCAGACACAGCTGACACGCGCTAAGATGAGCTTGTCTCTCGCGCCTCTCTGCAGACGGAACCACGTGCTTGCTACTACTCATGCTACACTCATGGATAGATGGGAGCAGAGGGCCCATAAGACCCTGTGCTCCCACAAATGGATGCCATTATGGAGTGAATTACAATATTCATGTATGGTCGGCCCTGTGCTCCCACAACACACTATGGACTCATGGGTACGCAGGGCCTAAAGGGCTCTATGCCCCCACAACCAAATAAGGGTAAGATCACACTGTCTCAAAAAGAAAGGAAATTCATTGCAAAAAAGTCTGTTAATGCATCAGTTGGGGTTGCTATTACAGTGAAAAAAGTCTGGAAATTCAGTGTTAGGATTCCCAACCCTACCACCCCACCCAACCCCAACCTCCACACACCAACAGGCGTTGGGGTGTGCCTTGGGGTAATCAGGCCTAACTCTCACTCCATTCTTCTATACTGTACCATCTCAGCTTCCTTAAACATGGAATGGGGTGAGAGGCCCAATGACCCTGACACACCCCAACACCTGTTGGTGTGTAGAGGGCGGGGGAGTGGGGGGTGGTAGAGTTAGGAACCCTAACACTGAATTTCCAGACTTTTGCCACTGTAATAACAACCTTAACTGATGCACTAATGGAGGTTTTTGGCAATGAATACATATATATATATATATATATATATAGCAAAAAACTTTGTTGTTAATGCATCAGTTAGGGTTAGCAGGGAAATGTGATGTTAGGGGTCTCCAACCCTAATCCCCTACCCCCACCCTGTAGACACTGACAGGTGCCTGGATGTACCTTGGGGTCCTTAGCTCTAATGCTCACCCCATTCTTCTATACTGTGCCAATCTCATCTTATTTACTTATGGAATATGATGAGCCTTAGGGCTGATGATCCTGAGGCATCACCCAGCACCTGTCAGTGTCTGCAGGAGAGGAGATTAGGGTCAGAAACCCTAACACCACATTTGCCTCCTTTGTCACTTTAGTAAGAACCCCAACTGATGCATTAACAAAGTTTTTTTGCAATGAATTTCCCTACCTTTTCAGATAGTATAATCATATCCTTATTTGCCTGTGGGCACACAGGGCTTTTTGGGACCTGCACTCCCATCCTTCCATAGTTGCACACATATATGGAGGTGTGGAGGCACAGGGCCCTCTGGGACCTGTGCTTCCATTTATAGGTCAACAGTGACAAAATTGTCAGCATAGCCATCTTATTACCCCACCTCATGTACCCTGGTACAGAAAAATTGTCAAATCCATGCCAAAACGCAATTCTGCTCAGCTGCAATGCCATTCCATGCCACAGGTGTAAAAACACATTTTGGGCAGGATTTGAAAAATGATAGCTGTGACATACATCAGGTTGGGTAATAAGATGGCTATTTTGAAAATATAGGATCAAAATATTGTAAAATTGCATTGAATGGCCATAACTTTGGCATTTTTTCATATTTTGACCCTAGATTTTGAACATAGTCTTTTTATGACCCCACCTCTCAAACCCCATATGTAAACATTTTCAAATCTGTGCCAAAATGTAATTCCATGCCACAGGTTCAAAAACATGTTTCAGACATGATGTGAAAAATAACAACTGTACTGTTCATGAGGTGGTGTGGAAAAATGGCTATGCTGAAAATTTTGAGTCAAAATATTTAAAATTACCTAAGTTATGCACTTGCATAGAAATATATCAATGAACACTCATGACTCAGCCACTTTTAGGAATTTTTTTCATCAGATTTTCAAAATGAACTTTCTGAGACACCACCTCATGAACACTGGCACTGTCATTTCATTAATTGATCCGAAAGATCATTTCACACAGTGACTGTGAAATCACCTTCTGAGCCCAATTAACAAAATGGCAGTCACACTGTTCATGAGGTGGGGTCCCAAAAATCTCATGTTGAACATTTGGTGGAAAAATGCCTAAAAATGGCAAAGTTATGAACATAAGTTCAAAACATCATTGAAATACATTTTATGGCACATACTTTGATTCCTCAGTTTGCAGTTCAGCTTTGAGGAGTGAAGACGTGTCCCAGTCCACAGAAGAATACAGAGTATAACCTCTGGAGATAAGTATAGGGTAAGAGGGTGTGAGGGTGGGTGGGTGCTCAGTAGGAGGGTTGGGATGGGGGAAGGGGACAGCAGGGATGACAAGGGACCTGTTTTTCAGGTTAAAAAAGATGTAAGGGGACTGTTTTCTTTATTATAGATTTTCAATTAATACATATTTTGGTACACTGGGAGTGGGCTCACCAGTGTCCACACACTGCTGGGAGGAGACATATCTCGTGACACTGGGAGTAGGTTCCCCAGTGTCCCACACTGGCGGGAGGGGGGCTTCTTCTGCAGACACAGGATTGGGCATCTTGATGTCGGCAAATGAATGCTACAGTGCAGGACTGTTTTCTTTGTTTCAAGTTTTAATTCAGTACATGTTTTGGGACCTTGGGAGTGGGAACCTCAGTGTCCCACACTGCTGGGGTGGGAGATACATATCTCAGGACACTGGGAGTCCTGGGGGACTTCTTCTACCAACACAAGGATTGGGCACCCCAATGTCAGTAAAAATATATCATATTAGCATGCCTCAGCCCTCTTCCCCTAAGAAGCTGTAAAAGGACCAAAGAATACTAGAATTAGGTAAACACCAACAATTGTTTACCTAAATGGGGGCCGAAGAATCAGATTCTTGGGTCAGTTTGGCCCAAAAATGGCCAGAAATGTTATTTTTCCCACGGCCATATTTGTGCCGCAAATTACAGCAGCTGTTTGCATGGCACACCTTTCATTGTTTTGCAAAACAACAGGATATTGTCGCAATTTGCAGCACAAACTCCCCTTGTTTCACAAAAGAACTGCAACAATTTGTCGCACAAATACGACCGCAGACAAAATTAACTTATTTCCAGGCATTTGTGGAGCCACTGACCACAGAATCTGATTCTTCAGGCCCCGATTAGATAAACATAACAGTTGGTGTTTATCAACTGCAAGTATTTTTTGAATTATTTAAATTTGTTTGCCTCACTAACTAAAAACAAGAGGTGGAGTCTCAACACAACATTCCGCATATGTGACAATAAAAAACACTTTCATGGCAGCAAAACAGTTATTTTGCACAGTACATCTAATTTTTCCCATAGGAAATAATGGGAAAATTAAAACTTTAATAACCTTTGAACGGATTAATATTTTTTCACCAAACCATTAAATGGTACATCTGTGTCCCAAGCCTAATATACCCTAAAAATTTCAGACTAAACCCCTAAGCCATTTCTGAGAAATGGCATGACAAAGAATTTAAACAGAAAACTGTAATTTACACAGCTTTTGACATTCCGTAACTCTGCATCTGCACATCCAACTGGAAATAAACCTGACACATCCATAGATCCTTTGCCCCCAATGGTGTATACAAAATGTCATGTGAATCAGTCAAATGACTGCATAGTTATTAAAGTGAACAATTTTGGATTTAACATAGAGGTGACTGTTGAACTCTAACTATATATATATATATATATGTATATATATAGAGAGAGAGAGAGCGAGAGAGTAGATGTATAGATGTAGATATGAATATATTATACAGGCACGATAGTGTCTGTATATTAGGGGTGAGTGAGCACTTCTGTGTTAAACTCAAATGTTTGCACCTTAATAACTTTGTCCCCTTTCAACTGATTTATATGTTTTTTAGAAAGCAGAGCTTCTGTGCCAGGATCTCTTGATCCTGTAAATTTCATGCAGATTGGTTCATGGGAGGCAAAGTTACAAAGGCGCAAAAAGCCCCAAAAGTCTCCGTTTTAGAAAATTTTAAAGACTATTTTTGTCACCCCATAACTAAAAACATAGAAGGCTTTGAAACCTGAAACTTTCAGGTTTGATAGAGGTTGGCCTAAGGTGTGTACTTTTGTGGTTTTTTAGGTCCCTCAGTTAAGCAGTTTTTAAAATATTTAACACAAATGTTCAGTTTCTGAGCATGCACAGTTCAAAAATCAACGTTCTATTTATAACTGAATGTTTTGCGAAAGCAACAGTTTGCACTATACAACACAGCTGTTTTTAATACTGTATATGACAGCTGTGTCGCATAGTGCAACCCCTTCTGCTGTTGCCACTCATAAGTCAGGGATGGGGCTACTGTCATTGTAGCCCTGCCATCCAGACTGTGCTGTAACCTTCAACTGTATCTGCGGAGTATTGGCAAATCAGTGGCGGTGTCTTACTTGGGATTGTCAACCCTAATGCCCACCACTACCCTGGATCACACAAGGTTAGATGTAGGGGCCCGGCATAAAGAAAGCTCTGACAGATTATGTTGGCCATAGCGTATCAGTATGAGGCATTAGGTTGGAGCTGTATCTTGTGCTTTAGACAGGAGGCTATGGGCTGGTGGGGTGGGCATTAGTTTTGACAACCCCAAGTAAGACCCCACCACTGAGTTGACAATACTCTGGAGACCCAAATCCCTAATGTTTTTTCATTTCCTGTCTTTGTAGGCTTTGTGTTTTTACAACCCTAATCTCTGCATTAACAGTTTTTTGCAATAGTTTGTCAAAGGCTACGGAGGCAGGAGGCTGAACTGTCATGGCTAACAAGGGAAATGTCTTGGCTAAAAACAGAAATGGAAAAGAGAAACACAGAAGGTCACTGGGTAGAGGACAAGAAACAGGATGTCAAAAGGGACAGGAGGTGGAGAGAGCAGGCCACACTGGGGAAGTGGGTGGGGGAGGTGCCAGAGCAGGAGATGGGGCACAACAGGCACAAGGACTAATGAAAATGAGCATAGATACACAGCAGATGCAAACAAATATTGGCCCTTAATGGAGATGATGGAACAGGAGGAAGTAGATGGGAAGGGTGCTAAAGGTAACAGGGAACTGGGCCGTGAAAGGCAGACAAAACCAGAGGTTAGGGCAGATCTCACAATGGGGGTATGAGACAAGAGTAGCAGGGTGGCACACTGAAGGAAATAAAAACATGGAGGGACAAGGTGTAGCTGATGAGGGCAGAAAGGAAGGTGAGGATAGTATGAAAAAGGAGGGGTCAGCAGGAAGGGAGACACAGCGCAGGATACCAAGTAGGGGATGGGCTACAAAGAGGGAGGAAAATGGGAAATGGCACAGACAAGGACTGGAGGATGCAGGGGGAAAGGGGTGAGGCAGGGAACCATCATGGAGGGCAGGGGAGGATAAAGGGATAGCGAGTGCAGGAGTGGAGCTAGGGGCTGGCCAGGGGAGGCATATGAAACACCAGAAAAAGCCCCAAAAAAGCTGTGGAGACACGCTTGGGGTTAGTGAATGAAAAATTGATGATAGTGTATGAGGACTCCATTATAAAGGGGATCCACTGGTTAAGGAAGGGAGTGGCTTTTAAGGGGAGGTCATTTTTTAGTGATTCAGGAATGGAGGCGAGCAGGGCACTTACAAGAATTAGGAATTGTGTTAGGCTAACTGGAGGGAATCTCACCTGGTCTTACACCTTGGAACAAATGGCCTGGCTGGGGAGGAGGTGGAAGAGGTGCAGAAGAGATTTATGGAGCTAGCAAGAGGGTGCAAGGGGATGGTCAATTCCATAGCTTTTTCGGATGCTCTGCCAGTGCACTGTGCCAGCACAGCTAGACAGTTGAGAATCAAGGACTTTAACCACTGGCTGAGGCAGTGGTGCAGGAGGGAAAGCTATGAATGTTTAGGAGATTGGGAAGACACATGGGTGGATGAGTACCTGTATGCAAGGGACAGGCTCCATATAAATGACGAGGGGGGTAAGTCTGTTGAAGGGGAGACTGCAGGGATACATAGATAGAATACTGGGGGGGTGCTTTAAACTAGAAGAGGGGGAGTATGAAGCTAGCGGTGGGCCAGAGAAAATGGCTGGTGGAACTTACCTAACTTGCACTCCCCCCACAGCTGGCAGCAAGAGACACTGGAGGAGAATAAAATGGAGGAAAGCAGGGCTGGTGGAAAGGATTGCTAGCAAACACCAGGAGTCTAGGAAATAAGATAGGTGACCTGCAAGCAGTGGTAGCGGCAGACAACCTAGATCTAATTGCAGTTATGGAGACCTGGTGGACAGACAACCACAGTTAGGAGGTGGAAATTCAGGGTATGGACTCTACAGGCAGGACAGGACAGGAAAAAAAATGGGAGGGTTGCTCTGTATGTGAAGGGGGATCCGGGAGCTACGAGTGAGTGGGGGGGCAGGGAACAGCAGAGACCCTATGGGTCACATTAAGCAAAATGGAGTGGGAGGCAGTAAGGGTAGGGGTGATCTATAGACCACCAAATCAAGGGGAGGAAGTGGATAGAGAGATGTTTAGGGAAAGACAGGGGATGGCCAGCAAAGGGGAAATCGTGGAGGTGGGCGATCTAAATCTACCAGACATGGACTGGGAAATCCCGGCATCATCCACAGAAAGGAGTGGGGAGCTATTGGAAGCCATACAGAAAGCGTTCATTCACCACCTGGTCACAGAACCAACTGGGGGGGCATATTAGACCTGGTTTTGATGAATGGGGATGGGTCAAGGAGGTAGAGGTTGGAGAAAACTTAGACGACAGTGACCATAGGATGGTAAGATTTAGACTTAGAAAGGGTCCGGTTAAGAGCAGTTCCACCACTAAGGTGCTAGGCTTTAGGAAGGCAGATTTTAGTAGGAGGAAAGAAATTGTGCAAAAGGAGCTAGAAGGGAAGGAGAACTTGGATGATGTAGAGGAGCTGTGGGGTGAATTAAAAGAGGAATATTGAAGGAGACAGAACTATGCATTAGGGAGGTGAGCAAGAATAAGAGGGGAAGAAACCACTTTGGTCCACAACAACAGTGAGAAAAGCAGTTAGGGAGAAAAGGAGGGCTTTCAGGGCATATAAAGCCTCTCAGAGTGAGACAGGGAGGTTTAGTAGGAGAAACTGAGGGAAGCAGGGAAAATAATCAGAAGTGCGAAGGCAGAAATGGAGGAGAAGATAGTAAAGGAGGCTAAAAGGGGGGGATAAGGAGTTTTTCAGATATGTGAGTGACAGAAAAAGAGGGAGCTGGGGATTATGAAGCTCAAAGGAGAAGGGGGAGCATTGGTAGAGGGGGATGTGGAAAAGGCTAATATTCTGTATGACTACTTCACGTCAGTTTTCGTGGTGGAGGAGGGGAAGGGCCAGAGCTGAAAAGTAGGTGAAGGGTGGGCAGGGAGGTGGACTCAAGTCCCTTCACGGAGGATAGGATATTGAAAAACTAGGAAAACTGTGGACAGATAAAGTGGTGGGCCCGGATAAGATTAACCCAAGGGTGCGTAAAGAGTTAAAACAGGAGCTGGCGGCACCGCTCATGAGGTTATTTAATCAGTCACTGGGCAAGGGGAGGGTTCTTGTGGACTAGAAAAGGGCTGATGAGGTGCCATTGCATAACGGGGGAGAAAGGGAGGAACTGGGAAACTACTACCCAGTTTGCCTTACCTCCATTGTAGAGAAGCTAATGGAAGCACTCATTAAGGCAAGGCTGATAAAATATCTGGAGGACGGCCTCCTGGATGACAACCAGCATGGATTCACAGGTGGATAGTCCTGCCAGACCAACCTGATTAAATTCTTTGACAGAGTTATGGAGATATGGGACCAGGGCGAGGCAGTGGACATTGCCTACCTGGACTTCAGGAAGGCCTTTGACACCATCCCCATGGGAGTCTAGTAAGCAAATTGGGTAGCTTAGGAGTGCAGAGCAAGCTCACAAACTGGGTAGAACATTGGTTAGAGGTGGGACATACAGGGTTGTGGTAAATGGGGTGCACTCAAAAGAAGAAAGGGTGATGAGTAGGGTTCCCCAGGGGTTCGTGCTGGGACCCATACTTTTCAACATATATACTGGGGACATTTCAGGGGTCTACGTGGGAAGATGTGTCTGTTTGCAGACAACATGAAGATCTGTAATAGAGGTGAAATGCCGGGGGGGGGGTGGAAAGTATGAAGGAGGATTTGGTCAGGCTGGAGATGTGACCAGAAAAGTAGCAGCTACAATTCAGTGCAAAAAATTGCAGAATTATGCACTTAGGGTATAAAACTCAAGGGCAAAATACTAGCTTGGGGGGAGAACTGGGGGTAACAGATCAGGAAAAGGACCTGGAGATCACAATTTCAGACAACCTGAAATTTGGAGTCAGTGCGACAAGGCAGCAGGGAAAGCAGTCAGAATGTTGCCATGCATAGGGAGGGGCTTTTCAAGCAGGAGCAGGGAGGTGATCATGCCACTATACAAAGCAATGGTCAGGCCACACCTGGACTATGAGGTCCAGTTCTGGAGGCAATACTTACAAGGGGACATGGACAGGTTGGAGAGGGTCCTGAAAAGAGCAACCAAAATGGTGAAAGGGCTGCAAGAGAGTCATATGAGGAAAGGCTGGGGGAGCTAGGCCTGTACACACTGGAAAAGAGGAGGGAAAGGGGGGATATGGTTGAAACCTTGAAGTACTTGAAGGGTATGAACAAGGTGAGGGTTGAGAGCATCTTCAGAATGAGTGAGAAAAAATCCACTATGGGGCATACATTCAAACTGGAGGAGGGTAGCTTTAGAGGTGGCATCAGGGGGAAGTTCTTTCCTGAGAGGGTCATGGGGCCATGGAACAAACTGCCAGAAAGGGTGATGGGGGTAGATTCAGTGGACAAATATAAAAGAGCTTGGGATACCTACATGGGCCTAAGCAACAGTGGGTAGGCAGGAAATGGAGGGTGGAAGTCTTCATAGAAGGGGGAATTCAGGCAGATTGGATGGGCCATGGAGTCCTTTTCTGTTGACAAATTTCTATGTGTGTATATATAGTGCCACTATAGTTAGGGTTAGTAAGGAGTTTCTATGTTAAAGCCCAAATTTTGCACTTTAATAACGTTGCAACCATTCAACTGATTTGCATGAAAGTCTGCACGCACGGTCTCTTGGGGTAGACCTCTTAAGGTGCCAAGTTTCGTTCCAGTTGGGTTTGTGGATTCTGAGATCTGGATAGTGAAAAAACACTAAAACTCGCCACTTTTGGCAGTTTTCTTTGTGCAGAGATGGTGTTGAATTTTGGTCTGAAATTTTTAGTTATAGCATTTTTAAGGTCTCATTATTTTCAGTGGGAATTTTGTTATTCAGTAAAGCTGCATGGTATGAACCAGGATCCTGGTTCACCAGGGACCATTCCTTGCATGCCTGCTGGCAGTCCTGGTTCGCCAGAAAAAAATTATTTGTTTGTGAGCCGCCATCTTGTTTTTTGGTTTTGCCCCCCCAAAAAACTGATATCTCTGCCCAGGGATGTCTGTTTGACATATCTATGGATGGGTTTTGCTAATCAAACTTGATGAGCTGTCCTCTGTGACTTCCCTCGTTTGTTTAGTGCTATTTTCCTATTTTTAGCACTTTTTAAATCCTGGTTCACCACTAGCTAACTTCCTTGTTCGCCAACCTGGTTCATCAGTAGCGAACAACGAATTTGGCGGGTGGACAAGGATCTCCAGTTTGGACATCTGGTGGTAAAGTCTGCTGACCAGATGGCCAGACCAGGATCCTTGTCCTCCAGTGATGAACCAGGAAGGCAGACAAGGAATTTGGCTGGTGGACAAGGATTTCTGTCTGGCCATCTGGTCAGCAAAATTGGCCAACCAGATGGCCAAACCAAGATCCTTGTTTGTCAGTGATGAATCAAGGTGGCAGACAAGTCATTCAGCTAGTGGACAAGGATTCCTGTCTAGCCATCTGGTCAGTGAAATTGGCTGACCAGATGACCAGACCAGGAATCCTTGTTCGACAGACGATTGACAAATCACAGTGATGGACAGGGATATCCTTTTATGAACAAGGATTTTGTTGTGGACATCTGGTCACAAAATGGGGCAAACTGGTCAGGAAGTTTCTCCCCATTTCCAGTTTTGTGCATCTGCCCCCTCATTTATATCCTTGGTGACTAGTACCCCCACCACATCCTGTGTCCTCATGTATTTTTAATTTCATTTTTGTATTTATTTTATATACTTTTCTTTCATTTTACGTGTGGCTTTCTTGCCATATCTCCCTGGTGTTCAGTGGTACCCCCCACCCTCCACTGCCCCAGTTATCAGTGGTGGCAGTGGGTCCCCATTACTGTGCCAGTTTTATTTTATTTTATGTAGTCTGAAAAGTAGAAAACCATCTCTCATTGTCTTTGCAGCCATTTGCCCTGGAAAAAAGAAAACTGTTCATCACTGATCATGCCCATGCCCCTCACCAGACCCTACACTGTGCTCCCACCTCCTCACACACCCCCTGACGTCACCCCAGACTGCCACTCACCTGAGGAGGTCCCAGGTTTGAGACCTGCTCCACCGATCAAAGACACTTCTTGCTGCTGGAACTGGCGACTGCAATATGAACTAAGGTAAATGTGCTTCAATTTATTTCAATGGGGGGGGTCAATTTACGGCCCTAACTCAGCCATTTTTTTAACATTTTGGCCTCAAATTTTCAACATGGCTTTTTGGGGAGCCCTCCTCATGAACAATATGACTGTCATTAGGCAAATCTTGCCGGAAAGGTGATTTTGCAGTTGGTTGGCAGAATCATCTTTCCAGCGGAATTTGCATAATGACAGTCACATTGTTCATTTGGTGGGGTCATAAGAAGGGTATGTTGAAAATCTCAGGTCCAAATTTTTGGAAATGGCTGTGTTACGAACATACATTGCTATCTCGCTACACACACTCGTAATTTTGAAAATTTTGTATACTGACACCCCATATTTTCAGCATAGCCTTGGTATTATCCCACCTCATATACAGTATGTGACAGCTATAATTTTTGAAATCCCAGCCAAAATCGATTTTCACAGTCTGTGGTGCAGAACAGCATTGTAGTTGTGCAGAATTACATTTTGGCAGGGATTTGAAAATGTTCTATAGTGGGTACATGCAGTGAGATCATAAGAAGGCTGTGTTTGAAAATTTGGAGTCAAATAAGGATACTGTTATACTGTCTCAATGGAGGAATGGGAGCAAAGGGTCTGAAGGAACCTGAGCTCCCACTGTGAAAGAAGGATACTGTTATTTTACTATTTTGATGGAGGGATGGGAGTGCAGGGCCCACCTTACAATGAGGACACTGTTATAGTATCTTGATGGAGGGATGGGAGCACAGGGTCCAGAGGACCCTGCACTTCCACTGTACAATGAGAACACTGTTATACTATCTCGATGAAGAGATGGGAGCACAGGGTGTGAAGGACCCCGCACTCCCACTGTAAAAATAAGGCTACTGTTGTATTAAAAAATAAGGCTACTGTTATACTATCTTGATGGATGGATGGGAGTGTAGGGTCAAAATAAGGATACTATTATGCTATTTCAAAAAGTAAGGAAACAAATTGCAAAAACAACTTTGTTAATGCATCAGTTAGGGTCAAAGCGACAAAAGTAGGGAAATGTGACATTAGGGTTTCCAACCCTAACACCCCATTCCCCAACTTGCATAAACCCACAGGTGGGGGAATGGTCTGTCTTGGGAACCATGAACCCTAATGCTCACCCCATTCTCCTACACTGTAGCCATGTCACCTAATTTTGTAATGGAATGGCTCCCATCCTGAGCAGCGGGACTGCACCAGAGGGACAGCTCCAGAGATGGCAAACAAGTCAGCGGCTCTGCTCCTGCTGCAGCTACCAATCCCAGCTTAAAGTTTGGCTCACCCATCCATCCCCCACCCCCTCACTATATTAAATCCTTATGCAGCAAGCCGAGACAAAGAGGGATGGGGGTAAGCTGCTGAGGGCAGGAGGGGAAAGGGGGAAGAGTAGAAGAAAGAGATGCAGAAGGAAGTGAGAGACAGGAGAAGGGGAACAACATTGGGGACAGTGAAAGAGAAGATAATGCAGGTGGGAAGGTAGAAGGAAATGGTACTGGCAAGGAGGGGAGGATAGAGGGAAAGGTAGACGGGACAGGGAAGCATAGAGGAGAACAAGAGGAAAAAGAGATGGCATCTGCAGGTGTGGGGAATTGGGGAGCCCAGGACAGAAGCATAAGGAAATCAATAAAAAGTAGCCAGGGTAGAGTTACTGAGTCATCCTCAGAGATAGAAAATACAAAATCGGTAATGGTATATGGGAACTCAATCATAAAGGGGATCCACTGGTTGAGGAAGGCGGTAGCATATAAGGAGAGATCAGTTTTCCGTGACCCAGGGTACTACCAACAATCAAGGAAAGCATAAGATTACTTGGAGGTAAACCACACCTAGTCCTGCAACTTGGAACAAATGACCTGGTGGGGGAGGAGGTGGAAGAGGTACAACGGAGATTCAGGGAGCTAGCCAAAAGGTGTAAGGGGATGATCAGTTCCTTGACATTTTTAAAAGTCCTGCCAGTATGCTGTGTAAGTACAGCCAGGCAGCTAAGAATTAAGGATTTCAACCACTGGCTGAGGCAGTGGTGCAGAAGGGAGGGATATGCACGCATAGGGGACTGGGAGGACACATGAGTAGATGAACATCTGTATGCAAGGGACAGACTGCATATAAATGATGATGGAGCTAGACTGCTAATGGGTAGCTGTAGGGGCACATAGACAGAATCCTGGGGGATGATTTAAACTAAGGAGGGGGAGTACAAAGATAGGGAAGGACTAGAAAAAGTAGCTAGTGGGACTTACCTAACTCACACTCCCCTGCAATTGGGGGCAGGGGACACTAGAAGGAAGGAGAACAGAAGAGGAGGGAATAGATGGAAGGATCTGCTGGCAAATGCTAGGAGTCTGGGAAATAAGATGGGGGTTCTGGAGGCAGTGGTGGGGATGGATGACCAAGATCTGATAGTGGTAACGGAAACATGGTGGGCTGATAACCATAGTTGGGAAGTGGAATTGTCAGGGTATAGTCTGTATAGGAGAGACAGGAAAAGAAAAAAAGGGGAGGGGTGGCCCCATACATGAGGGATGGGATAAGAGCAATGGTTAGTAGGGAAGGACAGAGCTCAGCAGAGATCCTTTGGGTCACAATAAGTAAGAGGACAGGGGAGGCAGTAAGGATAGGGGTGGTGAACAGACCACCAAGTCAAGGAAAGGAGGTGGATAGGGAGATGGCTAGGGAAATACATGGGATGGCCTGTAAAGGAGAAATTCTGGTGGTAAGCGATCTAAATCTTCCCCATGTGGACTGGGGGATCCCAGCAGAAACATCAGAAGGGAGTAGGGAGCTGTTGGAGTCCATGCAAGAGGCACTTATTCATGAGCTGGTCAGGGGAACCAATAAGGGGAGGGGCTATACTGGACCTGGTAACAACAAATGATGACAGTGTGGAGGATGTTGAAGTCGGGGAAAAATCTAGCAGATAGTGACCACAAGATGGTATGGTATAGCCTTTGGACTGGGTCAGATAAGAACAGGTCCACCACTAGGGTACCGGACTTCAGAAAAGCAGATTTTAAGAAAAGGAAGGAGATTTTCCAAAAGGAAGAATGGTAGAAAGGGAAAGTGAACCTAGAGGGCATAGAGGAGTTATGGGGGGCAATTAAAAGGGGAATTCTGCTGGCAACAGAACAATGCACCAGGAGGGTGAGCAAACACAAGAGAGGGAGGAAATCACTTTGGTTTACAACAGAGGTGAGGAGAGCAGTCAGAGAAAAAAGGAATGTGTTCAGGGCCTACAAATCTTCACAGGGGGGATGGTGGAAAAAGAAGTTTATAAGGAGAAGCTTAAGGAAACTGGGAAAATAGTCAGGAGGGCTAAAGTGGTTATGGAGGAGAAAATAGCTAAGAAGGCCAAAAGGGGAAACAATAATTTTTCAGATATGTAAGTAAGAAGGAAAGCAAGCAGGAGATTATGACACCCAGAGGGAGGGGAGCTCTGATGGGGAGGAAAAAGCAAATCTGTTGAAAAAATACTTCAACTCAGTCTTCACTGTTGAGAAAGAAAGGATGGGGCCAGAGCTAAGAAGCAGGGGAAGGGTGGACAGGGAGATGAACACAAGTCCCTTTTCAGAGGGTAGGGTATTTTTTTTATTTATGTATTTAAGTCTTGGAGTAATACCTTTGAGCATAAGCTCTTTACATAGGTTCCACATCAGAAGACAAATACAGTACAAAACAAATTCATTAGCACAGATACTAATAATTATTACAATGTCAATAAGCAGAGGAGGAGTATATGCAAAAATACATTAGAGTTACATCATGAATCAATGCAATAAGTACCAGAGTCAAATTGTAACTAAGCTAAACAAATGGACAGGTGGTAATGCAGTAGAGGAATGGGTATGCTTGGTCAGTCATGCTAAGGATGAGAGGAGAGGGGGACAGGATGTGAAGGAGGAAGAAGGGGGTGTAGGGGTGGGGTCATGTGGAATGGAGGGTAAGGAGGTAAATAGGGGAAGATGGAATAGGAGTGCAAGGACTGGCCTGCTGCATCAGAGAACAGCTAGGGAGAGCAGGCTAAGTGCATCTTGTTATTGAAATCTCAGAGGGCTTTAATTGAAGCACTCATGGGTGACCCTGGTAGCAAGGTGTAGTTGCAATTTGCATTTAAAGGAACCTATTGTAGCAGTAGAGGTTAAATCAGGTTGTAAAGAGTTGATTCATAGTGGAGCTCGATGGGCAAAAGCACATTGAGCAAGGGCTGTGCGGGATCTAGCGACGTTGAAAATCTGATTATGTGAACTTCTGGTATTCCAAGAGGTCTGATGAAGGGTTAGAAAGTTCTCAACCCCATGGGCAGCATTTCTAGACAGATCTTTTTGGCTATCAAGCAGGTTTGGTAACAGACACTGTCCTTCAGCTGAAGCCAGTTTGCTTGGCCATATAGATCACAAGTGTACATTAGTCGTACAGCACCAGTGAGAAGTCGGCATGCCTTGTTCAATGCTGTAGTGAGGCGGCGGAGGGCCGTGTCAGTGGCTGACCCATAGACGACCAGTCCATAGTCTATTAGTGAGACCACAGAGCTTTGTATGACCAAGTTCAAAGCTTCATGTGTAAGACTATGTATATGTCGATAGAGCATTCCAATTTGCACATTAATCACCTTTGCAATATTGTCTATGTGTGTGGCATAGGAAAGGGTGGAGTCTATAGTGATGCCCAGATACTTGAAGTAATGGACAAATTCAAGGGAGGAGCCCTTGTCATTATTGATGGTTAATGGGAAGTCTTTGTGTTTGCTTTGGGAGCTGGTGAACAACATGGTCTTTGTTTTTTATAGTTCATTACAAGCTTGTGCTCCCCAAACCATTTTTCAGCAGATGTAAAGCCTAATTGTAGTGCCTCCTCCAGATGCTCAGGGTGAGGGTTGCTGGTATATATAACCGCATCATCTGCATACAGGAGGATATGACTAAAGCAGGAATCTGGGAGTTTGTTAATGAATAATCTGAACAAGAGTGTGCCCAGGATGGACCCTGGGGGGGAGACACCAGAGCAGACATGTCTGCTTTTGGAAAGGATGTCACCAATTCTTACTTGTTGTGGGTTGTTGTTAAGGTAGCTGTTGAACCATCTCATGGCCTCAAATTAGAGCCTGATGTTAATGAGCTGTTCAAGGAGAAGGGCATGATTCACAGTGTCAAATGCCTTGGTTAAGTCTATAAATGTAGCCCCTACCAGGTGCCCTTGATCTGGGGCATGGTGAATGAAACCGGGTGAACTCCAGTAAGGCCGTGATGGTACTGTGTCCACTTCTAAACCCATGTTGTTGGGAACATTGGAGTTGATAGTGGTGCAGGTACTCAACCAATTGGTCTGCAACTATTTGTTCAGGTGCCTTAAGACAGTGGAGGGAGGATGGAGATTGGCCTATAATTATTATGCAGAGACTGGTCACCACTTTTGTGCACAGGAGTTACAGTTGCTGACTTCCACCTTTGCGGAAATTGTGAGTAGCAGACGGACAAGCTGATTATTTTTGTCAGAGGTTCAAGAATTTCATCCAAGGACAGATATATGAATTTAAGGTCCATACAATCTCCGCTATATCTTGATTTCCCCTAGCACTTTCTCAAGATATTTTCTAGTTTCTGCTTTGAAACGGTCTTGAAGTAGAATGACAGATGCCCTGGGAGTTGTTCATGATTTTCTGAGATTCCACTTGAGGTGGTATGGTTGAAACAGTCAGCTGGGAGAACACTGCTTAGGTCTGTAAATGCATTATAAAATGAGTTGGCTATGAGTTGAGGGTCTAGTGTCGGAGTACCATCGATATTGAGCATTGTAGGAGCAGATTTGGGGATTTTACCAGTGATGTCTTTAAGGTTGGACCAGAATGATTTGTTATCATTCCAGGATCTAGCAAGGATATCCTTGTGGTAGCTACTTTTTGCAGTACGAATTGCTCTCATACATTCATTTCTGGCTTTCTTGTAGCACTGAATGTTGGCTAGTGTACCTTGTGCCTGTGACTTATACCAGAGGTGGTCTCTTGATTTGAGTAGTTCTATAAGGTCAGGTGTGATCCAGGGGTTGCATGTTCCTTTGATCTTTCTCATTTTTAAGGTGCATGCTTATCATAGACAGCATTGAATTTTTTTAATAAAATGTTCCAAGGCTGTATCCACGTCATTCATAGCACAGAGGTCCAACCAGTCTTGATGTTGCAGGTCAGATTTTAGTAGGTCAAGGTGCCCTTAGAGAAGCACCCAGTTGGTTATCATTCTGGCAGGTGGTTTATGGAATTTACTGGACCAAACGTGCTTAACAGGGGAGTGGTCACTCGTATTGTCAGGGAGGACCATGGTGTTAGTGATTTGCTCTGGGCAGTTTGAGAGCACCCAATACAGTAGGGTGCTGGATCCTATTTTATAGTTATGTTTTGTTGGTTCCTGAACCATTTGGGAGAAGTGCACAGCTGAAAAGGCATCCTTGACAGAGGAAGCAGCAGTGGAGAGCCAGTTAATGTTAAAATTGCCAAGCATGACAATGTCTGTGTTTAGGCTCAGAAAACTTGAACAGTCCATCAGGGCACCAGTGCCTGCTGCAGTCTGCTTAGGTACTGTAGTATATAGACTGAGAGCATGGTAAGGGCCTTGTTGTGTGCACCTACAAATAGTTTCATAGTGAGTATTTGCAGTTTGTCACTACTGTTGGGAAGGGGAAGGATATGCCCCTGTAATAAGTCTTTAATGTAAAGCACACACCCACCACCTCATTTGATAGACGATCCTGTCTGAATATTGTATACCCTGTTAATGATATGGCTTCATCAGTTATCTTAGGAGATAACCAGAATTCGACCATGGAGAGAACATCAGGGTTGTGCCTTGTTACCCAAACATTTTGGCTGTCCATTTTAGGGAGAAGACTGCAGATATGTATTGAGGTGAAAGTAAGTCCACCAGTTATGTTTCATTGAGTGCTCGAGTTATGGGGAGGACCAGGGTTAGGGTGTATATTGCCAGACAACAATAGAAGTATTAGCTGCAGATGTCTAATGAGGTCCTTCAGACATTTGGTGTTGAGTGACCACTGTCTACGACTGGATGGTCGTATCTTCAAGGTTCCTTGAATGGCTTTGCAACCAGGGATGAGTGATAGCATGAAGTGGGCATTTAGCTGGACATACTGTGGCCAGATTCAGATAATTTCACCAAGGGTACAATGGACTGAGTTAGTCGTATTAGAGGATGAGGTTGTGGTACCATAAGCATTAAGAAAGAACCTAGTAATAGTATGAAGAGCTGGTGTGGAAGCGGTAATATTTTTAGGTCTAGTGAGGGATAGCAGTACCACAAGCGTGATGCAGTACTGACAGGGATGCATAGGACAGGGAAGTTAATAGTTAAGCCCATTAATAGACATAAATGCAAACCCGTGCCACGCTGTAGAAATCCAGTGATTTTAAGAGCAGACAATGTGTTAAGCAAGCACTTCAGGCTGGCAAGGGTTTAATAGAAGGATCAAGCCAACAGAAGCCTTCTAGTAATGAGGCCATATAGCTTGCCTATGGTAACTAGACACTGGAGTAGAAGGACCAAGTCAACCGAAGCCCTCTAGTGGCAAAGCCATATCACTTGCCTATGGAAAACTAGACACTTACTAAACAATTTGTTATCATGTGACCACAAGATACTATATAAGAAAGAGCCCAGATAGGGCGGAAGGGGAGGGTGGGTGGAGGCAGCACACAGCACCAGTGGGAAACAACAAGCAAGCTGGAATGTTGGGCAGGAGGAGCCTATTCAGGGCTTCCCCATGGAGGCCTTGTGGGCGGTGGCTACTGCAGATGGAGCCACACCTCTGGAGTGCCTGAACAGGTTCGGGCAATCTAGGAAGGGAAGGGGAGAAGAGCCTTAATTAAAGTAGAAGGCAAAAAAATTACAAAGGCAGAGGGGTTGGGGTCTGGCAGCAGATAGCCAGCTGGGGTAGGAGCAGGAAGGCAAAGCAAAAGAAGGATTTAGTCTGGGGAGGGGGGAAGGAGATTAGAAATGCAAGTTCTGGTGGGAAAGGAGCTGGTAGTCAGCCAGTGCACTTTGAGAGCTGGGAAAGAAGCAGTAAAGAAAGGGATGGGAGAGACACAGGATCAAGGAGGGAAACACAGCAGAACAATTTCAACTTTACAAAATTCCTGGTTACAAGATACGCCTAGCTGCTAACTGAACAATACAAAATACATTAAGCAAATTGTACTTTAAAACTTTCATACAATAACTCCCTGCTCAGTACTTTAGGTTAGCTAACAGGAGCTTAGTAAAATTACACAATCAAGTTGTAATTTTAAAACCTTCCCTCAATAACTTCCTGATCAGTATTTTAGGCATGCTAACAGAAACATAGAAAGATGTACAGTAAAGAATTACATTCCGGAGTTAGAAGGCAGGTATAAATGGGCTGCAGCTAAACATTTAAGGCTAAATTAAGGAAATGTAAAAGCACCAGGCAGCTGGTAGCTAATGTGCTGTGGGCCAATGGTGAGACCCTGAGGAGCCAAGCCAGCCAGTCCTGGGATGGTGGAAATGGCCCCAAGACCAAAATAATTTCAGGCAGGTATTAGAGGAGTTAGGAAAACTGCGGATGAGCAAGGTAATGGGCACCAATGCAATCCACCCCAGGGTGCTCAAGGAGTAATGGGGGAACTTAAAGCACCCCTCACAAAGTTACTTAATCTGTCTCTAAACAAAGGGAGAGTCCAGGGGATTGGAAAAGGGCTGATGTGGTGCTATTGCAAAAGGGGGAAGGAAGGATGAGCTGGGCAACTAACGCCAAGTTGACCTTACCTCTGTGGTGGGAATACCAATGGAGGCACTTATAAAAGAAAGGCTGGTACAATATCTAGAGAAGGAAGGCCTCATAGACAACAACCAGCATGGGTTCACAGGTGGAAGGTCATGTCAGACAAACCTGATTGAATTATTTTATTATTTCTTTTTTTATTATTTATTATTTATTCATTCTCAGATTACAATACCTTTGAGCACATAACAGCTCTTTTACAAAGGTTCCATGTCAGTGGGACCCCAACGGATGGTATTACATAAAATATTGACAAGAAAGTATTTAAAATGACAATATGACATTAATATTGCAACTAAAATTAAAACTATGAATTGGTAGGAAATTAAAAATAATCTAACAAAAGGAGGCAGCCCAAGGCGCTTTGTCAAGTAGGCATAGTTAGATTTGGGTGAACAAAAGTTCAGGTAAGTGAAGATATACAGTGAAAAGAAGGTGGAGGGTGAGAGGGGTGAGGTGAAAGAAGGATCGGGGAAGGAGGCAGGAAATAAGGCAGAGCTGTAAGGGTGAAAGTGGTCATTCACAGAGAAAAGGGGAGAAGAAGGTACACAAGGATGTGTCAGTACTGCTGTGGTAGTGTCATGTCAGTTGAAATAGTCACAAGAACTGTTAGCTGTAAGATGCTGATGAAGAGTGCCTTTAAATGGTCTCAATTTTGGTAAGGAAGAGATATCTCTGGGCAGCACATTAAACCATAGTGGTGTTCTATACACAAACAATTGTTGCCCTTGAGTAGTCCAGCATCGTGGGCCAGAGAAAAGTTGGTTGACTGAGCCACGAGTGTGCTGGGAGCTGCAAGATGGACTGAGTAAGTTTGTTGAGTAATGGAGATTTGTGATCAGGGAAGGGTGGTGGACATGGCCTATCTGAACTTCAGGAATGCCTTTACCACAGTCCCCCACAGGACTCTAATAAGCAAGTTAGGTAGCTTATGGATGGGGGCAAACTAACACACTGGGTGGAGAATTGGCGGGGAGGGAGAAGTCAGAGGGTGGTGGTTAATGGGGTGCACGCAAAGGAAGGAGGAGTAACAAGTGGGGTTGCTCAAGGGTCCATGTTGGGTCCCATACTGCTTAATGTATACATTGGGGACATTTCAGAGGGCCTGAATGGGAAGGTGTGTCTGTTCACAGACAACATGAGGATCTGTAACAGGGTGGACACACTGGGATGGGTGGAAAGAATGAGGGAGGATCTGGCTAGGCTGGAGGGGTGATCCAGACATGGAAATTGCAATTCAACACAAAAAAATGTAAACTTATGCACATAGGATATAAAAACCCAAGGGTAAAATACTGGCTGGGAGGGGGAACTGGAGGTTATAGAGCAAGAAAGGGACCTGGGAATCACCATTTTGGATAATCTGAAGGTTAAGAACCAATGCAGTAGGGCAGTGCGGAAGGAAACCAGAATGTTGGCATGGATAGGGAGGGGCTTTACAAGCAGGAAAAGGAGGTGATCATGCCACTATACAAAACTATGGTCAGACCACATCTGGAATACGGGGTCCAGTTCAAAAGGTCACATTTTCAAGATGACAGGGGCAGGTTGGAGAGGGTCCAGAGAATAGCAATCAAGAGGGTTCAAGGGCTACACGAGAGATTATACTGAGAATGGCTGAAGGAACTAAGCTTATATACACACTGGAGGTGAAGTGGAAAAGAGTGGATATGGTAGAAACCTACGAATATCTGAAGGGAATAAACAGGGTGAGGGAAGGTAGCATACTCAGGATGAGTGAAAACAAATCAACTAGGGACATGCATTCAAGCTGGAGGGGGTAGATTTAGAGGAGATGTAAGGGGCAGTTCTTCACAGAGAGGGTGGTGGGTCCATGGAATAGGCTGCCAGAATGAGTGGTGGGGGTAGATTCAGTGAGCAAATTCAAGAGTGCTTGGGACAACTACATGGGACTAAATAAAAGTAAAAGGGCATGCAATGGAGGGAAAAGATGAACTAAATGGGGGGGGGGTATTTGGGCAGACTGGATGGGCCAAGGGGTCCTTTTCTGCCAGTAAATTGCTATGTTTCTAGGTTTCTATTGTACATGATGGTTTTTCAAAATCTTCATGCTGCACAAGAATTTTCATAATCTACAGTACATGCTGTATGATGGTTTTCAAATCTACTTGCTGCATGATGTTTTTCACAAAATAATGTCCACAAAGAATTCTTTCATGAATGTTTTGAAAACCTGTAGTAAAGCATTAAGGCTTAAACTATTGCACTCCATGTAAGTTAATGTCCAGAGATAGGAAGATCAGGTTTAAGCAGTTTTATTTGTGCAAAAGATGGCAAGTTAATTTATATGCAGTTCATTCTTCCATGGTTCACCACATTGTAAGTGCAAAGGGGCTTGGTGTCAACTATCTTGCAGTGAAGTATTGTTCTTTTCTTTGGCTGTTGGCATGTGACTCTTTGAATGTATGCATTTGCCCTTAAAATATGTAGAAGCATGGAAGAATTAATTGCATCTTAATTAAATTGCCATCTTTTGCACAAATAAAACTGCTTACACATGAGCTGCATATATGTGGTCATTAAGTTATTTAGATTACAGTAGTTTAAGTAGATACATCCTGCCATTTTTTTATCAGCTTCAGTAAAGACATCACTGGAAACAGGGAGGTACCCAAAGACTGGAGGACAGCAGATATAGTCCCCTTATACAAAAGCAGGAATAAAGAGGAAGCGGGGAACTACAGACCAGTCAGCCTGACCTTGGTAGTGGGGAAAATCATGGAAGCACTACTGAAGGAGAGATTGGTTGAACATCTGGTTGCCAGTGGACTACAGGACCCAAGGCAGCATGGTTTCACCAGGGGGAGGTCATGCCAGACAAATCTCATTGAATTTTTCAACTGGGTGACAAGGGATGTGGATCAGGGGAGGGCAGTGGACATGACCTATCTGGACTTCAGCAAGGCCTTTGACACTGTGCCACTTAGAGGGCTATTAAACAAACTGGGGAATATGGGAGTGTGCAGGACAGTAGTGCATTGGGTGGGTATTTGGCTGGGTGGCAGTACACAGAGGGTGGTGGTAAATGGCTGTCACTCCACAGAGGGAAAAGTGACCAGTGGGGTACCACAGGGATTAGTGCGGGGACTGGTCCTATTCAACGTCTTCATCAATGGCATTGCACAGGATCTAGAAGGCAGAGTTTCCCTACTCACTGATGATACAGAGCTCTGTAACAGAGTGGACATGCCAGAGGGTGTAAACAGAATGAGGAGGGATCTTCAGAAGCTTAAAGAATGGTCAAGAGTTTGGCAGTTGAAATTCAATGCAAAGAAGTGCAAGACAATGCATATGGGGCACAAAAATCCTGGAACATCATATCAGTTGGTGGGTGAGGATATAGAATGCACCAAGCAGGAAAGGGACCTTGCAGTTATCATCTCTGATGACCTCAAGGTAGGAAAACAGTGTGACAAGGCAGCAGGTAAAGCACATAGGATGCTGGGATGCATGGGCAGGGGCATCACCAGCAGGAAAAGGGAGGTCATAATTCCACTATACAAGACACTAGTGAAGCCCCACCTGGAGTACAGTGTACAGTTCTGGAGACCTTACCTATGTAAAGACATAGACAGGGTAGAGAAGGTTCAGAGGATGGCAACAGAGATGGTACAGGGATTACATCATAAGTCCTATGAGGGCAGGCTGAAGGACTTGAATATGTACTCCCTGGAGGAGAGGAGGGAGAGAGGGGATATGATAGAGACACACAAGTACTTCGCAAGAAGGAACAGTGTGCAGGAATACACTATTTTCTAGCAAAAAAGATGTTCCAAGACTAGAGGGCATGGAATAAAGTTGGAGGGAGGGCAATTCAGAGGAAACGTGAGGAAGAATTTCTTCACAGAAAGGGTGGTGGACAAGTGGAACACCCTTCCAGAGAAAGTGGTGGGGGCTGAAACAATCAAGGGATTTAAGAATGCATGGGATAGACATAAGGGAATTCTGGAGGTCAAGGGTAAGGGGCAACATACGTCTAGAAAAACATAAAGGGAACTCACAAGCTCAAATGGGCAGACTGGGTGAGCCATAGGCCCTTATCTGCCGACAGTGTCTATGTATCTATAATATTCATTATAATCTAAACAACTGGTTATTTGTTTTACTGTGCTGATGTTTTTTTCTTTTTTTTCCAGTGAATCAGCAGTTTTAGTTTGGTAGTTTAAAAAGTATCAGAGCAGGTCACCCAAAAACGTGACCATGGCTCAAGTACAAGCTCGTCCCTGAGTCAAAAGTAGCTGAACTGTTACTTATAGGGATAAACAAGTCATGGTCTTGACAGCACGAGACAGCATATGTGAATGCATTTTATCACTGCAGCACATGTCACTCAAGTCCAAGAACAGACTCCGCTGGGTTTCCCACTCAACTAACAGTACAGTAATGGACTTGTCAACAGATAACAAGATAAGACTGAGGTTTTGTGAGAAAAATGACTTTTTATTAGAGTATCGTTACTCATTTCAGCATACTGTCAGTGCCATTTCTGTCATATGTTGTGGATCCCTAATAGCCTATTAGTAATAGGCACTGAGCACAAAGGCAGTGGCTGTAGAATTAATTCTGATGTCCTGTAATTTCTCACAATAAAAAACAAACTCTGGTCAGAGCCCATACAACTGCCCAAGGCAATTGTGCAGCGAGAGCGAGTCAAGGTTCTGAGCGCTCGCTGCACCAGAGCTTGCCCTGCCCAAGATGGCGGCTCCTTCAGATCTGCAAATGCCCGATACTCATGCATGCACCATATGATCAGAGCCGCTGCTGTGCATTAGAGCCACCTGCCATCCTCAAGATGGTGGTTCCAACAGATCTACACATGTGCAACATTCGCGCATGCGCAGTTTGAGTCAGAACCACCGCATCACTTCCGCAATTGTGGAAAGTAGTGGACTGGAGAGGCCCAACTGCCACAGAAGAGTGCTGCATCCATAAAGGAAAAGACAACAGGCACTGCATGCTGTGAATGAGAGATCACAACACTGTAGGAGAAGACAGGGATCATTTCCACTTCTCTCCTACAGTGATGTAATCCCAAAATGACTCCAGAGCTCTGCCCATACAGCTGTACAAATGGTATAACTGATTATTTCGTGATCCCCCCATACACATACACACACACACACACACACACACACACACAACACCCATTGCACCCTCCTACCCATCCCAGCACACTCATTCCTGTATCAGTTGCAGTGTCCTATCACTTTTCAGCAGAGGCAGAAATGGATATGAAATGAGTAGAAATGCAGAGGCTGTAGAATGTGACATGATGCCATGACATTTCTAAAAATGAATGCTTTCAAATATTTGTACACTTTGCAATGCACACCCGTCCGCCATTGCACCATCATCCCAACACCATCACTCTTACTGAGGTAACAGTTTCTGCAGGATTCTTCAGTAGGTTAAGAAATGACAATCTGAATATCTTTACTAATTTCAGCATGCTATCAGAGCTATTTCTGTTATATGCTGTGGATCCTGAATAGGCACCGAGCAGAAAGGTAGTGGCTGTAGAATGAATTCTGATGCCCTAACATAAAAATTTATTTGTATGGTCTGCTTTCAAATTATTGTATATTTAGCAATACACTTCACACCCACCAACCCCAAGCCCCATTGCAACATATTATCCCACTCTAACACCTTCATTCCAGTAACAGTAGGTTGTTAAGATTTTTTGGCCAATACGAAAACCACAAACTGACTGTAACCTGACTGTAACCTATACAATGCCTTGACGTAGATAACAAGAGCATTGAGGTGTCACTGAATTTAGCATTTATATATTGCTTATCATTGGGCATACAAGAATAAACAAGGACATTTGTTTTTGCATTCAAGTTTATAAAATTACAGATTTTTTAATCTAGTCATGTTGTTTATTATCGATACTAAAAAATATAAAGTATTATTTATTTATTTATCTATTAAATTTTGATAATCGGGTGAGCCCACTGGGCTTTTTCAGGAGCGACCCAAGGGTTACATACATTATTACATGGGATTGTATACAACATAATACATAACATGTGTCACATAGACACATAACAGGGTAAGCATAGTAGCAATATAACAAGTAACAATGGTAAAGGAGTTGGACCACAGAGTATTGGATAACACTTTGGAGTCCCTTGTAAAATGTGAGATTATTCGCTACCAAAATCATGTAATTTTCACAATTTGATTTGCAGACAAATACACTCTTTGCATGGAATCTGCTTGAAAAGCTCTTACAAAATACTACCTAAATAACACCAGTAATGAACACATCTGTGGCAGATGTCTAAGGCATGCTGAGTGTGTGATGTTCTAAGAATAATATACTATAGTCAATTTTTATGTGCATCTCCCACAGAGTAAACAGAGAGTTTTCTGGTACAATGTCTTCTTTATCTAAACTTTCTCTTTGCAAGAAAATATTTATTTTAGTTGAATAGGATTCTCTTCCATGAATAAATATTATCTATTAAAAACAATGAAAAAGCAAAAAAAATTTACTAGATCGTAGTAAAAAGCAGTTTGGTTGTTACCAGGTGCCATATTGCAATGAACATTGTTTCACACCATTCTCCAGCAAGTTTTCACCAACTATCTTCTAAGCAAATTTCTTTTTTACTGTTAGTGCTGTTTTTCCCCTTGCCCAGAGCTGCCCTCCAGACATGAGTCACCGGGCTGAGGGACCACTCGGGAGTCCATTTTCCCTTTTTCTTCCTCGAGGCGTGTTTGTGTAATTCTTGTCCAGAAGTCTCCAAGCACACATCTGTACATTGAACATCGGCAGCAACTACTCCCCCTCTCCCATTTGTGAGTCCCTGGCTGCCTTACCCCCCAGTCAATGGTAGCGGCAAGGCTAATGCCGGGCACTGTTACCCTCCCTCACTGGAGAGGAAAGCAGTCCTCCAGATGCTCCATCCTCTCCTGCCACAGCTGATCCCCGGCAACCCGGGTCTGCATCCAAATCCTGGTCACTGGTGTGGTGCAAGGTGGGGCATCCAGCACCTCAACCCTCAGCGCCACTGGGCCGGCACCATTCTAAGCAAATTTCTGATCAATTTCATTCTTAACCTCTCTGGTGCCACCTGGGTCATGGAACAATCTTTATTTAAAAGGGCAGACTAGATGGCCCTATTGGTCCTTATCTGTCGTCAAATTCTATGTTTCTGCATTTCTACAGTATGTTTCTATGTTTCTCTCATTCCAGTAACAGTCATTGTCTATAGATCTCTTAAGCAGATGAAATAAACAACTTACTATTCAAGTATCGTTATTTGTTTCAGTGTGCTGATAGTGCTATTTTTTTTTCCAATTGTTTAACCAGGAGTGACACACTAAGCTGAAAACTTGTTTACAGGTGTGATCTGGGAGCACAGGGAAGTTAAGTGACTTGCTCAGGGTCACACAATATGCAAGTGGGGGCTGTGGGATTCAAACCCAGGTCTCTAGATTTGCAGTTCAGAGCCTGAAAACCACTGCGCTATACTGCCTCCACCACTGCAATATACTGCCTCTGGCCATTTTTGTCATATCTGTCATAAAATTAATATGCTAAGAGTAGAAATGCAGTGGCAAAGAAATCTGATGGAGTTACATTTCTTGTAGTAAATGAAAAGGATCTGAATTCAAATAGTTTCTTATTTTTTTTTGTTACCATAAATTTTTATTCAACTTTTCAGTGGTCTACAACAATTAATGCAGTATGGTTACAGTATGACAGTTATGGCTCTGTATGGATACTTTGCAGTATTAATATAAGACACCATCAGCAGTCCCAACTGTCAGGTAAAATGTAACCCTTCATCTTTGTCACAGATGGAGGAGGGTCTTCTTAGTGTTATGGTGATATAGTCTTTAAAATGGAGTCATCTTAAGTGTTCTTGCAGGAAAACAAAGTGTGCAGCTACACAAGGTTGGCAGGATGGCGGACGGCATACTGTAGAAGGAGGGGGTACACACCCAACTACTTAACTGGTAAGATTCATTATACCTGAATCGTGTCAAGGAGGATAGAGCAAGATCACCAGTTTGGGGGGGGGGGGAGTGGCAGAGAAAGTATTCATGGGACTAGCGATGGGTCCTTACCCACGACATATGGCAGTCAGGAGTTCATTTTCTTGGAGATGTCCTCCTCATGTCCATCTAGACAGAAATTAATTTTGTCCCTGGTATGCATTTTTTAACAAGTTTTCACCAAGCAGAAATATCTGGGAGCTGGAGCAACAGCCAGAGTTGTATAATTAATTTTTTGAGCAGAGTAATTTTCGTATTTGACATACCCCACTCCTCATTTCACCCTCATCCTCACTCCAGTACCCTAACTGAGGTAATAGTTAGTGTCAGTGTGACTCTTAAGCAGATGACAGAACATAGAAACATAGACTTTGACAGCAGATAAGGACCGTTTGGGCCACCCAGTCTCCCTATTTCTCTACCTATTGGATAAGTTGCAGATCCTAGTTAATCAACAGCCTACTTCCTCCTACAACCCCACTATAATTGTTTTATGTCTGTCTTAGTCATTCTTGAATTCCCCCACTGTTTTTGACCCCACAATCTTCTCAGGAAGGCCATTCCATGCTTCCACCACCCTCTTTGTGAAACAATACTTCCTCGCGTTGCCCCTGAGCCGTCTTCCCTCTATCTTCAAACCGTGCCACCTTGTTATTGCTCATCTCTTTTTCTGAAAGATTCTATCCTCTTGGACTTTGTTGACTCCCTTGAGGTACATGAAAGTTTCTATCATGCCCCCCCCCCCGGTCCCTCCTTTCCTCAAGGGTATACACATTATGCTTCTTTAGTCTCTCTTCGTATGGTTTCTGGTGCAGACCCTGCACCATTTTAGTTGCCCTCCTCTGGACTGCCTCCATCCTATCTATGTCCTTGCAGAGATTGGGTCTCCAGACCTGCACGTAGTACTCCAGACGAGGGTCTCACCAACTGTCTGTACAGAGGGATGACAACTTCTTATTTTCTACTGGTGATGCCTCTCCCTGTGCATTCCAGTATCCCCCAGCACTCCTTTCTGCCTTCTCACATTGCCTGCCTACCTTTAGGTCATCTGATATGACTACCCCCAGGAACTTTTCCATTTTTGTTGTTGTTAGTACCTCCACCCCCCACATTGTGCACTCTTCCCCTGGGTTTTTGTTTCCAGGTGCATTACTTTGCACTTCTTTGCACTGAATCTAAGCTGCCATACTTTGACCATTCCTCCAGCCTCGTAAGTCCCTTCTCATCGTTTCCACCCCGGTGTGTCAACCCTCTTGCAGATCTTTGTGTCATCTGCAAAGAGGCATACATTTCCTTCCAGTCCCTCTACAATGTCACTTATAAAGACATTGAAGAGGACCGGCCTCAATACTGAACCCTGCAGTACCCTGCTAGTAACCCCCCTTTTTTCGGAGTGGACTCCATTTAGTATTACCCTCTACATCCTGTTGTCCAGCCAATTTTTTACCCAGGCTACCACCATGGGACCTGCTCCCAGGCTGGCTAACTAAAGTCTACATAGGCTATGTCCATAGCCCCTCCCTGGGTTACTACTTTGGTCACCCATTCAGAGAAATCTATTAGATTTATCTGACATGACCTTCCCACTGTGAATCCATGCTGCCTTGGGTCCTGTGCCCCACTGGCCTCTAGGTACTCAACAGTTCTTTCTTTCAGAGGCAATTCCATCATTTTCCCTACCACTGAGGTCAAACTAACAGGTCTGTAGTTTCCTGCCTCTGTCTTGCTCCCACTTTTGTGAAGAGGAATCATATCCACCTTCCTTCATTCCTCTGGTATCATGCCATCCTCCCATGATTCGTTAAAAAGGGTAGTCAGTGGTGTCACTAGTTCTCCCCACTGTTCTCTCAGAATTCTTGGGTGAATCCCCTCAGACCCCATTGCCTTGTCCACCTTGAGTTTTAGGAGTTCTTTCAGGACCCTTTCTTCTGTGAATGGACTGGTATCAACCCCCCTATCCAGAGTGTTTCTATTGTTTGGTTTAGTACATCACCCTCCTCTTCTTTTGTGAATACTGAACTAAAGTATTCATTCACTGTCTCTGCCTTTTCACTGTCACCCTCTGCCCACTCCCTCCTCTCCCATTTATTAAGCCTCACTATACCTCCCTTGGTCTTTCATTGCTCACTATTGTACCTATAAAAGGTTTTAGCCCCCATTTTAACTGAGTTGGCACTCTTTTCTTTAGTTTAGGCCTTTGCTATTCTGACTGCCTTCCCCGCTTCCTTCTGCTTTAACTGGTGGAGTTCTCTTTCCTGCTCCTTCTGTGCTTTCTTATACTTTCTCAGTGCTATTTTTTTCTCCCTAACCTTTCTTGCCACCTCTTTTGAGAACCATAGCGGTTGTTTCCTTCATTTTGTTTTGTTTATTTGCTTCACACAAAGGCTTGTTGCCTCTGTGATGGCAGTTTTGATTTTGCCCCATTGTTCCTCCACCCCTCCTTCCTGCCCATTTGCTAGTGCATTCCTTAGGCACTCTCCCATTCTGCCAAAGTCAGCCCTCTGAAAGTCCAGTACACTTGCTTTTGTATGGCATGACTCTATGGCTGTGTTTATTGTGAACCACACTGTCTGGTGGTTGCTTGTTCCCAGATGGCTACCCACTTCTAAATCCAAGATCCTCTCACTGTCCCCGTTTGAGAGTACCAGGTCTAAGACAGCTCCCTCTCAAGTGGGTTCCAACACTAGCTGACTGAGGCATGCCCTCTGTAGGGCATTGAGAATGACTCTGCTCTTGGATGTGGCTGCAGCAAATGTGCTCTAGGTAACATCTAGCATATTAGGGTCCCCCATCAGCAATATCTCCCCTTTTTCTGCCATTCTGAGGATGCCTTCCATCATTTCCTTGTCCATCTCCTCCCCCTGAGATGGGGGTCTGTACACAATCCCTGTGTGGATTGTGGTGCCATTTCCTGTCTCCAAGGTGACCCACAGTGCCTCCTCTCCTCCTTGTTTACCCTTTAGTTCTGTTGCTTTGATCCCTTCCTTTATGTAGGCAGCTACTCTTCCTCCTCTTTTACCATCTCTGTCCCTCCTATAGATTGTGTACCCTGGTATGTTGACATCCTAGCCTTGGTTCTCCATGTACCATGTTTCTGTGACTGCCATGATATCCATGTGTTCCTCTTCCATCAAGGACACTAGTTCAGGAAGATTGTTACCCAGACTATGGGCATTGGTACTCATTGCCCTCCATTTTTTGATGGCCTTACAACATTTCACCCCATCCCTGTACTTACTGCCTTTGCCTTTTTCTCCATTTACCACTGCCTGCCCCTATTGACCTCTTTACCTTGGTGTTAACCTCACTAACTACCCTGCTTTATGGGGGGAGGCTAGGAATTCCCTGCTCCATTTTAGTGGCTCCCCCCTTGGCTAATTTAAAAGCTTGCCAATGAAGAATTTAAAAATACCACCTAGGATTCTGGTTCCCATCCCAGACAGATTCAGACCATCATGCCAGTAGAGGCCTGTATCCCTCCAGGTGGACCCCCAGTCCCCAATGAAGCCAAAACCCTGTGCTTAACACCAGTTTTTAATCCATTTATTGAACTCCAGGGTGTGGAATACCCTTGCTCCACGAATGCCATAGACAGGCAGCACCTCCAAGAAGGTTACCATGTATGCTACTTGTCTAAGGCCCCTTCCCAACTCCACAAACTTCTCCTGCACAGCTCTAATACCATTCCCAGCCAGGCCATTTGTCCCTAGGTGGACTATGACATCAAGCTCCCTCTCCTGTGCAGCTGCTCCAGCGATTCTGAGGATTCGCTTCATGTCCCTCCATGCCATGACACCAGACAGACACCTTACCTCCCTCTCCCAACCCTCACCCAGTTCTACCCGCCCAACAATTGAGTCCCCCACCAGGAGTTGTTTCCTGCCCCTGTGGGATCCCATGCCACCCTCCTGTGGGCCTCCTTTGTGGAGGTTCCCAGCATACTCCATGGTCTCCACTGTGGGTGCCTCCATAGAGAAACAATGCTCCACCAGAAAGGCATACAAATTGTGTAGAGGTACAATTGGAGGGATGCACCTGTGTTCCACCACCCTCACCCTCCCTAAGCCCACTGCATTCCAACAACTTCTTATTCTTGGCAACCTCTGAGGCAGCGACTGTGGCCCTGGTGGTCCCTGAGTGAGGGAGGAGATTTCCCAATCCCTTGCCATGTCCTGGGTGGGGGAGGAGATTTCCCTACTCCTTGCCAGATTGTCCTAGAAAAGGGCAGCCTCCTCCCCTCAGAGCAGAGAGGTGTCTGCAAATAGGGCAGCATCACAACCTCCAGAATGTCTCCTGGAAGACTGCCACCCCACAGCCACTGCATTGCACTACTCCCCACATGTCTCTCTCCCCCTGCTTGTTGAAATTGTGTATGCTTTTTTTTTTCACTATTAGGGAACCTCAATTCCTCTTAGTAGTGTATCCCTTTTCCAATGGACTATGTACTAGGTCCGCCAAGCTGTTTTTTCTTTTCTACAATAGCAATCACAAGAAGACATCTTCCCAGCTTATGCAACACTGCCTCACTGCCTTCTGTGGCACACCTCAATCCTGGTTTATGCCTGAGCAGGACGTTGTCACACCTTCCTGCCTAACCCCATAAAGTTAGGTTAGCTGGTGGAGGGTGGGAATGGGTGAGGGTAGGGTTTGGGCAAGCCACCTGTTCTGTGCTGTGAGAACAATCAAAGCATCCAGTTTAAACCTTCTGAGGCTATGTCTGGCTCTAATACACAATTTGACTGACTACAGGAATGAAAGAACCTACCAGTGAAAACTTAAATGTTTGTTGCAAAAAGACATTAAAATACTATCAAGCTACAAATAAGGCACCAGATTCACATAAAAAAAGTCAGAAGTATTTTAATCCCTCTGTATGTAAAGCAGCAATCGACAAAAAGATCAGCAGTGTTGCAAATCCCTTCTTGAGTCAAACAAGCAAAAACCAGTGAAAAATTAAAAGTAAGGTACACTTCCCTCAGAAATCAAACAAGATTGTGCCTTCCTCCAGTTTCCTAGTTCCTAGTTAAAGATTATGCCTCCTTCCCAGCTCCAAGTTCAGTTTTGCATAAGCAACCTTTTCCTTCCAAAGATGAGGCCTTTCTATTTGAATCTGCTTACACACTTATGGCATATACAAGTCAGAACAGGTCTGACAAACTCCACACAAAAACTGTTGGCTGACAATACCTCTGATGAAAGCAGCTCCTGAGGTATTGTCTGGCTCTAATACACAACTCGACTGCAGGAATGAAAGAACCCACCAGTCAAAACTTAAATGTTTGTTGCAAAAAGGCACCAAAATACTATCAAGCTACAAATAAGGCACCAGATTCACAGAAAAAAAATCAGCTGTATTTTAATCTCTCTGTATGTAAAGCAGCAATCTACAAAAAGATCAGCAGTGTTGCAAACGCTTCTTGAGTCAAACAAGCAAAAACCAGTGAAAAATTAAAAGTTAGGCACACTTCCCTCAGAAATCAAGCAAGATTGTGCCTTCCTCCAGTTTCCTTGTTCCTAGCTCAAGATTGTGTGTCCTTCCCAGCTCCAAGTTCAGTTTTGAATAAGCAACCTTTACCTTCAAAAGATGAGGCCTTTCTGGTCCTGCTCCTTATTCGAGTATCTTGTTTCAGCATGCAGTCAGTGGCGTTCCTGTCATCACACTATACACTGCTTAGAAATATGAACTTTAGTATTTAATAGCAAAAGGGTGTGTGAGTGAGTAAGGAGGTACAATTTTGTAGCTCTTTATAAATGTGTTTTTTTGGGTGGGGGGAATGTGGGCCTTACATAATTGAAGATTTTTTATAATGGTCAGTGGCTAACACTGTAGTTAGATAATGAAGAATTTATGTTATTTAAAACAAAATCTGCCTGCAATTGATGTCACTTCATCTGCTTCACTGATATACTAATGTGGACTAACTGAGAAAGTAGTACAAGTGTGTTCACACGACAACCTGTTTGACATTTGTTGTCCATAATGGGGATTCATTCTTTTGACAGCTTGCAATACAACTTTATAAAATGGTGTCTGTTCAGTTCTTACTCCTCATTGGACAGGACCCCGTCACATGGTACTACATGAATGTAGCATATACTCTTGCTCAGAAGGCTTCATAGGGATGCATTAATTGAGAGCACAGCCACTCAGGTTCACAAAGGTCAACCTGGTAATTACACAAGGTCAGAATGACACAATTCAAATTAAACAACGCAACTCATCAAAAACAAATCATGCTAATTAAAACACACACACAAGCACACACCTAGTAACATTGCTCAAGAAACACAAACTAGAAAGGAAACCCATACAAAAACTTTGAAAAAACATATGTGCAGAGGCTGAATATTATTTCGAAAATACCATGAATAGTAGGACTCCTGAATATTCAGGAGCCCTTCCCAAGTAGGAGACTATTCCTATTTGGGAATGAGTATTCGGCCAGCTACAAAATACAAAAAAAAAGCCTCTCCTCCCCAGCCCAAAACCCGGTAAAATAAAGGTAACTCCATCCCCCATCCACTATCAGCAGCCTAATGCCACCCTCCTCCCCCAAGCACCCATAACTTGTTATGTTTTATTTGTAATTTGTAAATAAATCCCTTGATGGATGACTGGTACAACCCACTGATCTCCATGACCAGCTGCCATCCTTCTTATTGTGAGGCACTCGTTTGTGCATAACAACATATCAGTCATGCCCCCCCCACCCTGACAGTATCCTACTCCCACCCTCCACCCCCAAGCACCCAATTCTTAATATAAGAAGGCGACCAGCACAAACCTGCCCTCCTCCATGGCCGGCCACCTTCTCACGAATGAAAGTGCTTGCACGCTTGTTCTGTCTGTATAGTAAAACCAGCTGATCGCATTATCAGTTGGTTTTACTATACAGAGAGAGCAAGAACTTAAGCACGTTCATTCATGAGATGGCATCCGGCTGTGAAGGAGGGTGGATTTGTGCCGGTTATCTTCTCGTATTAAGAACTGGCTGCTGGGGCAGTGGAGGGTGGGAGTAGGTTGCTGCCAGGGTGGCAGGAGGGATATCATCCCACAGCGAAGAACTGCAAATTCACCTGGGTGGGTGCTCAGGCACGGGAGGGAATACTGCACACAATAAGTCAAAACTCCAGAAATCTGTGCACTCTTCATAGACAACTGTGTACTTGTTTCTCTGGGCTGTCTGGCTCAGCTCCAAATGAAATGTCCCTGAAGTTCTTTACTAGAGTGGCATCAGCCCAGGTTGTGGATGCAAAACACAATTTTATTGTGAAAAATGGAAAATAAAAAAATAAGTGAGAGGAAGCCTTTTCAAACCACACCATCTTCCCCTCTTGTAGATGTAAAAAACAATTTTATTGTGAAAAATAAGAAAATGAAAAAGCAAGTGAGAGGAAGCCTTTTCAAGCCACACTCTCTTCCCCAGTGCTTTGGGTCCCAAGACCCTTCCTCAGGGGATGTGGCAAGTTTATTCACATCATTACCTTTTATATTAGCCCTTCATGAATATTTATGCAACCAAAGACCAACCCCAATAAATGGAAAATCATGTTAAAGTGTTCATTTATATAAAACCAGTGCTGATTAAAAACAGTGATCAACAGTGATTTTGCACACTTTCAAAATCCATTTGTAAAAGCTGCCACTTATATCTAAGGCACCTAATGATGCTTAACATGTTAATACTAGGGATGGGTGAGTACCAAAATACCTGACCACCAAGACAAACTGTGGGTACCCCAAAAGTACCCCCAAAAAACCCAAATAAAAACCAAGTAGTCAGGATGGGCAGTCAGTACCTGACTGATTCTATTACTTGATTACCTGACCATGACTGTAACAAAAATCATGTAAAGACTGTTTTTTGGGGACTATTACACAGTATGTTAGGTGCCCAATCCATTATACCCATGGGGGCATTGCTGAGGCAGGTATGAGAGATGCACCCATTCTTAGTGAGCCATACGCTGTTCCAAAAGGCAGCTGTGCTGGCCAGATGCTGAAACAGCATTACCATTCGAGAGACCTGGACTTGTGTACTGTCCCCCAGTTTTAATGGTCAGCCTTAGGGGGAAGGTTGTGCAACCACTTGGTGGTAGTATACCATCTGGTGGCCTAGGTGCAATGCTATCACAGCCACATCTACAGTTGAGCCTGCCAGGATTCAATGCAGAATACTGTAGAATTAGCAGCATTACTGCAGGAAACAGTGCAATTTCAATGGCAGTTAATCACTTTTGTCATTCAAAATTTATGATGCTGCATCACATCATGGTGTGCTCAGCTATGTATCTATGTAACCCGAGTCCTTGTGGGGAGGTATGTCCCAGACATGGTAGTGTGGTCAGACCATGGTTCTTTTGTTGATTCCCTTGATGGAACTACAAGAGGAGGACTTGGGTGTTGAAGAAGTCTCTTGTGTAGACCTCCACTTTATTGCCCCTTACCTCTTTGCCCCATCAAGTATGTAAATTGCAGAGCGGTTACCACTCACCAACAGTCCAGTGACCCCTTACATCAGTCGCAGTTGACAAGAAGCACAAAGCAAGCATGTTGCATTTTTATAACAGAAATGCTGCACATTTAATGAAACACATGAGAGAAAATACAGGTGCAATCTGAAATTATGGGGCAGTCGAATTTACCCAGAAGACATATAAGCAAATTCCAGGTGCCAACAGCCAGGTAAAGTCTGGCACAGCCAGTTCATGTTCATGGGTGCTTGCAACTCAGAATAATGGGCCCCCAGTTGATAACTGCACTCTGACATAGTCCCAGTTTCAAGCACCAACATAAGTGCACAGGTCAAAGAATGTCCATTCACTAAAGCACCCAGCCAATACAGAGGGCAACCCTGCTAATACTGACCATGGGACCAGCACTAGTGGCAACAGGGGCCATTGCCAGGTCTACTCAGTGTCACCCTCAGATGCTGAACTCTTTCCCAAACCTGTTCAGAGTTCCTTTGCAAGATCAGAGTCTCAGATTCTAAGTTGTTCCTTTTGTAGTCCATTTCCCCATGAACCTACTACATCTGATTGTGAGGTCAACTTCCCATCCTCTGAGGAACAATGAACAGCCCAGTGCCCATGGTGGCTTTATGAGACCTGACAACTGGATCATTTAAAGACCCTACAAATGTGGGCTGGCTTTGGGCCCCCCAGATAAATCCCATCTCTGTCTAGGTGCAACTGGCCAGCCTGGCTGAGCCATCACTGCTAAACCATCACTATTGCATGCTCATCTAAAAAAATCTGGGTTATACGAGAAGTGTCCTATTTTAAACCCTGTAAGGAACACACTGTGACTTAAACCACTCCTCCAGCTAGGGAGACCTAGGCAGGTCAACTTGAGCCCACAGATTGGGGGTCTGGGCTACATGTATAATGAGGAGCAAGGAGGGGAAAGACATGACAAAGAAACTGTTAACAGTATTAGCTAGGTAGGTGAAATTCTGACCCCCCCATACCAAAGAGTCCCATGGACTAAAATCCTGAGGCAGTGCTATGAATTGCCAAGGCTTCACAGTGTGCATACCTCGATCCTGGAGTAGCATGCTGGAAAGGAAAGTTGGTCCTCGTATAGAGCCACTAAAAGTAGAAATATTTAAAAAGGGGGCATTTCGTCTGCCCTTCCGAAAATTGCAGGTGAAGGCAATACCATACTGACACAGATAAAAACAATGAAAAAAACAAAACAGAAAAGAGAATGCATTTATTGGAGGGGCCAAGATGGTACATCCACATAAAAAAGCATGAGAGAATTGCAAGAACTGTGGTGCACTCACACAAATCAAAATGACAAATGCTAGTGCTACGAATAAGAATCTAAGATTTCTAGTGTCAGACAGAATGAAGGGAAGGCGACAAACTAACCCAGCACTTTAGTATGGAATGACTCTTCTTTAAAAAAGAGCAGAAACCTGTATCCAGGGATATGCATTGAATCTGAATTAGGGATGGCTGGCTTTGAAGGAATCTATTCCATTTTTATCCATCAGATTATTGATAATTCCAATCTATACTCCAGTTCTGTCCCGATGATGGTTAAGATATCAGAATCTGACTTGAAGTTGAAATCACAATTTCCGATTCCACATCCAACTTCTAGTCAAACCTCCCCAACCCAGTATACACACTAACAAAGACAAGTAGTACTGAGAACCAAAGACCTCCCCCTACCCTCCTCCCTCACCTTAAATGACTGCTGCTGCTGCTGCAGTGCGGATGGGAGGCATGATGACCGTGACAGCTTTATGTACTCTCTGGTTCCAGGAGGCCATCTGAAATTCCAGTTTCTTTTCTTCTTTCTCTGACTCCTCTGGCACTTAACTTAACCCCCCGCCCCTAACAACCATCCCATTGTGTGCTGCTTCTGACTGGCACCCATGCAAAACCCATGGTAGCAGTTACCCAACTTGCCCTGCCACTAGCCAGCATGGTCCACCTTGCCCACTAGCCAGCCTGATCCCCTCCTCAGTCCAACTCCCTCCAACCCAGTCATGTTTTTTTTTCAGTTCAATTAAAACAAACCTAGTTGCTCAGTGCTGTCTGGTGAAATCAAACCCTTCCCCCAGCCTGCCTTGGTCATCGCTGCTCCTGTATGACCTAGGAGAAAACTGAGGTGACCGACCAGAATCAAATCCTAAGCAACTACCAGACACCATACTGAGGATGTATCTGTCATAGTGGCTTTACCCAGGGTTTTCTTCCAGTTAGAAACCTCAGTTGTTATTCCCAGGTCACATAGGAACAATAATGCCTGGGCTTGGTCAGTCTGGAAGTTGTTGTTTGTTTTAGTTGGATTTCACTGGATGATACAAAGCAACTAGTTTAGTTTAAACTGCAGAAACATGATGGGGTTGGAGGGACATAGACTCAGGAGGGACACCAGTTGGCTAGTTGGGGGGAATCAGGCTGGCTATTGGGGGAGGGAGTTGGGCAATTGTGCTGCGGCATGTATATGTGTGGTGGCCTGTTGAAATGGCAGGTGACAGGTTGGTTGCTGGGGTGGCTATTGTACTGGAGAAGCAAGAAAAAAGTAAAAGAAAAAAAAGGAATTTTGGATGCCCTCTGGAAGTCAGACAGCACACAAAGTCGGAAATAGACACTCATGGTGATCATGCCTCCCATCCCCAGTGTAGCAATAGGCAGCAGCAGTCATGTAAGGTAAATGAGGGGGGGAAACAAGGATGCAGAAAGGGGGAAAGTATTTGTTTTTAGGTATTACTCATCATTTGTACTGTGTGCCAGGTGAGAGGAGGTTCACTAGTAGTCAGATTCAGAACTGGATTCCGATTCCAGAATCCACATCCATCTCAATGTGCTTAGGATTACTGATTTTCAGAGATAAATTCAGAAAATGTAAAAGCCTAAAAACAGAGCAGAATCTGATTATTCTGATTTTAGCATCCAAAGTGGACCTGCAGCTCAGACATTAGAGGTGACTTCAGGAAGTGACTCTTCCCCTGTTAGGATATTGTACAATTACCCCCTTCCATTTAATGCAACAACCCCACATCCATCCTGTGTCATTACTCCAGGTTTTGTCAGGTGGTCCTTATTATTGCTTTTGACTTTCAATGTCCAAGGCAGTAGCAGCAGATTGGAATGGGAGATAGAAAGCAGGCAGCGGACATAGTTTCTACTCAGTTAAACTAGGCTGAGTGCAGCCCAGCTGAACACTGGTTTTGGGAGGCAGAAGTCAGGGAAAGCATAAGGGCAGTCTTTCATAAGACACTTATGTTAAGCCCTACCTTTGTCTTTCTATAGACATTGCATGGCAAGGAAACACACATCATGTTTCGATGGTTGCACACTGAAACCACTACCTGCTGCATCCCCTGCTCTGCTGCATCCCCTGCTCTGCTGCGTCCCCTGCTCTGCTACTGCTGCTCTTGACAGGGACAGTTCAGGCAGTGAAGGGTCAAACCCTTAAAAACATGGAATGACAGTATGGGGTGAGTTGTTGTTTTTTTTGTATACTGTGGGTGGTGGGGTACTTAAGTGAAGTCACTTCTAATATTGACTATAGGACAAGCCCACTGACTGGCCTTCAGTCAATGCATTAGGAAAGAATATGTTTTCTATGGTCTCTGGACAAGAACATGCACACTGGGAACCAACAGGGGCTGGGTTATGTTATACTACATGTTAGAGCAGCTCTGGAGAGGGGGCAATTACTGTACATTGAAAAAACGGTTTGCAGCTTGTTTCTGCAAAACAGGATTTTGTTTTGTTAATTTGAATGCCAACTACATTAAATATTTTGATTGCCAAATCAGAATACTGGGGTATTTGACCACACACACCCCTAATGTATACACTATGAAAGAGACACTCAAGATCTCAGAAATACAAGAATACATGTCTTGTATTCTGTTCACAGGGCACATTTTATTCTGTACTACTTCACCAGACATAGCTCTGTGAAATGCTAAAGCTCACAGGGTCAGACTGATGACGGAATGACTTTAGAAACTGAAATGCTGCTGAGATTTACAGTTAAAGAGTTGGTTTTCTGTCTGGGTCCAAGAAGAAGTCAGCATCAGTGATAGACTCTTCCTTGTATGGTATCCCAGGAAGCTGAGGAACATTTTTGGTCAGAAAACTTTCAGGAATTTATATCAAGAACTTATTTTTGTATATAATCTTCCAAGCATTTTGATCTCTGCTGTGGGATAAAGTTTTCAAACTCCACCTAGTGGCTGGGAAGCCAAATGAAAAAAACCAAAAACACATTTCATGAACCCCTAAAAGCAGCCCTGCAGTGAATAGCATTGTCACAGCAGCAGCATCACCACCACCTGTAGTAAATGAAGTTAATTTTGCCTCCACTATTTTAATATGTGGGTGCAACATAATGATGACAATTATTACAGGATATGTGCTAGATGACAATACATACTAATTTCACCAACAAAATGACTAAATGAACATAATGAACAGAGGAGACTAATAGCTCTGACACGTGTATTTAACATGACCAGTCACTGTAAAAACAAAAGGGTAGATGAAGCCATTCAAAATCAGGTGCTAACAAGCAATACAGATGGAAACCATTAACTGTCAGGGCTAATAATGTTCCAAAGTGCTGAAGTGCAGTAGAACCACAGTACTTTCCTGATAGCAGCAGACTGATGTACAAGCACAGCACCTGCAAAGAGGACACTAAGTGGAACCCTGCATTCATTACTGGAAAAGCAGGAAAAGCAGCACTAATAATAAACGGAAACAGCAGACAGCAGAAAGCCAGAGAGAGAAAGAGAGTGACATTTGCATAGTCCCAGACAGCTTGTTAGCTGAAGTGGGTTTTAATTAGCTATTTTCTAGCTAGCAAATGAGCAAATTAGTGGCAGCCATAAACAAGCAGACACAATCAGACCCACAGTAAAATAGCACAGAAAGATCATTGGCTGAAGGCAAAAAAAATGGATTTTTGCAAGAAGAGTTTTTTAACTCTTTGTAGACATGTGCAGTGTCTTTTTGTTAGCCTAAGAACCTGGCTAGATGTAATGGCACAGAGTGTATCTTGGGTTTTTATTGCAAAAGATGACTTTCTGTGGAAACAGAGTCCATGTCTTTGTTCTATCACGCAGCAAAGAATCCCTGAGAATTATTATGCAGAATGATCTAAATTCATTGCATAGTGCTCCAATCACCTCACCCCAATCCTCCCTCAAGGGATTCTCAGTGGTAATGGAATATATGTGTATTCATTCATTACTGGTCTGAATCATCATTATATTTAAACCTTTACCAAAAAATTCCCCTTAATAAGATCCGTGTAATTTATTTTGTCATGCTTCTGAAAGGATTCATACTTTTTACATTTCATAATATATTGTTACAGCTCCCTTTAAGAGTTTGAGAGAATTTTTGCCTGTTCTAAGTGACCTAATTTATCTGGCTAGGATTTCTCTATTGTTTCTGAAATCATTATGGTCTTCTCAGAAGCCATTTAGAAATGTTATACCTGGAAGGAGTTAGGAGTGCAAAGCAGTTAAGAACAGAATAAAAAGTTATCTGTAAATTTTATTTGAGTATCAGAATCATAGGGAGAGTTAGGTCTCAGCTTCGGCAGTTGCCTTGATGTGGGGTTGAGCATCACTGTTTGTTTCCCATTTGAATCTATGGCACCAAAGACTCCTGAAATCACTTCTGTATTTGTTCTTTTGGTATAATAAGTGTGATTTCATATTTTTCATGGGTTTGTTCTTTAAAGTTAACAAATTGTATTGCATAATAAAACTCATTACAGTGAGCAAATTCTTTTTTCAACTTTTGCCATAGTAATTACAATGGATAAGGAGACATACATAACAGAAGATGATCAATATTTGAAATTCAGATTTTTTTGTACTTGTCCAGGAATGTATACATTGTACTAAGGCTCCGTTACATTGATATCCTGGTATACAATGGCAAAAGGTTACAGGGTAGTTACTGTTCCCAATAAGGCACAGAGTTGAATAATCTCAAAATCATGATAAGAAACGTTCCATCACTCCCCATAGAATACAATTGAGGGGCTCAGTAATCTTTCAAAATTACTCTTTACTAGACTGTGCCATAGGAATCTTCCTCACCTATGGAATTTCCAATTCCTGAAGTGTGATTATAGTACATAAAAGAGCTATTGGTCAGTTTAAAGTGATTCTGAACAGTGAGGTTTTAAAATAGTTCATTAAAGTGCTGATGGGAAATGTAGTTGTCCTCCCCTTGCAAACAGTGCAGTAGTATTGGTGGGTGAACTACTATCCCCACAGTGCATTCTGGTGCTGTCTTTTTACAGATGCTTGGCATAGCCAAAAGACATAGCAACATGATGCTGATGATTATTGTTATTATTTCATATTAGTGTAGGATAGTGGTGGACATGGCCAAAACAAAAAGGGGGATTACCTAATTTGTGGTCTACCAACATAACAGGAGGTTAGCTCTGTGCTGCTGTAAAGCAATGCTATAGAAGGTGCAAGGATTTATAGCACTCCACTTCTAGAAGTTTAGGAACTATTTGCAGCAAATGTGCTGATAGGAGCTGTAGTTATTTTTTTTTATTTGAAAATTAGTAACCGGGAAAGGCAAACTGGACCAGAGCTCATTTCCAGCTGTGACCCAGGGGAAGGGAAAAAAGGGGGTACAAAGAAACAGGCAAGTAACATGGTTCAATTTATGCTGAGAAAAATAGGACAGACTGTTGATACAATTGTCAATAAAATATATAATGTACAAAGCAACTGTATAAAATATGAACCTGGCAACAGACAAACTCGCTATTGCTGTGGAAATACACTTTATTTTTGGAAAATGCTTTGTCCAGAAAGTTGTAAAAAAAAATGTAAGACAACACCATTTTTCATTAGAAATAAAGAAACACCCACTCTGCCCAGAAGGTCCCTTCCTTGGCTGTCTCCACAGGCCCTAACTGGTCTCCTACAACCCTCCCTCCTCCTGTCTATTTTATATTACCCTATGTCTACTCTATCCCATGCATGCTTAAAGCCCCCTACTGTTTTTGCCTCCACCATTTCTACTGGCAGTCTGTCCCAGGTGTCCACCATTCTTTCAGTGAAGTGGTACTTCCTCACATCCCTCTTAAATGCCCATTTCAGCTTCATTACATGCCCTCTCCTCCTGGTGCTCTTTTTCATTTGACAGAGACTCCCCTCTTGCACCCTCTTCAACCCTATGAGTTACTTGCAGGTCTCTATCATATCCTCTTACTCTCCTCTCTTTGAGGGTGTACATTTTGTGATCCCTCATTTTCTCTTTGTAGAGCTTTTGATGCAACCCATGCACCATTTTAGTTGCACTCCTTCTGGACTGCCTTCACCTTGTCTATGTCCTTTCTGAGGTCTGACCTCCAGAACAGGACACAATACTCCAGGTGGGGTCTCACAAGTGAGAGATACAGTGGTAACATGACCTCTCTCCTCCTGCTGGAGGTACCTCTCCTTAATATCTCAGCATCCCATTGGCCCTACCTTTTGCTTTGTCACACTGCCCTGCCACTTTGCGGTCACCAAATATGATAAACCCAAGACCCCATTCATCTTTAGTGACTACCAGTACCTCCACCCATTCTATTCTCAGCTCTTAGGTTCCTATGCCCTAGTTGTATGATTTTGCACTTGTTGGCACTGAACCCCACCTGCCATGCTCTTGACCACTCCTCAAGTTTCTCAGGATCCCTATGCAGTCTTTCCACCCTCTCCTGAATGTCCGCCCTATTACAGATTTTGGTGTTATCTGCCAAAAGGCACGTCTTCCCTTTCTGTTCTTCTACAATGTCACTTATGAAGACATTGAAGAGAAATGGTTCCTGTACTGGGCCTTGCGGAACCCTGCTGGTCACTCTCCCCTCATTAGAGTGAGTTCCATAAACCACCACCCTCTTTCACCCATCCTTTATCCAGATCTTTACTTGATTCACTTTTTTGGATCCCACGTCTTGGCTGCTCAATTTCTTTATCTGTCTCCTGTCTGGCACAGTATTGAAAGCCTTGTTAAAGTCCAGATAGGCCATGTCCTCTGCCATCCTTTGATCTACTTCTCTGGTTACCTAGTCAAAGAAATCAATCAGATTCACCTAGATTCATCTGGTATGACCCCCACCCAATGAATCCATGATGTCTTTGGTCTTGTAGCACAAATGGATTCAAGATACTGTACTAACCTTTCCTTTTGAAATTGAAAACAAAATGAATTGGGCACTCACCCTCCACCAAAATAAGGAATTCTGCTCTGCAAGTTATTGTGCATGCAGTTTATAAAGTAAATATTCAGTTACAAGTTTGTTTGTGGATTATAAGCACTGAATAAACCATATGCACTATAACTTGTAGAGCAGTGTTCCTTATATCGGTGGAGGGTGAGTGACCAATTTGTTCTGTTCTGAATTGCTGCCTTTATCAAGAGTATCATAGCCCTAATGCAGCTCCTATTTGGAGTGATTTAACCTTTCCTTTAGGGTTTCCATAAATTTCCCCATCACTGATGTGAGACTGATTGGCCTATACTGTAGTTGCTGCCCTTCTCCCTGCTGCTGCTCTGATGGAGAGGGACCACATCTGCTCTCCTCCAGTCCTCTGCAGCCACACCTGTTTCCAGTGAGCTGCTGAATGAGGCTGTCAATAGGTCAGCTATCACCTCCCTGAGTTTCTTTAATACCCTTGGATGCATCCCATCTGGTCCCCTAGTCTTGTCCATTTTTGGAGCTGCAAGTCCCTTCAGGACTCTTCTCTGAAAATGGACTTGTGTCCATCCCCCTTTCTTCCTTCTGCTCCCTGATGGTCCACCACTCTCCTATACTGTGAAGACTGAGCAGAAGTACCTGTTCAGGATGTCTGCTTTCTCTTGATCTTCTTCTGCACAGTCTCCACTGCTGCCCTCCTTATCCTCACTACCCCGTCCCTGCTTTCCTCTTCTCAATTATGAACCAGAAGAAAGTCTTATCCCCTTGGGCTATCCTGTCCCCTGTCTATGCTTCTGCTGCCCTCACTGCATCTCCTGCTTTATCAATTTTACTTGGTATACCTTCCTGTCCTCCTTCCTCTGTGTTTCTTTATACTTCCTGAATGCCAACCTTTTACCCCTCACCAGCTGGGCCACTTCCCCTAGAGAACCATAACAGTCTTTTTTGTCTTTCTGTGTTTGCTCAGTTCCTTCACACAGAGGGTGGTTGCTTTAATTATGCCCCCCACCCCCACTTATTTTATTCCCACTCTGTCTCTACAACTCCCTGGCAATCCCCCCACGAGGCAGTTTAGAAACATAGAAACATAGACTTTGACAGCAGATAAGGACCGCTTGGCCCATCTAGTCTGCCCATTTCCCTACCTACAGGATAGGCTGCAGATCCTAGTTAACCAACAGCCTATTTCTTCCTTCCCCCCACAAGAATTGCCTTATGTCTGTCCCATGCATTCTTGAATTCTTCCACAGTTTTAGACCCCACAACCTCCTCAGGAAGGCTGTTCCATGCATCCACTACCCTCTCTGTGAAAAAATACTTCCTCACATTGCCCCTGAACCGCCCCCCCTCTGTCTTAAATTGTGTCCCCTTGTTCTTGCATGTCTCTTTTTCTGAGAGATGCTACCCAGTTTCTTAGACAGTCTCCCATTCTTTAAAACACACCCTCCTAAAGTCCAAGAGCCTCATCTTCATGCAGATTGCCTCAGTTCCAGTCTTAATGTTATGCCACACTGTAAGGTAATCGCTGGTATCTAGGGTCTGCCCACTGTGACATCTGAAATGCTATCTCTGCTTGTAAGTACCAGGTCCAGCACTGCCCCATCTCTATTGGGTTCTTTGACTAGCTGCCTGAGAAAAGTCCCTTGTAGGGAGTCAAGGATGGCCCTGCTCCTTGCCAAAGCTGCAGCTGGAAGGCTCCAGCCAGATTCTATGTGGAAAGGGGAGGGGGAGCAGCTCCCATAATTTCATCTGAGAGCTGCTCACTCGAGCAGACTAGCTAGACTGAAATGGTCTGTTTCTGTCAGCATTATCATATGTTCATATATGGCAGACTAAATTTCCCAACTAGCAGCACCTCCTTCTACTTACCGTCCTGATGCTAGCTTCCCCAAGTGCCTTATCCAACTCCTCTCCCTGTGCTGGAGGTCTGTATACCACCCCTGTATGGATAGCGATCCTAGTACCTTTCTACAGGATGATTCACAGCACCTCTAGCCTTTCTTTTTCCTCCAAGTGCCCTTGTACTTCCATGGTCTTGATTCCATCCATCTTTTATATAGTACAACCCCTGCTCCCCATCTCCCCTCCTCCCTAACCATGTCTCTCCTGAACAGAAAGTAGCCCGGTATGGCCTGTCCCAGTCATGGCTGTGAGTGCACCACAACTCTGTTATGGCTGCCAAATCCAGACTAGCCTCCTCCATGCTGGCCTCCAGATCCAGAATTTTATTTTCCAGATTCCTTGCATTGGTGCACATGGCTCTCCATACCTTACTCCCTCCATACTTTCCTGTTTACCCCTCCTCCTGCTTGTGCTGTTTCCTGAAGTTCCCCTGACCTCTGTCTTCCTCTGTTACCTTCTCCTTTAACTTACTCCTTTACTTTCTTCTTGCTTTCATGATTTATGCTACCCTTGTCCTTTGTCTTGTTCCCCCCATCTTGTTGTGCCCCTGCCCTGAAGGATCTTACTATCCTTGGGCTCTCCCTCCCAGTTGTGTCATGATCTGGGGGGAGCAATTGTTGCCTTCTTTGGTTTTACAGCCTCTCCACCCCCACCCCCAGCTAGTTTAAGTGCTCATCCAAGTAGTATTTAAACCTCCCACTAAGGACTGTGGTCCCACCCCCCCCAGAAAAATGTAGGCTGTCACTCCCATAGAGGCTCATATCCTCTCAGGTTGGCCCCTAGTCCCCCAACACAGCTGAAGCCCTCCTCCATGCACCATGCCTTCAACCAATTGTTAAAAGCCCTGGTGCAGAGTGTCCTATCTCCCAGGTGATATACAGGTAATGCTTTGGCAAAAGCCACTGTGTGTGCCACCAGCTTGAGGCCCCTCTCCAGCTCCCTGAAATTTACCTGCACTACCCCTACTCTGTCACTTGCCAGGTCATTTGTCATCAGGTGGACAATCATATCTAGTTCCTTTCTATCTCCTGCTGTCCTAGTGATCCTCTGGACCTGCTCTCCATCTCTTCAAGCTGAAGCATGCCTTAGGCAAGTCACCTTCCTCTCCCATTCTCCCACCATTCCCAAGTCTATTCACCTAACAATAGAGTCTCCCATCAGCAGCTTTTTCCTAATTGGTCGGGGGCCTCTTCCTCCCTCCCTCCTTGGGACCTCCTCTTCTGAGGACCACCACTTCATCCCTTCCCACAGCTATGGGCGCCTCCTCCTGGTTGACCCATTCTACCAAATATGGCAAAGAAATTGTGCAGTGGTACAGGCTGAGGAGTCTGCACACTTCCCACCTCCAGATCATCCTGGAGCCCACCTAAGTCCAACAAGTCTGCCTAGGCAACCTCTTGGGAAGTGGTGCAGACCTGGTGGCTCCTGGGTAGAGCACAAGCACCCTTGCCAGTTCAGCCTCGAGTCCAGAAACCTCTGCCCTCAACCCAGAGAGGTGAGTGCAAAAATGCACCACACCGTGTAGAAAGAAAAAGCAGAAAACTTGAAAGCACCATTACAATTCTAGGGTCAACAATAATAGGAAAATTGGATGCACTGCAGAAGGTGCTATTTCAGAGGTGAAAAAGTAAAGGTTTGTGTGAATGAGCAATACCTAGTTGATTGCAGGCTTCAGTCAAAACCTTATGTGCAGCAGAACCAGAATTGGCAACCATGAACTGAACCCTCCCCCCCTTTTTTGTAGCTCTTTCCACATTAGCCAGGAATGGAAAGAAGGTATCTGAGCACAGACCCACTTCTTTTAGAGTGCTGATCCAGTTCTTTTCTGTCTCTGTCAGCAACTCTGGCACTGCTTCAAACATCCCTTACCACTGAGACGGTCTTTTCCCCTCAATGGTGTCACTGACATACTGGTCGATGGCACTGGAGATCTCTGCTCTGTTTCCCCCCAGGTTTGAACTTCATGTCAAGCACTCTGGGATGATGTCAGAGCCACCAGTGGTTTGCTTTGTCACCTACCAGCCTTCTGCAAAGAATGCAGGACTGCTGTCCTGCTCCAGTACCAAATAAACCATGAATCCTTGGTGTAGCACACAGAATGTGACTGTATGTAGTTGACGGCAATAGCGACCAACATCGTATCTCAAATAGCAGACTCTGGCACATCATTTCAATTAGTGGTGATGTTGCTGAACAATAATGGGTCAACAAAACCTTTGTTCCTCTTCTGCATCAGATGTAACCCAAAGAGAACTCTGACTTCTGTTTCATCTGGCTCATACTCTAGGTCTATCTGCAGAACACAGTTACCTCCATTCTTCTTCTTCTTCTTGGCCATGATTTTCAGAACTTTTTCTTTATAGAAAGGAGAAATCCCTTGAGATCATTTTGATAGTGGGAACGTGACAGATGTCAGATATACTGTAGCAATGAAGTCACCAAATAAAGGCATCCTATCAGTACCTCTGACTCTAGTATATGCAGCAGCCAAGGGCATCACATTCTTATACATATTGTGCACGATACAAACTCTGACCTCCTCTTCACTTAGAGAAATGCCAACAGCAGCACCTGCAGGGCTTACATGTTTGAAAGAGGCAGCTGCAAGCAGGCCTATTGCTTTCTTTAACTCTTGAACCAGTTGCCAGGTATCCAGAACACCACAGAGGTTAGTAAATCCAGAAGGTTAATTCAGTAATGTAATAGTAAGTTTAAGTCTCTGTGTATAAATCTTACCCAGAGTATGATGAGGATTCATGCCATGTCTAGGGGGACTGGGGTGCCTCTTTACTGTACTCCCTCTGAAAGCAGTCTGAAATGGCTTCATCATACTGAGTAGTGTGGATAAAGGCATTTAAAGCCAGCATTTCACTGGTTTCCAGTGTAGTTTCTCTGCTCTCTGATCTCTCTATCTCTTCAACTATGCTGCTGTAATCTTTGGGATCACATACTATTGTTGAACATGCATGGTTCTGTGCAGCTGCACACAGGGAAGTCAAGCCCCTGATATCGACCTGTTTCACTGTCACTGCCATGGTGACATTGGGTGAAGACACAGTCCTCATAAAAGGATGCAGGTTACAAACCACAAATATTACAAGGCTAAACTTGAGTCTGCCTCTATCAGCTTAGTCTGCTGAGATATTACACACCAGTATTCCACCATGGACTGCAGGGTGAAGCACTTTAACTGTCCCTCTCAACATTTCCAGAAACCTTGAAAGCTCTAATACAGCTGACTGTCAATCCAGCATCTCAGAGGACTTTAGCTGTTCTGCCAGAGGCAACTAGAGGCAGGCCAACAAGAGTAAAATGCCTGGCAAAGTTAACCAGGCCTGTTTTGTCCTAGACACTGAACAAACTCCACCATGGTGAGTTCCACTATGTCACTTTATGTACCAGATTGCATTTGATTGCTAAGCACCCAGTATGCTGTGAGTTGCATGTAAAGAATATTTTGAGATGCTGTAATGATAAAATGTAACACTACAATTGCTTTTCCAGTACTAACTTTAGCTGGATTTAAGAATCCTTTGAGTTTTCAGTTACCTGAAAAATGCAACTGTTTCTATGCTTGAATGTTGAGCTGTGACTTAATGCATCCTTATGTTATATTTCATCCTCTGTTTCTTTATTCCTTTGTTCTTCATTTGTTTGTTAAATTGTTCATACAAAATTTGCAATTATTTTACTGCACAGGGCATCATTGTAAATAGGGCTTTTATAGTCCTAATAGTTGTATCTGTCTAAAAATAAAGGTTTATACAACTACTACAGTACTGCTACTCTTTTCACACATTGTAACACAACATAACCAGGCAGCACCTGTCTCCACACTTGTCAGCATAGCATAACTGCCTTGAAGTTGTTTTGCACTGCCAATTTATGTAAGTAAATACAATTTTTTAATTTTCATCTTTTTTGTGCAAAGCCTATTTTCGGGTATTAATTATAACACTATCTAGCACTTACATTGTAGTTCAGTAGTAGCTGATTCCTTTTTGTTTCTACAGAAGACACTTTGGCCTGGATATTTGAAACCAGGATTATTTGCAGCGCAAACCATAGCTAACAACTGCAGATCAGTGCCAAGTCCTAATGTAGGGTATAATGGAATGCTCACAAACCCACCAGGCACCCACAATCAGTGCACTGTACCAGTATGGCTGAAAATAGTCCCCAGTACAAAATGTCTACAGAAGTGCAGCACAAGACAACAATTATGAGCAAAACAGTCCTTCCAACATGCCATTGTGTTATACTGAATAGGGTACCATGGCAGTGCTACAATACCCTCCAATGAATGACCTAAGTGAGCACACACAACCATGACATGTGACAGACAACAGTGTAACATAACAATGCACTTTACTGAACATACATACACCATGTCTGGCAATGGCCAACATAATCAAAAAAAGTGGCACATTGCCAGAACAAAACATGAACTATGGCAATACAGCAATACACTTCAGCGTATGAATTGAGGAAGATGTCCACTGCATTTTCATACTGTATACGTGCTCTGGCTTGTGCAGGTGTGTGAGCATGCACAACAGGATCCCCTGATCTTCTTGGTGGATGAGGCTAGCTCTTTCTCTCTTCCTCTCCCTCCAACTGTGTTAGTACCTGTGACGGCCCTGGCAGGCTGGCCTTCCTGGCCCTCCTCCCCACTTGTCCTTCCGAGGTGAGGCCTGTTGGGTCAGTGAGTATATACCATCATAAGAATAACAAACAACATAGCATGGCACAACCAGATCTGCATGGGCCAGACACACCTCCATCTAGTCAAAGCATACCCTGGCACCCCATGGTGGTGCTATATATGGATATATGCCCCACATTTGAGCATATGCATGTGGCACTGCATGCCACACACTGCTGATGGCAAAAACATTGTATCAGGCCACCCCACTGCATGTATGGCCAGTGGAGAGTGCCAAAAATATCCACACAGTACACAGTACCACATGCTTCCATGTATAGTCCACACACTGTCTATGTATGGCAATTCCTTCTCAAGAAGTTTTACAGTGTGACCAGCAACAGGTGGATGAGCTCATCCAGCAACAATATGACCCATTAAAGCACACATAGTAATGAGTGATGCAGTATGTGTACATGTGGTCATAACAGCATTGTAGGTACACACCACAGTCTGTGCCCTGTGGGAGAGTTATGCAGTGTGCACCAATGTTACTGTGTGCACATACAGGCATCCCTTGACTATGGTATGGATTATGCCACCTGAATAGAAGAAAACAGCATGGAACAAGATTGTAAGCAGGATGTTCGATCTTATATGAGCTCCATCCACATGCTGCCCCCCTCTCCACTATGGTCATGGATCATGTAATTAGCCATACATACAAGATCAAAAGTGCCTAGACATGATACAAATCAGTATGACACTGGAAGAATATGGTTCTAATATCCTGCACTGACTGGAACAATGAAAAAATGATGGACGATCCCACAACAAGTTGTATACTGTATGTATACTCTAGTGATGCCCACTATAACAGAATGTGATACTACAGTGTTACAGCTACTACTCAGTGGTCACTCTCATGTACAGCAGAGGCATATCCTCCCTCACACCACAGAACCACAGAACGTTAACAATGGTTAGTAAAAGGTATATGATATAGTGATCTGGGTCACCTCCACTGTCCTTGACACCTTCAGTGCAACTGTCTTCAAATCTGAGTGTTTTGATCACAGGAGATATTTCTGGACCCTGGCCCAAACAGGAACTTCTCCTTCTAGAAGTTTTTGGTAGTGGACCCCCTTATTTGGAACCGTAAAATTCCCTCTTGACCCATAAGGCAGTCTCCCTTAGTGGAACAGTGAGTTTTCTATGCCCTGCCATTCCCATTCCCTGCTTTTACAAGGGAGGAAAGGTGGAAATTCTGGCCAGCACAGCTGTGCTCCTGGCTAAATATGCTTTTACTCCTCCTGTCCAACCACAAGCCCTCCACCCCCTGGGAACCCTAACTCCTGCCTAGCTCCTCACCTAGTGGGAGTATACCTGCCAACCTCACTGACTTGCCAGCTCAGGTGTCAGAAGGGGCAGTGGCCACAGACAAATACCTGCCTACAGCAACTTTTTCCAGGCTCTCTGTTGTCTTAGCAGGCCACATTTCATCTCCCTTCATGCAAACAGACTGAGATGTACAGTACACAATGTCTTGAATAAATTGGCTACAGCCATGTGTGTCACAAATCCACTCCTGGGGTCAGGTCCTCTGCTACCACAGTGCCTAACCTTTAAGTGTGATTCGTGAACAGGGGACAAACAGGGACACCCTCCTGTTTGTTTTGGTTCTGAGCAACTACTGGTCTCGAGTCTTGGGGTTAATTATGAACCCTTTTTAGCTAGCACACCCAGGTAACAGGTCTAAATATCACACTCTCTTCAGGGAAAGCAGTGCAATATGCTTGACCAAGCAGGCATACAACCAACCTGGTTCACAACCCCCTTCTGACTCAGTTGAGACTCTGGTATTTCTCTTACCTTGCTGGATCTCTACACAAATCCTTATTAGCATGGCTGCATAAGGTGACACAGTAAGCATTTAACAGCTGTGTTAGAATTTTCAATACTGTTCCCCCATTCACACTTGAAATGATAAAATGTCTCAGGCAGGTTTTAAAAAAAAAATTACTAAAACAAAAAATAGTACATAAATGCAGTACATAAAACAGAACATGTATACTTAATGATTGCAGTCAGAAAGAAATGGAAAGTTACAAATCAAAGTGTCTTGTAACTGAATTTAACTCATTCTAACTCAGTTTTCAGTTGGCAAATGATTTGTACTGTTACCTGTATTGGCAGAAGTGTCCCTTAGGAGTCCAGAACAAAAAGTTTCAGTCTTTTCAGCAGACTTCACCACTATCAAAGATAAAGTCACAGCACATGAGGTCACTCTTAGCCCTGAAATCGATTTGTAACATGACCAATGCATAACCAACTGCATCAGCTTACTGCATGTTTGAGAACTCAAAGATAGCAATATTTTAATTATAAACAAGACAATCTATTTCCTCATCAGAGCATAGTATTTTTTTTTAGTTGTTTAACCAGGAGTAGCACACTAAGCTGAAAGCTATTTTACAGGTGTGACCTGGGAGCACAGGGAAGTTAAGTGACTTGCTCAGGGTCACACAGTATGTAAGTGGAAGCTGTGGGATTCAAACCCAGGTCTGGTCTGCTGGATGTCACCAGATTTGCAGCTCAGAGCCTTAAACCACTGCGCTATACTGCCTCCCTAACTGATTTGCCTAGTTTATAACTAGTTTATAACAGCATTCCCCCTTTGATCTTCAGCAAACCATCTTGATGAGCTATTTCACATAGCTGGTTAAAACTTGACATAGCTTTGCCAAAAGAACAGCTTCCCCTATGGTATGTCATTAAGTGCAACATTCACAGCAGCATCCAGTGATCAAAGACTTGGTTTACTGGGAACAGGACTTTTATAACAGTCACAGGATGTTTTACAGCTATGTGTCAGTTTTACTACAGTCAGTTGTTCCAGCAAGCAAGGCCTTTGGGTCAGAGGTCAAACCCCTTTAAACAACCATATTTTTCCCATGGTCTTTTGTCCTTGCCATGTTTCATAAGCAGAAATTCAAAAACATATATTTATAATAAAATTATATACAAATGACTGGCAGATGGTGATTCCCGTTACACTCCTCCCTCCTAGACTGAAGTTGGGGGAAACTATTCCTTTGCATGGGATAAGTTCCCTAAATTCAGTTCACTGCACTAATTGTCAAGATAGACCATCTTAATTTGCATTTGCCAATCTGGCCCTGTGGGTAATGATCATATTGTATTCATGTAATGCAAGGATCCATCTTAGAAGCCTACCATTTGTGCCAGCCAAACTAGTGGGTTATGATCGGTCTATACCTCAAAGTTCCACTCATGTAGGTATGGTTCTAATTTCTTCAGTGCCCACACCAGTGCCAGGCATTCCTTCTCCATTGTAGAATAAGCCTGTTCCCTGAAAAGTAATTTCTTACTGAGGCATTCTATTGGGTGATCTTTCCCTTGGCTAGAAGTCTGGCTAAGTACTACCCCAATATCCATGTCTGAGGCATCTGTCTGGACTACAGATGATTTACTGTAGTCTGGACTGGCTAACACAGGAGCACTGCACAGTGCCTCCTTTAGCTGTGTAAAGGTTCATTCACAGGCTGGCTCCCATTTTACCTTTATAGGCATTCTTTTTTTTAGCAGGCCAGATAGGGGAGCTGCCAGGGCACTGTAGTTTGATACAAACTTTCAATAGTACCCTGCGGTCCATAGAAAACTCCAGACCTGCTTCTGTGTTTCAGGTCTGGGTCATGTCTCCATTGCCTCAATCTTAGCTTGATTAAGACAGAGCTGTCCCTGGCCTACTACATGCCCTAGGTATGTCACCTCTGCCATGGCCACCTGGCACTTTTCAGCTTTCACAGTGAGCCCAGCCCTCTGTATCCTGCCCAACACTTCTTTAAGGGGGGACAGGTGTTCTTTCTAGCTGGCACTGAAGATGGCAATATCATCCAGGTACGACACGGCAACACTCTTCAGTACCATGTAACACCTGGTTCACCAACCTTTGGAAGGTGGCAAGGGCATTCTTCATTCCAAAAGGCATTACCTTGAACTCAAATAACCCTATTGGAGTGATGAAGGCTGACCTCTCCGTAGCTCTGGCAGTTAACTGCACCTGCCAGTACCCTTTTGTCAGTTCAATGGTGGTGAGGTATGTCACCCCTCCTAACTTGTCCAGTAGTTAGTCCATCCATGGCATTGGGTGGGCATCAGACTTTGCGACTGCGTTGAGCCAATGATAGTCCACACAAAAATGAGTACAGCCATCCAGCTTGGGAATGAGGAATATGGGTGAGGCCCAGAGGCTGTGGGATTTCTGAATTACACCTAAATCCAGCATTTCTTCCACCTCCCTCCTAATGTCCTTTAAGACAGCCTCTGACACAAGATATGCTGTCCACCATATGGGCGCTTGCATCCCTGTATCTACATTGTGTGTCACTAAGGGGTTAGTCCAGGCTTGGCATTAAACAATGGGGCAAAGCCTGCTAAAACTTCCCTTACTTCCTGGATCTGTTCCAGGGTCAGTTGGGGTGACAGTTTGATTGCCTCCACAGAGGACTCCCCCTTGCTTTCCTCCAGCAAGTCCAGAAGGGGGTCTTCCTCATCCATCCCCTCCCCAGGACTACACACTGCAAATACCATGTCAGCCCTATTTGCATATGGCTTCATCACGCTTGACATGGTACATCCTTTGGGTATGTCTTCTGTCAGGCAGTTCCACAATGTAATTTACATCATTCACCGGTTTGACTACTTTGTATGGTTCTGCCCACTCGGCCTGCAGCTTGTCCCTCCAGACTAGGATTTAGGACCATGACCTCTTGACCCACCACGTACAAGCAAGCTCAGGCTCTGAGGTTATAGCATACCTATTGCTTCTGCTGGGCAGCTCCCAGGTTGCTCTGGCTGTTCCCATAAGCTCTTTCAGCTTTTCCCTAAACTTAAAGATATAATCCACTATGGGAGTTCCCTGGGTGGCATGCTTGCCTTCCCAGTCCTCCTAGATCAAGTCTAGGGCCCACACACCGTGCATCCATATAAGAGCTCAAAGGGGGAAAACCAGGTTGACTCTTAGGGCACCTCCCTGTATGTGAACAACAGGTGCAGAAGATGTTTCTCCCAGTTCCTCCCATGCTGTTCAGCAAATGCTTGGAGCATCAATTTTAGGGTGCCATTAAACCTTTCCACAAGCCCACTGGCTTGCAGGTGATAAGGTGCTGTGTGTCTCTGCACCACCTCACACTTCATCCACAAACACTTCATCAGGTCTGACATGAAGGAACCCCCTCAATCAGTGATAACCTTCTGCAGGAACCCAACACAGGAGCAGATTCTTAGCAAGGCATCTGCCACTTTGTCTGTCCTCTGTGAGACTAAGGTGACTGCCTCTGGGTACCGGGCGGCATAATCCACTTCTGTTAGGATAAACCTCTTCCTGGAGGAGCTGGGGGTGTTCAAAGGTCCCACAATATCCATTCCTAACCTCTGGAATGACTCGCCCACTAAAGAAAAGGGAATTAGGGCAGCTTGGGTTTTACTACCTGCCTTCCCTATTTCTTGGCACTGGTGACAAGACATGCAATATTCCTTCACTTGCTGAGTGAAGTTGGACCACTAGAAATTCTGGGCCAATCACTGCATAGTGTGCGTGATTCCCAGATGTCTAGACATGGGGATTTCATGAGCAATCTTGAGCAACCACTCATGGTACCCTGAGGAACGACAGGCTGCCTGCCCATCACCCAGTACACAATTAACAGGAGGGACAGGGAGGGAAGAAGAGGAAGGGGAGGAGGAGCTCTCTATGTAAGGGAAGGTATCAAAGCAACAGAACTAAAGGGTAAACAGGGAGGAGAGGAGGCACTGTAGATCACCCTGAAGACTGGAAATGGCACCAAAATCCACACAGGGGTTGTATACAGACCCTCATCTCAGAGGGGAGGAAATGGACAAGGAAATGATAAAAGGCATCCTTGGGATGGCAGAGAAAGGGGAGATATTGCTGATTGGGAACCTGAATATGCCAAATGTTAACTGGAGCACCTTTGCTTCCATATCCAAGAGCAGGGCCATTCTCGATGCCCAACAGGGGGCATAACTCAGACAGCTAGTTTTGGAACCCACTCGGGAGAGAGCAACTTTAGACCTGATACTCTCAAATGGGGATGGAGAGAGGATCTCCGATCTTGAAGTGGGTAGCCATCTGGGAACAAACGACCACCAAATAGTGTGGTTCATGATAAACTTAGCTGTAGAGTCAAGCCATACAAAAGTGAAGGTACTGGACTTCAGGAGGGCTAATTTTGTCAGAATTGGAGAGTGCCTAAGACAAACACTAGCAAAAAGGCAAGAAGGTGAGGTGGAGCAACAATTGGGAAACATCAAAACCATCATCACAGAAGCAACAAGCTTTTGTGTGAAGCAAATAAACAAATCAAAATGAAAGAAAAAAACACTATGGTTCTCAAAAGAAGTGGCGGGGAAGGTAAGAGAGAAAAAGATAGCATTCAGGAAGTATAAGAAAACACAGAAGGAGCAGGACAAATAACTGTATCATTTAAAGCAGAAGGAAGCAGGGAAGGCAGTCAGAATAGCAAAGGCCCAAACCGAGGAAAAGATAGCCAACTTGGTTAAGAGGGGAGATAAAACCTTTTATAGGTACATTAGGGAGCAAAGAAAGACTAAGGCAGGGATACTGAGGCTGAATAAAGAGGAAGGTGGTTGGGCAGAGAGTGACAGTGAAAAAGCAGGGATACTGAACAAATACTTCTGCTCAGTATTCACAATGGAAAAGCAGGGGGAAATACCTAATCCAATCAATAGAAGCACTCTTGATAGGGGGGTTGATATTAGTCCTTCCACAGAAGAAAGGGTTCTGAAAGAACTCTTAAAACTGAAGGTGGTTAAAGCAATGGGACCTGATGGGATTCACCCCAGAATTCTAAAAGAACTAAGGGAAGAACAAGTAACACCACTGGCTACCCTTTCTAATAAATCATGGGAGGATGGTGTGGTACCTAAGGACTGGAAGAGGGTGGATGTGATTCCCATTCACAAAAGTGGGAGCAAGACAGAGGCAGGATAATGACATACCTGTCAGTTTGACCTCAGTGGTAGGGAAAATGATGCAATCACTTTTGAAGGAAAGAATTATTGAGTACCTAGAGGCCAGTGGAGCACAGGATCCAAGGCAACATGGATTAACAGCATGAAGGTCATGTCAGACAAATCTAATTGATTTCTTTGACTGGGTGACCAAAGTAGTAGACCAGGGAGGGGCTGTGGACATGGCCTACCTAGACTTTAGCAAGGCATTTGACACAGTCCCGCACAAAAGATTAATAAACAAATTAGCCAGCCTGGGAGTGGGTCCCAGGGTGGTAGCCTGGGTAAAACACTGGCTGGACAACAGGACACAGTGGTAATAGTAAATGGAGTCCACAGTGAAGAAAGGGATTACTAGTGGGGTACCGCAGGGTTCAGTACTGGGGCTGGTCCTTTTTAATGTCTTTATAAGTGACATTGCAGAGGTGACACAAAGATCTGTAACAGGGTTGATATGCAAGGTGGGGTGGAAAGGATGAAAAGGGACTTGGCAAGGTTGGAGGAATGGTGAAATGTATGGCAGCTTAGATTCAACGTAAAGAAGTGCAAAGTAATGCACCTGAGAAACAAAAACCCTGGGGAAGAGTACACAGTGTGGGGTGAGATACTGACAACAACAAATATGGAAAGGGACCTGTGGGTAGTCATATCAGATGACCTAAAGGTGGGCCAGCAATGTGAGAAGGCAGTAAGGAGGGCTGGGGGGATACTGGGATGCATAGGTAGAGGCATCACCAGTAGAAAACAGGAAGTTGTTGGCCCTCTGTACAGACAGTTGGTAAGACCCCATCTGGAGCACTGTCTACAGTTCTGGAGACCCCATCTCTGCAAAAACATAGAAAGGGTGGGGGCTGTCCAGAGGACGTCATCCAAAATGGTGCAGGGTCTGCACCAGAAGACATATGAAGAAAGACTAAAGGAGCTTAAGATATAGCCTTGAGGAAAGGAGGAGAGGGGGACATGATAGAATCTGTCAAATACCTCAAGGGAATCAACAAAGTCCTAGAGGGTAGCATCTTTCAGAGAAAGAGATGTGCAAGAACAAAGGGTCACAATTTGAAGATAGAGAAGGGATGGCTTAGAGGTAATGTGAGGAAGTATTTCTTCACAGAGAGGGTTGTAGATGCATGGTACAGCCTTCCTGAGGAGGTCGTAAAGTCAAAAACAGTGAGGGAATTCAAGAATGCATGGGACAGACATAAGGCAATTCTAGTGGGGCCGGGTAGGAGGAAGTAGGATGTTGGTTAACTAGGATCTGCAGCTTATCCATTAGGTAGGGAAATGGGCAGACTAGGTGGGCCAAGCGGTCCTTATCTATCATCAAATTCTATGTTTCTATGTTTCACCCCTCTCTCTGTCCCTATGTCCTGCATCTACAGCAATCCATTGTCCCAATACATTCTATGTCTTCTGTCACCTCCCTGTGTCCCATCAGATTCTGCCAAGCCCTCAGTCTCTCTAAACTAGGGTCATTTTACTGAGCAGCTACAAAATCTTTACATATTCCAAAGGCATGAGACAGGCCCCCTTCAGTTTCTAAACTAGGGTCCCTAGTTCTTGCATCAAGGCATTCAGGGTCACTGCCATTCCTAGCCCTCTGATCACTGGTTACCCCTCCCTCCTCAGAGTAACCTTCTGTAACTGTTTGATTAACTGCTACCTGGGGAATTTCTACCTCTCTTTCACGACTCTCCTTGTCAGGAGACACAGGCTGGGGTACCAGCCTCCCAGTGTTTTCCACAGGGGCTTCTACAGGGTCCAGGGAACCACAATTGGCTTTTGCCATTGGACTGCGGGTAACCACACACACCACTCTCTTTTGCAAATTGTTCCCTATAATCACATCCAGGGCAAGATTTTCTGGCACTGCAACTGTTTGCACAGTCTCTCCTGTCTCATCCCAGTCCAGGAGAACACTAGCAAGTGGCAGAGTTTTCTCCTCCCCAGTGAATCCTCGTACTGTAAATGACTGATTAGGTATAAGCTGTTCAGGCTCAACCAAATCCCCTTTAACCAAAGTAAGGGATGCCCCCTGTCCCTCAACCCATATGTTTGCATCCCATGTACAGTAACCTGGTGAATGTGCTCCCTCATGTTTATTGACATGCTTTCAGGGATACACAGTGCACCCACCTCTGTTCGAGCACTGCTTTGGCACCCTGTGCCTTTTTAGGACACTGTCTTGCAAGATGCCCAGGTTGTTTGCAAAACCAACATTCATCATTTCTTTTATCAGGCAAATCCTTTCTTTGTAACCTGGGGCTACCTGCTTTCTGGGGAGTCAGTGAGGGTTTTAGTTGCCCTGAAGGAGCGCTTTTCCTTTCTCTACTGTCACACCCACCCACTCCCTTTTAGAGCAGGTCTGCTCATGATATGGCGGTCTGAGAGCTTGGCAGCCTCCTGCACTATTTTTGGATCTCTGTCCTCTAGCCAGGTTTTCAGCTCTGCTGGGTAAGCCCAAAAGAATTGCTCCAAAAGTACCACATTCTCAGTTTTCTCTATAGAGTCTGCTTTAATCCCCTCCCACCAACGTTTCAAAAACTGACGCTGCTTGGTGTCTAGTTCCTCATAGCTCATGTCAGGGCTTCTCCTGAGCTTACAGAACTTAATTCTGTACATTTCAGCTGTCAGTTTGTACTTTTTAAGCAATGCAGCTTTAAGTTTGTCATAATCATTACTGTCCTGATTGTCCATTTGACCCAATGCATCACGAGCTTTCCCAGTAAGCAGTGTGGGATAGCTGGAAGCCCCAGAACTCTTGGGGAATTTTTGCCTGAATGCATACCTTTTCAGATGAATTTAAAAATGCATCCATATCCTCCCCCTCTTTAAATTCAGCTGTCAAGTTAGAATTTAGTTTGTAACTCAGTCCTGGAGTTCCAGGTTCACCCATGCCACTTACCTGCTCTGGCATTGGTCTTTGGAATTTTAGTTTCTCCAATTCATATTCTTGCTGGCGCTGTCTCTCCTTGGCCTCTCTCTGAAGCTGTCGCTCTCTTTCCTCAGCCTTTGTCTGGTGCTGGTTTTCGTTTTCCTCAGCCTCTCTCCGGCACTCGTTTTCTTTTTCTTGCTTCTCCAGCTCCATCTGGAACTTCCTCTGTTCGAACTCTAGTTCCATTCTCCTCAATGGTAGATGTAGCCTGATCCCTTCTAGCTCCACCATTGTGGTGACCCTCCCCTGGTGCTGTGGCTCTCGGTTTTCACTAGTCTCACTGACCTCCTCCCTGGGACTGGACGCTGCGATAGACTCTGACACCACCACATCCAAGGTCTGATCCCTTTCAGTCACCGACTGTGACCCGAGGTCCTGGGCAGTCACTTGTGCATCAGCTGCCACAACAGCCTCCATGAGGTGCTGTTTGTTTCGTCCCTCACTCCGGACTCCTCTTTCCTAGCACAACTGCCTCAGGCATTCCACAATGTACTCACTGTAGATGGAAGCCATCTTCTTCCCTAATCTATGGCTACATTAGCTTGCACCCAAAAAAAAAAAACAGGTAGGGAACTTAGACTGTAACCAAAATTATGTATTTCTTTAAAAATCCCTGCCTTGTTTGAGTGTGAACAGTTACAGTTTATCTGTTAATGCCCATGCCACCAAATAATTGCACAGTATGCAAACAAATCTTTTTAGATCGCACTGCTGCACATCCAAATCTGCACAAATCCCCTCCTGAAGTTAGGCCATCTGGTACCACAGTGCCTAACCTTTAAGTGCAATTTGAGACCAGGGGACAAACAGGGGCACCCTCCTGTTTGTTGTGGGTCCGATCAACTACCAGTCTCAAGTCCTGGGGTCAATTATGAACCCTTTTTAGCTAGCACACCCAGGTAACAGGTCTAAATATCACACTCTCTTCAGGGAAAGCAGCGTAATATACTTGACCCAGCAGGCATACAACCAACCTGGTTCTCAACTCCCTTCTGACTGACAGCATTTAACAGCTGTGTTAACATTTTCAATACTGTTCCATCATTCACACTCAAAATGAGAAAATGTATCAGGCAGGTTTAAAGAAAAAAATTTACTAAAACTAAAAATAGTGCATAAATACAATACATAAAACAGAACATATATACATAATGATTACAGTCAGAAAGAAATGGAAAGTTAGAAAAGAAGGCCCCTTGTAACTGAATTTAACTCTCTCTAACTCAGTTTTCAGTTGTCAAATGATTCAGGCTGTTACCTATGTAAGGCCCTCACCCCTGCCTTTTTGCAAAATGACAGGTGGCATGCTGTTGAAGCTGACAGCAGTACCTGGTGGGGACAGGGTTCGGGGAGGACTAGGTTACTCGGCACAGGGGGCCTAGGTTTGGCTACTCTGCTCAGGGGCACCCAAGTAAATCTGAACACAGGAAGCAATAACTGTAATGTCCAATACCAGGAATGGGATTCTAAAGTGTGGCTTTTATTCACATCCAAACTAAACAAACAAAGAATAGATGGATCCCCACCGGGCTACATTCCTGGTAATGCAGATTAGAGACACAGAACACTTCTTCACTATTCCAGCCCTCAGACTCTGAACCCACCAGGCACACAGCGCGGACTTGCATGCAGCTTTGGGTACACAGCCCGACTTGTACACTACTTGGGTTTTTCCCATGGCCCAGCTCCCCCTCCGGCCACTTGATTGTGGTCCATATGGGAATGAACCAGTTTTTCTGTTGGTGGCTCCCCAAACCACCTTAGAGCCTTTGACTCCTAAAGGGAAATTTTCCTTCCAATCCCACGTCTGGGTACTTCCCTCATCACTGGCCAAGTGCATGAGGCAAAGTAGAAATTCACAGAGCAAATCTGTAGAGGTGGACCTGGTTACTAAAGATGGGGGGTCTCCCACCTCCAGCTCCCACAATCCATACCCGGCCATTTCTATGGATACTAAACAACTCTTTTGAAAGCATGGCAATGTAGATTACAGGGTAGATGTATATCACATCTCCTCTACATGTCTTGACTTTCCCCTTGTGCTGGACTTGAACATACTTTTACTTTTGGCTAAGCCTATCACTCTAGGCCTCCCACTACTTCAGCAGTCCAATCCCCACTTTAACACAGTTCAGGATGAAACATGGGCCCTTTAGAAAGAGCATAACTCACCCTTCGGTTGCAGGTGCCCCACAGGCGAATCTCAAAATCTTCTTGTACCCCACACTCTTGGGAAAATAAGGCAGCTTCTTCTCTAGCAGTAGCCAGGGGGTTGCCCCTGAAATAGCAGGCAAACCTTCCTGCCCCATCCCCTGAGGGATGGGGCACAGAGACCCATATCAGCGGTCTCCACCACTTTAAAGAACAGCTTACTGTGTCCCTCTTTAGGTGGAAACACACACTTTTCCCTAAATGTAGTTCTATTTCAGAGCTGAGGCTCCAAGAGCCTTTGCACATAACTGCTGTGCTCCTCTCACAACAATCTCCAACCCCAGACTGAACACACACTGACTGTTCAAAACTCCCAACATTCTAATCTAACTCCCTTCTGCAGATTCCAATGTGGCTCATGCAGCTGCGATAGTTCTATGGTGATGTCATCCCTCAGTCTCAGTTGAGACTGAGAAAAGAGTGAGACAGTGTGAAATCCATTTAACTGGAGTTTCACAAGCTGCCTTCCTTGCCTTCCACTAGGTCTTACTGGGATTCTAGTAACCCCGGGTAATAGGGGGTTACACCTATATTGGCAGAAGTGTCCCTTTGAAGTCCAGAACAAAAAGTGTCAGTCCTTTCAGCAGGCTTCACCAATATCAAAGATAAAGTCCCACCCTCCTTGTGATGTCACAGCACATGAGGTCACTCTTAGTCCTGTAATTAATTTGTAGCATGACCAATGCACAGCCAACTGCCTCGGCTTACTGCATGTTTGAAAACTGCAACGATAGCAATATTTTAATTATAAACAAGACAGTCTATTTCCTCATCAGAGCATAGTTTATAACAGCATTCCCCCTTTGATCTTCAGCAAACCATCTTGATGAGCTATTTTACATAGTTGAATAAAACTTGACACAGCTCTGCCAAAAGAACAGCTTTTCTTTCAGTATGTAATAAAGTGCAGAATTCACAGCAGCATCCAGAGATCAAAGACTTGGTTTCTGAGAACAGGGCTTTTATAACAGTCACAGGACATTTTGCAGCTACAGTATGTGTCAGCTTTATTATAGCCAGCTGTTCTAGCATAAAAGGGCCTTTGGGCCAGAGGTCAAACCCCTGTAAACAATTACGTTTTTCCATGGATCTTTTGTCCTTGCCATGTTTCATAAGCAGAAATTCAAAAACATATATTTATAACAAAATTATATACAAATGACTGCCCAAAGGTGATTCCTGTTACAATGTGTTTAGTGATAATCATAATCATAACCCATATTACATCAGCAGTCTGGCATGCACAGCAAGGGAGTTATAACAAGACTTTGGATGGTCAAACTTTTTTTTTAAATTTAGTTTTTTGTTGACCGGGTAAGTGCACTAGACAAATTCTGCCTATTTTCAGGCATGACCCAGGGGAAGGGGATACAGATGAATGCCAACTGACCTTAAACCAGATTAAGCTATTGGTGGTATTTTTTACTGAATGGTGAGAAATCTGGCCAGGGCACTGGGGAAATTCCCTTACTCTTTTCAAGAAGTATCGTGGGATCTTTATCATCCACCTAAGCTACCACCAGAACAGGCAGATGGGACCTCGGTTTAACGTCTCATCCGAAAGACAACACCTCAGTAGTGCAGCACACCCCTCATGCTGCACTACAGTGGGATTGGGATTTAACCCAAGTGCCTGGTGTGGGGATAGAACCCACAGCCTTCTGATCTCCCAGCCTCAGAGGCGAGTGTGCTACCTGCTGAGCTACTGACACATTTGACATTGGTCCATCTTGTTACCCCAAAGGGGACCCACTGAGTGGACCCCCACTCTTTCATAGGGTACAGCCTCAAGAGGGACTCTGCCCTCCAAGACATAAGGGATGACTTCTGGGCCATGTGACATGCATCCCTCCCCCATCACATGGTGCAACACATGCAGGCCATGCCTAAAGAGGCATTCTCATGGCAGACCCTAACAGGGGATGTCCAGCCATCCAAGCTCTCACTTCCTGCCAGCTTTGAGTAGAAACATCTGCAGAAGATCAGAGTTTCTCCATTGCCTTTATGCACTCCTTGTGAGACTACCATAAAACCACAGGATGAGTATTGCTCCCAGTGCTCATCCCACCCCCAACCCACAAGCACTTCACACTAGCAATTTCTCCAAAGGACTTTTAGGTTAGCTAAAAACCTATCACAACCAATGTCTGACAAATGTTCATACTTTCTGGCATAGAACTGGGGTAAAGCAGTGACTATCTCATCATGTCTTAGAACTGTGCCACCAACAGAGTCTACATAACACTACATGGACATGTTGGATGACCTGCAGGCTTTCTCAATTGCAGTGAGGTCTCTTGCATGTCACCAATGCCTACGATGGATGATGTATGACCAGACTATGTGCGCTCCTGGTCATGCTTCCCAAAGCAAACACAGATCCTCCTTTATTTGCTGCAGCAGCTAAAGTGGCTTCACAACTCCCAGGTAATTTCCTCCCAGGTGACCCACCAGAACACTGGGAGGGCTCTGCTATCAACCTTTGGCTGTGACCCATGAGAGAGCAAGTCTCCCATCTCATCCTCTGACATCCCATCCAGCATACCTATTGTTGCTAAGGCTCGAGGAAAAGGTTTTCATCCCAATGATCCTCCTCACTTGAACATCTGCTCAATGGATGAAGGAATGCCTGCATGCCAAGTTTGCCTTGTCTTGGAAGCATCACCTGTCAGGAAACCAAAAAACAAGAAGGTTAAAGAAAATGTGGTCACAAGTACAGTACCCTTCAAAAGATTACTATCTCCATTGGCCAAGTGTGGATCTGACCATCTGTCAACCCTTCGCCCTAGCATTCATGTCAGCCCCAGTGCATGAGGAATGAGTGTTGAACTCTATCAAGACCATACCTAACATCTCATGGCTTTTTGTAGGATGTGACAAAACTGGAATACTGTCAGCTGTGTCCTGTCTCCATGCTGGAAGAACATGACCTATCCACCAGCTCTCTGGGCAACATATTCCAGAAGCTGGGCTAAGAAATCCCACTCCAACCCTGGGGGAAGCCTCAGGCTGCACCAGTGCCCCTGAGCTGTCTGATCTCTCTTGCTCCCTCTGAGTTAGACAAACACACCCTGTTGAGTTACCAGCATGGCCTCATCCCCAAAGGCCACCACATGCCGAGGTATCTTTCTTAGCTGGACTAATCTGAACACCCAAAATATCCCACAGAAGGCCACCATGAGCACCATGCAGAACAGCACAGCCTCCAATGAAGAGGAAAACACCTTCTGAAGCTCATTCCACACCTGCTTCAGCAGAGCTGGACCAATCAGCTGATGCCTGTCTGGTCATTTTGGAGTACCACAGGGCCATCTCTCCAAACTTTGCAGCGTCAAAATGCCCATATATTGTCCTCTAGACTAGTGATCTTCAAGAACCATGAAATGCCTGTCAAGTTCTTGCCCACAGCCCCTCGCGTCAAACCTTCTCAGAACATCTGCACTAAATAAAGGCATAGCTGATCTACTGGAATGGGCCCCATGTTCTGCCAACCTTGGGACTGCATGCACTCAGGATGTTCTCAGCAAACTTCCCACATGCTGCCCATGTGCTAGGTGCTAACAAATTCCTGAGTAACTCCCAGGCTTCTGGATCACCAACTCCCAGAGATAGGTTGGGACATCCCTCAGATGCACCTCCACTTCTGTAGCCAGCTCCCACAACCTTTACCACTGCAAATGAGAAATACAATTATTTTCTGTTATCCACACTTTTTGCATGCACAACTTTAAACTGGAAATTAAGCACCAAAAATGTAAGCACAGAAATCCTCACAAGGTCATCCATTGGGCCCCTGGCCCCTAAATGACCATTAATAGTGTGTACCACCCCAGAGTTTTATGCCCTTAAGGATTCCATGAACAGCTCAAGTTCTTGGCTGGTGGTTTCTTCAGGCCAGATTAACACCCCATTAAAGAAAGGTCAGGAAAGCTAGCCAAATTCCCAGGTCCTCTCTCATGCTCTTGGTCACCTAAAGCCTGTGGTGAGGCTTTTAGCATCCCGTGTCTGCCTTCACCAAGTGGTGCAAGAACTTCCTGCCCATGGGAATTACTTTACAAGCAAAGCTGAAGTGGTCAAGCAGATGTTGCAGGTCATGCAATGTAATCTTGCTTGTCTTTGAACCCAGGCCAACAACTCCCTCAGAGCCACAACTTTCTTCTGAAGTAGCTGAGATGCGGTGGCTACGGTGTCGATCTTAGTAGCCAGAAAGGACAATGTGGTGCAGGTCCCCTCTGTCTTGTCCTGGGCCAAAGACACCACCAAGTTGGCACATACCCCACCAGAAAAGAGCTCAGTCAGTGCCTGCTGTCTCTAGTTGCAGGCCTGTCCAGAAAGAAGACATTGTCTAGGTAGTGTACCACTTCCAAACGACACACCTTGCATGTCACTGCCCAGAACAGGAATGTGCTGAACTGTTCAAACACAGCACATGCCACCTCACACCCTATTGGCATGCAGTTGTCAACATAGTACTGACACTCAGACTTCATGCCTAATAAACCCCTGTCCTCTGGGTGAACTAGCAAAAGGCAGAATTCAAATTCAATGTCTGACTTTGCTAACAGGGCCTCACAACCCACCACCCAGACTACCTCCACTGCCCTATCGAACAGTGCATAAGACATTATCATATAATATGGATCAATGTGGTCACTGACAGTGCCCCTCTCCAGATAAGACAAGTGATTAATCATCTTGAACTCATTCGGCACCTTCTTGGGGCCTAGACTGATGGGTGACACTCTGAAGTGTGGCTAGAAGGTGTGGAGAAGGGCCTACTGATCCTTCATGCTGCAGTTTCCTTTGCCAGCTTGATTCAGACCACCTCTAGCCACTCCCTGGCAGACATCAGATTTTCAGCCTCTTGCAATTTACAGGGGCCATATCATACAGTATTCTAAAACCTTCACTGAAGCCATCCGCCATGGCATGAGTGACCACTCTATCCAGGTAATAAATCAGCCAAGCCTCAATGTGATCCATCCTAATCGACATTGGGGGGCTTACTGTATTACTTCTGAAAGGGCAAAGGCATGGAGTTGCTCAGTTTGCACTGGGTGAATGGGTGAGGGTGGCCACATGGATGCACTCATGTTTAAACATACAAGGTTCTACCTTATATGCTCCTTGATTCAAATTATAACAGCTCCCCAACCCCAAGATCCCTCCCGTTATTGCCCTGACCCCATTTTTCAGTGACTGTGACCAGCTGATTGGAAAGTCATGGTCTGTGTGTTGAACTCACCCACTGAGATCAATCATCCACAGCAATGGAAGGTCCAGCATGTCCCAGGTAATGGCCAGGCCATTTTGTTTTCTATGATGACATTTCTTGTTGTACTCCAGCCAACCACTCCCTGGCTTGTTGGCATGCATGGCCATCAGCCGATTGTAATAATTCCAAAGGTCTGCTGCCTTAACTGGGTTAACCTGGGTCAATACGCCAGCACAACTTGCAAACCCAGTTGACCACTTGTCCCACGTCTGGCATATGGTGATACTTTTCTAGACTCCACCCCTCTTGTCCTTTTTCTGTTTTGCCATTATCTGGCTCTCTGAGTCTGTTAAACAATGTAAATACATCCGAGTATTTCCTATTGCCTATCTGTAGCCTCACCTTGTTGGCGAGGTATGAATTCACTAGATCCCCCAAGCTCACGTAGCTTGTGGCCATTCGGTGGCAAAGTCGGCTGCTTGGGCACAGCCGGGGTAAGAGGTGTGACCTCCACCCCTGTGGTGATATCAGTGCTGACACTGCAGACTGGGGTTACACCTGCTTGTGCTCCTGAGCCTCAGTGAAGGCTAGCATATTATTGAATTTCTGCTCAAAGAGTGAAGGTCCCACCCCCTGAATCAGTTGGCCCAATGGTGGTAACAAAGTCTGGGAGAGGGTCAGAAGAGCTGGGGCAAGACCTGCCAGATGCTGGTGTTGAAATGGGGCAGAACCACTGGTAAAGAGTTGGTCTGCACCGGTGCCTGGGGTGGGGCTTCTGGTGGCTTGGAGCCCCCCTGATCTCAGCGGTCCAACCAGCACTGGAAGGTTGTTGCTCACTAGCCATGTGGGAGGAAGGGCCACTACCCTTTCTTCATTGGCACTTGGGAGCCGGGTCATCCCTCAGGCTGGGACTCTCAAAAGTATGCATCAACAGAGCCCTCATCTCATCAACACTCCAATTCTCAAAATGTGGCCTACCTGACCATGGATTCACAGGTATGGTAGGTGTCTGCCAGGGTTTCCGTGTCTTTCCTTTTTTCACTGGGGCTGAAGGTGGTTGGTTCACTGGCAGCATCACGGGTGCTTTCACAGGTTGTAGCTTGAGGGGGCCAGTTAAGCTGGCATTCCAGATGAACCTGGGCCTCCTGGGTTCTGGAAGTAGGCATCTCTCCATGCCTTCCCTTTTGCCTAGACAAAGGCAATCAAATGATGCTCAAATTCTGCTGCGATCAGCTTCCCCTTTTCCAGCATCCTGGACCACCGTAAGTTGTAAAAACAAAAAGCACAGAAACACAAAACTTCTGTCTGTGGTATCCGCTGCCACTTCTTACTGCACTACAGGGTTGTACTGTGAAGACAAATTGAAGTTAGACTCCTGGTTGTGCTGACCCTGCCTGCTGTTCGCTCCCTTCCCACTGCTTTTCTTAGTATTTTATTGTTATTTTTTTATATACCTGGACCCTTGGCCAGCAGATCACCAAACCATTAAATCCAGACTCACTGGGGAAGATCCTTGCCATGGCAGGCCAGCTTTCCAATAATACTCCTCTTCTCCACCAAGAGGCTACTACCCTTTGCACTCTGCACAGCCACCAGAAACAAGCAGCACTAAATACCATTTTTGTTATATACCTGGTCCCTTGGCCGGCAGATTACCAAACTGTCAAAACCAGGCTCGCCGTGGGAGGACCTTACCATGGAAGGCCAGCTTTCCATTAAGGCTTCTCCTCACCTCAAGAGGCTACTATCCTTTGCACCCTGCACAGGCACCAAAAACAATCAGCGCTAAATACCATTTATAAACCAAGCCACTTGTGACAACTAGCAGAAGCTGCATGGTTGCCATAGCCACCCCAGCCAGCGTAGGGGAACCAAGAGCACCAGAATATGACCAGACTCGCTTGCTGCTGCCTTTTGGAGAGAGGGAGTTCCAACTGATCAGTACCCTGGACACATATGAGTATTCATGTCTGGGGATCTGCTTCAATATTACAAAACAAAATATGCTCATTACCTCTTCTAACGTGGCATTATTTTAGCATAACGTTATGTTCCCCACCTTTTTGCTCTAGGCTACCAGGTGATTATGCTGTCACGAATGGACGACCATAACATCATTTTTTTTTCCTTTTTATAGTTTTATCATGTGTCACCCACATTTAACATTTAACCACTGGCCAGCCATGCCCTTGGCTATAGTAATAAAGGGCACCACTGCTACTAGACACCCACTTCCATGAGGCCCTCCGGCCACCCTACTAAGATCTCTGCCACCCCACACTGCACATGCACAGCCACCTACCAAGATGTTGGCCATACAAGATGACCAGCACTGCCATGTGCCATGACACTCTAGCCAAACCTCACACTCAGAGAGCAACAGGTGTACATACTGGCAGGGTCTGCTGCTCAGGACATATGAAAAACGTTCAATAAATTCATGTACAGCATCTTTCCAGACACATGCCAGAAGTGCATTTTTTTCCCTAATAATGAAATGAAAAATAGAAGTTTATGTAGCACCTACAAGATCCGTGTTTCTGTAATTTGATACCAATGTTTTTGGCATGGCTTTTGAGTTCTGCACACTCGTAAAAACTGCCAGAGATTCTTTAGCCTGCCCATCATTATGCCTGAGTCTTCAAGTAAAATTCCATCTTTCAGTGCTGCAGGAGTAGCGGACCTTGGTCTGCGCTGAGATGACAGCAGCGTTCGTCCTACTCAAGATGGTGCCTACACTCAATTACCCATGCATGCAGCTCTGCACAGGTTTAACACTAGCCAGGCTCCACCCCTCAAGCAGCATGTTTCAATACCAGAGTGTTCTGCCATTAGCTAACTCCCTAATGCACCAAAACCAATTAACAAACCAGCCAATATTCTCCATCCACTCAGCCTCATTGCATTGACAAAGACAGCGCTTGGGCAAAGAATCCTCAGAGTGTTTTTGTTTTGTTTTGTGCTTCATAAAAGAGGTGTTGACCTGGACCTGAGCCCTGCTGTAAGACAAAGAAAACAATCACCCTGATGGTGTGCCGCTATGTGTGCAGAGAGACCTTATACTGGCTCACCATGTATTTGGCATGACCCCCATCGCTCATAACTTGACCCACAGGCACCCGTAACTGCCTCCCTTGGCCTCCTGTTACCAACAGTGTGCCCATGTAAGCCACCATTGCCAGAAGGGAGGGCCTTCTGGTGTACCATAAGACTGCAACAAAACCATCCAGGCTTGCCCTCTGCCACTCATCCCCAGGTAGGATCAGACATAGTTGCGCCTACGGGGGGGGGGGGGATTTGCTAACCAATATGCCCCAGATAGTGACTGAATGGCTGCTTCTAGTACACCAGCCATGGGGCTTGTCTCTCTCCAACTTTTCTGAACAGTGCCCTTGACTTGAGGGTGACTCTTGACTTGTGGCCATCTCCTCACACTCTGGCTGTTACTCCCACTGTAACCCAATGAGCAGCAGCCTATGTATTAAAATACTCACTCTCTACTCTTACGTAAGCCACAAACCTAAATATTAATTCACTTGCTTCCCCTCTGGAAACCTGAGTCAACTACTGTTTTCAGTTTACTTGTTCCCTGTTCCCCACCCCCTGCAACAGCAGCTCCAAATAAAGCCTTCAGGCAGTAGCACAGAATAAAGACCTACAGGGCAAGCAAACCAACAAAGAACCCTCTGGCTACAGGCAACAGACTAAGGCCGTACTGCCAGCCAGAACCAGACCTGACCAATCTGCAGACCATTCCTACACTTTCCCAAGAATATCCTGGAGCTCACTGCTACAAGAAAAGGGAGTCCGATTCCAGCCAGAGTAGAGAAGCAAAGAGGGCTCAGCATGACTGTGCTCCTGGTTAAATACTCCTTTGCTCCTCCTTTCTGACCTCAAGCCCTCCACTTCCTGGGAACCCTACCTGCCTGCCTAGCCCTTCCCCTAGTGGGAGTATACCTGTCTACCTCACTGACCTTTCAACTCAGGCATCAAAAGAGGCAGTGGCCACAGACAAGTCCCCACCTTTCGCAAATCTTTTGCAGGCTGTCTATTTTGCCCAAATCCACTATTCCTATATATATAGTATATGGTTGCATTGCAGGTGCAAACATGTTTACTTCTGTGTAGATGCTGCAGAAGTCATATGCACATGCGCTGTAGATGGAGGCATGTCAGCGTATGGGTCCGCAAATGTTGTGTGTGCATCTGCAACTTTAGCATGTTGCAAAACAGTAATATGTTGTCAATGAGTGCCATGATGTCATTGTAGTTTGCATCTGCAGCAGTCATGTGCTTGCAGATAGTGACTCACTAATGTGTTTAGTGCTGACTGTTAGCATTAGCAAGCTTTGCAGAAGGATATATGTTGGTACCTAATATGCAATCAACCTGCTTCAGAGGCAAGACATAAATCATCATTGGTATGTCATTATGCATTTATTACTGGCCCATTAATACTTGACACACCCACACAGAATTGCTAGTCACACTGAAGAATGTTTGTGGAGGTACAGTAGGACAGCCTAGATGTTCACTGCTGCTTCTCTGGCTAAGCACTGCTAGGTGATTTTAGTTCAGCACTAAAATGCAACTCAGCACCATAGCTACAGTATACCAACTGCCCTTCATGTGTCATAGCACTTTGAAATACTGTTTTGCAGGATGGCAGCCTCAAAATCTGGCAGGATACACAGGCCTAAAATCACTGCTGAGGAACAACAGGTATGCAACGGTGTCATCACACAGATGCACTGTACATATTTTGTGTGACTGTTTTGTTAAGACTGTTATTCTGTCAAGAATGCTGAGACTATAAATGCCCAGTGTGAGACAAAAAGAGGGGTCAAGGAGGTCAAGAACGTTTACTGGTGCATGCATTTCCCCATACAAAAGACAAACTGGACGATTCATGCAGCGCCTGTGTGGCATGAGAGGTGGACCTCCCATCCAACCTGATTTGACCCCAGAAGAGAACCCAACTGCATGGCTGCCCAGCACACAGCAGGTCACTGGTGTTAAGGGTGGCACAGACACCTTGACAGGGCCATCTTGGTAGGATGAGTCCATACAGTATGCATTTGACATGGCAGTGTGATACACATGGTGTGAGGTGTTGGTCACAATACAGCAAATCGCACAGAAGGGCACATATGGGGTGTTGGTCACAATACAGCAAATCGCACACAAGGGCACATGTGGGGTGCTGGTCACAATACAGCACATTGCACACAAGGGGACTGGGTGTTTTTGGAGAAGGGAGTTTGTTACCTACATATTTTTTATGTACATGTCACCAGATGAACATACTGCAGTGGTACTGTTGGTTATGGACACAGGTAATCATATGCTTTGCACAGATGGACGAGTGTAGTGTTGTGGTAAACATAAATTTCTGTGCCATGCTGTTACATGTCTCTGTCTGTCTCCAATCATGCAGATCCATCTAAAAGAGAGAGAACAGCAGTGGAGAGAACATAGATGAGCTGGGGGAGGGCACACAGCAGCTAATCCAGGAGGATGTGCCATTGCCTGAGGATATAGAGGACCTGGGTGATGTTGGATGGAACCTGGTCATCATCTGTGACACACAGTTAATGAAAGAGGTTAAGGAGGAGACCCCATGGACAGGGAAGGGACCCCAGTGCCGCAAGTCAGATTTGTCCATGCCAGGCCATCCTCACCAGGTGCTGGTGAGGAACACGGGGGACATGCATATGAGATGGGTAGTGGTGTGAAAGAGAGGTTCATAAAAACAGAAGGGCCTGCTGGCAGCAATGTGCAGGATGGCATGCAAGCCCTCACTGTCATGTGCCCAGCCCTAAGACGGGGCCCTGTATGATGGAGCAATTGACACTCAGGAGGCTCCTGCCTAGCAGCTGACTGCAGCTATTAACAGCCAGAGGCACTGGAACTGCAGGCCACTGTCAGCCTTTGTGAATCTGTGCAGCAGCTGTACATAACCGCGCATTGCCAGACTGCAATGCTATACCAGTGTTCCATGGCAGTGGAGTCACAGGTTGTCTCGCTGGTCCAAAAAGCAGAGGTTTTCCCAGGGGATGAGCACACAGGGGGCACCTGCACAAACACTATAGTCAGGGACATATAGCCACTCTGGGGAACAGTGCACCAGTGCCTCATGTGCAGCCCTCCCTGTGTCCATCACCACAGGCATGGGGCATTTCATTTTATACATGTTCATTTTTATTGAAGGGTTAGACCATTGAGAATTTACTCATTTAAAATGGTGACCCATGGCAAAACAAATACGTTACAACACTACGAAACATACAGGACCATCAATACAAAATACAAAGTACAAAATACAACATTTAGAACACATATAGGTACAATTTACAATAATAAACAGTCTTGTAGATATTAGGACAATGTTAAATAAGTTGAGTACAACAACACTTTGTAATTTCATTGAATCAATAAACCATTGTTTAAGGATTTTTATAGATGGAGATTTTACATTTACCAAGAGGAACCTTGATGGCAAACTGTTCCACAACTGGGGAACCATATAACTGAAGAAGTGTTTTGATCTTTCAGTAGTTAATAAGGGGACAACTAACTCTCTATTCATTGCTTTCCTCAAAATCGGGTTTAAATCCCTAACTATTAATCTTTCAGAAAGATATTCTGGAATATCACCCTGGACACTCTTATATGCAAAAATCACCTTATGAAATTTTATCCTATCAACCAGAGAGAGCCAGCCCAATTTTGCATACATTAAACAATGATGGGTATCTCTAGGACACTGAAGGATTAACCTTGCTAACCTGTTACAAAGAACCTCCAGCTTTTATAACTTAACCAGACTAGCATAATCATAAACAATGTCACTAAAGTCAATCAGCGGGAAAACCTGCATTTCAATTATTTTCTTTAACAAACTTCTCCCTAGACAATTTTTATTTCTATATAACAACCCCACTCTTTTACTCAAGGCCCCTATAACTTTATCAACATGGGTGTTACCAGTTACCGAGGTAGCTATCCAGTATCCTAAATATTTATACTGGGAGACTTGCTCAAGTCTGCCCGCCCCCCCCGAATCCATAATAACTAAATCCGAGCAGTTCTTTAATTTTGCAGTAGACAGTCATGGTGGTAGCCACATGTCAGTTGCTACACCTCCACTAGCAGGGTCCACAAAGGAGTCTGTAAAACCTTATAGAGCCAGACACATATCAGGAGTGCATGTTGCACCAGCCATGGTGCGCATGTTTTCTAGACACTGGTATGGGGGAGGGCAAGATTTGATTGTTTTTTCCTTTTTTGTTTTGTAGTTCCTGCCTACTTATGTTTGCTGAATCCCTTGTACAACATGGCTTTGTCTCATGTTTGTATTCACATTGTATTTTCTGATCCAGCTGGATTAAATACATTCATTTTTGTAATGCCTGTGAGGATATAAAAGGGCAGATATTGGCAATATTTTCAGTGTCATGTGACCTATAATGAGAATATCACATTTATTCTCACTGTTGATCATATATCCTCACAGTAGGTCCAGCACAGTTACTATCTGCACGTAACCACAGCTCACTGTGACAGACAGCTTCAAATTCACCCATGCATTGCCTCCAACTCTGAACCTCTTCAGTGTGAAACCAGCATTCACACTGAGAGACTTTCTTTTTATTAACACTTTTTTTACAGCACTCCAAAAACAAATTGAAGTTAAAAAACACTCAGATCCTTCCAAAAAAACACACAACATAGCACTCCAATACGTCCCTCCCTTCTCAGCACTGACCACCAGGCACACTACCTGCGACCGGCTCACATTACCTCTGGATCCTGACAACCAGCTACAACCACTCCTGCAAAGTGGAATCCCCCACTGATCAGCATTCCTTCTGGAAACAAAAAACAGGGTCAACCAGATAAAAGAGGCACAATACATTAACTCACCAAAAAACCAAAAAAAATCAAAAATGAAACAAAATGAATACGAGAACCTGGCTCCCTTGCTAATTGAGACCTTCCACAGCCATTTTTACAGAACTGTTCAGCCCTCCCACACACCCAATCACACCCAATGAAAGTGGCTCAAAAAACAGATGCTTGTAGTGACCCTAGCTACCACTTTAACCTCCCTAGGTACCTACTACGAGTGACACAGCACAATGCAAAATAAATCTTTTTAATATATCAAAAAAACACAGAAATGACACCAAATGAATAGGCATTACATAAATGAAATATGCCATGTGTCAACTGGAAATATCAGTTATATTTCCCCCTCATGCAATTTGACCTTGTGAGGCCACTCATAAGGTCAAACTGCACTCGTGGGAAATATCACTGATATTTCCAGTCGACCCATGGCATAGCCCTTATATATTGTTGTACAGCGTGTATTCTGTCTTACCTTTGTTTGGTGAAGCTCTTGGCAATCACACAGTCCCTTACCTCCCTGCAGTGTCTGGCCATCTGTGAGTCATGCGACTCATAGTCCACAGGTGGCTGTTTCTCAGGTCCTGCACCACCATCATCATCCAATATGTCATCCTCAGATGTTGGTATTCCTCTTTGGACTGCAATATTGTGGAGTATGCAGCAGACCAGCAATATCTTGCACACCTTCACAGGCAATACTGCAGAAGCCCGTAAAATCAGTCCAGGAATTGGAATCTCATCTTGAGGATTCTAAACACCCTTTTGATGATGTTCCTTGTGGCCTGGTGGGCCTACTTATAACACTCCTCACCCACACTGGCTGGCCAAAGCACTAGAGTCATTAGCTAGAGGAACAAGGTGTATGCACAATCACCAATGGAGGGGAACCTATGCAGTTGGTTATCTGGCTGGGGTGGTGTGTATAGCGGAAGTGGGGGGTATGTTACTCAACAAGTAGCTATCCACCTTGTATCTGCCCAGTCTGGAACATCAGGATCAGTGAGGAGTTGTGCCAAACGAAGGCATCATGTGCTCCTCCATGGGTACCTTGCTACCATGTTTGTGATGTGACAGTCTGTGTCACACACCACCTGGATATTGAAGGAGTGGAAGCCCTTACCATTAACAGAGGTCTCCCCTCAGTTCATGGCACCTTGATGATAGAGCTGGGAGAACTCAGTGAAGTTCTGACCCTTATTAAATAACTCCCTGTGCAAGAAAAAACATTGCTGCGGCCACCCTCCTCCCTGGTCTATTCTACGGTACGCCCAAAATCCACTCAGTCAAGTCCTCTAATCTAGCCAAACTCAGACAGGCGTACCACAGGATTGCCTGTTTCACCATTGGTGCACCTGCTCAGACTCATCACTGTGATATACTAAGGTCCCTGGGCTGGCCATCATTCGAGCCCAAATTGGACTTCCCAGTGCTATGCACTATCTTTAAACTCATTCACCTCCCGCCCCACCTTCTTCTCTGGTCTGCTCACTCTGAAGACCCTCCCCTGGACCCTCCACTGCTCCCACCTCCCACTGCCTAACCTTCCAAAAGTCCACCTTGTTGCTGGAAGGCACTCCTTCGCTTTCTGTGTAGCACAAAAATGGAATACTCTTCCACCTGGTCTACTCTCATCATCGTCTTCCCCAGTTTAGAGAGTGTTAAGAGCTCTTCCCCCCAATCTGTAGTGGTACTTGCACTTGACCCCTCTGTTTCTCCTCTTACCTTCCTCCGTTTCTGCCCTTACAGGTTGTCCTTTCCCTTCTCTACCCCTTTCTCTTACCCTGATATTCTCCCCACCTCTCCCCTGCCCCCTGACTCCCTGCCTTTGCTTTTCCCCTTCCCTCCCTCTTCTCTTGCCTCCCTCACTTATACTTTTTAAATCTGTCTCTCCCCACTCTCTGACTTGTAATAAGCTTGACTTTATTGTGAACTTGTACTGTGCTTTAGCCTCTAATGAACAGTTTACCTTATGCAGCACTAGGGTTCCTCCACCCTTATGGACCCCTCACTGTTCTGTGTGTTAGCCTCTAATGAACAGATTACCTGATGCAGCTCCTGGGTTCCTGTACCCTCATGGACTCTCGATACAAGCCACTGGACTCCACACTGACTGTTCTGGAACCATCATCCAACAACGGAGGAAACTGACGTTCTTTCTCTACATACCTTCAGTTACTTACTGTTTTTATACTGTCATATTGTTCTCATTTCTCCTTGTGTTTTTTGCAATGTATACCAATGTCTGTCTCAGTGGGCCTACCCAGTTATCAAAATTCAAATAAATAAATAAAATAAATAAGAATCGGAACATGGGGGGGTTCTGATTAGTTCTGATTGTTTATAAATATTTTTCAAAATGTGATAAAATGCATAAAAGGGGCCAGATTCTGTAATATTTAACACAAAGGCCCAAAGGGAACACTTTGATTCATGATTTTATGAAAATTAAGTACTAAAGCAAAGCATTAAGTAGCTCCATGCCATGGCCTGTGGCATCCCTTGAAGGCATATCTGCTTGGCCCAGTGAGTGTGCTGAGAGAGAGATGGCAAGAGAGAGAAGGAGAGACAGAGACAGACAGACAGACAGACAGACAGATGTAATCCCATACCTACCACCATCTAATAAGTAGCTAACATATTTTTTTAATGCTGCTTGTGGAGGAGGGGGTATATTTTTTTATGGATGTTCCAGAGCAGACCAGGCCAAAGAAATAAATGGCTAATGAATGATCAAATGAGCAGCAGTAACAGCTTACCCACCCTGCCCGTTGTGATGCAGCTGGATTGCGTGTCCCAGTGTACTGCGGTATGGTACACCACCTGATCCAACAGGGGTGCAAATGTTTTCTATTACTGCGTCTACTCAGCACAGCAACATCTTTTAAAGAATAAGAAACAAAAAATATTACTTGACATTACTTAGTGGATTAGACAGAAAAGGGCATTTTGCCCATTGGGACTGGCTCCCACACCATGTGGGCACATATCTTCTTACTGACCACCACCCAGCCAGTCACATCAGTCAAGTGCAGTGCAGTCATTAAAATAAAATTGTTTCCCACTGCGGTGTGTACACCTGATGACACACAATTATAAATACATCCTTTCTACTTCCAAGAAACAGTTGCTGACTAGTTCAAAGTATGTTATAAATAAGTATATATAATATAATCTCAGTTCAGTTAGTGTAACCGATATGTAGTTTTGCATCATACTACAAGCAAGGAATTAAATGAATAAATTACTTTAGTAACATTTTACTCTAGTAATCGCAGCCAAATATGGATGGAGGGACATGAAAAAAATTAATTTATCCAAAGAAGGGTATTGAAGGTTCACCTAAGCCATCTGTTGTAAGAACATTAAAACAGTAACTATAATATTAACATCATACAACAGCACAGTCTGGTGGTAAAATAAAATAATACGTTTTTTCGCAATTGCTGACAAGTAGTAGTAATAGTAGGGAGCAGTAGTTACCTTCCAAATCAGACAACTAGTACTACTAAATAAATTTGAGACATGAAATGCAGTTCCTTGCTGTATTATATGGACTCGGACTCACTGATATTATCATTTTTTTTGTGTTGATCATTGTGTTCATTCAGGTTATTCTGGTCTACTCTGGCCTGTCCTGAGTCTGATCTGACTTACCTCATGTGTGTGTCATAGTAAGTAGACCCTATTCACAAAAGATTTTTTACTACAGGCACAATGGGAAAGTGTTTTGTGGATAGGACCTGCTCAGAGTCAGTATGCAAATGCTTCATTCAGGTATCATATTTGAAATTAAAGTGAGGAATGTTAACTTTCAAAAATGTCAAACCTCAATGTTTTCTGGTGTCAAACAGGATCTTACATCAGTAATAACTTTATTTGCTTCACAATCATTCTGAACAGATGCTAGTCGAGGGCAATTCATATACTTCACTGCAGTGTGTACTAAAGCAGACCACATACCTGTATTTTGTTTTGATTTCTAGTATTTCAAAGGATCAGCATTTCAACTAATATTGGGTTCTGCCAGGTACATCTTACCAATGGTATGTGCTGAGCCTGTGTTAGAAGAAGAAATGGATGAAAATGCCACAATAACGTCTTGTAAGTGACTCCAGAGACCTGAAGCTGAACTGTGTGGGATAGTGCTGTAATTTTTGAATGGTGGTGAAGAAGATCCTGCCACAGTGGCTGAAGAGGAAGAGGGAAAAAAATCTGCAATATCAGAGGAGGGTCCACCTGATGTTGTCCTGTGTTGTGATGAAAACTGAATCTGATGCTGTACTCTGTTCCATGACAGTATACATGTCATCAATTATTTCTTGTTTGTTTACCTCAAAAGAAGTGTCATCATCACTCAATAGTTGCTTTGATTTGTATGGTGGGTCCAAGATTGTTGCTTTAATGCAGTGTTCTGACTGAAGCCTTTGATGAAGTTTTTTATCTTTATAAAGTTTACAATCGTTCATCTTATCTTTTTGTACTCTGGGGGGGGCAACCTGTCAGCACCACTGGCAGCATGTGTGATGGAACTGTTTGTGTTGTCTAAGTTTTTCCTAACCAGATTCAATTTGAATTTTAAAATTTTCATTAAAGGTATCATCTGGCTCAGAGTTGCTGTGTTTGCACTCACCTCTCTGGTGTTTTTCTCCAATGACTGGAGGAGTAAAATTACAAATTCCAGCATGGCCCACTGTGGTTGAGTAATATAGATTTCTGCATCACCATTTGTTTTTTCCAAGGAGTACAGTCTGACAACTTTCTTTTGTTCCAGCAGCCTTTGGAACATAAGAAAGGTTGAATTCCATCAAGCAGAAATGTCTTGGATTAGTCTGTGCAAAGGAAAATTGTCTTCCTCCTGTATTTTTGGATTCCAGAGACAGGCTTTGCTTGAGTGACTGAAATGAACACATATTCTTTTAGCAGTGCTAACAAGAACCTTAATGTCCCTGCCCTAATCAATAACACTATGATCTATTAAATCCAAGCAGCGCATGTGAACAAAGCCTTCCTCTTCCAAGGCCTTCCTTATGTTGGACCCATTATCTGCAACAATAAAGTCAACTGACAGTCTCTGTGATGTTAGCCATTGCTGTGTTGGTTGTTTGAGCTCCTCATTGATACTGTATGACTTATGTTCAGATGGAAAATAAAACATTCTTAGAATAGCAAACTGGGATTCACTGTCCCCACAAGAATGATCAAAACATGCCCAATGTGCAGTGACAGACATGAAGGGTTCAGGCTGACAGCTTGTCCAAATATCTGTTGTGAGATGCACCACCCTCCCAACAGCACTGGCCAAAACTCATCTCAGTTTTCTACATATGACTTTGCAGAGATCTGGAATCCCTGTTGAGAAGACAGGCCCCTACGCTGGGGGGGGTTTGGGGGTTCAGACAAATCCCCCCCTCACAAGATAGACCAAGTCCAGCTTGGCCAGAGTATTGTTTTTTCCTTAAGTTAATGAAAACTGGAAGTTGCTGGGGCACTAAAGGAGAAATTACAGAGATGGACCAGTGGGGCAGTCTGGGGCAGTTACAGGGACAGATCAGAGGAACCGTTTGCTGTGGAGTGGAATCGAGATGTACTAGGGATTCACCCATGCTGAGTTGCCACCACTCTGATTGTGTGCTGGAGAGTCAAAGTAAAGTCTGCGCACCTGTGATTGCTCCATGCTAGCTGACCCATTGTCACTCATGAGGAAAAAGTCATATATTTGGGGCATGATCTGAGACCCCTACCTGCAGTGTCAATTCATTTTTGTGCCTGGATTTGATGAAGTAGGTAAAATACAGCCAGGAGGACAGCTACAATGTTCTTTTTCAGTCGACCTACTGATTACCAATGATGCACAAAATCACAGTGCAATGGTGTTAAGTTCAACCTGTTTTGTGGTACAGGATCTAAACATGACAGGCTGCAGCAAGAAGGAAAAACATAATAACATCCAAACACTGTTGTAGCCTGTTCTGTTTAAGAACCACTGAGGTGTAACAAGCGTTGCCCTTAGTCACTACCCCACACTGAAATTCAGCAAACTATTAATTCAATGTTTTTATACTACATTGAAAAGACAAATAAGCATTTGTCAATGCCAAAAGTTCACTGCTGGTATTGCCATTGTGATGTATTTACCCTGCCACCTCCCATGACCTAGTTGGAAACAAGGCTTTTGCTTTAATCTGCTTTTTTTTGCTGGTCAACAAATTTCAGTCCGCCATCAGTCCATAGTCGGGCCCTGTGCTCCCATCCATGTCTATTGCAATGCATAGGTCACATGTGGCCCATTGGTTGCAAAGCAGCCATTTTGTCCCACAGGACCTGGAAACATGCAAAATAGCATAGTAAAGGTGTACTATGCTGCGAGTAGTGCTGAAGCCATATCTGGAAGTTTTTTCAAGATATAGAGTCTGGAAGGTACCCCAACCATCACAATGTTATCCTATGGGAAAGTAACAAAAATGTGAATTATTTATTTATTTATTTGAGTTTTGGTAACTGGGTAAGATCGCTGAGACAATTACAGTCTCTTTTTCAGGATCCACCTGGGGTACAATGAAGCAATACAAGTTGTACGGAGATACAGTGCAGTATAGCAGCAAACAATGACAGTAGCAACAATAGTGTAAGGCTAGACAATGACACCATGGCTACATACCTATAGGTCTTATATACATTGAGAATAGGCTATACAAAGGTAGTTTGTAATGTCTGCCACCATAGGGAATTAAGAGCTGTCAGTTAAGGTTGACAGGCTAGGGTGTGGAGGGGAGAGAGAGGGAGGGAGAATGGAGAGAGGGGGTTGAGGTAGAGAACAAGCGAGATAGGCAAGGCAATAAACACGGATGGGAGCACAGGGCCCGACTATGGACTGATGGCTGACTGAAATTTGTTGACCAGGAAAAAAAGGCAAGGAATTGTTTAAAACTAGGTCCCTGTGCTCCCATTTGAAGTACAGCAGTGACAAAAGTGTCAACATAGTCATGGTATTACCCCACCTCATGTACCTAGTTCAGAAAATATACAAATCCCTGCCAAAACGTAACTCCGTGCAACCACGACACCATTCTGTGCCACAGATGTGAAAACACATTTTGGCCAAGATTTGAAAAATGATGGCTATGACATACATGAGATGGGGTAATAAGAAGGCTATGTAGCAGATTTGATATCAAAATATTTTTAGTTACCGTAGTTACAAGCATGCGTAGCACAATTGCAATGAATGGTCTTAACTCTGGTATTTTTAATAATTTTGACCCCAATTTTGCAACATAGCCTTATTATGACCCCACCTCATGAACAATATGACTGTCCTTACATAAATCCTGGAACATAGAAAAAGGAAAAACACGGCACCAACATTTTCACAAAAATAAGCTGTATTATGCTCAAAACATTAAAAAAGACACAATGCAGTAACGCCATGCAAGGTCAAAACAGCTCCAGACAAACAAACGTCCGACCGGTTTCCCGCCGAAAACAGCGCCTCCTCAGGGACACACACACACGTTACCATAAGCCACTATAAATAAAAATCAATTAAAGTGGCAGTACACCAATAAAATAATCACCTTGTAAAATAGTGCAAAATAATAAATTAGTGCAAGTAAAAGATGTGCAAAATTTCCATTTTCGGAGTATTACATAAACACAGGCATCATAGTATTATCTAGACATATTTTTAAATTCATTAATAATACAATAAGAATAATATTGAAAAGATGCCAAATATATGGAAGTTCATCCTGAAAGAAAAAGACAAAAAGACATTATATTACATATACCACAAGAGTCACTACCTAAGATAATATCCAATGCCAAATAACTACAAACTAAATATTCTATCTCAGAAAAGGACCTAAATCAAACGAATCATTAAGCCCTGGGTAGAATAAGGCATTCAAAGCATGGATCCAAAATGCTTCTCTCCATAAAATTTAGTTCTAACATCTCCTCTCCGTGGCCCATTAATAATTCTCTCTATGCCACAAAATAAAAAACTGTGTGAAACTGAATCAGAATACTGCTGTATATGCTGCACAAGGGCATTTTTTGCATTTTGACAACGAATGTCACTCATATGCTCACACACCCTCAATCTGAAAGTTCGTGAGGTCTTACCCACATAAAACGCCCCACAGCAGCATGTTGCCAAATATACAACTCCTACTGAAGAACAGTTAATGAATTGTCTGATATCAAAATGTTTGGCAACATTCCTTGTTGAAAAAGATTTTGTCTGATTCATAACACTACAAAATTTACAGTGGCCACAGCGAAAAATCCAACTGGCTGTACCGGCAGCCAACCAGTCCTGTCTACATTAACAGGTTGGTATGAGTGCACCAGTCGGTCCGAAATACTTTTCCCCTTCTGTAAACAAATTTGGGACGGGTTTGAGTTACATCTTTTAGTGAAGGGTCTGTATTTAAAATTGACCAATTCTTGTTAATAATTCCCTAATGGATGAAGCATTTTGACCAAAAGTAGTCACAAAATTCAGTGGTGCATCACTTTGATTTTCATTCTGTACTTGGACCCGATACTGAAGTAAATTCTCCCTAGGCATCTGCCGTACTTGGTCCATAGTATACTCCAACCCACCAACCGCATAACCTCTCTTCAAGAATCTATCTGCCATGCTACAAAGGTTCAACTCAAAATCTAGGGAGAATTTACTTCAGTATCGGGTCCAAGTACAGAATGAAAATCAAAGTGATGCACCACTGAATTTTGTGACTACTTTTGGTCAAAATGCTTCATCTATTAGGGGAATTATTAACAAGAATTGGTCGATTTTAAATACAGACCCTTCACTAAAAGATGTAACTCAAACCCGTCCCAAATTTGTTTATAGAAGGGGGGAAGAGTATTTCGGACCGACCGGTGCACTCAAACCAACCTGTTAATGTAGACAGGACTGGTTGGCTGCCGGTACAGCCAGTTGGATTTTTTCGCTGTGGCCACTGTAAATTTTGTAGTGTTATGAATCAGACAAAATCTTTTTCAGCAAGGAATGTTGCCAAACATTTTGATATCAGACAATTCATTAACTGTTCTTCAGTAGGAGTTGTATATTTGGCAACATGCTGCTGTGGGATGTTTTATGTGGGTAAGACCTCACGAACTTTCAGATTGAGGGTGTGTGAGCATATGAGTGACATTCGTTGTCAAAATGCAAAAAATGCCCTTGTGCAGCATATACAGCAGTGTTCTGATTCAGTTTCACACAGTTTTTTATTTTGTGGCATAGAGAGAATTATTAATGGGCCACGGGGAGGAGATGTTAGAACTAAAATTTTGCGGAGAGAAGCATTTTGGATCCATGCTTTGAATGCCTTATTCTACCCAGGGCTTAATGATTCGTTTGATTTAGGTCCTTTTCTGAGATAGAATATTTAGTTTGTAGTTATTTGGCATTGGATATTATCTTAGGTAGTGACTCTTGTGGTATATGTAATATAATGTCTTTTTTGTCTTTTTTCTTTCAGGATGAACTTCCATATATTTGGCATCTTTTCAATATTATTCTTATTGTATTATTAATGAATTTAAAAAATATGTCTAGATAATACTATGATGCCTGTGTTTATGTAATACCCGAAAATGGAAATTTTGCACATCTTTTACTTGCACTAATTTATTATTTTGCACTATTTTACAAGGTGATTATTTTATTGGTGTACTGTCACTTTAATTGATTTTTTATTTATAGTGGCTTATGGTAACGTGTGTGTGTGTGTCCCTGAGGAGGCGCTGTTTTCGGCGGGAAACCGGTCGGACGTTTGTTTGTCTGGAGCTGTTTTGACCTTGCATGGCGTTACTGCATTCTGTCTTTTTTAATGTTTTGAGCATAATACAGCTTATTTTTGTGAAAGTGTTGGTGCCGTGTTTTTTCCTTTTCTATGTTCCAGTATTATACACAGGCACAACATGAATTGGAGCCGCTATCCTTTGTCTTTGAATGATTTTGATATTTTGGCTGGCTCAATCGAACTTTCACATTAGAGCTTGAGTCATATAGAGATCGACCTGTTATTTTTTGTGGTCGTATTTTTTGGGCGTTTGTGATTTTCTTATTATCACTATTGTCCCTCTCTCAATATGTCCTCTAAACTAGAGGATGTACATGCGGGTAATGATGGCTCCTTGACATTCAGTAGTTTCCTTTTTTCCGGTGCTGGAGGTTCGAATCCATTTAGTGCCCCAGAATCAGCCTCGGCAGTGCCTGTGGATGTTTCTATGCGATCTGTGGATTCTTCTGACTGTGAACCAGTGGCAAGTATTTTTACTGCTTATTATGAATTGGAAAAGCTTATATTGAAGGCGAGAAGAATTTATTGGAATTTAACCAGCCTTGAGGCATATGTTCAAGTCAATCGAGTCCGAGGGGTCTTCGTATGTTAAGTGGCCTGGGTATGGTATGGAGCGTCCTGAATTCAAGGAAGATTGGCTCAATCAATTGCAATTTGCCTCTATGATGCTCCAGGAATGTTTAATCAGGGACTATCAAACACAGAAGGCAGCAATTGAGCCGCTTGTAAAACAAAAAGAAGCTGTTTTTGTGAAGTATAGCAATGAATTAGAATTTAAAGACTTGGAGAGCAAATTAAAGACAGCTATTATTAAACAGAACGCTCGGCTTAAGGCTGTGAAAATGAGGAAATTTGAATGTGATCGACTTGATTATGCACTTAACCGTGTGTTCACCTGGAAGGGCTCTGAAAATATGGACAGGAACAAACGTGGTAATTATAAAAACAAAACTGATGTTAATAGATCTAAGTCTATACTGCGTAACAATAGTAATGTGGAAAGTAGTTTCTTTTCTACTTCTGAGTCCTCAGATGACCCTTTAGAGGAACTTGGCGGGGTGAACAACAGTCAACCTCGTCGTTCAGAGATGCTGGTCAGATTCAAATCAGACCATGGACCCGCCGAGGGGGCAGAAGGAGGAGACGTAAGAATCAAGACTCCTGGGGGCCAAAGACAAGTTTTTCCACAAAGAAGTACGCAGAAGAACAGGGGGAGGCCGATGTCACAAATGTAATTAACCTGTCTGATGCTAATCTTACAGAAGATCAAGTGTTTGTCTTAGGAAAAGGGCTGAAGTTTGTACCTACATGTATTACTTCATGTTTTGACATTTTTTTGGATGTTAAAAGGTTTACCCACAAATTGAGTTTAAAGTCGTTCTTTAATAAGCAGCGTGGTCAGTCTACAGAGGTTCCAGTGACGGGTTGTGATACTGCTTCAACAATTTCATCAGAAGGAGATGGACAGTTGTTACATTTCAGAGGTGCATCTACTTTTAATCCACCACCGTCTGCAGCTATCTTGACCTTTGAGACAGCATGCTTAAATGACATTGATGTTTTATTCGAGGAATGGAAGCAGTCATCATATAATAATTTGACTCGGGGTGAGAGGCAAGCATTGACTGAGTTGGAAAGCAATCAGTCTATTACTATTAAGTCTGCTGACAAAGGAGGTGCTGTGGTGGTTATGAATACTTCTGATTATGTGTGTGAAGTTCAACGTCGGCTGAAAAATGAAACTTTCTATATTGCCCTAGAAAAAGATCCTACCCTAGAATTTAAGAAGAATATTGATGCTTTTTTATTGCATGCTTTTGAATCTGGTATGTTGACTAAAGATTCCCTTGATTTTTAACTGTATAGAATATCCTGTGAGACCCACCTTTTACGTTCTGCAGAAGGTGCATAAGAATCTGCAGTGTCCCCAGGGAGACCAATTGTGTCTAGTATTGGTTCCTTACTGAACCTCTATCTCAGTTTGTAGATGCACATATACGGGATATAGTTTTACACTGCCATCATATTTAAGGGATACCACACAGACTTTGGGTCTCCTGGGGGACATGCAGTTGGAACAGCAGTGGTTGTTGGTTTCTATGGATATAGAGTCATTATATACCAACATACCACATCAGGGAGGGTTACAGGCTTTGCCTAACTGGTTGGTCCTTAAAACAGTGTTGGATACCAGTGAAATTGATTTTTTGATTAAGTTATCTGAATTTGTACTTACATGCAATATTTTTGTTTTTCAAGGGAAATATTATCACCAAATTAAGGGTACTGCGATGGGGGCACTTTTGCTCCCAATTCGCTTAACCTTTATTTGGGACAGTGAGAACAAAATTCATTTTGATCATGATAGAAATTATTTCTATGACAAAATTGATTTTGGAGAAGCTTTATTGATGATGTGTTGATGGTGTGTGGGACACTATCTGAATCAGAGGAATTCGTGATGTATTTGCATTCATCGAATGAACATTTAAAATTTCGATACAGGCTGATACGAAGCATATAGAGTTCCTGGATTTGGATATTGTTAAATTACAAGATGGCACTATAGGTACGTCTATTTTCAGAAATCCACAGATAGAAATTCATTTTACGCTTCAAGTTGCCACCCCGTCACACCATCAACAATATCCTAAGTCCCAATTCATGAGAGTTAAGCGTAACTGTAGTGAAATGAAGATTTTGAGTTGAACCTTTGTAGCATGGCAGATAGATTCTTGAAGAGAGTTATGCGGTTGGTGGGTTGGAGTATACTATGGACCAAATCGGCAGATGCCTAGGGAGAATTTACTTCAGTATCGGGTCCAAGTACAGAATGAAAATCAAAGTGATGCACCACTGAATTTTGTGACTACTTTTGGTCAAAATGCTTCATCCATTAGGGGAATTATTAACAAGAATTGGTCGATTTTAAATACAGACCCTTCACTAAAAGATGTAACTCAAACCCGTCCCAAATTTGTTTATAGAAGGGGGAAGAGTATTTCGGACCGACTGGTGCACTCATACCAACCTGTTAATGTAGACAGGACTGGTTGGCTGCCGGTACAGCCAGTTGGATTTTTTCGCTGTGGCCACTGTAAATTTTGTAGTGTTATGAATCAGACAAAATCTTTTTCAACAAGGAATGTTGCCAAACATTTTGATATCAGACAATTCATTAACTGTTCTTCAGTAGGAGTTGTATATTTGGCAACATGCTGCTGTGGGGCGTTTTATGTGGGTAAGACCTCACGAACTTTCAGATTGAGGGTGTGTGAGCATATGAGTGACATTCGTTGTCAAAATGCAAAAAATGCCCTTGTGCAGCATATACAGCAGTGTTCTGATTCAGTTTCACACAGTTTTTTATTTTGTGGCATAGAGAGAATTATTAATGGGCCACGGAGAGGAGATGTTAGAACTAAAATTTTGCGAGAGAAGCATTTTGGATCCATGCTTTGAATGCTTTATTCTACCCAGGGCTTAATGATTCGTTTGATTTAGGTCCTTTTCTGAGATAGAATATTTAGTTTGTAGTTATTTGGCATTGGATATTATCTTAGGAAGTGACTCTTGTGGTATATGTAATATAATGTCTTTTTCTTTTTTTCTTTCAGGATGAACTTCCATATATTTGGCATCTTTTCAATATTATTCTTATTGTATTATTAATGAATTTAAAAAATATGTCTAGATAATACTATGATGCCTGTGTTTATGTAATACCGAAAATGGAAATTTTGCCATCTTTACTTGCACTAATTTATTATTTTGCACTATTTTACAAGGTGATTATTTTATTGGTGTACTGTCACTTTAATTGATTTTTATTTATAGTGACTTATGAGTAGCGTGTGTGTGTCCCTGAGGGCGCTGTTTTGTTGTGAAACCGGTCGGACGTTTGTTTGTCTGGAGCTGTTTTGACCTTGCATGGCGTTACTGCATTGTGTCTTTTTTAATGTTTTGAGCATAATACAGCTTATTTTTGTGAAAGTGTTGGTGCCGTGTTTTTACTTTTTCTATGTTCCAGTATTATACACAGGCACAATGTGAATTGGAGCCGCTATCCTTTATCCTTACATAAATCCTGCCAGAAAGATGAATTTGCTAATGGACCGAAAAATCACTTTTCCAGCAGAAGTTGAGTAATGACAGTCATATCGTTCATGAGGTGAGGTCCCCAAAAGGCCATGTTGAAAATTTGGAGTCAAAATCTTAAAAACTGGCAAAGTTATAGACCAAAGTTGAAACCCCCATTTTATTTTATTTATTTATTCCAGATTAAGATTAATACCTTTGAGCCGTGGAGCTCTTTTACAAAGGTTCCAAGTCACCCCAGAGGGTGCTCAATATTAGTGTACTTCCCAACTCACTTGGTGACCACTCCCCGGTCATATTCTCTTGGTCCGCTGCCAACAGCAAACCTGTACCACAAACCACCCAGTGATGTCACCTACTCCCAGGCAGCCTGCGTCACCTTAAACTGTACCTTTTACAACTGGATTGGTCCCCAATCAGGCTTGCACCATCCATAGATGAGGCATTGGATTTTTTCACTCGCGCTTTTAACACTGCCTGTGACCTCTATGCCCCCTTCGCTAGAAATCGCACCAAAAAGTTAAACATGCCCTGGGTTACCCCCTTCCTCCTTCACAAACTTAAAATGAGAGACAACTTATGGCACTTTGCCATGGAATTTGGCAAGCCAGCTGATAGGCAAGCATACAACGCTGAGTGCAATAAGTGTACTTGGGCCATTTGACAGGCCAAAGCCCAGTATTACCAATCCGCTCTTGTCTCCTCCTGGGGTCGGCTAGAAACTTTTGGGATAATGTAAAGGAGCTGAATGGGAAATCTCGCTCCCTACCCCCCCTCTCAACTCTCCTTTAATGGAACTCTCTGCTCTGACCCCCTTAGCATTGCAGACTGCCTAAACCACACTTTCTCAGACCTGAGTTCAGTCCTGCCCAGTAACTTCTTTGATCCCATCCCAGAAGCACCCCTAACCCACTCTCCAGAGACCTCCTTTCTACCTACGTACCATCTCCCCGTTGGAGGCTAGACCCCTTCTGCAAAAAGCCATTAGTAGTAACAACCCCCGCACCAACCTACTGGACACTAGGCTACTTCATCTGATGTTGGATGCTATTCTAGTCCCACTTACCAAGCTGCTGAACTGCTATCTGTGCCTGGGGCAGTTCTCCAGCACATGGAAAACTGCCATCATCACTCCCATCCTAAAGAGTGATGATCGAGTGACCCCGGGTAACTACTGACTTATCTCCATCCTCCCCCCACTCTCTAAGGCCCTTGAAAAAGTAGTTGCCAACCAGCTTGCTGAATACCTGGCCATGCACAATATCCTGTGCCTTGAACAGCACGGCTTTCATGCAGATCACAGTACCACAACCGCACTACTTGAATTCTTCAACTTTCTGCACTCTGCTCTTGATGCTGGAAGTCCTGCCGGTGCCGTGTTCATTGACCTCTCCAAGGCCTTTGACATGGTTTGCCATCCTCTCCTGCTTGACTCCCTCAGATGCCTTGGTTTCTCCCCCGGCCCCCTTGCATGGTTCAACAGCTACTGTACCTCTCTGCCAGAACTCAGTGTGTAAAAATCAGTAGCACCCTATCTGACACACGACCTGTCCGCTCTGGGGTTCCCCAGGGCTCCATTTTAAGCCCTCTCCTCTTCAGTCTCTACCTCAACTCCCTCCCCTTGGTCTGCCCAAGTAAGATCCTCCTCTACGCGGATGATGCTGTGCTCTTCACCACTGACCCCAACCCCAGCACACTCCAGGCCACCCTCCAACAAGCTTTTGTTAGAGATGAGCATTGGTTCACATCACGAAGGCTAGTCCTGAACCTAAAAAAGACCAAAGCTATGCTCTTCTTGCATCGCCAAAGCAAAGCCAGTGGTGCCCCTCTCGTGATACTGCCTAGCACACTAAATCCCATTGAGCAGGTTTCCTCCTACAAGTATCTGGGCATTACCTTTGATTCAACACTCTCCTTCTATTCCCATATCAATGCCCTTTCTGCTGCCACCAATGTCAGGATTGGACTGTTATACCACCATAGGGACTGCCTACCACAAGAGGCCCTTAGATTGGCAATCACCTCCTCTGTCCTGTCGCTAATCGACTATGGGCTGCCCATCTATGCTGCAGCTGACAACACTGTGCTTGCATGAATCCAGCTCTATATAAACAAGGTCTGCAGGCTAATGCTGGGAGCCTCAAGGCACACCCATACGTGCCTGCTGTACTCCACCACCAACTTGCTCAGCCTTGAAGAAAGATTCCGCTTCCAAACCTGCCTTCTTGTAAAAAAGACCCTGTTAGGGCTTCCCCCCCCCGGTCGCCACCTCCCTGCAGCATGCCTCCCCCTCAGTATCTACCTGCAGCACTGTCAAAACCTCCCTTATTGTCCCCAGGGTAAGGGCCTCTATGGCCCAGAGATCCTTTTGCTATTGGACTCCCTCCTGGTTCAATTCCCTCCCAGCTAATATACTGTAGCTGACTCCACTAAGCTTGGTCCTTTCAAGGTCTCCCTCAGAAGCCATCTGACAAGCACTCGCTGCTGCAACTGCACATAATCCCCCACCTGCCCCTTACCTTCACCCCTAGGCTGGGTCTGCCCTGTCTACTTTTGCTGTATATACCTGGGATCTCATGCAACATCATGTTTTTGCTAGAGCCCACTATGTATTTAGACTATTTGTTGATATGATTTGCTATAACACTTTCACCTCTAGTTGATCATGCTTTAGTTAGTATACACTATGTATTAGTTTACTGTTGTTGTGACTTCCCTGTAACACTACCCCCGTGTATGCTCCCCCTTCCTATGTTCCTGTATCTACCTGCCGTTTTTGTCTGCATGGCAGGTGGACCCCTCACTGTGCTATGACCTGTATTTGAGTTATTGTATTGGGACTTGTCCCCCAGGTCACATCTGGAATAGAGCATTTCACTGCTCAGTATGCCTTCCTGGTTAAACTCGTAAATAAATAAATAAATCTGCTGACTAATGTAATAAAATATCTCTGATTGCTACCTGACTTGGTACTCGTGTACCTATATTATGACTACTGTGATCTACCTATTACCAAGCGTGTACCACCAGTGCATGCCTCTAACACTGGTTGCTTTTTTAATCTAAGCATTATGTACTGTAACGTTTGTTTGCTGTGATGTTTTGATCTCTTGACGAGGTGCCTTTGTAAATGAGTCTATGACTCAAAGGTCTGTAAACTGATGATCTAATAAATAAATCAAAAAGTCAGTAATAACACAGTACAAGACATAGGGTACAGGCAAGTTCACAAGACAGTACAGTAAATAAACGAGGATACGTTACATTGACAATTTCAGAAGTGCGAGGTGGTAACAATAGCAGCAATATGTGCAGTACAGAGTAGTTTTGAGGTGCAAATACACAGTTATTATGCTATGAAAACACTTAAGTTACTTAAGTGCACAACAATGGGGTAGTGGCAGCCTGAACAGGCTTTGTCAGGATGAAAGAGGGGAGTATAGGGATGGGGGGTGTTGGGGATTAGATGATTGGACAGGAGTGAGTCAACTAGTGGTTGGGCATGGGCCAACATGTGTCTAAGAGGAGCAGTCACAATGATTTGCTTGAGCTAGGATAAGGCAGAGCTCTCTTTTGAAGGGACCAGTTTTTCCACATTATATGAGGGATGCCGGGAAGTCATTTAACCACTGAAGCCCTCAGTAGGATAGGGCTCGCTAGGCAAAAGTAGTGTGCTTAAATAGGACATGGAGTGTACCGTTAGCTGTGCTTCTTGTCATTTTAGAGGTTTGAGTGCATTGGAAGATGCCTGCTGCGGAATCAGGGGTGTGTCCAAGCAGCGCATTTTTACCAAGCAGGCAGGCCTGGTATCTTATCCTTACTTGCAGTGGGAGCCACCCTGCCCCAGAATATAGACTACAGGTATGTGTCAGATAATCTGCCCCTAGGACCAGTCTGCAGGCCTGATTTAGGAGAATGTTAATCCTTGCCAGGGCTGTGTCAGTACTAGCGCTGTAGATTACCAGCCCAAATGGACAGTACCGAGCTCATAGTTACTAGACTCAGGACCTCGGGAGACATTGCCTGCCTGTGGTGACAGAGAATTCCAAGCTTGATGTCTACAGTTTTAATTAAGTGATCAATGTGTGAGGAGAAAGACAGGGTGTCATCAAGGTGTGTGCCTAGGTATTTGAAAGAACTGATTTGCTCAAGCACGTCCCCTTTTTGGCTATGGATGATCAATGGGCCACTTTTTTCTTGCTATGAGGCATTGTAAATAGCATGTCTTTCATCTTTTTATAGTTAAGGAGGAGTCTGTTTTGTGAGAACCATGTCTCTAGTTTTTGGAAGCTGTCATGTAGGGCTGCTGTTATTTTGGTCAGCTATTTTCCCAGGATAGAGATTACGGTGTCATCTGCATACAACAGTATGTTAGCTGGGCATACGGGGGGTAGGGAGTTTGAATAAACTGAAAAGCAGTGAGCTGAGTATGGACCCTTGGGGGACCCCAAGGGTCACCTCCCTAGGGTCGGAGACTGTTCCAGTTTATTCTCACGCACTGTGATCTGTGGAACAAGTAGCTACTGAACCAAAATACAGTTTTGTGGACAGTAGGTTAGCGAGTAGGATCTGGTGGTTCACTGTATCAAATGCTTTAGTGAGGTCTATGAAGATGGACCCACTGCCATGCCATTGTCTAGAGCATTGTACAGTTGTGTAGTGTAGTCTATCAGCACGGTCATGGTGCTATGGTTTTTTTGAACCCCGTGTTGTTGTGCACACATGAGGTTGTACTTATTCAGATAATCAGCTTATTGATCGGATACAATCTGCTCGAGGGCTTTTGATAGAGAGGGTAATATGGATATGGGTCTGTAGTTTGCTGGACGGGTTCTGTCTCCACTTTTGAACATGGGGGTGACAATCGCTGTCTTCCACCTATCTGGGAAAAGTCCTGTTCTTAGGGATATATTAAATATTTTTGTAAGGGGTAGAGCTAGTTCATCTAGAGTGAGAGCAACTAGCTTCATGTCAATCATGTCTCCTCCTATCCTGTTTTTCCTAGGACCCTCTTAATGTATTTTATGGTTTGTGCCCTAGAGATTTGCTGGAAGTAAAATGGGGGTATGCTAGTGTTTTTGGGGGTTGCCTTAGTGGGCTTACTAGTAGGCTGGGTTGTTAGGTACTCTGGAGGTAGTGCCGTGCTTAAGTCCATAAAGGTGATATTGAAGGTGTTTGCTAATTCCTTTGGTTCTTGTAATGTGCCAGACGAAGTGGCGATCAGGTCTGGTGATGCTTTGGCGTCCCTACCAGTAAGACTTTTTATGGAGTTCCAGAAATCTCTTCCACTTCACCAGTTTCTATCCAATAGTTGTTCATAGTAAGTGGCTTTTGCTTTCCTTATCAACTCAGTGCACTTGTTTCTAGCCACTTTATAAGCAGCAAAGTCAGACTGTCTCTACCGGTTGCCCTAGCCTTGTGCCAAAGGTTGTTACGGGAATTAATTTGCTCAATAAGGGAGCCCGAGAGCCATGGGTTGATAGTCCCTTTGACTTTTGAGGATTGGAATGGGGCAAATATGTTACAGGCATTGGTGAAGGTTGTTGTAAAGTAGTCGAGGGCCTAATTTGGATAATCTATGCTGTCTAGTGGGGTCCAGTCAGACCTTTTTAGATATTGTTTAAAATGCTCTAACTGCCCTTTCATTAATGACTGTTTTTTAATGAACTGAGGGGTACATTTCATACCCTTATTTGTCCACAAGTACATCACTGGGGAGTGGTCATTTAGGGAGTCTGGTAGAACTGATATGTCAGTTATGTGTTCAGGACAAGTGGAGAGTAGCCAATCAATAAGGGAGCTTGTGCCAGTGCTGTAGTTTCTCCTAGTTACTTGGGTAACCATTTGTGTGCAGTACAGGCTAGAAATTTGGTCTCTAAGAGTAGCAGAATCCTATGCTAGCCAGTTAGTGTTAAACCTACCAACAACAACCTGTTCCCAGCTCTGCTTAACCTGTTTAATTTGGTCAATGAACTGCTCCATGCCTGGCGCTTGCCTTCCAGGGGATATATAGACCATGGTAAGCACCATAGTAAGCTTGCTGAATAGTATTTGTGCCTCTTTTGTTATGAGACTACTTGGCAACACCAGACCTTTGATTTCATTACACAGGGACACCAGACAACCACCACCATGTTTGATCAGTCTGTCCTGACGGAAGGTGGTGTAGCCATTAAGGGATACCGTGGCATCTGGGATCTTAGGGAAGAGCCAGGTTTCTGTGATCAAGATTATGTTTGGTTTGTGCTGTGCTACCCAGGCCTGGAACTGGGGGAGTTTGGGTAGCAGGCTACCCATGTTGATTGATGCAATTTTGAGGTGGCCTTGAACCTTTGTATTCTCCATTCCTGGTGAGCCCAGGTTAGGGTGTACATTCACAAACAGTAGGAGCAGAATGATTGATAGTCTTAAAGTTGTGTTTTCAGTAGGCCCTCTGTCTGCGAGTAAGCTTGTGTTTGATGAACCTGTGTTTCTTGGTGCTATCAGTTCGGGTGTGAGTGCACAGCAAGACAATAATAGGAGTCCTATGGGGTTGTGGTGGAGATATGTTCAGAGTTGTGCTGACGAAGTTAGCTTCTGGTCCCTTTGTTGTGCCTGATGGCTGTGTTATAGAGCTAATTGTAGTTGGCAAGTCTGTCAGAGGTGTCGCCGGGGAGTTCCCATTATTCACCCCCCTGAGTGTGGTCAGGAGTGTTATGATTGAGAGTGCGATACATTTGTATGTACCTTGAATTGCTAGGCTAGGCTGAGTGGGCTGGATTGAGTGCCAAAGGGTAGTTGCCTTGTGTCGCTTGCTGGTGCATGTATTCATGATGATGATAAAGATGTCAGGCCCTTGGAAAGTGGGAGTCTGCCTGCTGCTCTTCCAATGGATGAGTGGAAAAGCTGGGGCAGGATCAAAAGTGCAGAAAGCGAATTTAAAGTACGTTGGGGGCAGGGGTGGGGTGGCAAGAGAAAACCTGAGTTAAAAAACACAGTACGGGAAAATCTGAGTTAAAAAACTCAGTACGGCATGAAATCATAAGATACTGTAGCTAGCAGAGGCAGAGAGTACCCAACAGGCAGCTTTGGCCAGGTAAAGTAGCCAATCAGGAGAAGCAGAGGGAAAGAGCCAGTAATTTGATTGAAGGCATGGCTTTTCTTGGTACTGTACCTTCCTTTGCAGCTGACAAGCAGGCGGACAGGCTGTAGAGCAGGTGGCAGCTGTTTGGAGAGAGATCCATGCCGCAGTATGAGAGGGAGCGTCTGGCCAAGAACCTGCTGTCTAGAAGGAGGAAGGGGATAACCTTAGTTAGGATTAGTAGAGACAATAATAAGTGGGCAGGGGTCAGACAGAAATATGAGACAGTGTCACAGCAGAGAAGCAGGAGAGCAGGAGATGGGGATTAGCGAGAGTAGGTGGGCGGATTCACAAGGAGAGGTGCAGGGGATCAGACAGAGAGAGAGAGAGAGAGAGAGAAGGGGTGAGACACAGGTCAGCAACAACAGTGAGGTTTTCTTTGGAAAAAAATGCAGAGCCCAGGCTGTAAAATGCAGACACCATGTTGTTAGGGAAGCAGGGAGGGGGGTAGAGTGGAGTACAGAGAGTAGGAGACAAAGCAATTAGCTTAACTATTAGCAACTTTACCTAGCACACTTGTACAGAATACAGTGCAGTAGTTACAAATCATACACTCAGCCATGTCAGGAAACACAGTACGGTAAAAATACAGTGCAAAAATTCAAGTTAGAAATGTATGGGAATATTTGAGTTAAAAAACACAGTACAGTATGAAACCATAAGATAGATAGCAGAGGCAGAGTACCCAATAGGCAGCTTTGGCTGGGTAAAGTAGCCAATCAGGAGGAGCAGAGGAAAAGTGCCAGTTATTTGAAGGCATGGCTTTTCTCAGTACCGTACCTTCTTTTGCAGTTGGCAAGCAGGCAGACAGGCTGTAGAGTGGGAGACGGTTGTTTGGAGAGAGCCACATCGCAGTATGAGAAGGGAGTGCCCAGTCATGAACCTCCTGTCTTCCTTTGCAGCTGGCAAGCAGGCAGACAGGCTGTAGAGTGGACAGTGGTCGTTTGGAGAGAGCCACGCCACAGTATGAGGAGGGAGCACCCGGTCAGTAACCTCCTGTCTTCCTTTGCAGCTGGCAAGCAGACAGACAGGCTGTAGAGTGGGCAGAAGCTCTTTGGAAAGAGCTGCACCACAGTATGAGAAGGGAGCACCCAGTCAGGGGCCTCCTGTGTTCCTTTGCAGCCGGCAAGCAGGTGGACAGGCTGTAGAGCAGGCAGTGGCTGTTTGGAGAGAACCGCACTACAGTATGAGGAGGGAATGCCCTGTCAGGGGCCTCCTGTCTTCCTTTGCAGCTGGCAAGCAGGTGGACAGGCTGTAGAGTGGGCAGTGGCTGTTTGGAGAGAGCCATGCCGCAGTATGAGGAAAAAGCGCCCGGTCAGGGGCCTCCTGCCCAGAAGTAATACATTCAACCGCATTTACCTTAGTTTCTCATATTACAGTCATTGGTTCCAGCAGGAAGATGTGTCTTTGATCTGGAGAGCTGTTCTCGAACCTGGGACCTCTTCAGGTGAGTGAGGGTGTGTGGGGTGTCAAGGGTGGTGGGAGGAGGTGGGTGCACTGGGAGGTTGGGACGTCCGTGTTTGATTGACGAGGACTTTTTTTTTTTTTGTACAGACAGGTTTCTTTGGGAAAAAAAAGAACATCGAGGGACCATTTTCTTTATTTCAGGCTCAGACCTAGAAAATGTGATGCTGGGAGTGCCACTGCAGTGTACAGGGCAAGACCAGGCCATATGGGGGGTGCCACTAGACACCAGGGCAAGTTGGGAGTGAAGTGGCACCAGAACAAAACTGGGGAATGGAGGGTGGCAGGTGGGACAGCTCACAGAGGAAGGAAGCAGGCATAATTTTTCTAATACAGCAGGGACTGGAGAATGGCCGTTTTTTTTACTTCTTGGAGGACATAGAAACATAGAAACATAGAATTTGACAGCAGATAAGGACCGCTTGGCCCACCCAGTCTGCCCATAACAGAAGTACCTGGCTGTGTATGCTGCCATAAACATAGAGTTAATATGGGTGCTGTGGAGACTGAATACTGTATGTGGCCAAGTGCAAACTGCATATTGTTTATGATATCGGGAGGGGAAACATACTGTCAGTGGCAGCGAAAGTGAAAGTGCGGACATCAGTCTCATTATGACACTGATCAGCTGTTTGCTGAGCAGTGTCATATGGATCAAAGGAAAAAGCCACCATAATATTGGTTCAGCTTTTTCTTTTGACCTCCACACAGTTTCCGTCCACCAAGTCAAAACTGCGTAAGCATTAGCTTACCCGATGATTGGTCTGCCACTGGCTTGCCCATTGCAGACCACTCTGCATTGGACAGACAGTGTCACACCCATCTTAGAGCCATTTGTAGGAAGAACTACGCATGCGCATGCGCGGCGAACTTTAAAAAGAAAAACACAGATATTACTTTGTTTGGGGTGGTTGCCCTCTTGTACTCTTGGCTGCTACTCTGCCTCTCTCTCTAATCCACTGATTGTTTATTTTTTTTGGGGGGGAAGGGGCAGGGAGTCTTCACTGATCTTCACCCTCTGTGGAACAGGGGAAGCTATCCCAAATGTTGGACTGTGTCACCTTTAATGGGGGAACTTTCATCATCTAGTGAAACAGAAAGTTGGTCCCAAGCAGACATGGATTTTAAAATACCTGCTCATAGAGACTACTCTGTGGCAGGCTGTAAAAAACCCTGGAGGCAAGCTGGACAATAGCCATTTAAAAATCAACAGTGGTCACCACATTATTATGCCTAATTGGATGTACTGGATTACTAGGTTTGGAGTGTTCACCCTGTACAATTGCATAAACTGGTTATATGCATGTGGGTGTTTTAAATCACAAAAAAGGAATGCTGGACTGGTGCTTCATAATTAAATTTTTTGTGTCAAGTGCTGTCTGACACATAAGAAGAATCTAAGGGACAGACCAGTGGAAGGTTTGATTTTTTATTGGGATTTCTGGCTTGCATGCCTTTTTTTTGCTCTCTAGGTTTAGACATCTAGATTTTCAAGGGGTTTGCATTTACCTACATTATTTGCAAAGCAGTACCTCCACAGCATCTGTGTGTTAATAAAGAAGTTTTAAAAAATCAATTAGCGTGCCTCAAAACCCACGAGTCTTACTCTTATTCATAGTGATACCCTTGCATGTCAACATGTCTTGTGCTGCCCGCAGTTCCACCTTGGCCAAAAAAGACCCTCCCCCCAATTTTTGACCAGTGTATGGACCTGGGAGAAGTATTTTCTTGATGGTATATTATATCAAGGTTTGAGGTACTCAAGCAGCCACCTGAATCCTACATGTTCAACCACATTATATGGTAGCAAGTCAATGGTTATCATCTCTGAAATTTTCTTTGTTATTGTAACAGCGACAGGGTGGGTTGAGAGATATTTGTCTTTACATTCATATGTTTCGGAGATGGTAAGTTATCTCCTTGAATGAGGGGGCTTTTGAACACATGGCCGCTACCAGTAATGGCAGGACTCAGAGTTTTTTGACTGGATGTAACTGCTGGCTTTGTTTCTGTATTGCTACAGGGGCTGTCACCACTTTCATCTATCGGAGTTACCCCTGACTTGGCCGCTGTCATCACTGTCACTTTCTCTTCTATTCTCAGACATGGATTTCTCTTTAATGTTATGACATCTAACTAGGTGCCTTTTCAGTGCTGACATTCCCAACACAACTTTCTTTTTATCCCTGCTGATTGCCCATTTATAAATAGCACATGCTGCCACCTATTCATTAGAAGCACTAACAGCAAAGTATGACCAAACAAAAGATGATGGGCCCAATTGCCAAAGCTCCCTGAATGGTGCATGGGGCCTGCGCCACAAGAAATGGTGCAAGGTGTGGCTTGCACAAAAAGATGTGCTGGGAGCAATCCACAAAAGCAGGCTGTGGACACCAAAGGGAGACTGTGCCATCCTTGTGGCACTAAATGGCTGTGACATGGTGCTAGAGGGCTTGCAGAAAATGCAGGCTGCCATATCCCCTAATTCGGAATTCTGTAAACTCTCCCAGAGGGCAATTTTCTAAGTACCCTTAGACCAGCCCAGGTTGGTCAAAGGGTACTTAGAAGTGTGTCCTCTGGGAAACTAGAGAACTTGCACCATTCCCATCCCATGTGTGTGGTGAGACTCCCCTTGACATACACATATATCATTCCCTGGTGGTCTAGCGACCCCCCTCGCAATCCCTGATCTGCCCTTATTAAAATAATTACCACCATCCCTGGTGGTCTAGCGGACCTCCCTCCCTCCTTCCCTATCCCCAGTCTGCCTGTATTCAAATAATCATCACTGTTTCTGGTGATCTAGCAAACCCCCCACCCTGGCAGGCAGTACCCCACCCCTGCCCCCCCCATCCCATCCCTGAGTCAGTGACTGGCACAGCCCTTCACTCTCCACCATGGCCGGTCACCAACTGAGCTATCAATGAGCACGTACTATATACAGTACATGCTCATTGATTGACAACTCACTCAAGGCACTAGGAAGGCAAAGGAACCCTCTTGAGGGGGGTTCTACCCCTAGAGGTGCCACGGGGATATGACTGCTTTGGCTAAAGGTGCTTTAGGAAGGGGTCAAAGGAGAGAAGTGAGCTACTAGAGGAGGAGGGGTGGATTGTGGGAGCAAAGAGAAGGAGCTTTTGAATGCAGCTGAAGGAAGATGGTTTATATAGCCCAGGAAGGAGATGTGGCTGGTTGCTCCTGCCCATCAAATCACAGCTTCTGCATTTCATTTAATGGATGCATGCATCCATGATGTGGAGTTATGCTTGTGCAACTTGCTGGTAGCTGAAGGTTAGTTGTATGGTTGGATGTTGACAATCATTTGTAGTTACATTGGCCTTTTGCACACTGTGTTCCCTAAGGAACTACCACTCTATCAGGGTACTGGGAAGGCAAATGAACCCTCTTGAAGAGGGTTCCACCCTAGATGTGCCATGGAAATGCAATTGCTTTGGTTATAGGTACCTTAGGAAGTAACCCAGAAGAACAGCACAGCAAGAACTACAAACAAAGATGAGCAATGTGATGACATGGACAGCTGAGAGCTGGTGATGAGTGTCAGCAGACTGAGATGTGACTTCTAGAGCAGAGAAGAAATGTTAGGATTGTAGGAGAAGGCAGGAAACCATCTTACCACAATTTGCAGTGGAAGCTTTAATACTGTTTTGTGTAAAATGGCTCTGGACAACTACTTTATGGCCTTTGGCACTCAAGAGAGAAAAAATCCTCAATGGAGGAAATCTCTGGGGTTCCATGACCTCAGATGCCATCCCTCCTGACTTGTGTACTATTATTAGGCTCACTGTGCTAATTTGGAATTCCAATTCAGGGGGAATTTTGGAGGGATACCTCTCACTTTATGCCTCTAACTTTGTGGAAGTGCTGCGAGTTGATCTCAGAGCCCAAGCAGGCATCTCAGGGAATGAAACCCCCTGCCCTAAAATGTGGACTAAGAGAGTGAAGGCTGAAAGGTGTGCCCTCAGTCTTATGACAATGAGGAGGCCTAACCTTGACTTGAAACTAAAGGACAGGGACATGGAATGAGAATGAGAATGAGTGAACCTTATGCAGGCACAGGGAGAATAGCTTTCAGACTTGCTACCAATGTGGTCATCACAGATAAAGGAGCCCATGTGATCTTAGGGCTCTTCCGTCTGGCAGCCGAAGTCTTAAATACCACACCATGAGGTGCTGTTTACCATGAGTCTGTACAGCTGAAGCTTCTCCCTGAGTGTTAGACCTTTTGACCACCCGGTATGACAACGGGGAGGTGTTGCAGGAGACATGTGGCCTGAAAATGAGCCCTCCTGTCGAGGGACTCACCCTCAAGATGTGGACTTCAGCAGGGAAGGGGAATAACTGCCTGAGAAATGGCTGAATGGTTGAGAAAGGAAAAGTTGGGAAAAGCAGTGTGAACTGGCTGGGTTAATTGGTTGCATCTGCTAGCTGGAATACAATGTGCATAGGGACAGCAGTGGAAAGGTTGCTAGTTCTGGTTATGAACCACTGGTAATGCAGGCTGAAAAAACAAATGAAATGCAGGAGAATGACAGAGGCAGGACGTAGAATCGAGTAAGCACACTAAAAACACACTTCAGTAAACACTGGAGTAAAATGCAGACATGAGAGCAGCAGGAGTGGCTGTCCTAGAGAAGGCAGGGAGCACAAGTCACAGTCAGAAAAGGAAAAACATAGTGACCAGAGTGTTACAGAAGGCACAAACCAAACACAAACTGAATGCAAAAACCAAACAGAAAATCCCAAAACAATCAAGGGTAAAGCAGCCACCATGGGAGATGGGAGGAGGGAAATAAAGCATCTGGCTTCAGCAAAGAAAAGGAACTTCTGAATGAGGCTGAAGGAAGTTGATTCGAAGAGCCCATAAAGGAGATATGGCTGGTTGCACCTGCCTAACAAACCACAGGCTTTGCCTTTTTTTTTTGAGATCTATTTTTTGCTCCTTGGCCACCTGACCTGCTACCCTTACCTCATCCTCGCAACCAGTTCGGGGACATCCAGCCACCAACCGCCTCTGCCGAGGGCACCCAGACTCCTATAGCTTAAGGGAGCCCCCAACTCCCCCAGGAACATGGATCCAGGCGGATGCTGCTGCAAAACTGCAGGCAGCCATCAAGCTGCTCACTTCAGGCGCCATTTTTACCTGGTTTTCTGCGTCCCCATTAGTGCATGCTCAGGCAGTGCCTCCAGTCTCCACTGGGGGCCACTGCTGAGCGATGCATTCCCTGATCCCACACCCAGAGAGGAGAGCAGTCCTCCAGGCACTCAATCCTCTCTGCCCACTGCCGGCACCCAAAGTCCATTCCCAAACCCAGGTCACCGGCGTGGGTCAAAGTAAGGCACCAGCGCCTCAACCCTCTACACCATCAGGCCGATTACGGCTTTGCTTTTTAATTGTTTTGTTTACAGTGATCTGCCACAGCAGCATTGTAAAACGGTCACTGAAATGTTTGACCTTCCCAAACATTTAAGTCATAAAAAGAACTCCAGAAGCAAACACATACCTCATTCATATTTTATTATCTTCTTCATTCACAGGTCACCCCTCACCCCCACCCTGCTGGTTGGCTTCATCATTGCAGGGCTTGTGAAAGAACCACACTTTGTGGTGCTGGTTTGGGTGTCACTGGGGGGTTAGTAACCTCTAAAGCCAAGAAGCAAGGTCCAAAACAGCATACTCATGTCAGATAAATGAAATGCTCAGGCTCAGACAAGCTCGTTCTCTAGAGTACCAATGATGGAATGCCACAGAAACATAGAAACATAGAATTTGATGGCAGATAAGGACAGCTTGGCCCACCCAGTCTGCCCATTTCCCTACCTACTGGATAAGCTGCAGATCCTAGTTAACCAGCAGCCTACTTCTTCCTACCCCCCCTAGAACTGCCTTATAACTGTCCCATGCATGCTTGAATTCCACCACTGTTTTTGACTCCACAACCACCTCCGGAAGGCCGTTCCATGCATCCACAACCCTCTGTGAAAAAATACTTCCTTAAATTACCTCTAAGCCACCCCCCCCCATCTTCAAATTGTGTCCCCTTGTTCTTCAACACCTCTTTTTTTGAAAGATGCTACCCTCTTGGACTTTGTTGATTCCCTTGAGGTACTTGAAAGTTTCTATCATTTCCTCCCTCTCCCTCCTTTCCTCGAGGCTATACATATTAAGCTCCTTAAGTCTCTCTTCATATGTCTTCCAGTGCAGACCCTGCACCATTTTAGTTGCCCTCCTCTGGACAGCTTCCATCCTGTCTATGTCTTTGCGGAGATTGGGTCTCCAGAACTGCACGCAGTACTCCAGATGGGGTCTGACTTGTCTGTACAGAGGGATAATAACTTCCTGTTTTCTACTGGTGATGCCTCTCCTGTGCATCCCAGTATCCCCCAACCCTCCTTGCTGCCCTCTCACATTGCTTGCCCACCTTTAGGTCATCTGATATGACTACCCCAGGCCCCTTTCCATTTTGTTGTTGTTATCTTCACCCCCATTGTGTACTCTTCCCTGGGTTTTGTTTCCCAGGTGCATTACCTTGCACTTCTTAGCATTGAATCTAAGCTGCCATACATTTGACCATTCCTCTAACCTTGCCAAGTCCCTTTTCATCCTTTCCACCCCCACCTTGTGCATCAACTCTGTTGCAGATCTTTGTGTCATCTGCAAAGAGCCATACTTTCCTTCAGTCCCTCTGCAATGTACATATAAAGACACTGAAGAGGACTTGTCCTAATACTGAACCCTGCGGTACCCCACTAGTAACCCCTTTCATCAGAGTGGACTCCATTTACTATTACTCTCTGTGTCCTATTTTCCAGCCAATTTTTACCCAGGCTGTCATCTTGGGACCCTCCCAGGCTAGCTAACTTGTATATTAATCTTTTGTGTGGGACTGTGTCAAATGCCTTGCTAAAGTCTAGGTAGCCATGTCACAGCCCCTCCCTGATCTACTACTTTGGTCACCCAGTCAAAGAAATCTATCAGATTTGTCTGGCATGACCTTCCTGCTGTGAATCCATGCTGCCTTGGGTCCTGTGCCCCTCTGGCCTCTAGATACTCGACAATTCTTTCCTTCAGAAGTGATTCCATCATTTTCCCTATCACTGAGGTTAAACTAACAGGTCTGTAGTTTCCTGCTTCTGCCTTGCTCCCACTTTTGTGAAGGGGAATCATATCTGCCCTCCTCCAGTCCTCGGGTACCACCCCATCCTCCCATGATTTGTTAAAGAGGGTAGTCAGTAGTGTCACTAGTTCTACCCTTAGTTCTTTTAGAATTCTGGGATGAATCCCATCAGGCCCCATTGCTTTGTCCACCTTCAGTTTTAAGAGTTCTTTCATAACCCTTTCTTCTGTAAATGGGCTGGTATCAACTTCTGTATACAGAGTGCTTCTACCATTTGTTTTAGGCACCTCCCCCTCTTCATTTGTAAATACTGAGCAAAAATATTTGTTTAGTATCTCTGCCTTTTCACAGTCACCCTCTGCCCTCCCTCCCTCTCCTTTATTAAGCCTCACTATCCCTCCCTTGGTCTTCCTTCGCTCCCTGATGTACCTATAAAAGGTTTTAACCCCCTTCTTAACTTGAGTTGGCTATCTTTTCCTCGGTTTGGGCCTTTGCTGTTCTGACTGCCTTCCCAGCTTCCTTTGCTTTACTTCATACAGTTCTCTGTGTGCTCCTTCTGTGATTCCTTGTACTTCCTGAATGTTTTCTTTTCTCTTGAACCTTCACTGCCACTTCCTTTGAGAACCATAGTGGTTTCTTACATCGTTTTGTTTTGTTTATTTGCTTCACACAAGGCTTGTTACCTCTGTGATGGCAGTTTTATTATTCCCATTGTTCTTCCACCCCTCCTTCCTGCCCATTTGCTAGTGCATTCCTTAGGCACTCACCCATTTTGGCAAAGTCAGCCCTCCTAAAGTCCAGTACTTTTGCCTTTGTATGGCTTGACTCTATTTCTGTTTATTGTGAACCATACTGTTCGATGGTCGCTAGTTCCCAGATGGTTACCCACTTCTACATCTGTGATCCTCTCTCCATCTCCATTTGAGAGAACCAGGTCTAAGATTGCTCCCTCTCAAGTGGGCTCCAATACTAGTTGTCTAAGGCATGCCCCCTGTAGGGCATCTAGAATAACCCCACTCTTCAAAGTGGCTGCTGCAACTGCACTCCAGTTAACATCTGGCATATTCAGATCACCCATAAGCAATATTTCCCCTTTTTCTGCCATTCTAAGTATACTTTCTATCATTTCCTTGTCCATTTCCTCCCCCTGAGAAGGGGGTCTGTATACAACCCCTGTGTAGATTGTGGTGCCATTGTCTGTCTCCAAATTTACCCACAGTGCTTCTTCTCCTCCTCCCTGTTTACCATTTTGTTCTGTTGCTTTGATTCCTTCCCTTATGTAAAGAGCTACTCCTCCTCCTCTTTTACCCTCCCTGTCCCTCCTGTAGATAGTGTATCCTTGTATGTTTATGTCCCAGTCTTGGTTTTGTGTGTACCATGTTTCTGTGACTGCCACGATATCCAGATGTTCCTCCTCCATCAAGGCCACTAATTCAGGAAGCTTGTTACCAGACTACGGCATTGGTACTCATTGCTCTCCATTTTTTGATGGCTTTACCTTCTGTTGCAGCATCCCCCACTGACCTTTCTACCTCGGTCTTTTTCTCATTTAGTACCCTGTTTTGTAGGGAGAAGCTGGGATTTTCCTGCTGCTTATCAGTGCCTCCCCCCTTGACTAGTTTAAAAGCTTGCCAATGAAGCATTTAAACAGATTGCTCAAAAGACTTGTTCCATTCATGGACAGATGCAGACCATCCTGCTAGTATAGGCTGGTGTCCCTTAAGGTGGAACCCCAGTCCCCAGTGAAGCCAAACCCCTGTGCTCCACACCATTTTTTCAACCATTCATTAAACTGCATGGTGCAAAGCACCCTCGCCTCACCCATGCCATTGACAGGCAGCACCTCTGAGAAGGATACTGTGTGTGCTACTTGTCTTAGGCCCCTCCCCAGCTCTACAAAGTCCTTCTGCACTGCTCTAATCACATGATGAGCCAAGTCATTTGTCCCTAGGTGGACAATGACATCCAGCTCAGACTCCCGTGCAGCTGTTCTCTTGATCCTGAGGATGCGCTTCCTGTCCCTCTAAGCCATGGCACCAGGCAGGCACCTTACTTCAGTTTTCCCTGCTCCTCCCAGTCCTATCCCCCTAATAATTGAGTCCCCCACCAGGAGTTGCTTCCTTTCCCTGTGGTGTCCTCTGCCTCTTTTCTGTGGGCCTCCCTTGTGACAGTTGTCCTCAGCCTCCTTAGTCTCCTCTGCGGGTGCATCCATAGGGGAGCTATGCTCCCCCAGAATGGTGTGTGGATTGTGGAGTGGAACAACTGACTGGGTGTGCTTCTGTTCCACCATCCTCACCCTCCCTGAGCCCACTGTGGTCCAACTGCTGTGCTTTCTTTGCAACCTCTGAGGTAGTGATGGTGGCTCTGGTGCTCCCTGGATGGGGGAGGTTCCCTTCCTACTGTCCAGTGTGGCCTGGGGGAAGGTTCCCTTACTACTGTCCAGTGTGGCCTGAAGACGGGCAACTTCCTCCCTCAGGACAGAGAGTTGTCTGCAAATAGGGCAGCATCTCAGCCTCCAGAAAGGCTCCTGGAAGACTGCTGCCCCACAGCCATTACATTGCACTACTCCCCACATGTTTATCTATTTTTTGTGTGTGTGTGTGTATGATTGGTTTGTTATAAATATATATATTATACAATGTGTATGCTTATATTGTCAGTGCAGTGTGCTAGAGAGGATATGACAGTGACATGCACCTTGCACTCTTGAGGAAATTATGTCAGAACCCCAGGTATAAAGGAACTATTTCCAGGGGTGGGTGGGGGTGAGGGTGGGCATGGGTTGGGCCTAAACTGTGCCCTCACGAGAACAATCAGCTAAGAGCTCTGACCCACCGCTGCGATGAGTGTCTTCCTGTCAGCAAGATGCCCTACACAGCAATTTGACAGAGAAAATACCCTGCTAATCAAAACAGAGAAAAATCCAGACATCCAAGTCAGACACAGGTAAACCTCCCCAGCCCCAAAACAGCCTGGTGGTTTAGCTCTGAAAGCAGTCAGCCCCAAAATAAGTCAGCTGTGCTTTAAACTCTTCCCACACTGAAAATCTTAAGAATTGTAATAAAAGTAAAGCTAGATCACCAAGTGCAAGGTGTTGCATCTTGGGCGGGGAAACCCTAAACACAGGTACACCCTGGGAGGGGAGGCGCTGGAGGCCTCAATAGGGGAAAAAGACCTAGGGGTCATGGTGGATGCATGTATGAATAACTCTGAGCAGTGCAGGAGAGTGGCTAGCAAGGCAAACAGGATGTTGGGATGCATCGTAAGGGGGATCACCTCTAGGAGCAAGGAAGTGATTCTGCCGCTGTACAATGGACTGGTTAGACCACACCTTGAGTGCTGTGTACAGTATTGGAGACCACACTTGAAGAGGGACATACAGCTCCTGGAGAGGGTACAGAGGAGGGCAACTAAGATGATACGAGGGCTAGGGGATTTGAGGTATGAGGACAGACTTGAGGAGCTTTGCCTGTTTTCATTGAAGGAGAGGAGAGACAGGGGGGACATGATTGAGGTCTTCAAGTACCTCAAGGGAATAAATAGGGTAAACATGGAGGGGATCTTTAGACTAGGGTTGTCAGAACTAGTTCGGTAAAGATTCGAACCCTCCTCGAACCCTGGTGTTGAGTTCTAACTAAAATTCGAACACTGAATGGTTAAAGGAGTTGAATCACCATGATCATGAGGCAGCGATGAGGTCGAGAGTAACAGCGCAGCCGCGGATCTGTGGGGTATTAAAGAGATGCGCCACGAGGAGGAGCGCATTTGACTGAGGATCATTGCAGAGAGAGGCAGCAGCAGCAGGCAGCACCAGCAGCCCACTAAACTGTAGCAAAAGCAGTTAGTAGCGTCCGCTACTTTTGTCCAGCAGTCGTGGCCACTTCTTCTCCTGTGAGACCGGCGAGAACAAGAAAAAAGCTAAAAATTGGGGGACTGGGAGGCAGGAGTGGGAGTACTAGGGGCCGGTTCAGGACAGAAGGAGGGAATCGGGACTCTGGAGGGATTAATCAAGATTGGGGGAGTGGGGGGAATAGGGAGGGATTGATGAGAGACCAATATCAGGAGGAGGACTGGAGGAGGACTCGGAGAGAAAAGAACCTTTGTGAAGTGTGATTATTTGAAACTGCAGCACACTGCACACTCAGCAGCTGCCAGCAACAAGCATACAAGGGGGGCAAAAAAAAGGCAAATAAATCTGATAAATCTAAATAAGTCTGAACCCTAGTGTGTGTGTCACAGAGAGAAGCCCAGTGTGTGCCCCTTGACTGCACTGTACTGTACCCTACCCAGTGTGTGTTACAGAGAGAGCCCAGTGGCCAGTTGTGTGGTGGCATTAACCTTACATGACAGAAACGTAGGGGGGCAAAAAAAGGCAAATAAATCTTTCTGAACCCTAGTGTGTGTGTGTGTGTAGAGAGAAGCCCAGTGTGTGTGTACTGTACCCTACCCAGTGTGTGTTACAGAGAGAAGCCCAGTGGCCAGTTGTGTGGTGGCATTAACCTTACATGACAGAAACGTAGGGGGGCAAAAAAAGGCAAATAAATCTTTCTGAAGTTTCTGAACCCTAGTGTGTGTGTGTGTGTGTCACAGAGAGAAGCCCAGTGTGTGCATACTGTACCCTACCCAGTGTGTGTTACAGAGAGAAGCCCAGTGGCCAGTTGTGTAGTGGCATTAACCTTACATGACAGAAACGTAGGGGGGCAAAAAAAGGCAAATAAATCTTTCTGAACCCTAGTGTGTGTGTGTGGCATTAACCTTACATGACAGAAATGTATAAATATAATTCTCATTCCCTGGTTTGCGTATGTGACTCCGTCTCCTGTGGTCGGTCAGCCCATCACCCTGCTGCTGTGCCTTTGACTGCACTGTACCCTACCCAGTGTGTGTGTTACAGAGAAGCCCAGTGGCCAGTTGTGTGGTGGCATTAACCTTACATGACAGAAACGTAGAAATATAATTCTCATTCCCTGGTTTGCGTATGTGACTCCGTCTCCTGTGGTCAGTCAGCCCATCACCCTGCTGCTGTGTGCCCTTGACTGCACTGTACCCTACACTATGTGTGTTACTGAGAGAAGCCCAGTGGCCAGTTGTGTGGTGGCATTAACCTTACATGACAGAAACGTGGGGGGCAAAAAGGCAAATAAATCTTTCTGAACCCTATGTGTGTGTGTGTGGCATTAACCTTACATGACAGAAACGTAGAAATATAATTCTCATTCCCTGGTTTGCGTATGTGACTCCGTCTCCTGTGGTCGGTCAGCCCATCACCCTGCTGCTGTGTGCCCTTTGACTGCACTGTACCCTACCCAGTGTGTGTGTTACCGAGAGAAGCCCAGTGGCCAGTTGTGTGGTGGCATTAACCTTACATGACAGAAACGTAGAAATATAATTCTCATTCCCTGGGTTGCGTATGTGGCTCCATCTCCTGTGGTCAGCCCATCACCCTGCTGCTGTGTGCCCTTTGATTGCTATGTGTATGCCTATGCCCAGCAGCCCAATCATTCTGTAAGCCTTGAACCTGGGATCCTTTAGTTGCAAACTGTCATATTCTTCAATTACTTTCAGTCCACATATCACAGTGTCACACAACAAAATAAAATTTTGGAGTTGTAGCCAGCATTACAGATCACATTGCTTTGTTACACAGGAATTGTTTGGGTGTTGGTGTGTTCACTGCAGTATACTGGACTGGTAGTACTGGTACTTACTGTCTGTTATGGCTGACACCAACATAGATGAAGCATTTAGTGCTGGTGTTGGAGCAGGTGTTGGTGGTAGTGGTAATCCTGCTGGTGCTAACAGAAATAACCAAAATGTTTCACGTGATAAAAATTCAACAAACAGCAAAGAGCAACAGTGAAGTGTGGTAAGGGGACCTTTTAAGAAAACCTGTACAGCTGCTGGGGTCACGGAGAGGCACCATAAGGTATGCCATTCATGCCGTTAAGATCCCTGTGACTAGCAGCAATAATGCAAGTGACAGTGAGTCCCTCTCTGACTCAGACAGTAGCTCTTTGTCTCAGTCCACACTGTTGTGTCTCGTGACAAATCATTACTTCCTCAACAAAGTGAAATGAGCAAGTCTGCTGACAATGAATCAGGTAGTGCACTTGCAAATACATCCAGCACTGTTGGCAATGAAAAGGACATATCCATTGAATCCACCACTTCTGTGTTGGCCAGCAATGAAAATCCATCAGAGTCTTCTGTCCACTCTTCTAGCACCAAGGAGCATGTCCCAGGTTCTGTTAGGACAGGTGAAAAGACACAAACAGTCTTTAGCTATCTTCCTAGCACTTCGAACAAAATCTGTCACATCTGAGGTGTGGAATTATTTCTCAGTCAGTAAAACTGATCCATGCAGAGCAATTTGTTCCCTGTGTAAACAGAGTGTAAGCTGTGGTAAAGTTGTGTCATGCCTTGGCACTACAGCTCTTAAGCGCCATCTGAAAAAGCATTCGGTTTTGCTGATCATCAAAACCAAAACCCATGTCCTCCATCTTCCAGACATACGTGAGAAGGGTCAGGATCAGGAATCTGAAATGGATACTGAATTGTCTGAACTTGATGCAGGCAGAACCACTGCCAGCCCTAGGATCACTGTTACCACCAATGCCAGCACCATTAGTACCAGTTGCACATCCAGTGATGGCACTGAATGTATAAGTCCTAGTCCACCATCTCTGCGTCCATCTGCCCATCGAAGCACGGTGTATAATAAACCAGCAGGGACATGTTGCAAACAGCTAACACTGTCTCAGGCATTTGAAAGGAAGAATACCTTTACTAGAAAACATCAAAGACCCTTCATCTTAATCACCGAATTGGTGAACTGTTAGCTGGAGCCCTTCTCCCATACTCTTTGGTAGATCACGAGGATTTTAGGGAGCTCATGACATTAGCAAACCTCGTTACAATGTTCCTCATCGAAGGTACTTTTCCTATGTTGAAATACCAAACATTTATCAGGCTTTAAAAGCGACAGTGATGCTTGCACTTAAAACTGCAGAGGGTGGGGTTATTCATGTCACAACAGATATGTGGACCAGCACTCAAAACATAGATTACATGTCCTTACGCTCATTGGGTCACGTTTTCTTGTGCTTCTTCAAAAACAAAGACACCCCAAAGATGGCGTTGCTGCATATAAAGAAGTTTGGGCAAAGTCATACTGCTGCAAACATCTTGCAGGAACTAAATGACCTCCTTAGCCGAATGGGTTTATTCTCACGGTCTAAAATGTGGCTTCATAGTAAGTGACAATGGAGCCAACATCTTAAAAACAATACAGGATGGAGGATTTCTGCATGCTTCTTGCTTTGCACATTATTACACTAATTGTCACGGGATTTCTCAACAGCGAAACACAAGTGGATGGTATGATTGCTGTTTGCAAAAAATTGTGACTCACTTTTCACATTCAACCAAGGCTATCGGACATTGTCCGAACTGCAAAAAAACACAAGCTGCCCCAGCAAAGCTGATTCAAAATGTTTCCACTCGTTGGAACTCAATGCTTTATATGCTGGCGCCTCTTGGAGCAAAAGCAAGCTGTACATGAGTACTGCTCCAATTACATTATTGGAGATGGCATTATGCTGTCTGTGCTGCAGTGAATTAATGGAGACAGTGTGCTGTATCCTAGCTCCTTTAGAGACAGCTACAAGGGACATGTCTTCTGAAGGTGCATCTGTGAGTCAGGTTATCCCTCATAATGCTCATTTCACATCATCTTAGTGTTCTAAATCTACAAATAGAAAAAAGACAGATCTGAAGCGCCAGACAACATGTCGCCTATATCATGGGAATCTCGTAAAGAGAATGAGCAAAGCGCTTCAAAACCAATGACAAATTAGTTGCAATGATGAAATCAAGACACTACATCCTTGCAACTCTCTTAGATCCCAGGTTCAAGGCTATACATCTTCCAAAACAGATGATATAGAGCAGTACAAATGTATGTTGCTAGATGAGCTGCAGCACTCACAGGAGTCAAACACAGAACGCACAGTACCATCAGGTTGTCATCACCACAACATGCAGGTTCATCTTCACAAGGGATACAGAACTGGAAAAGTCACCAAACATTAACAGTAGTTGTTCCACAACTGCCACTTCTTCAGCCCTTAGTAGCAAGCTAAATCTGTGGCAAACCTTTCCCAAATTGCTGCCATACCAGCTGCTTCTGCTGATTCCTCTTCTGAGCGGTCTCTGTCCATCATGGTAGACAGTTACCTGCAAGAACTGCCTATTCCTATTGATGCATGCCCTTTTGAATACTGGAGATCAAAAAAGTCAATTTGGACAGAGCTGTATGATGAAGCCTGTAAATATCTTGGTTGTCCTGCAACAAGTGTCTCTTCAGAGCATGTTTAGTACAGCTGGCAATATTGTGACAGACACCAGAAATAGGTTGCTGCCAGAAAATGTACACACGTTAACTTTATTAAAGTTAATAAGTCAAGATTTCGTATCCCTACAAGGTATACAAACTGATCCTGAAGTGATTGATGTTGTGGATGTTGATGGTGATGATGACAACTCAGATGGTGGTGGCTGGTAAAATACTGTGTGGGACGGAGTCTCTCTGCACCAAAAGAAACTTTACAGACTGTGATGACTTTGGTTGTCGTCTCTCTCCTTTCTCGATCTACTACCTTGGACTATATACCCCCAAAACTTTCACCATTTCATGGCAAACTGCTTTGTAGCTAGGGTCTAAACTAAAGTCAACAAGTTTTATATACAGAGCAATTTTAACATCAGTGGGAACAGGCCCAAATTTGGCATAAAGGGACACTGTCACGTCAATCCTTTCTGTATCATATTATTTATAGTTAAAGTGCAAACATATATTTTGGATTTACCTTCTGTGACTTTGTGGTGCATCAGCATGGGCTGGGACAGGAGGCAGTCTATTTTTCAATTTTAAAGAGGACAAAACAATGAGTTCTAATTGGTAGCTGTTTATTATTTTTTCAATTACAGAAATGTTAGCCATAAACGAAAATGGATGCTAGTACATGGGTGAGGGTTGTGGGTTGGTTTTAACATGGGTGTAAAGGGTGGCATGGGTGCTACTGCACAGATGAGGGTGGTGGAAGAAAAGTGGAATGGGTGATGGGGTGAAAGGTGGGTGTTGTTTAGTTCTTTCATTTACAGATTCGTGATCAGCTGGGGATGGTGAGGAAAAAAATGATGACAGACCGAACCTACTGTACACTAATATATATTCTTATTAAATACATTCAAACTGCTGCCACCTAGCACAATTGTCTGTCCCCTTTAAAAAAATAAAGGAATCAGAAATAAAAGAAAATCTGCATCAGCAGTTTTCACAGAATGTGACGATATCATAGTGTTTTGCTTTATAAGTAGTGATAATTTGATACATAATGGGGTTGACAGGCGCTGTCCCTTAAACATCACATGCCAACTGCTGCAGCTACATAAATGTTCCTTAGTAAATTAGTATGTGGTGAAACCACTGTTTTTATTTATGTGACTGAAATACAGATTTTATTGAAGTATCAGCTGCAAAATGCATCATCTTAGAATTTTTGTATATATTACTTCAATTTGCCAACAAAAATGTTGGTATCGTATGCATTACCTTAGAAAATTGCATGCATTTGCCAGCAACAATGACTGGCATATTTTTATTAGAACAAAAGACACAGCACCAACACTTCCAAAAATATACTGTATTGTGCGTTTTAACTGATAGCATCACAGTACAGAAAGCATACATGCAGGACAAAACAGTTTAAACAGACAAAAGGACCTTTTGTCTGTTGTTTTAATCTACGCGTTCACAATACTATGCTATCAGCCACAGAGAATGATGCTATCTTGTTAACAGTGCTTCAACTTTTCACACAGGCACAACTTAGGATTGGGCAGCCTTCTTGTGGTTTCTGCAAATATTTTTTATTCCAATGTCTTGACTGAATATGTTATGACATAATATGTTTTGTAACAGTTCCACATGTTGCTGCTGTAGTATTGGCTTGACTTTGTTATAAAAGCTTTCTTTTAAACATAGCAACTTTTGATTCACTCATTTAAAACAGAAAGCAGCAAATAGCTGAAATTAGGTAATATCAGTTATTTTTCTCCTAATTCATGATGATGAGTATATATAGCTGAGTACATAAATGGCTAATGTGCCTCTTTCTTTCACTAAGGAACTATGATGCAGCTGCAGCAGGAAAACTTTAACATATGGGTGGGTGGGTGGGCCTGTTACGTATTAAGTTGCTGACTTTAGCAAACAGAAGAAACTATAGATAAACCTAGTTGTATTCCTATCAATGTCACACAAGATAATTTCTCTCCCCTTATTTTGAACAGTTTTCCTTTACATGTTTTATTACTATCTTTGTTACTGGCAGCACAATAAAAAAATAGGGTTCGAGTTCTAAAAAGTTCTAAAAAAGATTAGAACACTAGAACTTTTTCAAAAGTTCTAGACTAGAACTAGAACCCAGAACTTCAGAGGGTTCTGACAACCCTACTTTAGACTAAAGCAGGGAGGTATCACCAGAGGGCATGGTTTGAAGTTGGAAGGTGGAAGGGTGAGAAGGGGAAAGAGGAGGAGGTTTTTCACTGAAAGGGTGGTGGACCCTTGGAATGCACTGCCTGGTGAGCTGGTTCAGAGATCCACAGTGGAGAGCTTCAAGAGAGGGTGGGACAGACACAGAAAGTGGATGTATCTGATGATGGCCTGTCCCAGGGGGGTGGGTATGGATGATAGGGGTTTCTGGAACACAAGGGAGGGGAGGGCCTCGGCACCCAACTAGGGATCTGAGATTTGAGCAGACCTGATAGACCGTAAGGCCTAATCTACTGGCAAATAGTATGTTAGTATGTTAGATCCACCTCCCTCTGTTGCTTAAAAGACTGTCTTTCCTGATAATTCTAAGTTCCTTATTTCACCTTTCAGTTAGAAGTAGCCTCCACCTGCAGAATATCTGCTACAAACTAAAGACAATTGTAAGGTTCACCTGCCTCTGTTGTGAGCACAACTCGCTTTCTTGCAAATCCTATGTTCAGTATTGCAGCTTCCAGCCAGAGGTAGGTTCACCTGAAGAATATTAGCTGTTCTGATGAGTTTGCTATAAAACACTTGCTTATAATACTGTTGTTCTCAGGTCTGTAAGACTCTTCCAAAGCTATTGGCTGATAAGTAGCTATAATGTAAGCACTTCCTGACACAGCCTGGCCTGGCCTTTTAAGGCACACACAGATAAACACAAAAAGCAGTTTCCACCCCCTGGGGCACTTGTCTGGGTCAAATACACAGGACCACTACAGTGCTTCACCCAGCTCGAAAGGATCACTGCCAAAGCAGTAAATACTGATTGCAAAATTTATTAAGCAGGTGAAACAGACATAATAACAACTTAAAGACACCCTGCTGCTTTGACTGTTTAGATCTTCCTCAGAGGGTGCCCTTGAGGTGCTGATTCTGTTTCATGTGCTTAATAAGTTCTGCAGTCAGCATTTACTACTTTGGAGTGTTTCTTTTGAGCAGGGTGAAGCACTATAGCGATTCTGTGGCATTCTGGCATTGGTTCACTAGAGAATGAGCTTGAGTGAGCCTGAGCATTTCTCTTATCCAGCACGAGTGTGCTGTTCTGGTTCTTCCTTCCTGATTGGCTTCAACACACTGGCTGTGCTATATGGCTGAATGTGGGGGATGCTGCTGTTCATGCTGCCTGGCCTCCCCTTGGGCATCCTCACCCTCCACCTCTAGCTGCAATCAGAGGAGTGAGCTAGAGAGCACTAAGTAGCCCTAGTGTGCCTGGCTCTCTCTCCTCAGCTGCCTGTCACCCTGCAGCCCTTTCACTATGATTTGGAGCTGTGGCCCCACATCAAAGTACTACCACTTTGACAGGCAGATCATCCTCACCATCAGCTGCATCCAGGAGACTGACCTTGACCTTCTGCACAGCTTCACTCTCAAATGTTTACACTGCTCAAAGCTTTACACGGCATAAATCCTGCAGGTGATGTCTGGCCCAGTGGAGTTCCTGATGATCATGAGCATGTTGTGGAACACCACTCTTGGGCCATGAGGCCATGACAGCCCACCTAGTGTTGGAGCTGAATGGCACATTGAGAAAGGGCAGCCTGCACTGAGATATAGCTTGTGGACATGAGATCTTCATCTGCCACTACAAAGACCAAGGATATGCAGAGGAAAAATAACAATGCAGAAATCCAAGGGGGTGGCATTGAAACCAGCATAGTACATAACAAGCATTTGTCAATGCCGAATGTTACTTCCTGGCATTAGCAGTGGAAGTGCAGGAGTTAGACAGATGCAGTATACGAATGGCAGTGAAGTATTGAACTGACATGAACTCCACCCCCACCCTGCAGAGAAGTACAGGCATTGGGGTGTGCCTTTGGGTCATCGCCCATAATGGTCACGACATTTCACCTCACCCTACCCTGCAGATACTGTACTCACAAGTGTTGAGGTGTGCTTTTGGGTGTTCGGGCTTTACACTCACCTCATTCCATAAGGAAATATGCTGAAATGGGTGCAGTATAGGAGAATGGGGTGAACTCTGGGGCCAAAGGATCCAAGTTGCACTTCGATGCCTGTCACTGGCTGCAGGGTGGGGTGGGGGTGGAATGGCATGAGCATTATTGTCGACAATCCCAAGTCACACCCCTGATGCCTGTCAGTCCCTACAAGGTAGGGCATTATGGTTGAAAACCCTAATGCCCTGGGCATTTCTTGGTATTTTTACTCCAAGTTTTCAACATGGGCTTTTTTGTGACCCCACCGCATGAACAGTGATACTATCAATTCGTTAGCTGAAAGGTAATTTTGCACAGCGACTGTGCCATTTGGCGCCACAGGTTCAAAAACACATTTCGAATAAAATGTGAAAAATGACAGCTGTACTGTTCATGAGGAGGTGTAAAAAATGGCAATGCTGAAAATATGGAGTGAAAATATAAAAAAAAAACTGGTGAAGTCACGAGCGTGTAAACTGCGCAATGTACACCCGTAATGTAATTAGTTTGGGGATTTTTTACTGCAGATTTTCAAAATAGGCATTTTGGGACCTCCGCTCATGAACAGTGTCACTGTGATTTTCTTAATCTGTTCCGGACACTGATTTCCCACAGTGACTGCGCTATTCTGTGCCAGAAGTGCGAAAACACATTTTGACAAGGGTGTGAAAAATGACAGCTGTACTGTTTATAAGGTGGTGTGGAAAAATGCCAATGTTGAGAATCTGGATTGAAAATATTATGAATTCGTGAACGTACGAGGGTGAGTGGAAATCGCGCAATGCACGCCATAACACAGTCTTTTTATGGACTTTTGTCACCAAATTTTCAACATAGCCAGTTTAAGACCTCTGCTCATGAACAGTGTCACTATGATTTTCTTAATCTGTCGTGAACATTGATTTCTCACACCGACCGTGCTATTGTGTGCTACATGTGAGAAAACACATTTTGGGCAAGATGTGAAAAATGACAGTTGTACTGTTCATAAGGAGGTGTGGTAAAATGGCAATTTTGAAAATCTGGAGTAAAAATATAAAAAATTCTCAAAGTTACAAGCGTGCATAGATACTGCCAACACACGCTCATAAAACAGTCATTTTTGGGAATTTTTTCAACAACTTTTCAACATCGGGTTTTTGGAGGCCTGTCTCATGAACTGTGACACTGTCATTTCATTAATCAGTCCCGGAAGGTGGTTCCATGCAGTGACCATGAAATCACCTTTTGGGACCAAATAACACAAGGACAGTGACTGAGTTCATGAGGTGGGGTCCCAAGAACCCCATGTTGAAAATTTGGTGAAAACATTCCCCAAAATGTCTGAGATATGTACCAAAGTTGGAAAAAAAAACATTTATGCCATTATACAGCTTATCAGCATTTCTTCCGGTTTCAGTCAGCTTTGAAGAGTGCAGACATGCTCCCAGTCCACTGAAGATTGTCGCGCTGGCCTCCAGAGGTAAGTGTGGGGTGAGGTGTGGGTGTGGGGAGGTAGGGTACACAGAGGGTGGGCGTGGGCTGGGGGAGGGGGCAAGCGCATTAACAAGGGACCTTTTTTTTCTTATAGGTGTTTTTTTTTTTTTTTACAAAGACAACACAGGACTTTTGCCACTCTGGGGTGGGCTCCCAGTGTGGCACCTGGAAGTTTGTTTGGCGGGACAGTGAAGCCAATGGGGATTGGGCACCCCCATGGGCCATACAGACTTTTGCCATGCTGAGGTGGGCTCTCAGCGTGGCACCTGGAAGTATGTTTGGGGGGGCAGTGGAGCTGACTGGGGACTGGGTACCCCCTCGGCACACAACAAATGGGGGGGTGCATCATGCTGATGGGGATTGGGGTACCCCATTGGCAAATTAACTGGGGAAGGGATCATGCTGACAGGGGAATTGGGCACCCCCCCATCAGCTTTTTTTATTTATTGAAATGTTTCACCAGGAAGGCACACTGAATGGCGGGCAGCAGATTTCCATTGGCTTCGTGGGGACTGTGAGAGGCTGACTGAGAAGCCGTCACCATGGGGACCCCACACATTGCAGCCTGTAATTGGCTGCTGCAGTCAAGGATGCCCCCACAGCCAAAACAGCTGATAGCATAGTAACAGGGTGGTCCTTGATTGCAGCGACTGAGTTTCTTTATACACTGTGATGTGCTCATTAACTTCCATCATCAACAGCATGCTCCTCTATTCGACGCAGCAGAGACCAGCCTCAGAATGGACTGCTGCCATTTGGCATAACACTACCATGTCTTCATAACCCGCTTTTGAAGGAAGCTGATGCAATGTGTTTCTTGCACATGCGTGCAAGCAACACAAAAAGTGCACAAAATACAAAACAGCCAGATGTAGACACCAGTACCTAGTTTTATACTTCAGCCGTGCTGTGCATAGTAACTCACAGTGAGGACAATAGGCACTGAGTCAGAGATTACCTATAAAACTAATAATACTGAGAAATACTATGTGTCATATTTTTATGCTGTCTTATGCGTGCAGCACAGACAACATATTGTTGTTGCTTGAAGTGGAAGATCAGGTTTTGGAGGCGCAGTCGTGTTGTGGCCAGTGGCACCACTGCTTTTTTGGGCTTGGCTGTGTGGCAAGAATGAGATTGCACGCAGTCTATGACAGCAGTTGCAAAGCATGCCACCAACTTGAAACACTTTAGCCGCTGCAATGAGGAAGCTCCATCTCATTGCAGGGCGTGCCTTCCCTGGTGTAACATTTCAGTGAGACATGGCAGCGGCTGTGCCGTCTGCCTCTCACAGTCCCCAGAAAAGCTGACATTGGGGGTGCCCAATCACCCTGTCAGCATTATCATGCCCCCTCCCCAGTTCATTTGCCAAAGGGGGGAGCTCAGTCCCCGTCGCCATCATGTCCCATGCCAGTTGTTTGCCAAGGGGGTGCCCAATCCCCCTTGGCATCATCCACCCCTGCCAAACACCCTTTTTATTTGCCAACAGGGTGTCCAATCCCCATTGTCTCCAGCCCCCCACACCCCAAAACATACAAGTGGCATGCTGGGAGCCCAACCCAGCATGCCAAATGTACCTGTCAAATGAAAAAACCTTCCCAAGATGTTTATTTGTTTTTAACCTGTAAAGTAGAAAATGGTTCCTCGCTGTCTGAGGCCCCCTTCCCCAATCCACACCCACCCACTTCGTACCCCACCTCCCCACACCCCTAACCCCATACTTACCTCCTGAGCCTGGTGTGACGATCTTCGGTGGACCGGGAACACATCTGCACTCTTCAAAGCTGGCTGCGAACTGAAGAAATGCCAGTAAGCTGCATAATGGAATAATTAGGTTTTTTTCAACTTTGGTGCATATCTCAGGCATTTTTGGGAATTTTGCAACCAAATTTTCAACATGGAGTTATTGGGACCCCTCCTCATGAATTCAGCCACTGTCATGGAGTTATTCAGTCCAAAAAGCTGATTTCACAGTCACTGCGCAGAATCATTTTTCAGGACTAACGAAATGACAGTGCCACTGTTCATGAGGTGGGGTCTCAAAAAGCCTATGTTGCAAAGTTGGTGAAAAAAATCCAAAAAAATTACTGCTTTATGACCGTGCATTGCGCAGTTTCCACGCATGCGCGTAACTTTGCAAATCTGTAATATTTTCACTCAAGATTTTCAACATTGGAATTTTTCTACACCTCCTTATGAACAGCACAGCTGTCATTTTTCAAGTCCTGGCCGAATTGTGTTTTCGTACTTCCAGTGCAGAATCGCACGGTAGCTGTGGGAAATCAGTATTCGGACACAGTAAGAAAGTCACAGAGACAGTGTTCATCAGCAGAGGTCCTAAAATGCCTATGTTGAAAATTTGGTGACGAACGCCCATTAAATGACTGTGCTATGAGCGAGTGTTGTGCAATTTCCATGCACCCTTGTAACTTCACAAATTTGTAATATTTTCACTCCAGATTTTCAACATTGGCATTTTTTCACACCTCCTTATGAACAATACAGCTGCCATTTTTTGCATTCTGCCCAAAATATAGTTTTGCATATCCGGCACGCAGTGGTGCAGTTGCTGTCGGAAAACAATGTTCAGAACAGAGCAAGAAAATCACAGTAACACTGTTCATGAGCAGAGGTCCCAAAATGCGATGTTGAAAATTTGGTGAAAAAATTCCATAAAATGACTATGTTACAAGCATGCATTGCTCAGTGTCCATGCACAGTCATAACTTCGAGAATTTGTTATATTTTCACTCAGGATTTTCAACATTGTCATTTTTGCACACCTTCTTATGAACAGTACAGCTGTCATTTGTCACATCCTGCCCAAAATGTAGTTTCACACATCTGGAGCACAATCATGCGGTCACTGTGGGAAATGAACATTCAGGGCAGATTAAGATAATCATAGTGCCACTGTTCATCAGCAGAGGTCCTAAAATGGCTATGTTAAACATTTGGTGAAATAATTCCACTAAATGACTGTGTTATGCGCGTGTGATGCGCAGTTTTCACACATGCTCGTAACTTCAAGAATGTTTAATATTTTCCCTCCAGATTTTCAACATTTCCATCTCTTCACACCTCCATATCAATGGTGTAGCTGACATTTTAATGTGGTGCGGAATGGCACGGTCACTGTGGGAAATCAATGTTCGAGACAGAGTAACAAAATCACAGGGGCACTGTTCATGAGCAGAGGTCCCAAATGCTTTCATGAGGTGGCGTCACAAAAAGGGGAAGCACCAAGCTATCTCATCAGCGAGAATGCCGACCTCCCCCACAGCGACAGCACAATACCGATGCAGGTATTGTGCTGCCTCTTCAGTGGGTGTTTTCTGTGGGGGCTGTGCCCTCCCACACCCCATGCGGGGGAGGCTTTGCCCCTGCACCCCCTGGACTCTAGGATTCCAACTCCAGGTTGGAGTTGGTCCGGGAAGGCGGCGGAACACTGGGGGAAGGCGAAACAAGGAAAAAGGACCATTACTGCGAATGTCACCGTAATGGTCTTCTTTCCAGTTTCGCCATCAGGGTGTCGATGAAAAGGGGTGCACTGGTAATAAGGCCATGTTTTAAAATTTGAAGTGCTAATACCAACAAACACCAGGGCGTTAGGGTTTCTAACCATTATGTCCCACGCTGTACAGACTAACAGCCATCAAGGGTGTATCTTTGGATTGTCTGCTGTAGTGTTCATGCCATTGGTCCTCCACCCCCACGCTGCAGCCACTGATGGGCAACAAGGTGTGCCTTGGACTTCAGCCCCAAAGTTCAACCCATTCTCCTATGCTGCACCCATCTCAACATACTTCCTTATGAAATGGGGTGAGCATAAGGCCGGATTACACCAAGGCACAACATAACACTTGTCAAACTCTGCAGGGTAGGGTGAGGTGAAATGACATGAGCGCTATGGCCAGCAACAAAACGCACCCCCCAATGCCTGTCACTTTTTGCAGGGCGGGGTGTGGTTGATGTATGTTCTATACTTCACTGCTATTCCTATTATGTGTCTCTCTACTTCCTGCACTACCAGTGCCAACACCAGCAAGACAACATTCGGTATTGACAAATGCTTGTTTCTACTGGTGGTTAAATGGCTATACATAGATACATAGAAATTGTCAGCAGGTAAGGACCGCTACACGTAGGCCCATCTGGTCTGCCCATAAGCCCTAAACTTGTATGCAGTCACCAGAACTGGCACTGAGGGCCATAAAATGAGGATTGTTAAATGATTTTATTAAAATATTTTGATGACTGCCTTACACAGCATCAATACTGTAAGGTAGGGAAGTCAAGTTACTACTGTACATATACAGGATCACCATGTACTCTTAATATAAGTTTCAAGTTAAAGTTTTCAGTTTATTTGCACGAAAACACCATTGATCACACTTATTTACAAAGAGGTCCCTCCTAATATAATAATAATAAGGTGATATAATCTCTTATGTGATTTATTTTGACATCTGAAATCTCAAGATGTAGCCAATATGTGATTGTGTCAGATGTAGTATTACCAGGGGTTAACTCTTCTGCCTATGTTTCTAAGAAACGATTACTTACAAGCATTGCATACTACAACAAATTTACATTTTTCACAATTCCAGTAGGGCAGTACCTGTACTGATCAATGTCTTGTGGGAATTTTCCCAGTTTGTAGAGGGTCATTTTCAGTTTCGCACTGCAGAGGTAATAGTAAAAGAAATTCAGACTCCTGTTAACTTTTCCACCAGTTAACTGCATATAGAGCTATCTTTTGAGTACATCTTCTCTGTCAAGTTATTGGGTGGGAATTAAAAAAAAAAAAACATTCCTGAAGCCGTTATGATCTGTACTGATTAGTCCAGCTGATCAACTGTCCCCACTTTGTGCATATGAGAAACACGTTTGTGGAGTGCTGGACCACTTAGTAATTAAATAAGATCTGTAAATCTCTGGCTCTGTCAGTTCAGAGCTGAGCCCCCATTTCACAGTCCTGACCCTCTGCTATCTTTAAAACATACAGCTGGTATACATCTCATCTCCCCTACTTCTCTTTGAATCAGCATGGGAAGATTAACCCCTTCACACCTGAATCTTTCAGCCTGAAAGACACATATATGGCTCTTTTTCAAATTACTTCTATATAATTCTGGTGAGAAGGGTTTAAAAAGGGCAATCTACTTTGGCCCCCAAAAAACTGGAGTGGCGGCAGCCCACCCCCCTTGATTTCCTGATTCCTTTGCCTGTGGGCTGCCTGTTACATAGTCAGATGCTGTTGGTGCAGTGTCCATTCTTACTTTAAGTATTGTAGAGATTTGGGAACTGCTGTACCTCCAGTAAAGAATGCAGCTGTCCCCTCTATGCACTATGTGTGTGTGAGAGAGAGAGTGAGAATGTGGGGTGGCAGTGGGAGATAACTGCTGCAGACTAATGTTTCTACAGAATACAGCTGATTGTGATGTGAGTTTCTTTGAGCATAACAGCCTGCTCATTAACTGGCCCCACTGAAGCAATGTGTTTCTTGCACATGCATGCAAGCAACACAAAAGGCCTGCTCTGTTGTGCATTATATATTTCACCAGTGCTGGACCAGCTATTATTAGTGTTGGACAACTCATTGTTTTCTTTGCTATGTGTAAATATTTTGGTTGCTGCTGGTTATCTGTTACCAGCAATCCATACTCTTTGGAGCTTGCAGTGATCTTCTGTACATGATCCAATCACCTGCTGTGTACTTGTAAACGAAACAAACATATGATTCATTTAAAAAGAGACCAAAATGATAAGAACATATTGCCACAGAAAATACAATAATATTAAACTATAGTAATTGGAGTTGCAAATTTAGAAAATCTTGTCTAATATTAGAAACTGTGCCTCACAAGCTATAAAGCGTGTGCCTAAAGTACTCGGTACAAATGTATTTTGCATGAGTGATAATAATTCATAGCCTTTTAGCAACTGAACAGCCACTCTATACTTTGGACCATAAACATGGAATGCCCAGAATGGCAATTTCATTTTTTAAACCTCCAGTTTGTATATTTTAATGTTATTATATTTTCTGTGGTAATATGTTCACAACATGTTGATCTCTTTTTTAACTGTCACTTTCTGGTTTTGTGACTCCAATTACTAAGTTTCTGGTCACATTATAGTTTTTAAATTTTCTTTTTAAGAAGGCTCTTATTGGGTGACACCACCTCTGATGAAGCTCTAGCAGTGAAACGCTAGGTCATCACCATGGGTGCTGACAGCCACATTGAGCAGCATTTTTTATACTGTTTGTATTTTCACCATGGTTTGCATGAAAAGAGAGGTTTGAAGCACTTTACATGGGTGAGAACTGTTTTTCATACTCTGGGCAAGTGCTATCTCCTTTTTGTGAATACTCATCATTAAAATGTAGACTCAAAGTGCGGGTCCTTGGCAGGATTCAGATTGAAGCAGGAAGGGTTGCTTGCAGTTTAGGAGTATCTCTTGTTGAGAGGCTGCCCCTTGAATTTCAGGTGTTGGACATAGTTCAGAGCTGCTGCTATCATCAGACAAGTATTGTGAGACTGTCCCCCATATAGAATCCAGAGATCTGAAGATGCTGGTGCAGGTATTCATTTCATTGAGTCTAGATTACTGCAACATGCTCTGCAAGGGTTTTCCCCGTGGCTAGATCTGCAGCTGGCACAGAATGTAGCAGCAAGGCTTCTGACTTCTGCTCAGAGGTCAGACCATATTTTGAGCACAATTAGAAATGTCAGCCAGTAAGGCAGAAGATCAATTATATGGTCCTTCGGTTCATCTCATTAACTTATAAAGCCCTAAATGGATTGTCTGAAAGTACTTCTGGGCTTTTGGCTGTCTGGCTCCCTGGAGGAGCTATGTTGTCCTCAGGCCTGGGCAGTTTTGTGTACTTCCTTTCTAACTGAAGTTGGCAGGTGATGGAGCATTCTGTGTGGTGGCCACAGTCTGATGGAACACTCATGAACTGGAGAGTCACTTGGTGCCAAATGTACTTCTAAATAAACTTGTGGTGCCATCTTTTTGATCATGATGTTAATTTATTGTGAAGTGTTCTAAGCCCAGGAAGGGTACTATACAAAATAAAAAAAATAATAGTAAATCTGCCTAGCTATGCTAGCTATGTTCATGAATTATAGTATTGGTACACTGCCTGGGGTATTTGTTCATCATAGTCTGGTAACTGTGTTCATTCTCAGCTGAGGGAAAATAGTTATAGAGTAAGTAGCCACTTCACTATGTAAGTCCATAAATCTGGCTATTAGAATTGATTGGCGAACACCTTTTTTAAATTTCTCTCATACGTTTTGCCTCCTTTTCCATGAAGTTTGCATAAGAAGCTTTCTTCAGAATTTATGATTTCCACGTGCACTAATTATGACATCATAATGATCACCATGACAGAAGTATTAAATTAAATAAATACAGCTTTTTTGGTGAAGTCAGTTGTGGGCACTCAGATGTTTTATTTCCATATACTGTAGGTTTTTCTCCATGGGCTACAGGTGGGTGGGTATTAGCTATGTCTCTGTTCCCCCAACTATCATTCATCTCTCTTGGCCACTGGTGAGTTCCTCACAGATTGTCACCTGCAGCAAGCTCAGGAGAGGAAGGACCATCCTTCCCCCTCTAGAACATCTCCAGATGAAGGTGGCTAGGTGACAGTGTAGGCTGGAGGAGAACAGGCATGACATCATGAAGCCTGCCCCAGCTCTTTTTGTCTGCCCAATCCTCTGAGCCAGGGTGGCACGTAAGTGTGGGCATGTGGAGGTATGCACACACTATGGAACAGTGGCCCCTCCGCAGATTGAGTCACTCAGGTCCTGCACTACTATGAGGCCTCAACCAGGTGGTAGGCTGAGACAGCATGCTACCCCTCCCTGGGAGAGGACAGCAGTCCTTGGGTGCTTAAACCTCTCCCCCTGGCTGACCCTCTGTGATCAGAGTCCTTTCCTGACTCTGTATCACAGGTGTGGTGGTGGGTGAGGCATAAATGCCTCAGTCCTCCACACCACTACAGCTAGGTACTCAAATGTTTTTGAAAGAGCATGGAATAAATACTTGTTAATGTAAATATTTAAAAGACCTATTATCAGGTGACATCAAACACCTAGAAAACATACAGTTCAATGTTTGGTGCATAGTGTAGTGCTTGTGTATACTTATGAACCTGAACTTTGGCCTTTGTCTATTCCCAACCTTGGTAGGTAAACCAGGTAGAGTATAGGGAATAGAAGCCCCAGTACCAAGGGTGAGCAGAGTGCTGGAGGAGGAAGAGGAGGCAGGGGAGGATAGCTGGATGGAGAGGTTGCCTTTTATTGTGGATGTGGGAGGGGCTATTCCCCCCATCAAACCTTGGGCCTTTTAGCCTCCTATTCAACATTTGGTGTACAGCGTGATGCTTGTGTATACTTATGAACTTGAAGTTTGGCCTTTCTCTATTCCCACCCTTGGTAGATAAGCTGGGTAGAGTGTAGGGAATAGAAGGCCCAAAAGGTTTGTTAGTGGTTCAAAGATAACCTCCTCCAACCCATGGAGAGTATGACCAGTAGCACACAGGTAAGGAAAAAAACTCTTATGGAGGAAACCTCTGTGGACCCATGGCTACTGACCTACCCATCCTCTGAGCAAGCTACAGGGAGATAATCCTAAATTGCTGGACTGAAACTTCTGGTTCTGTACTGGATGAAGAGTCTTGTTTTCTGAGTCTTATCTTCCAAGTCTTCAATGGTATGGAGGATGATGAATCCTTGAAGTTGAAGTAGAAATTTGAGTCATAGGAATGTCCAGATGGTGGAAGATAGAAGATTTTCTGTTGTGGTATTAATAATAAGGTGTAGGAGATACTGTATATGTATAATAACCTACAGTTGAATGTGGAAGAACATGAGTTTATAGCTGAGATGTCAGATTTCAGTACCTAGGGAAGGATGATGAGATGAAGGAATTCCTTGATGTAATCTGATGAGTCATGGGAAAGTGAGGAAGGAAAGGATAATGAGTTCCTTTGTTTAGGTCAGGCAAGGTCTTGGAGCTGGTTAAGGATGAAGAAATGGAGAATAGTGAGGATGCATTGATTGAGGAAGGTAAAAGAATTGGTGGAATCCTTGATGTCTGAAGTGTAGTCAATGGTTGAAGTGCAGTACATTCACTGTATCGCTATAGAAGAGACTTACAAGTAAATGCAAGGAGCCCAATGGTGAGGTTGGAGAGTATATGTGAAGGAGTGGAGCAAGGAAAGTGTGAATGAAGCAGGCTAAAGAGCAGGAACTGGGTAGCTGCTTGATATGGTTGACTAATTAAATAAAAAGTTTTTGATGTATCATGATGCCCATAATTGGATTAGGTGATGAATGCTTGGAAGAACTAAGCTAGCAAATGCTGGATACATCGATAGCGCAGTATGTGAAGTTCTTTGGTAGGAGCTATAGTGGACTACATGGCATGGGACACATAGGTAATTAAAATCCAGTGTATTGTGATGAGGCTTAAATGAAGAAATCACAGCTAGTCTCCAACCAATGAAGCAATAGTTGTCTGCTGTTGGAGTAGTATAAGAAATTGAAGGGAATGGTTGAATTGATTGATGTAGCTCTGATGAGGTGAGAGATTTGTGGTAGTGGATGACTTAGTCCAATGCGGACGAGTGAGACTTGCCATTGCAAATGTTATGGGCTAGAATGGATATGAGTATGAATATAAGATGACTACTGGAAATTAACAATCCTTAGGAAGGCGTTCGGCATGCTTGATGAATCCTGGAGAGGATATGAAGTCTAGAAGCAGTAGAATGTCCAGAGGCCAAGGATGGTTATTCCAAATTCAAGCAAGAATTGGGAGGCATGGAGCCTAAATACGAGGTAGTAGATGCAGATGGACTATGAAAGACTTGGGATGCTATTTTAATCATAACATGAGTGGAATGACTGGTTGGTCTGATGTGCTGCTACCAAGAATTAAATATATACATGTGGAATTTGAGAATTGATGGAGCTGGTGTGAGTAGGTATGGTATGGAGGGCTTCCATAGGAAAGTATGATTAGAGTGCTATATAAGTATGTCTGGATGCACGACAGTGGATGTTTTCAGGTCTAAGGATCAAGTTAGAAAAGGAATTTGTTAGGGTTGCTCTTGAGAAGAATATTAAGATGAAGAATTTTCCATGAATCTGAATTCGGTAGTTTTCCAAAGAAGTCTGAAGAGGTAGTTGAGAATTAGGATCATGGATATGGTTTGATTCCTAGAGGACGACAAAGCATAAGTCAGTAGTGATTGAAGGAAAGGAATGGTGCCTCCATGCTGACTGATTTTTATGATGCCACAAAGGTCAAGGAGAGCTGCTAGATAACGGAGAATCTTTTAAGAAAAATTAAATAGGCCTTAGAAATCCAGCCTGGAGTAATGATGCCAATCATGTGGAATACATAAGCAGGTAAATGAGGATGTGAAATCCAAGATGGTTTGAGTGTCGGAAGCAGGAAATAGAGTACCTTGAACTAGTACTCGAAGCTGAAGATGTAATTAGCTTGACGCTTAAGCACTGGAGTTAAATTAGGGGATAATAGATGGTTGAGCTGGATCCTAAAACTGAGATCCAACAGTCAATGTCAGCATTGGATGGAGGAAATGTAGTAGGATGGATGAATGGGTGCAGGAAGCCTGAGGCAAGGACAGTTCCAGGTGAGGTAATCAAAAAAAATGGTTGAGAGCTAGAGGGTTGTGCACTTGAAAGCCCTGAAAGAACACAGAGTGAAGGAGACAAACTCTGAACAGGGAAGCTGCTGACAGGAAACAACACCAGAGCACAAGAGACAGTCCCAGATGTGAGGTAAACTGTTGAGGAAGGAGCAGGATGACCAAGGAGTTCCAGAATGACCAGGAGACAGGAGGTCCAAGAAGCAATCCAGAGCCAATCCAATGGTGAGGAAGGAGAGGGTGACCAAGGCCAGGCACAATTCATGGAGGAAGCAGATGGCAGAGGACCAACAACAGGAAAAGGCACACCCAAACGTCAACAAGGCAGAGGTAGGCAAAGGGAAAGCAAATGGCAGTTCAATGCAGGAACGAGATGAGCATGGGTCTGGAAAGCCAAGGCTGCTGCGATGAAAATATAGTCTTGACACTGAGAGGCAAAGCCACAAGTAAGAAGGAGCTAGGAGCAGAGAGAGCCATAGAACATAAGGAAGGCATGCACCCACCACCCAGAACCATGATGCACTGCCAAGACACCAAGTCCCACACCCTAGGAAAAAACATTGAGCCACAAGCAGAGCATCAGAGACCAGGCAGCCATTGAATAGCCAAAGGCAACATAATGATGCAGCAGTCATCCAGGTGAAGCAAGCACTGAGTGGATCCAAACAGGCAGACCATGGATGGAAGGTAGGAATGGAATATGAGGAACAGGCTCCCAGCACTGGTGGGCAGGGAATGCGGGCCTTCGCTCGATGCTTCCTAGGCAGAGATAGAGACTAAGACTATCCAAGAAATGGAATGAAGTGGAAGGAGCAGAGAATTAAGGTGGAAGACATGAACTCCCATCCCCAGTAGACAACACAAGCCTAGCTTTGCTCAATACCCCAACTGGCAGAGCTAGGGATGGAGACAGTCTGAGTACTGGAATGGATTAGAAGGAGTTGAGAATGAAGTTGGAAGACATGAACTCCTATCTCTAGCAGTCAGGGCAAGCCCACCTTCACTCAATACCCCAACAGGCAGAGCTAGGGACGGAGACAGACAGAGAACTGGAATGGACTGGAAGGAGTTGAGAATGAAGTCAGAAGACATGAACTCCCATCCTCAGTAGGCAGGGCAATTTTACCTTTACTCAATATCCCAACAGGCAGAGCTAGGGATGGAGACAGTTGGAGCATTGGAATGAATCAGAAGGAGCAGAGAATAAAGCAGGAAGACATGGACTCCCATCCCCAGCAGCAGGGCAAGCCCACCTTCACTCAATACCATGGAGGCAAAGCTAGGCACGAGACTGTCAGTGGAGTGATGAAGTGACGGTACGAATGGAAATGAGGAATGGATCCCATCTCTGGCTGACGAGGAAGCTCATCTTTGCTCTATACCCCACTTGGGCAGAGCTAAGGACAGAGACCGGCAGAACGATGGTATCAGCTGGAATGATGATAACTATGGAATTGATGGACGGAAGTCCCATCCTTGGAAATTGACTGACTGATGGCAGGAGCTGGAGGTGCAGGAAACTGGACTCCACCCACTGGTGGACAGGGTAGTCCCACATGCACATCTATAGCTTACTAGGCAGAGGTAAGGAGGGAAGCACAAGTATGGGCAGTAATGTTTACAGATCAGGCTACTGGCACCAATAACACAGGAAACAGCTACATTTTTATTCACCTGGGGAACTGGCCCTTTGGTGGAGGTTTGAGGCAATAATAGTATTAGGAGTTTGAAACAGAAATGACATGCCATTAAAATCCATGAAGCATCAATGAGTAGGATATTTACCTCATGTAGCCACTACAGCTCATGAACTGATGTAGCATTAGTCGGTGATTCGAGATTCATGGCTAAAGCTCATTCTCCAAGTGAAAGAAGGTTCCGGATAACAGAAAGTGACAATCACTAAATAATGGAGTCCTGCAGTTGAAAATTGGGGTAAAGCATTGGTCACTGGTTGGGCATGAAGAATAAACAAATAAAAACAGTTGCACAATCGGAGGCTCGGATGGAGAATGCTGGAGAAACTGAACAACTTGTGGGAGATTCGCATAGGACGCTTGAGGTTGGGGAGTCAGTAATGAGCTAGTGCAGAAGCAGAGTGGAAAGCAGGCAGTATACTGGAAAGCTCAGAACAGGAAGAGGAATGAGGCAAGTCCCTTCGGGATGTGTTTGCAGTGTAGACAATGGCTCCAGACTGCAGTAGGGAAATTATGTGTATCAGGGAGTCAGTCCAGGGAGGACAAGCTGCCACTGGAGGTAAGAACCAGCAAAGCAACAGAGCAGTGTAGGAGTCAAGCGCTTGGGGATGATGACACACCCAGAAGCATCAGTGGAGAAACTGAGATGTGGCTGGCAAGGCGGAGGTGTAAAATGCCCAAAAGAAACAAGGACAGATGAGTAATGGACAGCAGACTAACGAGGTACAGAGAACAAGCCAGGTCGAAGGAAGGAGCCAGGAGGGGAACGGACAGGGGAGGGAGTAACAATGGGGAGAACAGAGGCAGGGGAAGGTGGAGAAAACAAACAACAGGAGGCAAGGGGGGAACTAGCAGAGAATGAAGAAAACAACAAGGTGGGCGGGGACCCAAACAAGGGAAAAACAGAGACCAGGAGAGGCAAGGAGGGAATGGAGAAGGAAAGTACCCAGCCAAACCAGCCATGCACCAGAGGAGCGAGCAGCACGGGAATCCAGAGCAGATGAGATGGCACACACGCGCGGGATTTCAAAATGCTCCAAGCAGAGCTGGAGGGAGAGGCTACCTTTTATTGTGGATGTGGGAGGAGCAATTCCCCCACATTGAACCTCTGGCTTTTTAAACTTTCCCATTAACTGCAAAATCTATAAACATAATGGACTCCAGCTATGGAGCCTATAATTCACATTAATATTTCTAGCCAACTTTTTGCTGCATGATGGGGGGCCAGGGAGGACCCATTGCCTTTGTCACCCCCCTCCACTCAGATGGACCTCTGTGGCCTTTCTAACTGGATCCCGGCTCTTCCATGAAGCTATTTGGGCAGACAGTCAAGGTATGTCAATTGCAAAACCATAATCCATTGTATTTTAGCAATTCACTTCTGTGTGGCTGTTGGTGCAGCCCTACTGCTAGGGGAACCCTGCTAGAAGTCCTTTAGCACTACCTGGTTTGGCATTGCATGAGGCCAGGAGTGCCCATACCCACTCGAAGATGCTGGCCTTGGCCTTGGCTGCCTTCTTGCTTTGGTGAGCAGGGAGGCTGGGGACCAGAGATTGCTTCATTTGTGATTTTAAATATTTCTCTGCTGATGGGGATACAGCAGCCTTGCAATATCTCAAGCTCCCCTACTTTTACAAACAAAGATATCGACTATGTGGCTACACCAGGCTGAAAAAAAGCCTAATAATCAGCACAGATCTGGCTGTCTGCCCCATAGATGCATAGAGAGCCAGCTGAGCTCCATGAATTTCAAAGGTGCACAACACTTATCGACCAGTTTCCCAGTTCGGAGGTCTGCCACCCAGTCTTGCCGAATTCTGTGGGAAGCAGAATTCCAACATTCTAAGAGCGATAAGCACGTTTTTGTTTAAATAGTGGATTAGTCATTTGTGGTTTACATGCACCAAGGATTAATGTTCCATGGTTTATGCAAACTTCAGATTAGGTTTCAGCAAACTACAGAAAACTAATCTGCAGTTTACGGAAACTGTGGAGAATTTATCTGCAGATTTAATAAAAAACTTTCATAAGTCTGTGAAATTTATTGAAAAATTCTGAAAAGTAGTTCAGAAGCAAAATTGCCATTACCTGAATTCCGTTGGCAGAATTCTGCATTCTGCATACCTCTGCGGTACAGCATGTTTTGCATTTAACTTGCAAAAGCAAATACACCCTCCAGCCAAAACTTCAAAATAGCAATATTTAAAAATAGCTAGTTGTTGCTTTGTACTTTTTAACTACTTTTTCTTTTTCCTTGTGCCAGTTAGACTTGCTGCTGATGGTACAAGATGGGATGTGTAGAACCTGAAGGCTGACAGATCAAATTAAAATCCTCATGCCTCATCAGCATTCTAACCTCCCTCACTTACCTGTGACATCTAACTACTGTACCAATGCTATGAGGCTGTTCCTTTTTTGCAACTTATCCTGCCGCCTCATTGGTCAGTTTTGATATTGCAAACAGGATTGGGTAATTTGGGAAGGGGGTACCATTGAGGGATGAGAGGACAGGCTCTATATCGGATCAGAACCTACCAGAATAGCCTGCCTCAACCCAACTTAAATCAGAGTCATTTGTGACTTGACTCTAATTTGACCCAGTTCAGTCTATTGACCAGGCTTCAATTTTCAAGTGACCCGCTTCTGACCCAGTCCTGTGTAGGTAAGTAATTTAAAGGCTTTAATCCTTTTAAAATGAGAAATCAGCTAAAAAAAAAACACATAAAATAATTAGTTTAAATCTTAAATGACATAAAGAAAGAGCTGATGAAGAGTGTGATGGGGTAACCTGATTCTGTTTTGACCTGGTGCTGGATCAGTCTTGAAAATATACCTCTTTTGGCACACCAGAGTAAATCAGAGTTTAATCAGAACTTTTTGGAAACAGATCAGAGTCAGAATCAGAATGTGGTCACAACTGACCCTCCATCCCTAGTACCATTGGACAGTGAAAATAGATACGAAGACATACAGTACAGTACTTAGAATATGCACCCTGATGAGGGACTGGTTGGGTCTGAAGCACTGTGGAGTTTCATTATTGTCCAGCTCTAGGTTGTACTGTAGCATAAGTAATGGTTTCTTTTGTATACAGCAATAAATTTACAACACATATTGTTGTCTGTATGTTAATACCACCACGAAGACCACTCTAATGCATGTAAAAGTGGTATCACATGCATTCTTAGGGTATGAGAACCGTAAACCGCAGGTGGATGGTTCCAATACCCTAAGAATGTAAGTGAGACCACTCTTACAAGTGTAAGAGTGGTCTCTGCAGCAGTATTAATATATTATCAATCGAGCATGATCAATAATGTTATTGGGGGAAAAAGTGTCTCAGAATGTGTCCATTTCTAGGGCATCTGCGCATGCGATACTCTTCACAGAATAAGAGTATCTCATGTGCAGGGGAAAGGAGCACTCCGATTGGTCAGGAGCACTCCCTCACTCTATAATGTTGAACATATGTTGACTTTTAATCCTATATGAGATGTGCCAGGCCTTCTCAGAACTTGCTTGAAGCATTTGGGTGGCTACCCTTTGCCAGCGTATAATGCCTGCTTCTGCTGCATGTGCTCCCTTCTGTCTCTGTTCCCCTTTTTGCTGTCAATGTGACAAGGATCTGTCACACTTGCTGAGTTAATTTCATTGTTGTGAATTATAGTGATATGAGAGTGCTGAAGTAATTTTTTGCTGGCTCTCTACTTATCTTTTGCAACACTTGGGGAGTTTTTAAAGTGACAGGGATCTGTCATGTAGCTGCTGAGAGCCAAGATGTGACTTCTGGTCACTGGATTATCAATTTTTTTATTTGTTTTGTGTTACTAGTTCAACATGTTCTTTTCCATTCCTTTGGTTTCAGGAAGCCCGGCTGATTCCTCAGGGGAGGTGTTGTCCACTGTTCTGACTGCAGTCTATCTGCCATTTCTGTATCAGTTTAAAAATATTTTTTTTATTTAATTGTGTGCATTTTTTCTCTGTATTTTCTCTCTAGTTATTTTTGTTGTGTTTAGGGTCAGCCACTTTCAAGTATGTTGCTTCCATGTCTATTACTGTATTTACTGTTTGCCCTTGTTCCCCTCCCCTGATTTGCACCTGGAAATGAACCTCAGCTTAGTGCACTTTTTTCCAGTTACCAATGTTCAAATAAATAAATAACACATAAATAAATCTCATCTGAGTGACTCAACTGTGATAACTTGAACCACATGGTTGTACGTCTAAATACGAGCACATCTGCGTGATATTAAAATTAATGGAAACAGTAGGTGCTCTGTTAAAGGGAGCGGTGTAGGGCATGTGGCAAAGATGGCAGGAACTTCAGTGGTACAAATAGGTCATGTTGCACCTGCTGAAGTTAATAAAACAAAGTCTGCAGCAGCATGTTCAGGGGTGGCAGGTACTGCAGTAGTAAAGCAGTGGTTGGCAGAGTTGGTGTTTGGTATTGAAAAGTTTTTTCTGCTATGGCTGTGGGAGACACAGTGATTGGGCCGCTGGGGAGGCAGTGGCAGGAGAAGCAGCACACAGGGTGGCAAAATGTTAGAAGCAGCTGAGGAGGAAGAGGGTATGGGTGTTGCTGTGCCTGCTGGCACCACTGGCACTGACCCTGTTGTGCAGGAGCCATGTGATGCTGCTAATGAGCATGTCCCATAAGGGCTACAGCATGCATTGGAGGAGGCAGATGAGCAGTCAGAAATTAGGAATGTGGGTGATAATGGTGGTGAAGAGGATGACACAGCTTTAGAGAGTGAAGAGGATATGGGCAGCGCTGGTGATGGTGATATGGATCCCCTGAGGGAACCAGAAAACAAAAAGAGGAGTGCTGGTGCTGATGAAGGGGAGGGGCCAGTTCAGAGAACAGTATGGCCCAAGCCAAATCCTGAAGTCATCCCTAATCTTATGCCTGCTTGTCTGTCTCATGTTAAGCCCAGTCCACTCAGTGCCCCCCAAAAAGGCATGGAGAAGTTTGCCAAGTACCACATGAAACCCCAGCTGCTCCAACCACTATCATCCTATCCCCTTTTCTGCCCCATCTAAATGCAAGTGTCTCCAAATCCCTAGTTTGGAATTCCAATATACTGGTGGAGGATGAGACAGAAGCAATATGTCAGCTTTGTCAAGCTTGTGCCAGCAGGGAGAAAAAGGGCAGTCATTTGGGCACCAGTGGGCAACACGCACACACTTAAAGTCATAGCACTTTGTACGCTGGACTCAAAACCAGACATTAGCTGGTGCAGGTGCAGAGGGATCATCATCATCCAAGGCAGTTATAAGCCTGGAAATACCCCAGGAGGAGGAGGAGGAGGGAGGAGGGAGGAGGGAGGGTGGGGGTTTGGCTCAGGTGGCTGAGGAAGAATATAGTTGGTATTGGCCATTATGGATCTTGCCTGTGTTATGACCGTGTTGTTCCTCTTGTTTATAGGTCTTATGAGGCCTGAGAAGGTATTGATTATTGCTCCGTGCTGCTTTATCCTCTGTCTGAGAAAGAAGCTGCTCGTTCTCTCATTTATTACACAGCCATGATGGGACAGTAGCTGAAGGACTGCCTGAGTTGAATCCTGACTGATTTCTCAACCTGGCTCTGATCAGCCTGTCATCCAAGTGTGATACCAGGTAGATCCATTTCAGTATGAGGGCTGCTGTGAGTATGATGGAGACCATTGTGAACACTCTCACTCCTGAGGCTAGATCAATGGGGAGGACCTGGTCTTGGAAGTGATGGCCCAGAATATGAAATCAGAGGCATCGATAGTGGCTTGGCCTGATCAGTATATAGAAGCATGTGTTCTTCATGTCCATTCAAATCAGGAAGTCTCCTTTCCAAATGGCTTGAAGTGGTGGATCTAAGAGTTTCCATCTTGAATTTTTGGGGGAGTAGGGGTTGGTTTATGAAATTTTGGGGGGAGTATGGGTTGGTTTATGTATTTTAGGTCCAGGTATGAAGTCTCCCATCTTCTTTGGCACCATGAGGAATATGGAGTAGATTCCTGTCCCTGTTGGTCTCTTGGTGCTTGTGCAATGGCCCTGCTGATTAGGAGTTCTTTGACAGTTTCCCTTGTGTCCTGCATCTTATGGGAGCATTTGAAGATGATGAAATTATGAATCATTGCCTTGACAATTGTTGTGCAAATTCTGGGTCATAGCCCTGGGGCATCATCTCCAGTAACCGTTTGTCCTGCATTGTCTTGGACAATTAGTGTCCGAATTTGAGCAGGCGTCTACGATGGATGGGTCCTGGGAGGTTGTGTTTTGGCAGTCATGTGCTGTTGTTGTCCCTGGGCTTGAATCCTCTGGTGTTAATGCAGACTCGACCTCTTTGTGAATTGACCCTGAACCTGTCTCAGGAGAAGTATGCTGGCTTGAAGTTAAATGATCTGACCTGGTTCTGTTTCCTTTCTCTTCTAAATTTGTTGATCTGGAACATAGAAACATGAAATTTGACAGCAGATAAGGACTTCATGGCCCAGCCAGTCTGCCCTTTTTCCCCTACCTACATTGTTACTGCAGACCGTACTTTATTTACCGCTCTTTCTCCCCCCCTTTCTTTTCACTATGATTTCCTTGTGCATATCCCATGCACATGACTGCAGAAACAGTTGGAGCTGGTAGAGGTTGTGGGAACCTGCTTTTGCTGAGCAGCTGGAGATTTTAGTAGCTGGATAAGCTTTAAATTCTTATCAGTCTGTGGACTTTTAAGCAGGACTGCTGACTTGTTTAATAAGTGTTGTTTTGTGTGAGACCTTCCTCCGGAGGTTGCAGTGCTTGGAGGTGCAGTGAGGGGCAGACACAGGGCTGATACACTCTTGTGAGGGTCAGGTGGGGCCCAAACCCCACCATTCCCCACCCCTCCTCCCCAGATAACAGCTCATTTATAGAGGAACACTTGCCCTGCAATTGGAGGAAAAGGCTTCAGGTGCAGCTCATGTAGTTCTAACCACTGGGGATTGGGATTTAAGGCTGGGAGAGAGGAGGTTAGGGAGTTGTAATCTTCCCCTGTAAACTAACTATTACGGCAAATAGTCAGGTGGGGAAAAATTCAGCCACCCAAGCATTGCAAGTTTAAAGGTCTGCATGCTGTATGGGGAGAATTGTCTAGGTTTAGGTACCGGTAGCTCGAGAAACTGTAGAGCCACTGAGTTGTAATTTGGCCTAGAAAAGACTGCTGTGATGATGGGGAAGGGACTGCATATCACTAGAGCAGGTATCTTTGGGCAGGTGGTTGGGTACACAGAGGCCATGATACTGGACTGGGCTTGGAAGTTTGGGGGATGCCCAGTGTGCTACCAGCTGGCACAGCTTAAGGAGGCATTAGAGGGATCTGAAAGGCAGCTGGGGGCTGGGGGAAGATTGGAGAGGTAGGAGGCAAGCGGTTACTTACATGGAAGCACTAGGTGCTGGGCCCTCCCAAGCTGGGGGAGAGGTGAAGAGTGGTGCTCACACTAGCAGAGGAGGGAAAGGGGTACACAGAAGGCTCTCAGGGACCCTGGCAGATGGGGCCCAAAATGTGGAAATTTCCACAGCAGTAGGCAAGAGTCTGGGGGTGTCCAAAGGAAACCGAGGGGGAGGTCATGTGATGCTGGGTGCCTGAAAGCAGCACTATTGTGGAGCTCCCGCTTTTCGACCAATTATAACCTTCTTTTTGCCCTTCATTTGCCAAAAGGGTACCAGCTAGACATAAATTCTAAGCCTTTTTATAGTTTGGTAACTCCGTGGCAGAGTTTTGGCTGATTTGTAACAATGTTATCGGTTTTATAGCCGAAATGGAAGCGGGGATGAAGCAGGCCGGTATCCGACATACCCCACAACCCACACCAGAAAAATTGCTTAAGAAATCAAAACAGCAAAGTTCTGGGAACGCTCCCAAGTCTGTTACTTCTGGCACGTTAGCGATCCCTCTTACCGAGGACCGCTTTCTTCAGGAATTGCTCCCATTTAAAGAAACTTTAGAGGATATCTCGGAGGAGCTCAAATCTATTCATGGAGATTTAAGTTCCTATCTACAAGAATGGGCGATTCAGAAGCGAGAACCTCCTCGCTGGAGAAATGGAGAGAGAAATCAGAAGTAGAAATTGTACACCTGAAACAGCTGATTACCAAACTCCAACTGAAAACTGAGGATTTAGAGGGGAGAAGTAGAAGGAACAACCTGCTGATCCTGGGTCTGCCTGAATCGGAGGAAGGCTCTGACACCATAACCTTCCTACAGAAATTCCTCCTTAAAGTTGTTGATCCTTCTCCCCTCAACCCACAATATCACATTGAGTGAGCCCATCGCTCCCTGAGGCCAAAACCTCCACCTGGCGCATCCCCAAGGCCTTTAATTGTGAAATTCCTAAGTTTCCTGGAAAAGCAACGTGTACCCTCTAAAGCGAAGGAATTACAGGCTATACTGTGGGGCAGCTCTAAGTTGAGGATCACCCAAGATCTCCCTTATGAAATCCGACAAAGAAGATCTGCTTTTCATCCCACGGTCAACAAACTAATCGCAGCAGGAATAAGATTTAAGATGCTCTACCTTGCTAAGCTGAAAGTGGCAGTTGATGGAGTGTGGTATGCGTACGATTCCCCGGAGCAAGCAGCCATGGACCTTCCCAACAGACAACCTAATTTGTTTAAAGCAGGATGAGCTTCTCACTTCAGTTGCCTGAGGACAATCGTTCTTTTTTGCTGTGAAGCTGTGTTTTCATTCTCTTTACCTTTTGATGTTTTCCTGTCTCTTCTCTTCTGGTCTTTCGAGGAGTGGATGGGCGGGTGGGGAGGACTGTGGTGAGGCCTAGTAGGCCTGGATCTGGCTTATCAGAATGTTTGTGCACTCTGGTGTGGGGGGGGTGGGTACTTTGTTTCAGGGGGTGTTTTCCGTAAGCTGTTATTATGGATGGACCGGTAGGTCCCTCTGGTTCATTTCCCCCCTTATTCCCTCGCATTGTTCGGTGCAGGGCTCACCTTAATGGGAGTTAATAAGTCCAGTAAGCTTACTCAGAACCCTGGGGTTTCCCATTTCCTGATGGATGGCCCTTAGGGTTTGGTCCAAAATCACTAGCGGTAGTTATGTGCCTTCTCGGGGAGGGAGACAGTTGGGTAGGGTTTGCGAGTGAGCAAATTGCAAGTGATTTTTAGGACTCCCATCTTTTTTCTGGCATGCCAAGTGCAACCCTTTGGAACATTATAATGTTGGATAGGGCTTTCATTGGCCAGTTCTCCAGAGGGTCGATGGGCGGGGGGGCTTTGGGATGGAGGAAACTTTGGGGGCAATGCATAACGCATCTAGGAAGAGGGCTAAGGGTGCACCTCCTGTGGGATGTAGGGTTCAGGGATTGCCTCATTTTAGTAAGTTTTCTTTTCCGGATTCAGTCCATGGTGCTATAGATCAGGTTGGGCTCTTGAATGTAGCGTACACTTCTCATAGGAGGGCAACCTTTTGGGTCGAGTTCTCGTCACTTGTAACAGGGATTCTGGAATCTTTTCTAGCACACAGGAGGGGACCTTCTGTATATAGGTTGAGGGGTTTAGGGAGGGAAGGGGGGGGTTTTGTTACTGTCTCGATCTCTTCCCTATTGATTTCATGGTCTGCGTTTACCACTGGCCGGTTAAGATGTTCTACTCTCTCAATGTCTCGACCATTTCACGAATTTCCCTTGGAAGGCAACCTTTTTTTCATTTTTTCTTTTCTACTGGGGTTGTGGGGGATGGGGGCGGGACTGGAGTGTGCCTTATGGGATTGCTGGGTCAGTTAATGGTGTTTGTTCCTTTTCTCTTCTCTAAAATGATACATGACCATGGTGCCAATTAAGATTGCAACATGGAATGTCAGAGGTATCAGGGAACTGCCCAAAAGATATCAGGTTCTCAAGAACTGTGCCTTCCTCAATATTGACATCCTTTTGATGCAGGAAACCCACCTCACAACTTCAGAAACAAATGGGTTGTGTCAATTGGGTTTTTCTCAAATTTTCACGTCCTGTGGGTCATCCTCTAGTAGAGGGGTGGCAATTTTGGTTAAAAGACACATATCATTTGTTGTAGAAGAAAGTTTAACAGATCAAGAGGGCAGATTTATTATTGTTAAGGGTACATTAAACAATGTCAGGGTGGTATTAGGGGCAATATATGGTCCAGTTGGAGGGGATGCGGATTTTCTTATGAGTCTGGCTGACAAACTGAGTGCATTCTTGCCCTCCCTGCTTATTCTAGGGGGTGACTGGAATATTGCTCCGTCACAAGACCTAGACAGAACTCATAGGCCATTAAGACCCCTTACCCCTCCACAGATTGCCCTGAGGGATTTTATGGACTTACTGGGTCTGTGCGACCCATGGCATCTGTTTAACCCCTCTAGCCAGCTCTTCTTCTTTTACTCCCAGGTCCACCGATCATGGTCCAGAATTGATTACATCTTAATAAGCACCACTGTTCTGACTGGTATTCACCAGACAGGAATTGAACCAATTGTTATATCTGATCATTCGGTGGCATGGATCCTAATTTCTCCTGACCCAAACTTTCAAAAAGACACCACATGGAAGTTAAACACGCAACTTCTAAAAGAGGAATGATTAATATCCCACATTAAGTGGCAAGTCTCTTCCTTTTTGGAGTTTAATATGGGCTCCACATGCAGAGAGGACCTGATCTGGTGCTCCTTTAAATGTTACATTAGGGGAGAATTCATCAAGCTAGCTTCCAAAAGGAAAAAACAGAGAGAGGCCAAAGTTATTTCATTGTTGAAGCAAATAAGGTTGGCTGAAAAGAGTCTATCCTCTTCATCTTCCCAATCCGATCTGGAATCCCTTTTGAAGCTTAAGAATGAGTATGCCGATTTGCTAAGAGAAAAAGCAGAAGACGCCATCCTTAAAACCAAAGCTCGTTACTTAGACCAAGGGGAGAAGCCAGGTAAAATGTTAGCTCTTCGACTGAGGGAAGTAGAAAGTTCAAGACTGATTCCTGCACTATATTCTCCAGATGGCTCTATTAAAACCTTTCCTCGAGATATCTCCCAGGTTTTTGAAGCCTTTTATAGGGACCTACACAGTAAGGGTACCTCTCTAACTTCCCATTCTCGTATTGAACATTTCCTGAAAGGCCTTAATCTCCCCTCTCTACAGGCCCAGCAGTGCACAATCTTGACCTGTCCTGTTACTCTGGATGAAGTAGTGGAGGCAATCAAGGGGCTAGCTCCTGACAAATCTCCAGGTCCCGATGGCTTCCCTTCTAATTTCTACAAGGTCTTTTGTAAGGAGGTGGCTTCTCTTCTCTTGAAACTTTTTGATTATATGTTCACCTCAGATTCCCTGGACTCTACTCTGCTGGAAGCCACGATAGTCCTGATACTGAAACCAGACAAACCCCAGAATGAGCCGGCCAGTTACCGTCCAATTTCATTATTAAATTATGATATTAAAATCTTAACTAAAATCCTATCTCTTAGAATTAAACAAGTTTGGTCTCATCTGTTGAGTCCTGAACAGGTGGGGTTTGTGCAAGGCAGATCTTCTGCTGGCCACTTGAGAACCCTCTCACATATCTTCCAGACTGCCCAAGACTCCCAGATTCCCATGGCTCTAGTCTCATTAAACACAGAAAAAGCTTTTGACAGGGTAAACTGGGACTTTCTTTGGGCTACTCTCAAAAAATGGGTTTTCTGAAATCCTTCTTTCAATGGATTCGGATGGTATATAAGGCACCTACAGCTAGAATTTATTGCAATGGTTTTTTTTCTTCTCGATTCCCCTTGTTTACAGGCACTAGGCAAGGTTGTTCCCTGTCTCCTTTTTTGTTTAACTTATATCTGGAACCCCTTCTAATTAGTATTAAGAATTCATCTCAGGTTACAGGATGCCTAGTATACCAACAATCTCTGACCCTTTCAGTCTATGCAGATGATATTCTTTTACATTTGGCCAATCCAGAAACCTCATTAATGCATGAGTTACAAATTATTGAACAGTTCGGACAAGCGGCTAACTATAAGTTAAATTTATCCAAATCAGTTATATTTCCATTAAATGTTCTCATGCACCAAAGTAACTTCTCTCATTTGGTATGAAATGGTCCTCCACCTCCTCAATTAAATATCTAGGCATTCATCTCACTAGAGACCCAGAGGTTCTCAGGAGGCTCTATCTGGATGATTTGGTGCTGAATATTCAGCAAGATCTCCAAAGATGGACCAAACTCCCTTTGTCATTATGGGGTCGAATTAGTATTATAAAAATGAATATTCTACCCCGTCTCTTCTACCTTTTAAATCTACTGAATATCTGGCTCCCTTTGTCTTACTTCCAACAGTTTCACTTTGCTCTTTCTAAATTTATCTGGCAGGGTAAACACCCTAGACGGGCCTTCCTTAAACTCAGTTTACCAAAGGAGAGAGGTGGACTCCGCCTCCCCAATTTTATTTTTTATTATTGGGCGAGTCATCTGTCTAAAATGGGGAGATGGTTTGAGCCCACATCTGGTGAACATTCTCCCATCTGGCTACAGTTGGAGAAGACGCTTCTGGACATGCATAATCTTAATTCACCCAGAGTTTTTTATTACGCTTTTTCGGCGTTCCCTCCCTCCATACGAAATTTGACGGTGGGGATTGCCATAAAGGTTTTGACCCAGTGTTGGAACTTCTTTAACATTTCCTTCAAAAAGGACGTGGCCCAACCCCTCATTTTAAACCCTAATATCAAAATAGGAGGTTCTCAGCTTTCAGCGGAATGGCTTCCTCAGTTACAAGATATTCTTGTGGAAAACCTGTTTTCTCAGGGTTCCCTTCTCTCCTCAACCGGCATAATCGCCAAACTGAATATTCCTCAGAAACATATTTTTAAGGTATTTCAGTTAAGACATCTTATGGTATCCCTATTTGGGACCACCTTTTATGTTGTCTCAAGTCAGGCCTTTTTTAGAGCAGATTCAGGAATGTGCAAATAAGGCCCATGGTATCTCCAGGATATACTCTTTCTTACTGGATATTAAATACCCTAATGCCCTTACAGGTTCTAAAATCTGGTCTTCTCTTCTGACAGATTCCTCCCTGATCTGGAGTCAGATTTGGGTGGACATGCATAGATATCTTACTCAAGATAGGCACAGACTCATACAGTACCATATTTTAAATAATCTGTACTATACCCCGGTTAAATTGGCCAAATTAGGCAGACTACCTCTGGCTAATTGTACACGGTGTGGTGTGGCTGATGGGAACCTGATACACATCTTCTGGCACTATGATAAGGTGGCTCCTTTATGGAAGGCAATCCAAACTAATCTAGATCCCCTCCTGGGATTGGGTGATTTGTTTACCATGGAAATATGTATTTTAGGGGTGTTCTCTAATATTAGAATTCGAGAGCGTAGATTTCACATGGCTCTAATTTCTATAGCAGTCAAAAAACTGGTTCTTAAACACTGGATGGACCAACTGACCATATCGTATGCTGAATGGCTGAAAGAAATGTCGCTTTGTTTTAACACCGAAAGGTTAATAGCAAGCTCCCGGAATTGTATAGCTTCTTTTAACCAGAAATGAGGTCAATTGTATGCTTTATATCTGAAGTAGACTTATGTAACACATGCCTCTGACTGTTTTAATTAGTTTCAGCTTCCTTTTGATGGTTGACTTTGCTGGTTTGCTGTTTGTCCACTTGTATCAATTAGTCTTGCTGTTAGTAATAAGGCACACTCCTGGGGAGGGTATTGGGGGGAAGGGGGAGGAGAGGGCATTTAAATTTTTATTTATCTTATTGGGTTATACTGGATCCAATGATATTCTGGTCTCATTTCATCTTTCAGCCATTTTGGTTGTTATTAATGTGTGGTACATCTGTCCTGGTTATATATTCAGTGCCAAGGCATAATATCAATAAAGAAGTTGAATTTCAGAAACCAGAGAGGCATTAGGGACGGGGGCACTGGGGATGGGCTAAGCTTCAAAATCATTTTAACCCTCTATGCCCATTGATAGAAGAGGGGTGTGTGGGAGGAAGAGGAGAAGAATGATGCTGCTGGTGGTGTAGCTGGGGCAGGGACGGATAGAACGGGTGTAGAGGGCAAGTCTCAAGGGCACAACAGAGGGGTCCCAGACAGGATGGGGGAAGAGGGGTAGGAGGGGAAAAGAAAAAGGAGGATCAGGGGAACAAGGAGGAGGCTGATGGTATGAAACAGGGGAGCATGACAGGCAGGAAGGCGCAGGACATAAATGGGATGATAGTGAGCAGAAAGCCAAATAGGCAAATGGATAGGATGGATGGATTAGTAAGGAGTGGGGAAAGAGATACAGAGAAAGATACTCCAGTGGGGGGGGGTAAAGAAGGCCAGGACAAGGGTAAAGGAGGTGACCAGGGACAATAGGGAAGGGGCTACCTTCAATATCCAGATTGTGGGAGATGCGAGGAGCCGGTTGAGGGGAGAATCAGGACGAAGGGATGAGCAGGGGCATGGAAGGAGGGGGAACCCGAGTGGTGAACAGGAAGGCAAGGGGGAAGTTAGAGTACTGCTATTGCGGGACTCCATGATCAGAGGCATACAGTGGGAGGGGCAGCAGGAGGGTAAAAGCTGTCTGATCAGAACCAAATGCCACCCAGGCCTGACAGTGCACAAGGCCAAGCATGAGTTGTATTCACTGGTAAGGGAATGCAGGGGGACCCCGGACATTCTAGTGCACATCGGGACAAACTACATAAATAGTAATAGTGAACTAGAAATTCAGGCAAGGTTCCAGAAGTTGGCCAGGGTATGCCTTTCCATAGGCTATAAGATCTCCTTTTCAGAAATCCTGTCAGTGCCAAGGGCTACTGGGGAAAACAAGATGAAGATTAGGGAGATAAATCAGTGGCTTAGGGAGTGGTGTAGGGAATTGGGGTATGGCCTGCTGGGAGACTGGAGGGAGACCTGGGAGGATAAGGGGCTGTATACTAGGGACAGGCTCCACCTTAATTTGGAGGGGAAGGAAATCCTTAAGCTCAAACTAGCTGGGTTCATCAGCGAAAGGTGGGGTTTAAACTTGTAAAGAGTGAAGGGATCAAAAAAGGGGCAGCGCCAGCAGATACAATAAATGAGGGACATGGTCTGCACTCCTCTAGGGGGATAGGGAGATATGGAACTGGGTCACCAGGTAGGGTGCAGGAGCTGAGAAATGGGAGCTCAAGGGTGAGAAAGGAGAGGAGGGAAAAGGGGTGGAGAGTGGTCCTCATAAATGCCAGGAGCTTAGGAAATAAAATGCCTGAGCTCCAGGCAATGCTAGTTGAGGGGGAGGTAGATGTGGCAGCAGTCATTGAGACCTGGGTCACTCAAGGGCACAAGTGGGACCTAAATCTGGAAGGCTACACTAAGTTCAGAAAAGATGGGGAAGAGAAGGGGTGGTAGTGTAGCACTGTTAGTCAGAAATGGCATGGGTATTGGAGGGTTAGAGGAGGCAAAGGGGAATGTGGAATCTATTTGGGTCACCTTGCTAACGCAAGGGGGTAAGAGAGTAAAGGTCGGAGTGGAATACAGACCACTAGCACTGGCAGAGGTCCTAGAAGAAAGTTTGGTGGCAAATCTCAAGGGACACTGTAGATTAGGAAAGGGAAGGGTAATAGTAATGGAGGACCTCAACATGCCAGGAACAGACTGGGGGACTATGACATCACCAGTGGCCAGAGAGCAGAGGCTGCTGGATGTCTTCCAGGATGCGTTTCTGACACAACAGGTGGGTGAGCCAACTAGGGAGGCCTGAACACTGGATGCAGTCCTGGAGGACAGTGATCAAATTAGGGGCCTAGAGGTGAGGGACCCGTTGGCTGGGAGTGATCACGCCACAGTCTGGTTCTTCCTGGACCTAGGTCGGGGGAGGAAAGCCGAACAAGGATGGTAGAAACCGACTTTAGGGGTGCAGACTTCAGGGAGATGGGAAGGCTCCTTAAAGACCATCTAGACAGGATAAGGCTGGATATGGATGCTGACAGAAGGTGGGGAATCATTAGGAGGGGAATACAGGAGGTTACCAGATCCTGTGCAAGGGAAAGGCATAAGTCCGTTAAGGCCAGAAAACCCTGCTGGTGGACCTGGGAGGTACAGGAGGTGGTGAGGGAAAAGAAGGTGGCCTATAGGCACTTCAAGTGGTCAAGGAGTGAAAGGGATCAGGAGGAATATGAGCTGACAGCCAAGAGAGTCACCAGGGTGGTGAGAGCAGCTAAGGCAAAAAAGGAGCAGTCCTTGGCCAGTGGGATCTGAAGGGGGGACAAGGGGTTCTTTAGATACATAGGAGAACATAGGGGAAAAAAGGAAAGTAAGGGGGCAGATCAACAAGATAAGGGTAGGGGATAGTTGGGCACAAGAGGTGGGGGAACAGGCAGAAGTCCTAAATGAGTACTTTGCCTCAGTTTATACCAGAGGGGATGGAGGGGCTATGTCTTGCAAGGGGAGCGGGGCAAACCGGAGCAAGGGGTGAGACCGGTAGAGATCAAAGGCCCTGATGGGTCTGGGGAAAGGGAGTGGCCACCACAGACAGGTGGGGGCCCAGCAGTGCATGGTGAAAAGGGGGAGGACGAAGCTGAAATCCCTGTAGAGAGAGTAAGGGAAGGCCTCAGGTCCCTTCGGATGGAGAAAGCACCTGGGCCAGATGAGATACATCCCAGGGTGCTGAGGGAACTGGCAGATGTCCTGGAAGTCCCTATAGCAGAGCTTATTAACATCTCTCTCTCTCTGAGGACTGGGTGGGTGCCCCAAGACTGGAGGGTTGCCCATGTCATACCGATCCACAAGGGTGGATCAAGAGAGGAGGCAGGAAATTACAGGCCCATTAGCCTGACATTGGTGGTTTGCAAGGTGATGGAGGGTATAGTCAAGGAAAGGCTAGGGGGGTTACTGGAGCAAACTGGGTACTTGGACGATAGGCTGCATGGCTTTGTCATGGGAAGATCGTGCCAGACAAATCTTGTTGAGTTCTATGACTGGGTGACGAGGGTTCTGGACCAGGGTAGGCCAGTGGACATCCTCTTTCTGGATTTTAGCAAGGCTTTTGATTCGGTACCCCACAGCGGCCTGCTAGCTAAGCTGAAGAAAATGGGGGTAGGGAGATAGTTGCTAAGATGGATAAGAAATTGGCTCTCTGAGCATACTTAGAAGGTGGTGGTTGGAGGGATAGCCTCATCCCCAAGGTAGGTTACTAGTGGGGTTCCTAGGGGTCAGTGCTGGAGCCACTCCTGTTCAACGCCTATATTTCAGACATCAGGAGGGGGATCAGGAGTGAGATGACTCTCTTTGCAGATGACTCAAAGCTAGGTGCAGTGGTGGATGGGGAGGAGAACCTGGAGGCTCTGGAAAGGTGGTCGGGAAAATGGAAACTGAAATTCAATGTGGGGAAGTGCAAGGTTCTGCACCTGGAAGTCAGAAGTCCAGGCCAGGTGTATGCCCTGGGAGGAGACATGATTCAAGTCACGGAAGGTGAGAGGGACCTGGGGGTAGTGGTAGATGTCAAAATGAACAACTCGGAGACCTGTAGGAGGGTAGCAGCAAGGGCAAATAGGATGCTAGGATGCATCGCCAGGGGGATTACCTCCAGAAAGGTGGAAGTGATCCTTCTACTGTACAACTGCTTGGTTAGGCCACACCTCGAGTATTGTGTACAATTTTGGAGACCACATTTAAAGAGGGACATTACACTCCTAGCGAGGGTCCAAAAGAGGGCAACCAAAATGATCTGGGGCCTGGGGGAGAGGATCTATGAAGAGAGGCTCAAAGAGCTTGACATGTACACCCTGGAGGAGAGGAGGGACAGGGGGAACATGATAGAGGTCTTTAAGTACATGAAAGGGATCAATAAAGAAGGATCCGTCAGGGTGCTCCAAAGGAAGGAGGGTGGGGCAACAAGAGGTCACGGGTGTAAGCTGGAAGGGGGCAGGCTCATAGGGGAGAGGAGGAGATGTTGTTTCACTGAAAGGGTGGTGGAGCCATGGAATGCACTGCCCAGGGAGCTGGTAGAGATGGAGACTGTGGACAGGTTTAAGAGGGGATGGGATATGTACAGAGGGTGGGTATATCTGACCAGGCACAATACAGGTGGAACATCTGGGACTGGGGACAGTATAACCCAAGGGGGAGGAGGGGACACCAAGATCGTCCCTCAGTGCTGGTGTTGAAAATCAAGCAGACTCGAGAGACCACCATTAGCCTATTCTGCTGGCATTTTAGTATGTTAGTATGCATTCTTGTACCCCCACCACCTACGCTGAAGGATTGTTCCAGGAATCCACCACTCTTTCTGTGAAGAAGTACTCCTAACATTTCTCCTGAATATACCCCCTCCAGCTTCATAACATGTCCCCTTGTTCTTGAGCACCTTTTGTTCTGAAAAATACTTCCCTCCTGTACTTTATTTACTCCTGTGAGGTATTTTGATTTTTTTTTTTAATTACTGTTTATACAGCCCCCTTCTCGCCACACCGAAGCCCTCTCTCTGGGTCTTCCACTGCACCATGCAGGCTGTGCCACTAGGACCCGGATGACCCCCTGGGTGGGGCGGAGGAGTCCCCCTTCTCACCTGAATCTTCCTTGGGGAGTGTGCACCTGAAGCCTTGTCCTGAATCCCAGAGTCGCCGGTGCAGAAGGCCTTCACCTGGCTCCGACATGAGGTATTTCCTGGTTTCTTCTGTAACACCCCCATTGACGTCGACACTCTAGGAGGACCAATGAGTCAAGGCCAAGGTGAAACGGGCTCTAGCTCCAGTCCTCGACTGGTGCCCACCCCTCCCAACCTATTTGTACCCTCTGCTGCACCTCCACCTGTGATCACCCAGGCGGTGGTATTGCAGTGAGGACTGCAGCCTACCCTCCCTGGAGAAGGAGAGTGGCCCATCAGGTGCTCAGTCCTTCTCCCCATGGCTGGCCCTCCAGCTTCCCGAGTTTGTTCCCAAACCCAGGCCGCCAGTGTCACGAGTGGTCCCTGTGAGGTATTTAAAGGTCTCTATCATATCCCCCTCTCCCTTCTCTCTTCCAGTGTGTATATATTGAGGTCCTTTAGTCTTTCCTCATAGGGCTTTTGTTGCAGACCCTGATTAAATTAGATCCAAGAGACTAAACCATGAAATTTTCTTTTCTGGCCCTCCTCCCTTTTACAGTAAATGCCCTTTGTGATAGGCTGACAGAATGCAAGGAACTGTTGTTTCAGCTAAATATTTTGAAATTATGTAAATGCAATGAAATACAAGGGGCCGATAGAGGCAGAACATTTTGATTGTGTCTTCTAGTGCAATAAGTGTCATATGGGTTTTAAGTGTGTCAAAAGGGTGCTGTTTTATTCACATAAATGGGTTAAAATATTTAAGATGTAATTATTTTCCTTGACACTGATTAAGTTTACAAATCTATCATGTGACACATGGGTTGGCTGTAAATGGGGCTTACCCTTAGGGCGTTTTATCTTTGTAAAAGCCTGTAAGCAGGTGAAATGTTAGAGGTTTGTGCATCTGTCTCCCTGATCCAGGAGGGTCATTTTTTTTATTTTGCTGTGTGCTACAATAAATGGAGTCCTGAAAGAGACAAAAAAGTGTGGGACTTTGTTTTGTTGGATGTGCCTGGTGAGTGCCGTGACTTGTATCTTGGATTATGATTTATGTCACTGAGCACCCCATTCTACCTTGTTATGGTTCTATTGTTATACCTGCAGCATTTTAGTTGCCCTCCTCTGGGCACCCTCCACGCTGTCTATGTCCTTTTGGAGATGTTATCTCCAGAACTGCACACAACTTGTTCCAAAGGAATTGGCAAATTGGTTTGCCTGCCTGTCCTTTCTCAGGTTCTTAGTATATTCTTTTTGTTTTAGGAATTTTTCTAGTCATTTGCTGAAGATCTTTCCTCCTTTGAAGGGAAGCTTGCTGAGGAGCTATTTTGAGTCAGAGTCGACTTCACAGAGCTTTAGCCACAGAAAGATCTCCTGGCTCTGTTGGCCATCTGCACTACCCTAGCATTCAGTTTAGGTGTAGTGACTGCCAAGTCGGGCTGGAAGAACAAACTTTGCTGACAGAGAGCAGTGAAAGCATCTAGCTTTACTTTAAGTGTATACTTATTTTTATTTATATTCTCTTTATACTGAAAGAAGCATGGTGAGTGGGGATTAACAGGTGGTGTGAGGGAAACTAGCTCAGGAAATTAATCTCGGGCTGAGTAGATTCAGGAAGCCTCGTGAATCAGGTGTGTAACTTGAGGGCTGGAGCTGATAGAGGCTTAGTGCCTATTTGCAAGAGCACTATAAAAGCACTTCCACTCTAATGTTTCTAGCATGTTCGTGTCCCAGTGAGTGGAACAGCAAAGGAGTTTAAGCTGCCTTGGTTCAAGCTTGTCATGGCCAGCATGCAGGTTTTACCTTGAGTGGCTGGGCTAGCACCTCCCACCTAGAAAATATTTTGAAATGGAATTTCAGGCAGGTTGATTGGGGTGATTCTGGGGTAAAGCCATCATGGGGTTCCTAAACCTGACCAAGATTTGTGAAAAACCTATTGTAGATTGTACTGTAGCTGTCCGCCACAAGGATAGGGTCACTATTAGTATTGTCCTTATAGATGATATGATGGGGGGTGTACTTCCTTCACCTTTGAGAAGACTGCTTATCCGCGCCCAGAACTGTCTGGGGTGTTGCAAGTTGACGGACTGTAACATTTTGTTTGTGGTGAGGGAGGCAGAACATACACTTTGGCCTAAACAACAAACACACATCAAGTACTTACATTTCTTCTGTTTTTTTAAAGTTTTGTTGGGGGGAAACACAAAGCAAACTAGTTCCTTAAGTCAAGATATACAATTGAAATTGCATGGTCAATTATAATCAGTAATGCCACTGTGTAACCGCATATGCCTGCTTCTTTTCTCTCTTGCTGGTTAAAATTACATTGATCCGCTTCTGTGGGTGGTTGTCAGGCTTCCCTAAGTAAAACCAAGACAGTGAAATAATACTGAACTTCATATCAAATTTAAAGGGCAGCTCTGGATGGTACAAGTAATAAATAACACCAGAGCAAAGTGTAGCAGCACTTACACAGTAATTGTCTTAGTAGTCCCCATACTCCTTCCCCTGAAGAATACGTGCACACACTGATCTTGGAGAACTGGCTGCAGCCATATGTTTATTCATTGTAATTACACTATTGGAGTGGCATGTGCAGCTGGGAGATTTTGGCAGACATCTCAGGTCCCAGCACTCCTTTCAGTGAAGGGCCAGACCCCTTGTGTAGGGCAAAGGAAATGATGTACCTCCTGAGTTGATACCCAAGCCCCAAGAGTGGGGAGGTCATGTGTCTGGGTGGCAAGTGACCAGCCTCGTCTGGCATTGCCACACCTGCAGACAAGCCCAATAAGGTTGGATTGTGACCTTCCCCTCAACCAGAGTCCAGTCTTGCAGTCCCACAGACCTGATGTTGTCAGGGAAAGATAAGCTCTTTGTAAGAATTCTACTCATCTCCACTTCCCCCTATACCACTGATCTGCGATACTGACAAGCTGCCATGTTACATCATGACTGCTAAAATTTTATGTCTATGCTACCCTGCCTCTTTTATCCCTTTGGAGGAGGTGAAAAAACAGGAAGAAACCCTGTGAAGGAATAGTCACTCCCCAACCCCTAGTGTGATCACCCCTATTGGGTCAGCTGGTTCCCTGTGCTAACCTGGCTTTCCCTAACCCTGCTTTTATGAGGGCAGGTTGGGTGGGTGATCTGAAGATAGCAACCAAAGTGAGGGGGGAGCTGCTGGCTTCAGCTCTTTTAACCCTTCACGCTCTACCTCCCATGTGACCCATGCCCTGCGAGCACCCCCGTGGTTCTTCCCCCAAGGGTGGTGTCAGGGCTAAGCCCCCACCCCTGGAGGTGGAATCCTACCTGCCTGACTACAGGTTGTGGGGTAGGGGCACAGACAAGGGAATGTCTGCTGCAATACTTTGGCAGAATTTGTATTGTCTTAATAGTTCCCATATCCTTTCCCCTGAAGAACACACACACAGACAAACGTATTGGAGAAATGACTACAGCCATATGTTTATTCATTGTAATTACACTTTTGTAATGGCATGCACAGCTGGGAAATCTCAGCTGACACCTTGGGCCCCAGAAGCCCTTCCAGTGAAGAGTCAAACCCCTTGTGCCAGCCAAGGAAATGATATACCTCCAGAGTTGGTACCCAAGCCCCAAGAGTAGGGAGGTCATGTGACCGGGTGGCAAGCAATTGCCCACGTCTGGCATTGATGCATCCAAAGGTAAGTCCGATGAGGTTGAACCATGACCAACCCAAGTGAAGTTTAGGCCTTGCTGTCCCACAGACCTCATGCCATCCAGGGAAGATGAGCCCTTAGAAAGAATTTGACTCATTCCCCCCCCTTTCCCCTGTATCATTGGTCTGTGATACTCCCAAGCTCCCAAAGGGTGGACACAGTTAGACTCCCCCCAAGCAGCTCACTCTAAATGTTGCACCAAGACCTGATAGAAAGAGTCCAACAACAAGTCTCACCCTTCTTCACGCAAATGCACCCCATCCTTGGCAGAGTCCCCTGCAGGAGGTGTTAATGTTCTTGTGCCAAACCACAGTTTCCCTGATGGATTTCATAAATGGCCACATTTCTCTAGTAATGCGAATGCATACTTTATCCCAGCATCTGAGTCAACTGCATTCCGCTAGTATATCCACTGAATGAGGTGAGACCAAATGATCCTGGTTTTAGGTCACCATTCTTTAATGGACTGGAGGTCTTCATCAGATTGATGGTTTTCAGGAACCCCAGGTCATTCCCGCCCAAATGAATCATGAGGAGGTCCAGTGAATGCCCTTGCTGGACCTCTGCCACCAACCTAGGGAGAAGTTCCTCCAAGTGCATGCCTCTCTTGCCTGTCTAGTGAATATGTGCCTTCTGCCAAGGTATTGATAAATTCTTCTCCCTAGGCCAACGGGCTGCTTTCTCCATTGCCCACTAGATGAAGGAATGGCTGCAGATCTGCCCGTGTTTGGAGCTATCAAGGGAACCTGGAACACAGCATGACAAAATGTTAAAGTAAATGCAGATGGACATAGCATAAAAACACTTGGGACTTCCACCACCCCGTGGCCTGGATCTCGCTATCCAATAGCCCCTGGGTTCTGGTGGTCATTGCTGCCCCAGTCCTGAAGGAATGGAAATTGTACCCTTTAGCATTCAGCATAGTCCACTGAACTGCTAACCCCAATATGTGTCTAACCTGATAAGCTGTCACAGGCCTGCCATTCGTATGCTGAAAGAAAGCCTCACCCTTTGCCAGGCATAGGAACACATAGATGGCCACCAATGATTTTATATTCCAAGCTGACATGGCTGGGGCCTTTACTGTGCTCCAGCCTCCTGCACCCTTCTGGTCTGTTTTTCTCTATCACAGCCATATGGAGATCCCCTTCAGTGTCACCATCTGAGTCTACCAGGCTTGTTGCAGCCCTGGTGTGAGGTCTGCACCAATTTGGAGCCCCAGAATGCCCCACAGAATGAAAGAGCAAATAAATAGCATGGCCTCATAAACATTCCAGAAATCTCTTGGGAGTGCTGCCCACACCTGTTTGAAAATTGCCAGTGTGATTGGGCACCGGGGATCCAAAAGGTTGGTATGGTCTTTATCCCACCCTTTGAGGACCTTCCAGATCTTGAAGGAGCAGGTAGTGTCCAAGAAGCCCAAAACCCCAGGAATACCATGACAGACCTACTAGGTGCTGTCTGATGACCCTTTTATTTCATGCCTCACCGTTTGGCTTCCAGTATACAACTGCACACATGGTCAACCAGAACAGGCCAGCTGTTAGGCCACCCTGCCTCTGCTTGGATTGCATGGTAATGCTCCACACCACACCGGCAGGCCACTCCAGTCTGGGGAGCAATACCATTACCTATACACTCCCAGGTATCAAGGTTACTGCCCTCAACAGAAATAATGGGACCAGTCATGGATTCTGTTCTGCCAATGGAGCCAACTCTCTGAATTTCTGCCACTATGAATGAAATAAGGTATCAGCAATACCATTATCAATGCCAGTGACATGCACAGTTTTAAAATGGACATTCAGCAACATGCATTTCAGAGCAAATATTCTCATGAGATCACCCAGTGGGCAATAAGCTCACAATTGCCCATTTATGCTGTGTACCACACCCATATTGTTGGACCAAGAGATGACCTTCTTATCTGTCAGCCTGGAGCCCCACAAGCACAGGGCCACCATGATAGGGAAGAACTCCAACAGTGTTATCTGTCTGTGGAGCCCAGCAGCTGCCCACATGGAGGGCCACTCCTAGGCACACCACTTGCCTTGAAAGTATGCCGAAAACCTTAGCCCTCCTAAAGCATGTGTGTACAGTTACAGCTCTTGGCTATCTCTGGCCACATAGTTATGCCACTGAAATGGGCAATAAATGTCTGCCAAACCTGCAAGTCCTGCTGGAAACCCTCCGTCACCCAAATCCAGTGATGAAACTTCTGTGTTCCTGTCTCCAGCTTCACCATCCACTGCAAGAAGGTCCTCCCCATGGGGATGACCTGGCAGATGAAGTTGAAGTGCCCCACTATCTGTTGTAACTCGCGCATGATTGGTTTTTTTAGCCATTATGACTTTACTCAAAAGACCCCTCGAGACGCTTGATCTTATCGTGAAACAAATGACACTCCTTCCTCACTGCATTGATCTCTACACCAAGAAATGTCATCACTGGGCTGAGTACTTCTACTTTCTCAGAGGCCAGTGGTATCTTAGAGAGACCATATAATTCAACAAAACTGTCTAGCATTTTCCCACAGGTCAAAGAGTGCTCTGACCCCATGAACATGAAGTTATTGAGATAGTGAATGATGCTCTGGTTCTTTGATTTCTGGGCTGTTACCCAGTGAAGGAAGATGCTGGAATCTATGAACACTGCACAGGCTACTGAGCAGCCCATGTGCATGCAATTGTCCATGTAACATTGGCCCTCAAATTTCATCGTCAGGAAGTCCCAGTCAGCCATATGTTAGGGCAGTAGTTGTAAGGCTGACTCTGTGTCTGCTTCGGCCATCAGGGCATGCAGGCCTGCTGCAAGTATGGCTTCAACTGCTATGTCAAATGATGCATATTGAACTACCATGAAGCATTTATCATTGTGGTCATTGACCAAGTCTCCTTCCAATCAGAGATACTTTGCGACTCGGCAGGTGGGGGATGGATTTGGGCCACTAACCCTCCCCAGTCACATCTCTCAGTCAGTCTCTAGTAGATTCCAGGTTCTACACCTCATACCTATGGTGGGGGCTCCTGTATGGGATTCTGAAGCCCACTGAGAAACCCCCCATCATCAGGTAGGCCACCTCACAGTCAGGGTATCAATCCAGCCATGATCTAAGCCTGCCCACTCTTACTGGGGTGGTGGGCTACCTCAATGGGATTTATTGAATTTTTGCAAAAGGGTTGGTTGCCTCATTTTCAGAGCTTAGGGGAGTGGCAGTATAGAAGGGGTGATGCTGACCGCAAGTGACACTCTCATGCTGAAACCAGCAGTGGCTTTTGAAACAACTCCCTTTGTTGAAGCTAAAGCCCATCTTTGGGGAGGGCCCAGCAGTGTCAGATGATTTATCCCCATGCATAACTTTAACTAGGAGAAGTGTGTTCAATATACCTCAATCAAGCAATGAGTCATACTGCATCCACCACCTGAATTCCTTGTTATATTCTAACCAAGCCACTCTACCCTTATGCATGTGTGCCAGCATAATACTATTCAAATAGTTTAACAGATCCACACATTTTTCAAGGGCCTTCTCATTATGGTGCTGGCAAAAACTATAAACTCTGCCAGTCAAAGGTGCATTCAACTTTCATCTTCTTCTTCTCTTGGTCCTCCTTCATCTCTTTGGTGTCCCCCTGCTTGCCTGAATGGTTGAGCAAAGAAACACATCGACATATTTGCAGGTCACCAGCTGGACCTCATCCATCAAGTGGGAACCCATGCTGGTTTCACCATACTGATAAAGTGAGCCGGGCTGCTCTCTGCAGCTGCTGGCTTTAGTACTGCACCAGTGCTTGCATTGCTTGTGGTCACTTGGACTGCTCCCTACTGTTGTTGGCTCTGGACTGAAGCAGCGAAACTGATTATAATGCCTATGAGCTTGGCCAGCTACTTGTCCATGGTGGATGACTTAACGGCATCAGGCTGTTTTGGGGAGGGTCTGGTGGGGCTGGGTCCACTGGAGCAGGTTCAGGTTCAGATGGAGGGGGGCTACTTCCTCAAACACTAAATCCAAGCCCAAATGGGCTGATTACTTGGGAGCTCTTTTTGGACTCAGCTGGTGAGGGCACCCTGTGAGGCAGTCTGCCAAAAAGCCATATAACCATGTTTTTAAATTCTTCATCCAACAGCTCTGAACCCTCCATCTGTGTCTTACCCTCTTGAATTTCCTGGGCACCTTCACGGGAGGTGCTGCTGGCTCCACTGCTGGCTGCTTATACTTCTTCCCTCAGGTCCCTTTTGGAGCACTGGTCCTCTCCAGGCAAGCTCCAGCCATTCATATCTGATTTTTTTTTACATCTCTCTTTTAGTTGCGCCTCTAGGGCCATGGTCACTGCTATTTTTTTTGGGGGGGTGGTCTTGCTCCTGCTGGGGATCCTTCCAGATCTGTAATGACAACGCTATTACTCCAAACAGGAAATCATGTTAGTATGCTTTGTCTTGTCCTTGGGCATGCAGTGGGGGGGGGGCTTTGCTGCGGTCATCCAGCTTACCACCAATGCCCCCAGCTATGGAACTGATGTAAATTTTATCACCAAACCAGCAAAGGGCACATCTGTGGGGCATGCCATTTATACCCTGAAGATTTCAGCCCATAAGAGCATACCATTTGTTTGCTATAGCATGGCAAACAAACAGACATTGTTGACAAGGTAGTGCTGCAAATGTGCGACACTTTAGCAAATCTTATGCAAAAGCTTTTGTGAAAACTGTCGCAAATTTATGACACTACATTTGCAAAACTTTCACAATTTGCGAACGTTTCGCAAAAGTAGTGTCGCAAATTTGTGACACTACCAACGGCCAAATTAAATAAACATATTTCCAAGCACTATTTTTAAAATCCAGCACCAGGATAGTGTTCCCCAGGCCCCAATTAGGTAAACACAACTGCTGGTCTTTACAAAGGGGCAGTAGTTTTTGAATTAAGCAATTTTTACCCATCACTAACTGAAAGCTGAAGGAGGTAGTATAGCGCAGTGGTTTAAGACTCTGAGACCAGCAGACCTTACCTGGGTTTGAATCCCACAGCTTCCACTTGCATACTGTGTAACCCTGAGCAAGTCACTTAACTTTCCTGTGCTCCCAGGTCGCATACTGGAAAAAAGCTTTTAGCCTAGTGTGCTACTCCTGGTTAAACAACTAAAAAAAAAAAGTGGCTACAGCATGACACTCTTGAACCCATTTGCAGCAGTAAAAAGAGCTTTCACTTAAGCAAAAAGTGCTGTCACACAGCACAACTATTTTTTCCTTTGATAATGGGAAACTTGAAAGTTTAACAACTTTTGAACGGATTAATATTTTTTCACCAAAACTTCAAAAGACACATGTGCAGATAAACCCCATATACCTTAACAATTTCAGAACATACCCCACAACAGTTTCAGAGATCTGACCGAGTAAAGAATTTGCACCTAAATGGCAAATTTCAAATTGTTTGATACTCCACAGCTCTGCATCCGCACCACCGACAGGAAAAAAAAAATTGCCAAATCCAGAGATCTATGGTACCAGACAGCATATGATAAATTTTGAGCACATCGGTCATACGGTTGCAAAATTATTAAAGTGCAAAATTTGGGGTTTAATGCAGAAGTAGCCGGGCAGTCCTAACTATAGTGGCACTATCGTGCTACTATAATATATAGGCAGACAGTTTAATGTTAAACCTCAAATTTTGCACTTTAATAACTTTACAACCATTCAACGGATTTGCATGACATTTGGTATGTGCTGTCTCATGGGTAGATCTCTTGACGTACCAAGTTTCATTTCAATCGAATTGGAGGATTTTGTGCTGTGCATTGTGAAAAAATGCTGAAATTCACCATTTTTGGCTGTTTTTTTCCTCATTATGCTGTGGCTAAGCCATTTGGCATTTTGGGTCTAATCTTTTCAGGGTAGAACGTGCTTGCCCAAAAGAACAAGTCAGCATTGGTTTGGTGAAAAAATATTAATCCATTCCAGAGTTATTACATTTTGAAATTTTCAGTTCTGAACATGCTCAGTTCAGTCTTTTGGATAGCTGCATGGTATGAAAAAGGATTTGACTCTGATGAAAATGGATTTTGATACCTCATGAAAAGGGATCCTTAGAATCCCTTTTCATGACAAAAAATTCCTTTTTCGTCAGCCGCCATCTTTTTTTTTCCCCCAAACTGTCAGAACTCCGCTCAGGGATGACTTCTGGAGACATCCAAGTATGTATCTTGTTCATCTGCACATCCATTACTCTGCTGTGTATTTACCTAAATTTTCTCTAGCCTAAAAATGCTTATTTTTAGATTTAAAAATCCTTTTCCATCTCTCGCTTTCGATCCTTTTTTCGTGATATGTCATAATCCTTTTTCGCATCACAAAACAGGATGATGATACCTACAATGCAGACATTCCCCTTGACACTGCTAAATCTAAATTAAAAGAAATAAAAAAAGGTTCTTCTGCAGGCCCTGATGGCATTTCTGCAGATTTGATTTCTTTAATGAAGGACCATCTTTGTGTACCACTTAACATCCTCTTTGATAAAAGTTTAAACACAGGTGCTGCACCTTCTGGATGGAAACAAGCAAATGTAATTCCCCTGTTTAAAAAGGGAGCGAAGAGCTCACCAGATAACCATCACCCCATTAGTTTAACCCCTATTTTTGGTAAAATGTTGGAGCGCATTGTTAAAGATGTACTGACTCCAGTTGTGTCAGGACTTGATCAATCCCAGCACAGGTTTATGAAAGGTCATTCTTGCACACCTAATCTAGTGAGCTTTTATAACTTCATCAGTGAAAATTTAGACAAAGGTAAATCCTGCGATGTTATTTTTCTGGATTTTAAAAAAGCCTTTGATTCTGCACCACACTGGGCTTTAATCCAGAAGTTACAGCTCTGTAATATTGAGCCCATATATACCAAGTGGATTTCAAATTAGTTAACTGATAGGAAGTAAAGCGTGATAATAGATGGTCACACATCTATCTGGAAAGATGTAAGGAGTGGTGTACCACAAGGATCCATTTTGGCACCACTAATTTTCTAGGTTTTTATATCGGATGTGTCCACTAACACTCAAAGTTATATCACTAAATATGCAGATGACTGTAAAATTGCCAACATCTGTATGAGCTCAGTTGATCACAAGATTATCCAGGAGGATCTAAGTAAGCTAGAGACCTGGTCCTTAAAATGGAACCTATGTTTTAATACTTCCAAGTGCAGTGTTCTGCACTTTGGAAAAAATAATCCAAATAATCAATACCATCTTTATGATAACATATTAGCTAGCAAAGACAGCAAAAGAGATTTGGGGATTACTGTTGACTCATGTCTAAATTTTGACATTCATATTACGAATACTATCAGTAAAGCAAACACAATATGGTGGTCTATTCGCCATAATATAACATAAAAAAAAACTGGTATTTTTCCACCTCTGTACAGAGCATACGTAAGACCTCATTTTGACTTTGTTTTACGATTATGGAGTCCTTTTAGAAGGAAAGACATAGTTAGAATTGAGAAAGTACAAAGAAGAGTTACTAAATTTGTAGAATCCACTAAAACTATTTTGTATATGGATAGATTATCTAAATTTGATTTGATGTCACTAGAGGACCGGAGAGTAAGGGGTGATCTCTTACTTACATGGGACATCATTCACGATTAGTACTTATCAGCAGAATGTGGGTTAGATCTAAAGCAAATTCGGGTTAACACTAGAGGTCATCCGCTGCAACTTGCAAGGAATAGGTGTAATACAAAGAAAAGAGCATACTATTTCTCTCAGAGAGTTGTAAGGCCATGCAATATGCTGCCCTTGAATATTATTGTTAGTAACAATAAGAACATCTTTAAAAATAGATTGGACAGTTATATGAGATCTGGAAAGCGCTTAAATTACTGTACGTAAGGTTTGAAGCACCATGGGCCTCTCAACTTTTTGCTTCTCTCTGATTCTTAGTATGAAAAAGGAATCACAGCAGGCCATCTGGTCGGACAAGTCCTAATCCTTTTTCGCATGATGAAAAAGGATTAAGACCCCTCACGAAAAGTGAATCAGCCAGTGAAAAAGGATTAGGACATCTCATAAAAAAGGATGAAAAAAAAAGTTATCTTTTTTTGTGAGATGTAATAATCCTTTTTCATCAGCCGATTTGTTTTTCGTGAGCTGCCATAATCCTTTTTTTATGATGCGAAAAAGGATTAAGGACTTGTCTGACCAGATGACCCTGCCGGTGTTCCTTTTCTTCAGACAAATTCCTTTTTCATTAGGTGTCATAATTATTTTTTGCATCATGAAAAAGGATTCTGCCACCTCACAAAAAAAGAAGGCTGGCAGGCACATCGAGTCAGACAAGTCCGACTCCTTTCCCATATCATGAAAAAGGATATTGTCACCTCATGGCAAAGGAATCAGGTGACAAAAAGGATTAGGACTGGTCAAGAAAAAAGATTGCTACACATTGTAATAACCCCCTTTGTGGTGTTCTGCCACGTTCCCATTTATCCCTGATATCTAATGGCCCTTAATCTCCATATTTTAGGGGTTTTTCCCCATTTTTGCCCTGGTGGGTAATGGTACCCTCGCCCATCCTCTGTTTCTTTTTTGAACATTGATGGTGTAACCCCTGTGGGGGCTTACCTGAATTGCCTGTGTGTTCCCCCATTTTCCTGCTTTCCCCTGGTGTCCCCTGGAGTTCTCCTGCAACCCCAATTCCCTTTCTGCCCCCAAGGTGCCATTTCCATAGCTCTGTAGTTACTTTGGGCCCACTTGAGTTCACGGAGTGCAATCGCAAGTCACCGGCATTTTTCTGTGCAGCCGGTGACTGCGCATGCACTAAGAAAGTACGTTGAGGTTACCAACTGACGTTTGCAGTCAAAAACGGAGAGTGTATCAAAGGTCCTGGTGCACCTTGAGCTAAATGGGGACTGGAGACCTTAGTGAGGCAAGAGAGAAGCATCCTTATTGTATAAAATTAAAGTTTGTCTTGGGGCACTTGTGAGGGCTCATGAATAATGCATGAGCCCTTTTGCATATAAATGAGTAGCTGCCTGCCACCTGGGGGGACAATGTTTCAGTGGCAGTGACAGGGAATCCACTGTGGGCAAATATATGAGAGCTGGCTTGTTCAAAAGGATACTACAGGGGCTACAAGACTGTGAAGAAATGATGTTGTGAGAGTACTTGCCATGGTTGCATGAGAACTTCATTTAGAGACAACATAAGGACTGCTAATGAACTGAATGGGGGCTGACATATTGATGATGCTGTGACCCACAACAGCAGCCATTCCCCTTTCTAGGTGCCCAAAACTGAGTCAAAGGACGTATTGATCACTGTGGTTATTGATGATTGATTGACTTGAACAGCCAATCAGGACGCTAGATTCCCAAGAGGAAAAACATGGACTTGCTGGGATTTCTTCAGTCTCTTCCTGGGTTCTTCTTGAGCTAGTAGGATCTTGTATGAGAGAGAGTGGACTTTCAGAGGTCTTGCTCAGGTCTCGGTTGGAGATTGCCACTACGGGAAAGGAGTTCCAGAGGAAAAAAGTGAGTGAGTGAGAGACTGGACTGATATTGAACCTGTCCAGGTACTGTGAGCTGTGTTGTCTTGAGGGGAAAAGTGGCTGCTGCAGAGACCCTGCACTAGTGGATTGACTGTGCTGTTTTCATTTGGAAGTTGAACCTTGGCTGCAGAGGACTTGCTTACAGTTTGGGACTTTGTTTAAAATTCTGAAAAGGCAAAGCATCTCTGAAGCAGGGTGCTAGCCCAGTTGTGTGACTTTGCGGTGTGGACTGAGCTGAGTGGCTGAGAGCTGTGTCCTACCAGAAGCTGAAAAGAATCTTTTGTGGACAATTAGAGCTGAAAGCACTGAAGTGAACAGGGGTTTGCCTGGTTCTGAATTTCCCCTGTGGATTGCTATAGTCTGAGGCAAATCAGAGGGCTAGCACCTATTGGCATACTGGTACTGCTGTTTCCTTGGAAGCACTGCCTAGTTACCACTTCAGTGAAGGGACTGCAGAGGACTCCTACAGCTTGGGAGTCCTCACCCAGAGCTGGGGAGGGAACTAGTTAACTCCTTTCAAGTGGGACCCATTGTCTCTGGAGGTCACCGGCACTTGCTGGGGTGCTAGGGCACCAATGACCCTTGTGGGGAGCTGGGCTGTGAAGCCACTCCCAGATCTGGGCCTTCTGGGGCTGGTGTGGCCTTGCCACAGAGCTCTGCAATGGGCCAAAAGCATCTGAAGGTGACGAGTGGCCAGACCTCCAATCAAGGTGACAAGCTGCATGATCCTCGAGCAAGATTCCCTCTGCCCATTGCTGCACAGAACCCCATGATCCAGGACATCTGGAGGCAATTTTCCCAACTGTGGTTGAGTCCTGCAAAATCATGAGTACCCAGAACCTGTCTCCCATAAATCAAGCAAGGGAGTGTGAAAGGGATTACATTATTTCCTCAAATAATTCATCTCCTTTATCAGGGCCCCAACAGCCAGCCAACCCATGGCAATGACCAGGCCTGCACTTTGTGGGTACCCCTAAGGACTATCAGGGTAGACACTGGTAGTACCAGTGGGGAAGGGCCTCCAGGGGTGGGCTTGGCCTATGGGCCCGTGTGGTTATTGTTCCTTGTTCTCACTAACCATATTTCTCTTCACAGCTATCCTTTATCCTGGTATCCCTTTCCTAGTCCTTACCCCTAATAAAGCTGTGACTTACTGTTTGAAATTGTGTGTTCCGGGATTCTTTGAATCTGTCAGGTCATTACTGTTCATGATTTATGGTGCTACTGAACTGGTGGGCATCCAGCGTGTGGGGTGGTTGGTAGTGGAGATAGGTAGGTGCAGCAACCCAGGGGGCTGTGCCAGCCAGTCACTTGACCCACTTCTAATTCTCCCTGGTTAGAGGCACCATGCTATTTTTATTATCTTTGGGATAGAACTCTGATCACCACCATAATAGGACCCAGGACCCTTAACCTGTTAGAGGACCAACAGGCAGGGGTAATAGCTGACTGGCTCATGGTGCCTGGGCTACATCTTTGGAGGCATCATTGGGATCTCCTGTTCACCAGCCATGCCCACTCTGAAGAACCAGAATGGAGAGACACCCTGGGGTCCTCAGCACCCAGGTTAGTTCCCCCCAGCCAAGATTTAGGCCTACGGAGGATGACAAAGTGAAATTGGTGGAATGGAGTGGGAGTATGAAAATGGACCCCTGAAAATCCTTCTTGTTGCTGGGAGTACCACAGGGGATGGATGAAGGGAAAATAGAGCAACACCTGACCACAATAGCCACACTGGGTAAAGTGAAAATACAGGAGAGAATGCTTGACTCTGGATGGGATACATTAACTTTGTTAGTAGAAAGTAACAATGCGATAGAGGCTGCCTGGATACCTGAGGCTTTGGTGGTAGAGGGGATGTCTGAGGCTTTGCCCATCGTGACTTCCTTTAGTGTGATCTCTCCAAGGGCAGGGGTCCAGGCTCCCACCAAGACTTCCTAAGGTTGAGAAACACCAGCCTAGGCCTGTACCTGTAGCTTTTGACTCTTATAGCAACCTTAGAATATTTTTGGGTGTTAAGCCTACCCTTAATAGCGAAGATGATTTGGAGGCATGGATGGATTGTGCCACCCCTCTAGTACATGACTGGCAATGCTCTGAAATTGAAAAACAGAAGTGCTTGGTAGAGAGCCTCTGTGGGCCTGCCCTGGAAGTGATTCACTCTTTGCAAGCCACAGACCCTGATGCTCCAGCCCAGGTATACCTAGCTGCTCTTGAAAGTGTTTTTGGCAGCCCCAAATCTTGTGAAGACCTTATGTGGAAATTTAAGACTGCCCATCAATGGGAGGGGGAGCCTTTGTCCGCCTTCTTAACCCAAGTAGAGAGGGCACTACAAAGGGTATTTAGAAAAGGGGAGTGGCAGCTCAGGATTTGAACCGGGTGAGGTTGGAACACATAATAAAAGCAGCTTGCCATTCTACCCTGTTGGTGTTACAGCTTCGCTTAGCTGATAGGAAAAGTAACCCCCCCCCATACTGGGTCTTAGTGCAAGAGATTAGGGAAGCGGAGGAGTAGCAAGGACAATGGGGAGTGCAGAGGGCCTTAAGGACAGCTGCCCTGGTAGGGAAAGAGGTGGCTTCTGGGGAAATGCAAGAACTGAAGACTTTACTAAAGGAATGTAAGGATGTAGTTACCTCGGCCAAGCTGGTAATGAATCTGAAGATAGTTGAACCCCAAGGTGTGAGTGTGGTGGTCCCCAGTGTAGCTTCTGCCATGTTTGGCATTGAGTTGACCATATAGGCACCCACTACTGAGGTTGGGGTAAAGGCCCAAATGAATAAGTTAGCTGGCAGAGTAGTAGAATTAGAGAGGGTGGGAAGGCCTAGTCAAGTTCAGGGGAAAAACGAGGTTGCTGAATGGGGTCTGGTAGTGACAAGTGCCCCGGTGGGAGTCCCAAGAAACTGTCCTGAGGTGTCAGCTAGGCCACCTCAGTGGGAACCCTTTGTATGCTATAAGTGTGGAGGAGAGGGCCATTTCCGGAAGGGGTGTAGGGCACCACTAAACCATGCCCCCAGTAGAGATAGACCAAACAAAAATTCCAGGGAAACTACGGAGGGGCCCAGTAAAGGAGCACACCGAGGCCCCTGGCAGGTCCAGCTCCATGGCTTGCGCAAGAGCCTCTACAGCTAAAGCCACCACATCAGCTCCCATTAACCTGAACCAGCTCGTGGGTCCATCAACTGAAACCACCATTACCGTCAATGGGATTTCCACCCGAGCTATACTGGATAGTGGTTCACAAGTCACCATCATTTTCAAGTCATGGTACGACCAGCACCTGTCCAATGTTGAGCTGCAACCGCTTGAGGGTTTACATGTGGGGGACTCAGTGAGAAGTCATACCACTATCTGGGAAATGTGAAGGTGTGGCTGGCATTTCCAACAAAAGTAGTTGGCATAGGAGATGCAGTGGAGACCCTGGCTCTGATTTGCTCTGAATCCGGCATACACGATAGAGTGCCTGTGCTAGTGGGCTAGAGGAAGAGAGAAAAGGTGACAAGCTCCCTAGTCACCCCTTGATTAAAGAAGCTTACAGAAGAAGAAGAGAACTCCCTGAGAGGAGCCTAATGACTGTTGGCATAGTGTGGAGATGAGATGGGGAGTATATTGTGCTGCTGCCCAACACAGAGTGTAACATTGTTGGGGTAGTGAGGTTAAAAAAGGATGTGACAAATCAGTTGCTGATGTTGGATTCCCCAGAGGAGAATGGATTACCCATGGGATTGTTGGTAAAATCCAGAGTTTTGCCTGCCAGAGAACATACCTATGTTAGAAGAGTCACTGTACAAGTAAAGAATGTTACCGATTGGGAAGTGGTGGTGAGGAAGGGACGGACTTTAGCAAGAGTTTATTGTGCTGACACAGCAGTGCAACCCACTGCAGCGAGAGGTGGCATCCCCAAGGAACTTGATCCTGGACTGCTTGACTTAAGTGATTCCCCAATACCGGAGGAATGGAAAGAGAGAGCGTACAGGAGAAACTGGCTGCCTGGATGAGGATGTTTTCTCTTCATGAATAGGATGTTGGGTGTGTCAGTGGAGAGCAGCACCACATACATCTTACCGACGAGAGGCCCTTTCGAGACAGGTCCAGGTGGCTAGCTCCAGCAGACATTAACGACGGCCATCGGCATCTTCAGAAAATGATGGCTTCTGGGATTATTCAAGTCAAGGACCCCATATACATCCCCAATTGTCATGGTAAGGAAGAAGAGTTGGGCAATAAGGATGTGTGTGCACTATCGCACATTAAACAAACGGACAGTGCCCGACCAATATTCTATGCCCAAAATGCAAGATGCCCTGGATTGTTTAAATGGCAGCCAGTGGTTCTGAGTCCTGGATCTGCAAAGTGGCTATTATCAGATCCCAATGGCCCCCCCAGGATTGGGGGAAGACGACTTTTATCTGCCCATTAGGATTCTATGAATTTCTCCAGCTGCCTCAGGGGTCTTGGGCGCCACCGCCACCTTCCAGCGCCTGATGGAGAAAGCAGTGGGTGATATGAATCTACTGAAGTGTCTGGTTTATTTGGATGACATTATCATGTTTGGAAAGACCTTGAAGGAGCATGAGGCCCGGCTACTCAAAGTGCTGGATCACCTGGAAGAATTTGGACTGAAACTGTTGATTGTTAAGTGCCAATTCTTTCAGACTTTGGTTAAATAAAAAGGGCACATAGTGTCCGCAAAGTGCATCCAGACTGATCCTAGCAAGATTGAAGTGCTCACCACTTAGCCTAAGCTCCTGACCTTGAAAGAGCTTCAGTGCCTGCTTGACTTCTGTGGGTATTACCGGGAATTCATGAAGGACTATACCAAGGTGGTCTGGCCCCTACTGAATCTGCTGCAGGAGTATCCGCCAACCAACAAAAGCAAAAAATCTACTTCGCATGGACAAGACCAGATCAAACCAGCTATATCTGGTCATCAGAACCCTTTGGCTCCCAGTGGGGTAAAGAGTGTGATCGGGCCTTTGAAGACATCATCTACTGTCTAACACATGCCCTGGTGCTGGCTTGTGTGGACCTGCAAAAACCCTATGTTCTGCTTACTGACACTAGTTTCAGTGGCCTAGGTGCAGTCCTACATCAAGAGTATCCAGAGGGGCTGCGCCCAGTTGCCTTCGCCAGCAGAAGTTTGATCTTGTTGGAACACAGATATCCAGTCCATAAACTAGAATTTTTGACATTGAAGTGGGCTATTGTGGATCAGTTCCATGACTTTCTATAAGGGGCTAAGATTACAGTGAAGACAGATAATAACCTACTTACTTATGTGCAGACCACCGCTAAACCGAATGCAGCAGATCATAGGTGGCTGTCAGCCTTTTTCATCTACGATTACTGCGTGGAGTAACGGCCCAGCTTGAATCACGTGGATGCGGATGCTCTGTCCCGGTGTTCTCCCACTTACACTATTGAGAATTGCACCGGAGAGAAGATATCAGAGCAAGCCATGAAGGCACTGTGTAAAAAGCACTATGGTGTAGAGACTCTCCCTGAAAATGATGCCCCTTGTTTAGTGGAATGTTTAGGAGTCTCAGAAAAATGTCTCCCAGTTTGCTTCTGCTGGCTGGCTGCCTAGATGTGAGGTCCCTTCCTCAACTGACCACTCAGGACTCAAAGAAGAATCAGAGAGCCAGCCCTGTCACTGGGGAGATAATTTGGGTGCTTCAACACGATGAGGATCAGACTCAAGTAGAGACCATTTATTGCCCTGCCAAGCTCTTGTTACAAGCATGGCCTAAGCTGTGGCTGAGGAAAGGATTGCTTTACAGAGAGATGCAGAACCAGCAGGGGGCACACCGGGAACAACTGGTGTTACCAGAGAGGCATATCAGGACTCTGCAAAGGGCCTTGCACAACAATATGGGTCACCTGGGTGCTGAGCACACCCTGGATCTGGTAAAAAGCAGATTTTACTGGTCAAAAATGGTCGTAGATATAGAGGTCTGTTTTAAGAATTGCAGAAGATGCATACAACGGAAAGCACTTCCCCAAAAGGCAGCCCCATTGGTGAATATCTGGAGGAGTGGGCCCATGGAGCTGGTGTGTATTGACTTCCTTACGCTAGAGCCTGACTCATGTAACATCTTAAACATCCTAGTAGTCACCGATCACTTCACCAGATATGCCCAAGCCTACCCCATGAAAGATCAAAAGGCTTCCACAGTGGTCAAGATCCTGGTAGAAACATTTTTTGTGTATTATGGGCCCCGCACCCAAAGGATTCACTTGGACCAGGGTCATGACTTCGAGAACCGCCTCATTAAAGAAATTCTGTCACTGTTGGGCATCAGAAAATCATGGACTACCTTGAACCATCCCCAAGGAGATCTTCAGCCAGAGAGATTTAACCAGACTTTATTAGATACGTTGGGCACCTTGGATCCCTGGGATAAGCATACCTGGAGTCAGCGGGTGAGTACCCTGGTACATGCTTACAACTGCACCCGCAATAATGCTATGGGATTCTCTCCTTGCCAGTTCATATTCAGGAGGGAAGCTCATCTGCCAGTGGATCTGTGTTTTGGGGGGTGTCCACCGATGGTCTGGGAGCAGGAGACTACATGCAATATGTGAAGAAGCTGAAGCAGTAACTCGATGACGCCTATTGCCTTGCTACTGAGATGGCCACTAAGAGAAACCAGGCTAACAAAGAAAGATATGATAAAAAGGTGTGCACTCAGGATCTTGAGGCAGGGGATTGAGTGCTATTGTGAAGTCTTGGCATACCAGGGAAGCACATGATTGTGGACCAATTAGTAAGCACTCCATACATTATATTGGAAAAGTTGGAGGGTCTCCCGGTATACAAGGTTCGGCCTGAAGGTGAAACTCGAGGACATAAAGTCATTCACCAAAATCATCTGCTGCCCATTGGAGACCGAATAACAGACAGTGAGATTTGTGAGGAAGATCTTTCTTCACCCCCACCACTTGAGCTGCTGCATGCAGAAGATGGAGGCATGGAAGTAGTGATGTCATGAGGGCTGGGCCTGCCTAAGGTGGGGGGGATTTCAGGTGAAGAAAGCTCAGATGATGAGGTTGAGGGAGAAGATGATCATAATGTAAGCCCCCTACAAATGGGGGTCACTAAAAAGCCTTCCGATTTAAAATAATTTAGTGAGTGTGCCTAATGCCTCCATGTACTGTCGCTTTAAGAGCTGCCAATCTGCAGTATAATTAATTTGAACTGGGGGGACTGTGTGTTTCCTTGCTCGAGTCCTGCCTGGGCCACTGAGCAGATCGCTCTGTTCTGCAGTGGCTATATGCGCAGGGGGAGCACTTTCAAAAGATGTAATTATCTACTGGGAATTTGTTAGAGTGATAATGGCAGTACAGTTTGTCTAACCTGCCTCTCTTGCAGCTGGGACTCTGTGTGTTTAGCCCCTCCATTTCGGATCTGAACTGCTGAATAGGTTCAATTAATGGGGAGGGGCTCCTTAAAATGGAGTCTGCTGGCAAATCAGCACTTGGACTCTCAACTGGAGCCAGCCACAAGGGGCTTGTATCTAGAGAGCCTCTGGGAAATGTAGTTTGGACCGTGGCACCTTTTTTTGCCAATAGAGGGAGCCTGTTGTGACTGACAAGGAGAATCAGCCAACTGCAACCTTTTCGATTTGGAAGAAATGCCCGGACTGTCTGCTGGGAGAGTCAGTCTGAGCATGGAGCTGGAAGAATGAGCAGCTCGTGGGGCTGCTGCCCATGGGGCAGCGCAGGAACCGTGCGGGAGGCCTGAAAAAGGCCTGTCTTTCGTCGGCTCTCCTGAGGGGAGAGAAAAGGACTGTGTTTTCTCAGATCAAGTATCTGAACATGGGTGAAAAAGGAAAGCAGTCATTGTGACCTAGATATTGGGCAACCAAGTGTTCAGACAGAGATTCTGAAGTGGAAACCTTGATTTTCAGACAGAGATTCTGAAGAGAAGCCTTGATTTTCAGACAGAGATTCTGAAGAGGAACCTTGATGCTGAAGTGCCCTGAGGTTTGGGGCAGAAGAGAACTGTGTTTGAAGTTGGAAGCTGAGGGGAAACTGCCTGAGTGTTCGCGGCACAAGTAGCAAGAGTAGATTCACACGGAAGCACGGGGTGAGGTCATAAGGCTGGCCTGCATTCATTAGTGAGTGATTATTTGGACAGCGATTCTGAGCTTTCAGAGGAGAGAAGAAGCAGAAGTAATTTTGGGACCAGACTTAACCTGAAGAAGACCGAAAGTGTGCAGAATTGCGATCGGCCTGTCAGGACTCTGTGGTCTGGTACAGTAAGTGACCTTTACATATAAATGTGTGAGTGCTTGTGGGGACTGAGCGCTAAGTAATTTCCCATGTTGTGAACTGTGCGCTGTGCTGGGAGTGTGATTCCCTAGCAGGGTTCGATCTGAATCCAGCGTTTGAGTCAAGAAGAATGCCTTGGTAGCCAGGCCAATCTCTGAGGTGACCAGCTGCTTGCCTGGTAGTGTTTGTGTACATATAAATTGTGCAGCAGGCTGAAGTCGCAGCCAGCATCTCTTGGACTGCATCTGCCTGAGACTAAAGTATATGGGATGCTTGATGAAAGTGTCATTGCCAATGTACTCTGGATGAATGCCTTTTGGTATATAAAGTACTGGATGTGACCGTATTTTAATTGCATATAGGATGCTTCACAAAAGTATCACCAGTATTACTCTGGATGGGACTTTCAGATATTGTGCTGAATGTTCTGGTGCAAGATCCACATTGTTTGTTCATGAATGTTCAGAAGTCTGCGAGTGCAGGACAATCCCTGATCTGTCTGTCAGTGCAGGGCAATCCCTGATCTGTCTGTCAGTGCAGGGCAATCCCTGATCTGTCTGTGAGTGCAGGGCAATCCCTGATCTGTCTGCTAAAGTGCAGGGCAATCCCTGCTGTGGTTGTAAATAGTAATTTGCTGCTTTACACAAATCTGTTTCCAAGTTGCCCCACCCTCAAATTAATAGCCGGCCACCTCGATCAGCTGCAACTCCATCAGGCCTGCAACATCTTGAACTGTGGTATCTGTTTAACCAGTATGGTATGAGATTGCGGGGTTTCTGCTGTATCTGGGACTGGTACCAGTGTGGGTATTATTAATAATTGTGTTTAACATCTGATTTATCAGCAGCTAGATAGCCAGGGCTCTGGATATCTTGAGTCAAATGGTAAAATGTAATTTATGTCTGCCTGTTAACATGCAGCCACCCAGCTAGAGGGTTCACCAGCAAAATCCAAGATGATCCCTGTACAAGTGTAAATACGGTAAGATAACCTCTACTCCTACTGTTTCCCTTTCCCTTTCCTAGCTCCTTTATTCCCCCAAAATAAATATCTTGTTGTTGTTTGAAATCCTGTGTGAGCATATTATTAGAGATAGCCTTTAATTCAAAATGTGGAAATGTGAGGAACTGTGTATTGGGGCATCTCTAGGGAAGGTAACTGGTCACCATGGGTGGTGTAGCAGCTCAGGGGGCTACACCAGTACCATCTCACCCACGAAAGCACCCTGAGTGGAGGCACTGCGCAGGTTAAAAATGTTATAAGTTAGCGAACCCAACCCCTTAGCCTATGTTCAGGGTAGTAGAGTGTGTACTGTAACACTGGGGGGTGGCGCCGCCCAGGGGTTACAATACCCTTGAACCTTTTACCCTACTCCAGAGCTATCCAGATTATTTCAGGGATTGCTCCTGAATTCAGTGCACATGGCTGTATGTAGGAAACAGGGTGGGGATGGGGAGGTTGCTCCCGCTAGGCCTCTCGGAGGAACCACTCCGGACCTGCATACTGATCCAGCTGAGCCCTGTGAGTGGTACTGGAGTAGCTCCCCTGCAGATATAACCTTTGCAGCATCTACCGTCGGACTTGTATACTAGTTCACCTGGGTCCTCGTAATGGCCGCAGGACAACCCTGAGGATCAGGAAAGGGGAGGAGAGGTAGCAACTTTTGGAGGGCCTACATCAGAACTAAACACTGGTCTGATTGTGTCCTCTGAAAGGTCCCAGGTTAGTTCCCCTGGAGCAACCGATGATGCTGGGGAGATGCTGGAATCCTTTGCCCTGCCCTAATAGCCGAGGAAGAGAATGGTCAGGGGAATGTGATAATGATGAGGAATCTACCTCTGAGCAAGAGGTGATGAATGGTTCTGGAGTTCAGGAGACACCCAAGAGGTCAGGGAGGACAATACAGCCTATCCTTAAACTGACTTGTGATGCCCCTGGAGTTCCTATGGACTTAACCATATTTGTAGTGCACAAGGAAGTATACATTACCCCTAGGTCCCTGCAGAAAGTGGTTATGTGCCCTGCTAATGCTAAACCCCCTAGATCTGAGGGAAAGGTGACCAGGGGAAGGAGAGGGAGGTGAAAGGGGTACCTAGGAGAGTCTGAGGGAAAAAGTGCACTCTTTGGGACTTCAGTATCCTAGGGCTGATTGGCTAATCATATTGGTGCCACTTTTCATGTGGCCAGAGGGGCTCATAACGGGAAAAGGAATTCATTAAAGTGTACATAATTTGTGTTTGAATGCTTCTTGTTCAAACAAATGGTTACAACATAATAGATAGGATTCAGGTGTATAGTAAAAAATGTTATTCAGTGTTGGTGTTTAACTTTTCTTCATTACTGTGTTCATGGTGTTTGTCCATAGACTTGGTGCGGAAGCCAAGCATTCAAGGGGGAGGGAGTGTAACCCCCCTGTGGGGGCTTACTGAAATGCCCGTGTGTTCCCATTTTCCTGTTTTCCCATGGTGTTCCCTGGAGCTCCCGTGTACCCTCAATTCCTTTTCTGTCCCCAGGGTGCTATTTCTGCAGCTCCATAGTTACTTTGGGCCCGCTTGGGCTCATGGAGCACAACTACGAGTCGCCGTCATTTTTCTGTGCAGCCAGTGACCACGCATGCTAAGAAAGTGCTTTGAGATTACTGACCTCCATTTGTGGTCAAAAATGGAGAGTGTATCAGTGGTCCTGGTGCCCCTTGAGCTAAATGGGGACCGGAGACCTTAGTGAGGCAAGAGGGAAGCCTCCTTATTGTTTAATATTAAAGTTTGTCTTGAGGCACTAGCGATGGCTCATGAATAATGCATTGCCCTCATTCATATTAATGAGTTGCTGCCTGCCTTCTGGGAAGACAGTGTTTCAGTGGCAGTGACAGGGAATCCGCTGTGGGCAAATATGTGAGAGTGGGCTTGTTCAAAAGAACACTACAGGGGCTACAAGACTGTGAGGAAATGATATTGTGAGAGTACTTGTGATTGCATGAGAACTTTATTTAGAGACAACATAAGGACTGCTAATGAACTGAATGGGGGCTGACATATTAATGATGCTTTGACTCAGAACAGCAGCCATTCATATAGATCATGCTCCAATGAACAATTAGGAAATATTGATCACTGTGGTCATTGATGACTGATTGGCTTGAACAGTCAATCAGGAGGCTGGATTCCTGAGAGAAAACCCATGGATTTGCTGGGATTTTTCAGTCTGTTCCTGGGCTCATCTCAAGCTAGTAGGATCCTTTGTGAGTGGAAGTGGACTTTCAGAGGCTTTGCTCAGGTCTCGGTTGAAGATTGTCACTATGGGAAAGAAGTTCCAGAGGAAAAGAAAGAGTGAGATGTAATCCCTAGGTGGCGCTATCCCAAGGGCTACTACCCCTGCCTGATTTGCCACTAACAGGTTGAGGGGCCTGGATACGATGGCAGGTGCCTCCACCCAGAGGTCGGGGTTAAGACAGTCTAATATTACTTGGTCACAGCCCTCTGGGTCACTGCAACCCCCCTTTCTTCCCACTAGTGGCCCACACAAATCAATCACAGTACCCTTGCAATATACACTTACCCCCAGGACTGGTTTGGTCAGCTGGACTCTGGGGACCCCCTGTAAAACAAGATGATACAGTGCAAAAACCACAGTACAATACTGTAATGTAAATGAATACCTCAGGCAGGGTCACTTTGCTGAAACAAGCAGATCTGATTTATTTAGTGGGGAATAACAAGGACTGGGGGAAATCAGGTTAATTAGCTTACCACTCTAATATATATATATATATATATATCTATACTAGGGCACTGTGCACAGGCCTAACCTATAAGTCACTGTCTCTGGGTACCCAGGCAACAGAAGGCTAGCCTATTTGGTGCAGCTGGTTGGGGCCCTGTGATGAAAAAACACTTGTACAATACCCAATTGTAATCTGGAGCCGGATGGCTCAGTTCATGAAGAAATAAAACACAACAATTAGATAACACACTTGCAATCTGGAAAACAGATGGCAGGGAGCTACCCTGTTTGTACTCCACAAACTCAGTGCTGGGAACTGGATGGCAGGCAGGTTGTCCTGGACTGCCAGGAGGAGCAGACCATGTGGGCAAGGTCCTTGTGACTGGATCCCACTGCAGTTTGGAGCAAATGGATGTAGTCTGGATTAAGCTGGGGTTTACTTCCAGCTTCATGCACTCAATTCACTGTACAGGGGATTTGAAATGCGATTCCCCACAAGCACTACACACATTTATATGTAAAAGGAAAGTACCATACCAGGCAGGCTGCTTCTTTATCCCGATCGCAATTACTGCACAATACCCGGGAGAACACACAGAAGGTTCAGTTTCTGACAGAATCAGCCACGATTCAGCAATTTCTCCAGTCTTCACAGGTGAGCCTGGTTTCTACTCTTCAGATCTCCTTTATTCTCTTCACAGGTCGGATTCAGTCCGAACAAGTGCTTGCACAAGCTGCAGACCAAAACTTGGGGCCTTACATGCCTTTCCCCCGCTGAACTGCACACCGAAGAAGCACAGGGCTCCTTGACTCTTCACTGCCAAAGCTAAAACTGAAACTCCAGCAGACAAAACCAGGCACTTCCTTTGAGTTCCTCATAGTTCTTGGCTGGTTTAGCTGTCACTCATAATAAACTCCCCCTGTTGGTGGAAAAAAGGTGCCGAAGTCAAAACTACATTTCCCAGAGTCACTGCCCTTACAATCCCCTTACAGCAGGCTCCAGAGGAGAGTCCAAGTTCTGATTCGCCCAGAGCAGGCTCCATTTTAAAGGATCCCCACCATGATTGGTCCAATTCAGCAGTTCAGAACCAACATGAGGGAGCTTGCTCTGCACTGTCCTTGCTACAAGAAAGCAGGTAAAATCAAACTGCATTTTTATTATTACTCTAACAGGTTACAAGCAAACAATTACATCTTTGAAGAGTGCTCCTTCTGCCCACTTAGCGATGGCAGAAACGGAGCGATTTGGCAGTAGCTTCGGCGGGACTCAAGCAGGAAAACACAGTCCCCCCATACAAACTAATTATGTCTGCAAGCAGAAAGCTCTTAAAGAGACAGTACCAGAGGCTCTAAAAGCACTCACAGATAAATGGCTTAAATGCCAAACACCATTCAGGCTTGGAGCATTTAAGCAAGCTCCTGGAAGATTTTTGGGAACCCCCATTTGCAAGGGGGTTACACCCTTCCCGGCCTGGAAAAAACTTGGCGTCCGCGTCAAGCAAGTACCCCCAAAAGTTTCAATTGCAACCATATACATTTGCATCAGAATCACATTAGGCTCATACATGTAATCATCAGTCAACATATCACTTTATCAGAAACACGTTTCTGAAACTTTGCAGTATGTCACTCTTTGCACAGTATTACACACACATTGTACTATAACTCAGGTTATTACCTCTTGTACATGAAACCCGAAGAGAGGGGGCCCTTCCCTATCAGCTACCTTGGAGCTGGATGGGGCAGGGGCACCATACTTAGAGGGCAACACAAGTACTGTAACTTGGAGTTAGCACTGATGGTCAGTTTGGGCAATGAGCTCAGGGACACATACACTTCTTTATGGACAACATTGAGAGGCAAGTTCACAGGCCTCCCCGGGGAATCATAACTGAGGTGCACCACAGGCTTTACAGCTTGACCAGTCTTTCTAGGGGGAACTGTTACAGTCTCTGCACTCTGAGCCTCATATTCAGCATTGTCCTCACTAGTCAGGGGAGTCTCCATTGGGGTAGAGAGGCTAGAACTTGGGGCACTTTCAGTTCCAGGAGTTACAATCTCTGAATCCACAACACTTGACTCACATGGAGAGCTTTCGGGCACTGGTAGTGGACCATCAGGGCACTCAAAATACTCTTCTTGTTCTGGTATGTCACCAGTCTGTTCCAGTCCATCATTTTCCTCCTCTGAAATCTCAAACAGTTCAACCATACACAATGATTCCATATCATCTGACTTGATGCTTTGCACTTCACTTTCTGGGAGCATTGGCTCCATGGACTAAGCTGGGGGCTTAGACAGTCCAGAAGGCCCAGCTTCATCTCCAGTATTGACTAGGGGATTGCCCCGAAACAATTAATTCAGTTCATAAGAAGGGTAGTATTCAAAGCCACACTCACTTTCCTCTGACATGGACTGACAGTCATGTTCGACCGGGACCTGTGGAGGGGAACACTTTAACTCAGCTTCTGTAGATGCAGACTTTCTTGACTTTCTTAGCAGCAGCTCTAGTCACTGGTCCAGAGGGGGAATTTTCTGGGGGCTCAAACTCAATCAAGATTTGTCCAGTGGGCAGTAAATGATTTCTATACATTGTTTTAACATCTTTTGAATTATTCTCAGGCCTTACTTTGTACACAGGTAGATCATCTAGTTTGCCCACTACAATGTGAGGGAGATGGTACCATCTGTCAGCAATCTTGTGTTTGCCATGCAGTCCCAGATTTCTTAGCAATACCCGATCTCCTCCTGGAGTTCTTGTGCTTTCACCTTTTTATCATACCTTTCTTTGTTGGCCAGATTTCTTTTGGCAGCCATGGTTTGACCCAGTTGGTACGCATGATTTAGCTGGGCCTTTAACTTTTGCACGTACTGTAAATAGTTGTCAGCTCGAACCCCATCAGGAGACACCCCAAAACACACATCTACCGGCAGTCAAGCTTCTCTTCCAAACATCAGGCGGTAGGGGGAGAACCCAATGGCATCACTTTTGGTGCAGTTGTAGGCATGTACCAGGGTGCTAATTTGTTGGCTCCATCTAGGCTTGTCCTTTGGGTGGAGAGTGCCTTGCATATCTAGCAAAGTGTGCTTGAAACGTTCAGGCTGTGGGTCCCCCTTGGGGTGGTAAGGGGTGGTTCTGGACTTTCGCACTCCCCACAGGGAAAGCAACTCTTTGATCAAATGCCTCTCAAAGTCTCTCCCTTGATCAGAATGGATTCTTTGTGGAGCCCTATAGTGAACAAAAAAGTTTTCTACAAGTACTTTTGCCACAGTGGACGCCTTCAGGTCCTTGGTGGGGAAAGCTTGGGCGTATCTTGTAAAATGGTCAGTGACCACCAGCACATTACTAATATTTCTTTGATCTGACTCCAAACTCAGAAAATCAATACAGACCAGTTCCATGGGTGCACTGGTGGTAATGTTAATAAGGGGGGCTGCCCTCTGGGGCAAAGCTTTCCTCTGTAAGCAGCGACTACAAGTTTGAATGTGTTGCTCCACATCAGCCCCCATCTTACGCTAATAGAATCTGGATCTCGCCAAGTCAAGTGTTCTGTCTATACCAAGGTGCCCCATGTGGTCATGTAAGGACCTCAGTACTGAATCTCAAAAGGCAATGGGCAGCACTAGTTGTCGTTTGTCTACTTGCCCCCCTCTGTCTACTGTTTCTCTGTATAACAGTCTACTGACCAGTTTCAACTTAGGACCTTCTTTGTATAACAATGCAGTTCTCAAATCAGTGGAACGTAATTTGGACACATCTCTCCCTGCATATAGGGCTTCTAAAGCTGATTTTATCATGGGATCTCGGGATTGAGCCCGCCGAATACTGTCATTGTCCAGCTGGGGCAGTTCACCAATGTTTATTGCAGAAAAGAGGCAATAAGCAGCAGGTATGCAATTCTCAGAGGCTCCCAAATAATCCATCATACAGTCCACTGCGTCCGTGGACATTTGTTCCTCCCTGTCAAACTTCTGGCAGAGTGCTCTGATATCAGGTTCTGACAGTCTGACCCAGTCATTCTGGGGAACAGGCCTCCAGGAGAGAGCATTAGCATCTATGTGGTTCAGGCCTGCTCTGTATTCAATAGCATAGTCATATGTAGATAATGCAGAAAGCCACCTATGGCCAGTGGCATCCAACTTAGCTGAAGTCTGCACATAGGTCAAAGGATTATTGTCTGTTTTTACTAGTATCTTAGCCCCATACAAGTATTCGTGGAATTGATCAACAATGGCCCACTTCAAAGCTAGGAACTCTAACTTGTGCACAGGATAGTTCTTTTCGGATGGGGTCAGGCTTCTACTGGCAAAGGCCACTGGTCTCAGGCCATTCTCATGCTCCTGATACAACACAGCCCCCAATCCTTGCAAGCTAGCATCAGTGTGCAGGACATAAGGTTTTGTTGGATCGGCATAGGCCAACACTGGAGCGTGGGTAAGTTGATATATGATCTCATGAAAAGCAGTCTCACAATCAGCAGTTCAGCGGGCTCCAAATACTTCACTTGGATGAAAATACACTCTTTCAGTCTCACGGGATGCTGACTTTTTGTATCTTTTGTGGGTTGGGGGATACCCTTGAGTAAGGTTAAGTAAAGGGTGGATCACTCTTGAACAGTCCTTGATGAAATGCCAATAATAACCACAGAATCCCAGGAATCTTTGCAGTTCTTTTAGATTTTTGGGCTGTGGCCAGGTGGTCAAGGCCTCAACTTTACTTGGGTCGGTCTCTATTCCCTCGTTGGATACTATGTGTCCCACATACTTTACCGATGTTTGAAGAACTGACACTTATCAATGGACAGTTTAAGGCCAAAGTCTTCCAGTCGGTCCAGCACTTTGAATAATCTGCTCTCGTGTTTCTCCAGTGAGCTGCCAAACACAATAACATCATCTAGGTATACCAGGCACTCTAGTAAGTTCATGTCCCCCACTGCACGGTCCATCAATCTTTGAAAAGTGGCGGGGGCACCTGAAATCCCTTGAGGCATCCTCATGAATTCATAGAAGCCAAGCGGACAGATAAAGGCTGTCTTCTCACGGTCCTCGGGGGCCATCGGGATCTGGTAGTACCCACCGCTGAGATCCAGCACAGAGAACCATTTGCTCCTGTTTAGACAGTCCAAAGCATCCTGAATGCGGGGCATAGTGTACTGATCAGGGATAGTCCACCGGTTTAAAGTGCGATAATCCACGCACATCCTTACTGTCCCATTCTTTTTTCTTACTACCACAATGGGGGAAGCATAGGGGCTTCTGGATTCCTGTATTACACCAGCAGCTAGCATCTCTAGCAGATGCCGTCTCACATCATCTATGTCAGCAGGTGCCAGGCATCAAGACCTCTCATGAAATGGCCTTTCATCAAGCAGCCGGATATGGTGCTCAGCTCCTTGCACGCATTCTACATCCCATTCCTTTAAAGAAAACACCTAGTCTCTCTGGGCAAGCTTCTCACTGATCCTCACTTTCCATTCAGCTGGCAACGGGGAGTCACTGAAATCAAACAAGTCAGGCGTTACTCTGTCATTCTTCCCTGAACTCTTGCTACTGGGTAGCACTGCAGTGTCTGCACAATGCACATTAGCCAGGGTGCAACCTCTATTTACTTGAATCTCTCTGTCAGATACATTATGAACTTGAACCATTACCCTTCTGGCATAAGCATGGGCCCTAGCAGGCAAAATACTAGGCTTGACCAGCAGTCCCTCCGGCAATTTTCCGTCACCTGGTGCATCCAACATTAATATTTTATTCTTGACATCCTTTCTGATACGGACCTCTCCCTGTAAGGTACACTGGGCATTTGGCACCAGGATCAGAGACTCAGGATCCTTCTTCCAGACAATTCCAACCAGTTCCTCTGGTTCTACCTTTTCAACATCTCTCTGTGCCTCATAGGCCTTCTTAATCAAGGCCGGAATTCTTAAAGCTCTACCAGCCCTTGACCCCTGTTTTTCATAACACAACTGTGCCAGCCATCCAAACATATGTGCATTAGTCCCAGTTAGTAGGGGAACCCCATCATACAGCCCAGTAGGGGGACACACTAAGGCCAGGGTCTCTACTTGCTCGGCCACTCCAGCCACAGAGGTGGGAAAAGATAGCCAAATTCGGATATATCCAGAGTAGGGGTAGGCCTTCTCACTTAACCCCCAGACATGCAGCCCCTCCAACAGTTGTAAGGGTACATCAGACAAATGCTTCTGATACCAGTCTTGGAACACATACACTCCTTTATGGACACTTGGGAGCCATTATCTAATACAGCTCTTGTAGACACTCCATTCACCTTTACAGTGGTCTCCATGGAGGGACCCACTATTCTGGACCATTCTGGAGAGGTGGTAGCGGGGGCCTGGGCAACTGACCTTGCCACAAGGGGACATGAGTTAGCATTTTTGGGGCCCTCACTGGGATCATTGTGTGCACCCCTTAACCACTGATTTGTTCTCCGAAGCTCTCCTTGTAGCCTATATGCAGCTTTGTCTGTGTCTTTTGGGGACCGGCATTCTCTCTTCATGTGCCCATCCTCCCCACAATTATAACAAAACATACTTTCTGCAGTTTGAGCTGGCCGAGGCATCACACTGGGAGCCAGGGCAGGGGTACTACTAACTGGAAACCTTGGTGCTATCTCTGTCTGCGGCGTGATAAGCATTTGGAGACATCTCATCAATTTCCCCACTTCCATGGTCAAGACATCGAGTTTTGAGCTGTTGTCAGCAGGAGATGCATGAGTGGGTACCCCCACTCCCATAGCAGATGCAGTCGGATGAGGGTCGGGGCCTGTACTTGCAGGAGTGGCCTTCATAAAGAGACTGTTTTTTTATTTCCCTGAACTTTCTCAACAGTTCGCCCCATTGGGGCATATCTTTTTCCTTCTCAGAGTACTCACTAACTGCCAACCTCTGCCCCTGAACTTCACTTGATGTGTCACCCTCAGTCACTCGGGTCCTAGCCACAGCTATTGGTGCAAGTCCCTCCCGAGGTCATCTTTTCTCAACTCCTCAAATTTCTCTCATTAGCTCATCATAGGAGGGTGGGGATTCCAGTCGATTTGCCAGACGTTACTGAAGCAACAGCAGTTCTGAGAAGGGGCAGACTTAAGGATCCTGTCCAGCCTGGTTCAGTCCAGTTCAATCGCTGGCAAACTACCCTTTCTGAGGCATTCTTGCAACAATTTTTCCAGCCGAGATACATACACAGACAACAACTCCCTTGGTACTGTTGTGCGTTTCATCTCCACCACAGGTCCTCATCAGAATCTGGGCTCCCATACACATTCTCCAAGGCCTCAAGATAGTCCTGTGCAGTCGCTCAGGGTTACTGGCCCGTTTAGCATGGATGATAGCCAGGGCAGGACCTCGGAGGCTCTCACTAACCCTCTTTTGCTTTTTGGCTTCTGAGCATTACCATTCTAGCACTTGGGGGGCAACATAGTCTATCCAGGTCTCCCAGTCATCCTCCCCTTGGGGAGTGGGGAGGGTGCCAGAGAAGATCCTCAACCTTCGGTAAGAGTCGTGACTAATGGCAGGTGCAGAAATAGGAGTCTGCATTGGTTCAGCAACCATTACAGGTACTGGAGCGGAAGAGGGTGTTGGGAGAGGAACACCCCCAGGTGACAAGAATAGTTTCTTCAAGTCCTCCACAGTTTTCCCTTCCCCCAACAACCATTTAGCAAATTTCTCCTCAAATGTTTCAGATAGTGGTGGGACCTTATTCCCCCCTGGGTCTTTACTGTCCTTAGTTATCACTCTCCAGGCAGTGAGGGCTCCATCTGGGGTAATAGTCTGTGGCACTTTGGAGCTATCTATGGGATCCTTAAACTCTACTAGGGACAGGAAAGTGTGGGTGAGCAGATTAGCATGCCGACCCACCACCACAGGGTTTTGTAAACCTTCCACCTTGGAAAGTACTCCCTGTACAGTGTCCGTATTGATACCCAGGGGGATGTTCAGGATAAGCATAGCATTTTGGGGGTCGATCTCCTCCCCAGTACACCACTCCACCAGCCAGTGCACAGCCACTTCTGTCGGGGTACCCATTTATTTATTTTTTTTCTTAACAGTGGTTCATAAATATGGCCACTAAAGGACACACAATCCCAGCGGTGAGCCTCCAAGATGTAACCCCTAGGTGGCGCTATCCCAAGGGCTACTACCCCTGCCTGATTTGCCACTAACAGGTTGAGGGGTCTGGATCTGATGGTGGGTGCCTCCACCCAGAGGTCAGGGTTAAGACAGTCTAACATGACTTGGTCACAGCCCTCTGGGTCACTGCAACCCCCCATTCTTCCCACTAGTGGCCCACACAAATCAATCACAGTACCCTTGCAATATACACTTACCCCCAGGACTGGTTTGGTCAGCTGGACTCTGGGGACCCCCTGTAAAACAAGATGATACAGTGCAAAAACCACAGTACAATACTGTAACGTAAATGAATACCTCAGGCAGGGTAACTTTGCTGAAACAAACAGATCTGATTTATTTAGGGGGGAATAACAAGGACTGGGGGAAATCAGGTTAATTAGCGTACCACTCTAATATATATATATATATATATCTATACTAGGGCACTGTGCACAGGCCTAACCTATATGTCACTGTCTCTGGGTACCCAGGCAACAGAAGGCTAGCCTATTTGGTGCAGCTGGTTAGGGCCCTGTGATGAAAAAACACTTGCACAATACCCAGTTGTAATCTGGAGCCGGATGGCTCAGTTCATGAAGAAATAAAACACAACAATTAGATGACACACTTGCGATTTGATAAACAGAAGGCAGGGAGCTACCCTGCTTTGTACTCACAAACTCAGTGCTGGGAACTGGATGGCAGGCAGGTTGTCCTGGACTGCCAGGAGGAGCAGACCATGTGGGCAAGGTCCTTGTGACTGGATCCCACTGCAGTTTGGAGCAAATGGATGTAGTCTGGATTAAGCTGGGGTTTACTTCCAGCTTCATGCACTCAATTCACTGTACAGGGGATTTGAAATGCGATTCCCCACAAGCACTACACACATTTATATGTAAAAGGAAAGTACCATACCAGGCAGGCTGCTTCTCGATCCTGATCGCAATTACTGCACAATACCCGGGAGAACACACAGCAGGTTCAGTTTCTGACGGACCGAGCGCGATTCAGCAATTTCTCCAGTCTTCTACAGGGTGAGCCTGGTTTCTACTCTTCAGATCTCCTTTATTCTCTTCACAGGTTGGATTCAGTCCGAACAAGCGCTTGCACAAGCTGCAGACTGAAACTTGGGGCCTTACATGCATTTCCCGTGCTGAACTGCACACCGAAGAAGCATAGGGCTCCTTGACTCTTCACTACCAAAGCTAAAACTGAAACTCCAGCAGACAAAACCAGGCACTTCCTTTGAGTTCCTCACAGTTCTTGGCTGGTTTAGCTGTCACTCACAATAAACTCCCCCTGTTGGTGGAAAAAAGGTGCCGAAGTCAAAACTACATTTCCCAGAGTCACTGCCCTTACAATCCCCTTATAGCAGGCTCCAGAGGAGAGTCCAAGTTCTGATTCGCCCAGAGCAGGCTCCATTTTAAAGGATCCCCACCATGATTGGTCCAATTCAGCAGTTCAGAACCAACATGAGGGAGCGTGCTCTGCACTGTCCTTGCTACAAGAAAGCAGGTAAAATCAAACTGCATTTTCATTATTACTCTAACAGGTTACAAGCAAACAATTACATCTTTGAAGAGTGCTCCTTCTGCCCACTTAGCGATGGCAGAAACGGAGCTGATTTGGCAGTAGCCTCGAGGACTCAAGCAGGAAAACACACAGTCCCCCCATACAAACTAATTATGTCTGCAAGCAGAAAGCTCTTAAAGAGACAGTACCAGAGGCTCTAAAAGCACTCACAGATAAACGGCTTAAACTCCAAACACCATTCAGGCTTGGAGCATTTAAGCAAGCTCCTGGAAGATTTTTGGGAACCCCCATTTGCAAGTGGGTTACAGAGAGATTGGACTGAGATTGAACCTCTCCAGGTACTGTGAGCTAAGTTGCCTTGAGGAGAAAAGCAACTGCTGCAGAGACCTTGCACTAGTGGATTGACTATGGTGTTTTCATTTGAAAGTTGAGCCCTGGCTGCAGAGGACTTGTTTTACAGTTTGGGACCCTGTTTAAAATTCTGAAGAGGCAAAGCATCTCTGGTGCAGGTGCTAGCCCAGTTCTGTGACTTTGCTGTGTGGATTGAGCTGAGTGACTGAGAGCTGTGTCCCACCAAAAGCTGAAAGGAATCTTTTGTGGACAATTAGAGCTGAAAGCACTGAAGTGAACAGGGGTTTGCCTGGTTCTCAATTTACCCTGCGACTGCTATAGTCTGAGTGCAAATCAGAGGTCTAGCACCCATTGGTATACAGGTACTGCCTTTTCCTTGGAAGCACTGCCTAGTTACCACCTCAGTGCAGGGACTGCGGAAGGCTCCTGCTGCTTGGGAGTCCTCACCCAGAGCCAGGGAAGGAACTAGTTAACCCTTTCCAAGTGTGACCCATTGTCTCTGGAGGTCACCGGCACTTGCTGGGGTGCTAGGGCACCTATGACCCTTGTGGAGAGCTGGGCTGTGGAGCCAATCCTGGGTCTGGGCTTTCTGGAGCTGGTATGGCACTGCCACAGAGCTCTGCAATGGACCAAAAGCATCTGAATGTAACAAGCGGCCAGAACGCCAGTCAAGGGGACAAGCTGCAAGACCCTCGAGCAAGATTCCATCTGCCCATTGCTACATGGAGATCTGTGATCCAGGACATCTGGATGCAATTATCCCAAGTATGGTTGAGTCCTGTAAAACCATGAGTACCTGGGACCTGGCTCCCGGAAATCAAGCAAGGGAGTGTGAAAGGGATTTAATTGTTGCCTCAAATAATTCTCCTTTATCAGGGCCCCAACAACCGGCCAACCCATGGCAACAACCAGGCCTGCACCTTGTGGGTACCCCTAAGGACTATCAGGGTAGACACTGGTACCAGTGGGGGTGGACCTCCAGGGGTGGGCTTGGCCTATGGGCCCAGGTTGTTATTGTTCCTTGTTCTCACAAACCATATTTCATTTCACAGCTATCCTTTACCCCGGTATCCCTTCCCTAGTCCTTACCCTCATTAAAGCTGTGATTTACTTTTTGAAATTGTGTGTTCCGGGATTCTTTGACTCTGTCAGGTCATTACTGTTCATGGTTTATGGTGTTACTGAACTGGTGGGCATCCAGTGTGTGGGGTGGTTGGTAGTGAAGGTGGGTAGGTGCAGCAATCTGGGAGTGGTGCCAGCCAGTCACCTGACCAACTTCTAATTCTCTCTAGGTGGAGGCACTGTGCTATTTTTATTATCTTTGGGAAAGAACCCCCGATCACCACCATAACAGGAACCAGGCCCCTTAACCTGTTAGAGGGCCAACAGGCAGGGGTAGTAGCCCACTGGCACATGGCACTTGGGCTACAATGGGGTTAGTCATTAACAGTTAGTGGATCCATACACCCTCCCTTGTGGCTTTCTGCCACCATCCTGTATTATCTCTCGTGGGTAATGGTACCCTCCCCCCACCCTCCGAATATTTATTTTTTATGTCTTCATTGGTAGCGCAGTGGCATCCCCCCCCACCTTCCCAGCAGTGTCTTGCTGCAAAGAAGGAGACCATCCCTCACTGTGTTTTTTTTAAGCTGTCAATAAAAACAGTCCATCGACGATCACGGCCATACTCCCACCTGACCTCCCACTGAACTCCTTCCCACACCCCCTCTGTCATACCCACTGACCCTCACTCACCTCCATAGGTCCCAGGTTCGAGACCCGCTCCACCGATGGAAGATATGTCTTGCTACTGGAACCGGTGACGGCAATATGAATGATGGTAAATGTGGTTCTATATATTTCAATGGGAGTGTTTCAACTTTCAGCCATAACATGGACATTTTCTTGAGATTTTGGCCCCAAATTTTCTACATGGCCTCTTGGGTACATCACCTTATGAACACTATGACTGTCTTTAGGCATCTCCTGCCCCAAACCTGATTTCACAGTCAGTTGGCGAAATCACCTTTCCAGTGGGATATGCATAACGACAGTCATATTGTTCATCAGGTGGGGTCATAAGAAGGCTATGTTGAAAGTTTGGGGTCAAAATTTTAAAAAATGGCTGCATTATGAATATTCATTGCTATTTCACTACGCATGCTCATAATTTTTACAATTTCTTATATTTTCACCTCATATTTTCAGCATAGCCTTAGTATTACCCCAGCTCAAGTATGTGACAGTTGTCATTTTTCAAATCCTAGTCAAAATGTGTTTTTGCACTTGTGGCATAGAATGGTGGTGGTGCTGTTGCTCCGAATTACATTTTGGCGGGGATTTGAAAATGTTCTGTACTGGGTAGAAGCAGTGAGGTCATAGGAAGGTTATGTTGAAAATTTGAGGTCAAGTAAGGATACTGTTGTAGTATCTCAATGGATGGATGGCACCTCAGAGTCCAAAGGACCATGCGCTCCCACTGTAACATGAGGATACAATTAGACTACCATGATGGAGGGATGGGAGGGAAAATAAGGACACTGTTATACTATCTGAATGGTGGGATGGGAGCACAGGGTCCAAAGGACCCTGCATTCCCATCGAAAAATAAGAATATTGTTATACTGTCTCAAAAAGTAAGGAAATTAGTTGCAAAAAAATGTTGTTAATGCATCTGTTAGTGTTGCCGTAACAAATGTAGGGAAAAGATGTGTTAGGATTTCACCCTAACACCACACCCCTGCCCTGCAGAAATCATGAGGCATCAGGAGGGTGGCATTGGGGTAATCAACCCCAACACTCACCCCATTCTTCTATACTGTACCTACCTAGCTTATTTTAGAATGGAATGGGGTGAGCGTTAGGGCTGATGATCCCAATACCACTCCCTGACGCCTCCTGATCTCTGCAGGGGTTGGGTGTTAGAGCGAAACCCTAATGCCTCATTTCCCTACTTTTGTCACAGCAACCCTAACTGATACATTAATGAAGTTTTTGCAGTATATATATATATATATATATATACATATGCATATATATATTATACTGACACAGTAGTGCCAGTATAGTTAGGGTTGAGTGTACATTTCTATGTTAAACCCAAAATTTTGAACATTTATAGCTGTGGAATCATTTAATGGATTTGAACAAAGTGCGGTAAGCATAATCGCTGTGGCTAGATCTCCAGACATGCCAAATTTCATGTGATTCTGTTTTGTGGTTGTTTAGATACAGAGCATCAAAAAATCCTAAATTTACTATTTTTTTGACATTTCTTTGTCCATCTGTATCTCAGAAACTGCTTTATGTTCTGCTCTAAAATGCTCGGGCTAGAAAGCCTTTGGGTAACACATGTGCCTTTTGTAATTTTGGTGAAAAAATATTAATCCGTTCAAAAGTTATTAAAATAGTGAATTTCCCATTATTTCCTATTGGAAAATGTATTTGTCATGTACGAAAGTTTTTTTTTTTTTTCGAAAGCGGCATTATTTGCAAAAAAAATAGTGATTTGTTTGAAACTTTTCCTGTTTGTAGGGTCACATACAACTTTTTGTTCAAAACAAATCTGTGTGCTTTTCACATGGCGGATTACATAACACTTCCTGTTCTTTTGCACAGGTCTGTAGCAGCCGCCATCTTGTTTTCTCCTTAGCAAGTGACAGAAAACAAGCTTAGGAATAGATATAATATAAAAAAAATCAGAAGTTAGCTAAACTGCAGCTGTTTAGCTACATTCTGATCTTTTCTTTTTGTTTAAGTATTGGTGACAAATGTTTTTCAGAAACCCGAAATCACGGATACCAAGGTTAACGGGAGAACAGTGAGATTTACTTCATTTGTGCAGTCACAGCTTCAACTCATGGGCTGGCTGCGCCCTAAGTTTTGAGCTGCAGTTTGCCTGGCAACTAGTGGCATCCTCTACCTGCTGATCACTGTGTCATATCTGTGCTATCTCCCAGTGTTTTTTTTAATTTATTTTATATATGTATTTTGACACTGGATTCCCACTCCCAGTGTCACATGCCCTCCATGCAGCACTTGTATTTCATAAAAAGTGAAAAAAGAAAATTGCAGTTGAGGTTTTGCGGTGGCACGGAGACAGGGTGTGCAGCTGTGGATCAAAGGGCCATGTGTTTGAGACTTCTTTGGTCACAATTTTTTTTTCTACATTGCAAACAAAAATAAATAAATAAATAACTTACTGGAGTCGAACCAAGTACTCCTTGGCTGGCAGTGATGCACCTTGTCCTCAAGCCACTGGAGAGATGCATAAACATGCATGCCTTTCTCGAATATTTCAATCACCTCCCCCTTCCAGGACCGCGGGACACTGGGGAGCCAAGTCTCAGTGTTCCCAGACATATACTCTTCCCCCCAGCAGTGTGGGACACTGGGGATTCCACTCCCAGTGTACAAAAAATATGTCCCCCGAATTCTATATAATTAATTTTTAAAACCTGAAAAACAGAAAATGATCCCTTGTCATGGGACACTGGGGAGCCTACTCCCAGTGTCCCAAAACATGTACACCCACCCAGTGTTGTGGGACACTGGGGAGCTCACTCCCAGTGTCCACAAAGAATGACAGGCTTATGCCTGTAAAAAAGAAAACATTCCCCCCCACCTTTTTATTTTTATTCTGGAAAAAAGAAAACGATTCCTCGTTGTCTCCCCCAACATCCTCCACCATCCCCATCCTCCCTCTGAGCACCCAACTCCCCCCCCCACACTCCCCTTGCCCTATACTTACTCCCGGAGGTTCAACGCTGCCATCTTCTATGGACTGGGACACTTCTGCACTCTTAAAGCCAAACCGCGAACTGGAGACTCAAGGTAAGTGCCGTATAATGGCTGTCAATGGTGTTTTGAACTTATGTTGATATTGCGGCCATTTGTACATGTTTTTGCTCCAGATTTTCAACATGGCCCTTTTGGGACCCCTCCTCATTAACACTGGCACTATCACTTTGTTACTCGGTCCCGAAAGATGATTTCCCGGATGCTGCACCAATCACCTTTCAGGACCATGTAACGAAATGACAGTATCAGTGTTCATGAGGTGGGGTCCCAAAAAGCCCATGTTGAAAATTTGGAACAAAAATACCAAAATACATCCGAGTTATGTGCGGTCATTGAAATTTTCTTACTCACGCAGGTAACTTTGCCAGTTTTTAATATTTTCAGTAAAAATTTTTAACATGACCATATCTTCACACCACTTCATGAACAGTACAGCTCCCATTTCTCACATCCTGCCTGAAATGTGTTTACACACCTGTGGCACATAATGGCAAAGTTGCTGTATGAAATCACCTTTCAAGGCCGAATAACAAAGTGCCATAGTCAGTGTTCACGAGGTGGGGTCCCAAAAAGGCCATGTTGAAAATCTGGTGCCAAATTACCTAAAAATGCCTGACTTACATGTGGTTGTTGACATTTTTCTACGCGCGTGCACATCTTTGGCAGTTTGTAATATTTTCACTCCAAATTTTCAACATTGCCATTTTTTCACACCACCTCATGAATACTACAGCTGTGATATTTCAAATCCTGCCCCAAAACTTTATTTGCACCTGTCGTGTGGAATGGCGTTATAGTTGTGCAGAATTATGTTTCAGCGGAGATTTGAAAATGTTCTGTACTCGGTACATGTAATAAGTTCATAATCAGGGTTGGTTGAAAATTTGGGGTAAAATAAGGATACTGTTATAATATCACAATGGAGGGATGGGAGTGCAGGGTCCAAAGGATCCTGTGCTCTCACCATAACATACGAATACTGTTATACTGTCTCGATGGACGGATGGGAGTGCAGGGTCCAAAGAACCCTGTACTCCCACTGTAAACTACGGATACTGTTATACTGTCTCAATGAAAGGATGGGAGTACAGGGTCAAAAGGACCCTGTGCTCTCACTGTAACATAAGGATACTTTTATACTATCTCGATGTTCGGATCCTGCGCTCCCACCATAACATAAGGATACCATTATAGTATCTTGATGGAGGAATGGGAGTGCAGAGTCCAAAGGAAACTGCGCTCCCACCAAAAAATATGGATACTGTTATACTGTCTCGATGGAGGGATGGGAGCGCAGGGTCCTCCCACTGTAAACTATGGATACTGTTATGCTGTCTTGATGGAAGGAAGGAAGTGCAGGGTCCAAAGAACTCTGTGCTCCCACTGCAACCTAAGGATACAGTTTTACTGTCTTGATGGAGGGATGAAAGCACAGGGTCCAAAGGACCCTATACTCCCACCATAACATAAGGATGCTGTTATATTTTCTCAATGTTTGGAACTTGCACTCCCACCGTAACATAAGGATACTGTTATACTGTCTTGATGGAGGGATGGGAGCTCACCGTAACATAAGGATACTGTTATACTGTCTTGATAGAGGGATGGGAGCACAGGATCCAAAGAACCCTGCACTTCCACTGTAAAATAAGGATACTACTATACTACCTCAAAAAGTAAGGAAATTCATTGCAAAAAACTTTGTTAATGCATCAGTTTGGGTTCTTACTAAAGCGACAAAAGCAGGGAAATGAGGTATTAGTGTTTCCAACTCTAACTCCCCACCCCCCACCCTGCAGACACTGACAGGCATTTGGGGTGTGCCTTGGAATCATCGTTCCTAACGCTCAGGCAATTCCACCCCGATGACCCCAAGGCACACCCCAAATGCCTGTCAGTGTCTGCAGGGTGGGGTGGGGTGCTACAGATGGAAACGCTAACACCTCATTTCCTGCTTTTGTCGCTTTAGTAAGAACCCTAACTGATGCATTAATAATGTTTTTCAGTGAATATACTGTATATATATATGGTGTATATATTGTATATATATATATATATTTTTTTTTTTTTTATTTATTTTATTTTATTTTATTTCAGTCTCGGATTTGCAACCTTTGAGCTGGTAGCTCATTTACAAAGGTACCATGTCAGAATGTACAGAACAGATACAAACAACTGACAATATACATCAAACAACATAGATTTCGTAATTAAACAACTGACAGTGAGCATCATATTAAAATAGTTTTGTAAGACCTGATAGAATAGTATAAAGAGCAGCTGACACCTTCAGGATAACTTTAACACAGCGTAACATTTAGACACTGTTCAGCTTGTATTTCACATTAGTTTTGTGTTCCTCCTCCCCATTATTTATTGCTGAGGTCATCTGCATGAAAACAGGATCTTTGCTCCAGAACAGTTTATCTATTCCTGTTGCTTTCTCCCTACCTTAGGTCATAATGTCCTGCTTGTGACATCACAGTTACTCCCACGGCAACAGATTGTGATGTCACCACAGATGATTATGACTTGAAGTAGGGAGTAAGCTACAGAGGCCGATCAACTCCTCCTCTCCTACCCCTCATTACTGGGTATAGGATGAAATCTGTCTCCTTTTCTTTTTTGTCCCCCCCTTTCCTCCTCTCTTACTGTTTCCCATCTACCACATACCTAACACAATGCCTTCCCCATTTCTCCCCTCCTCTCTCTCTCTCTCTCTCTGTCTCCCATACCACCCCCTCACCACCACTCTTCTTTCTCTTTTCCCACTAACCCACTCCTAACAAAGCTTCACTGAGCCACCTATGACTTGTACTGTATAATTAACTTGCAACACAATTCCTTGACAATGCTTTTGGCTGCTGTTATTGTAACTTTATTTGTCTTTTTTTTTGTAAGTTCCATTGTAATGATCATGTTATGTTTTGTACCTTATTGTCCTTATTGCCTTGACGTGGAACCTTTGTAAAAGAGTCTTCGGCTCAAAGGTGTCATCCGAAATACAAATAAATAAAATTAAAAAATACAGGAACGTCTAAGGGAAATCTAAGGGATAAAAATCATGTGCTCACGCAAGTTTACTTAGTAATAGATAATAAGGAAGAGAAATATATAGAATACACATAGAATTCAAGCTGAATTGTACCTAATTATTATGTTTTTCAAAGTTGTCTTTGAGGCATCAGTAGCTATTTAACCTATGAGGGGGAAACAGACAGGGATTATGAATAGGTACATTTATAAAGGTACCATGTCAGAATGTACAAAACAGACACAAACAACTGATTATATACATCAAGTAACAACAATTGTGTAACTAAACATCTGACAATAAGCATCATATTCAAATAATTTCATAGGACCTGACAGAATTTAACATTTGAGTGAGAAACAATTAGGGATTGTGAAAATGTACAGATCACAGAAGCCGGATTGGTACCCATTGTCTTTAGGGAGGGTGAGTGGAGGAAGGAGAGGTTAGGATGGAAATAGTGCTGAGGAGGGAGGGAGGGTGGGTTGATAGAGGGGGTTAAGAGCAGGGAGAGGGGAGTAGCATGGGGGAGTGGGGAACAGTAGAGGAGGGATCGAGTGAAGGGATAAGGAGTAGAAGTGATGGGAATAGGAATCAAGGGGGGGGAGCAAGTGCTCTGGGGAAGAGTTAACCATATTGGGAGAGGGTGCCTGTGTTGTAAGAGCAGACATTGGCAATAGAGGTTGTTATAGTAAGCAGGAACACACCGTGAGGTGAAAGCGTAGAATGGTCACTTCTATGCTAAACCCAAATGTTTGCACTTTAATAACTTTGCAACCGTTTGATCGATTTGCACAAAAATTTGCATGCACCATCGGAGATCATAGATTGCTTGATGTGGAAGTTTCCTTCTGGCTGGATGTGCGGTTGTGGAGATGCAGAGTGTCCAAAAATGTGAAAATTACCATTTTGGTGCAAATCCTTTGTTACACCATTTCTCCGAAATGGCTTGGGGTTTGGGTTGAAATTTATAGAGTATATGGGGTTTGAGTCATAGATGTGCCTTTTGAAGGTTTGGTGAAAAAATATTAATCCATTCAAAAGTTATTAAACTTTAAAGTTTCCCATTATATCCTATAGGAAAAACTAGATGTGTCGTGCAAATGCACATTTATCTGCCGCAAAAGCGGTACTTGCTTTTGCAAATATGGAATGTAGTGTCAAGATATGCCATCTTGTTTTCATTTCATGAGGCAGAAAAAGTTAAATAGTTTAAAAAATACTTCCCCCTAGGTAAATACCAACAGTTGTGTTTACCTAATCGAGGCCTAAGGAATTAGATTCGTGATTAGTTTTTCATAACAGTGTCCAGAAATATGTTTATTTTAATTGGCCTGTTGTTGATTTCACACATTGCAGCACTACTGCTGCAATCTGCGAAAGCACTTTTGCAAAACTATCACAAATTATAGCACTATTTCACTAAACTACGGGGGTTATACCACAAATTGCAGCACTATTTTGTGAAAATTGCCACAATTTGTGATACTACTTTTCCAGATATGTCTGTTCCTTTGTCACTTATTGCAAACAAATGGTTTGCACTTATGGGCTGAAATTTTCAGGGTACAATGGCCTTGCCCCACAGATGTGCCTCTTGATGGTTTGGTGAGAAATTGTCCATTGGTTGTGTAGTTACTGTAGAACTTTAAAAATTCACTGTCAAACATTTTCATTATTTTCTCTGAAGCATCAATATGCATGAAAACAAAATTGTGCTAAGTAGCACTTTTTCCATTATGGTGAATGTTGTGATTGTGACTTAGCAGTAAAATAAATTTACACAACTATGGTTGCATTTGTGTTTGCACTAAATTTACTTTGCATGAAAATAAGCAGTTTTACACTATAAGATTTTGAAGTTTCATGATTTCCCATATGATAACATTGTAATGGTTGGGGTACCCTTCAGAAGCAATATCTCATAAATGCTTTGGGATATGGACTCACTGCATCGCACATCTTAGTAAACCTGGGCCCAGATATTCAAAAGGGTTGTGCCATGCACAACAGGGATGCACCAGTGCAAGTCCGAAAATTCGCCATTGTGCGATATTCAGCAGGAGACAGATGCGCCCCCCAAATCACAATGCACAAGAGCGCAATGGTAATGAATGCATGCGCAACTGAAGGGGGAGGAACCATGAATAAATGGTGCAGTGTGATATTCAACAACATGCGCCATGCGCAATAGGGGAGCAAACGGAAGTTTCACGATAGCGTAAATGATCCAAAATAAAAAGGAACAAGAGAGAGGACGCAAGAACGCTACAGGAAAGCCACATGTGGGAGAACTGCGAGTAGGCACACAGCAACTGTGAGCAGGACAGGGCAGGAGCAGGACACAGCACCTGGAATCACCAGAAACAGGGAAGGAGTTGGGAGCCTGTGCCACTGCGCAGGACAAAAGGGGGAAGTGCCACACAGGACTGAGGGCATGGACAGTGGGCAGTAAGTCCAATACTGGGAGGTGTTCCTGGTGCAGGGGGAGTAGCAGTAAGGACAGTGGGGGGAATGGTAAAACAGCTGCCAGGGGGGTAACACAAACCAGGAACATGGACAGTGTCACCATTCAGATGGAGGCAGTAATGAGGGGGGTGAGAAGGCAGGCAGTAGGGGGGCACGGCCATGGAAGGGCCCATCAGCGGTATGCCCCCAACAGGCAGTACTGAGCCCACACCAGCCTCGAGCTGTACACTGACACTGAGATCGTGGGCCAGTACCACCCGAACCAGGCAATCCTGAGGCAGCTCTGTGAGCTGTGCAGTGATGTGATGCAGGCACCCACACGACGAAGCCATGCTCTGTCAGTGGAGACCAAAGTGGCAGCTGTCATGTACCTGCTTGCCATGGGTACCTTCCAGAGACCAACAGGGGACATGACAGGCATAACTTAGTTGGCCGCATTACGCCTACTCACCCACTTCCTCAGTGCACTGCTGCCACATGCTGCAGAGTACATCCATTTCCCCAGCACACCGGTGGAGCGCACAGCAAACATACAGGACTTCCACAGGGTAGCACACATGCCTGGCATGCTCGGGGCAATAGACTGCACCCATGTGGCCATTCGCACAGCACCTGGCCCCAAAGGGGCTGCATACATAAATCGGAAGGGGTATGCAAGCATCAACTGCCAGGTGGTGTGCGATGCCAGGGGGTGCATAACCAATGTCTGTGCCACGCACCCTGGGGGAGCACATGATGTCTTCATCTGGCACCAGTCTGACTGTGCCACAGGTTTGAGAGTGGGGACATCCCCACTTGCCACCTAGTAGGTGAGTATGCAAATCACGCAGAAAGACATGGATCTTGGGAGGGGCATAGTCAGAGGTGACATGGTTACTGGCCTAGATGGCCCATGGCAGGGCAACGCTGATCACCAAACTAATGTCCACCCTCTACACACAGGTGACAGTGGATACAAACTCCATCCCTGGCTGCTCACACCATACCAGTGGCCCACGACCCATCACAGTAACACTACAAAGAGGCACATGCCACCACACGCAGTGTCATCGAGCGGGTGTTCGGGATGCTGAAGGCACGTTTCCGTTGCCTGGATACATCTGGCAGTGCCCTACAGTACAGCCCCTCAAAGGCCTGCGGGCTATTCCTGGCCTGTTGCATCCTGAACAACATGGCCAATGACTGTGGGATAGTTGTACAGGTCAAAGAGGGGGACAGCAATGGGGACGATGAGGACGCTGGTGAAGATGGTGATGGGCAGCTCCCCCTTGGTTGAAAGGATTCCTGACCGATCCAGATGGCGCAGCTGCACCAGGGCGCCATCACAGAGGAGCACTTCAACCAACCCAGGTAAGTCATGGGGCCTTGTGCAACCACCAATGGCATGGGCACAACCCACAAACACACATGGAAAAACCCCAGGGGTGCATGTCATAAAGGGAACTGGTTGAGCATGGAACCACACATGCCATCAGGGATGGGCGGTCACACACACACACACACACACACCCCCATAAGACATGCACAAAGGGTTAGAGGCACGCCAACCCCAACCGCCACCCCTAGCTACACACACATCCACAGATCACCACGTCCAGTGCCTGTCATTGTGCGTGTATCAGACGCAGGGCACCATTGCACAGTGGCAGACAGCACAACGCTGGCATCATCATGCACACACCAAAGCGGACAGCAGCCAGGAGGGTGCGCAGATGGAACGTGTGTGTGAGCAAGGTTGGGTACCCAACCCGTGCATTGCACGTTGAACAACACATTGCACACAGGGCAGCGTCAGAGAGTAGCCTTGGTGGGAGACAAGTCAGTCACATGCCACAGTGCCAGGGCTGCCACGGATGCATGGGCGGCCCTGCTGAGACCCGCCAGCAGTGACAGGCTGACCAATGGCCTCATGGGTGGCACCGACGGTCCCCAGGGTTCCGGGCCATGTGAAATACCACTGCCCAGCGAGGGGTCTGCACACTGAACATGCCTGCACCAGGCGTGCTCAGGATGCCCACAGCTGAACCCGGTGTTGACAAGGAGGGTGTTGCATGACGTCAGGAACGAGGGGTGGACATTGCACTGCGCGGTGTCTGCGACACATAGGCAAATAACTGGGTGCCCACCGTGGCCATGACAGCTGTGATTGTCTGTGTCAGCCTGTCAATGGCAGTGGTCACATCCTCCCGCAGCCGGTCCATCTCTGCCAGGAGCAGACCGGTGTCCCTGCTGCGCTGCTCCTCTGCCTGGTGCAGGGCCACACTGAGTACATCCACTGCCATCACAAGCTGCAACTGCTGATCAATTGAATCTTGGAGTATGCGGGTGTGCTCATCTAAGAGGTCATCCGCCTGATCAGCATGCTGTCCCTCATGGTGTTCGTGACCATGATGGGCAGCACCCCTTGAGGGTGGGCACTGCACACCAGGGCCATGCCTGGGCATGTCCACAGGTGGTGCACTGACGCCACCCCCTGACACTGTACCCCCATGGCCATTGGCCGATTGCTGACACTGCCCCTCCGGCTGCTGCTCTCCAGGGCTCAATGGTGCCACTGCAGCGGCTGCAACAGCCCCACTGTCCTGGACACACACCAGTGCTGCCCCACTGGTGCAGACAGTCACAGGCTGGGACTGTGATGTCACACAGGCCTCCATGGCGGCACCACCCACGGCTATGTCCGTGCTGTAACCTGCTGTGTGGCCATCCTGCAGCCCACACGTATCACTGTCCATGATGTGAGCTCCATCATCATCCGTGACGGATCCAGCACCAGTCCGAGTCTCAGCATGCTGGCATCCATGGACGCTGGCACGCTGGGACACAGGCAGGGCCTCCTCCGCATCTGCTCCACCAACATCAATCCGGACAGCCAGGCAGGCCCACTGTCACCCTGACCCTCGGAAACCTGTGAAGGTGGACGGGCCCTCCTCTGTGTCCATAGCATTGCCCTTAGTGGATGAGCCCACCACCTACTGAACCATGTAGACGCTCGGGAGCTGTAAGGGAACACAGTAGCATTAATGTATCTACCCTACCCTGTGTCATCTCACCCCCCCAGTGACAGATCAGGACCTACCATGCAGTGATGGGCTACCACCCATCTGGAATCCACTACCTGGAACACCCTCGATGGCACAACGCCACATGCTGCCAGCAACCCACTCTTCTTCTGGGGTCAGGCGTTGCATGGCCGGCTGTTCCCCACCGGTTGCAGCCCATGCTGCCTTATGTCAGCCACCTTATCCTTAATCCTATGCCTGTCCATGCCCACCTTCTTCTTGCACTCCTGCACGGACTGCTGGTGGCTACCATGCAGGTTGATGGCACGTGTCACCTCTCTCCATGCAGCAGCACGGGCCTGTGGTGTTCCCCGCTGTCCGCTGAGCAGCAGCTCCTCGTCAAGGTAGGCCTCAAACAAAGCATCTGTTTCTGCCTTGGTGAAGTTTGGCCTTCTGTTCCTCCCACGTCTCTGTTCCTCTTTCTCCACCTCAGGATCACTCATTATTTACGCTGTGGGAATGACAGGTGTTACCTGTGACTGTGCAGTCCCATGCATGTCCCACACACCACAGTCCACACTCCCAAACAGCATGCAACTCACCACAATAGACTGCAATACCAGACTATGGCCTCTGCAGCCCAATGTCACATTTATATAGTGCAGAGCATGCAAATGAGGTGAGGTGCCATTTTAAGTGGATGCTAATGTGGTATCAGCGCCATTGAATAGTTGATTAGTTGATTTGCATATGCCGGCTGAATATCACGCTGTTGCGCCTTGCGCAATTGTGTTGAACGTGTTCAGGCAAGGGCGCATTTCTGTGACATGCGCAATGGACACCGAACGGCGCATGCCCAGGGTGCTGACACCTGCTGTGCTGCTGAAGTGCTGTGCATGGGAGGCAATGCAGGGCACGGCCACCGTTGTGCCAGTGGCACTAGAGCGCTGTTCACATGTATGGCGCTTGGGCACTGGGGCGCCGTAGGCGCAGTGGGGCCACAACGCAGAAGGCTGCTACAGGAAGTGGCACAGGTGTCTACCACACTACACGCGGTGAGTACCAATCATGCTGTGGCGGTCCGTGGCGCTTGAGACCCTGACCCTGCTGACCTTGCCCCAGGGCACCATGCGTCCCCATGGGTGCACCTTTATCGCGCTGTTCGGTGACAGCGCGATGGGAAATGGCAGCGCAGTACCGTGCAGCATCCCCACATGGTGGACGTGAGCTACAGAGTGCCATTTTGATACTGAAAGATTGCAGGATGGCATGGAGATGGGCACCGATCTGGAGCCAGGTCGAACTGGCCAATCTAGTGCAGTTGGTGGAGCCCCATGCTGCTGCTCTATTTGGGGATGTACCCCTGGACAGGGCCAGGAGTGCTGTGTGGGAGGAGGTGGCAGCTGCGGCATGGAGCACATAGCCGAGCAGTGCAGGCACCGCTATGGGGACCTGCAGCATTGGGACCTGGACAGGCTTGCCCACCTGCGGTCACACATCAGGAGGGGCACAGTTCCACGGCCAGGTAGGTGCCCCATCCATACACTGTTAATGTCCATACAGGTATCACAGTGGCATGTGTCCAGCACATGGGGGGGCCGTCCAGTGTGGGCTGTGGTGGTGGTATAGGGGTGGGGGGCAGATGGGTATGGCAGTGTGGGATTGCACAAACACGGGGTGGGGGGACTTTGCTACCGGATTGTACTGATGTTCCTATCTCCATGTTTGCACCCTAGGCCCTGAGGAGCGAAGGCATGCCAGAGAAGGGAGGCTGTGTCGTGAGCCACATCATGCAGCAAGGGCAGCCGGACCGGAACAGCTCAGGGACCAGCCTCATGATGGTGAGTGCCTTACATCCATGATAATTTTTGCATGCTGTGTAACAGGGCGGGCAGCAGGGCATGGCCACCATCCATTGACACCACTGCCATGCACGCAACTTGGTACAGTCAGCACTGTCCGGTGGCACTGCATGTCTGGGAGTGCATCAATGGTGGTCCATGCATGCACTGGGTACATGGCTGTGCCACTGCCGTCGCACTGCATAGTCATGTCACTGTACAGCCACGGTGGTGCTGTGTGGGACTTGGTCAGTGGGTGTGTGCAGCAGTCCGCATGGCTGTGTGCGCCTGGGTGGGCTGGTCTTGTTGACACGATCACTGTGGGTGGTCACACACCATCACAGAGGCATGTCCCATGGCTGTATGCCATGCACAGTGGGTGGGCTGCAAGGGGCTATGCATTCACACCTATTGACTTTGCTCCCTTGTCCTAGGTGAATGGCAGTTGCAGACTATACAACAGATGCTGCGAGAGATACTGCAGGTGGCCAGGGCCTCCCTGGAGATCCTGGAGCGACTGGACCGTCTGGGAGTCCGAGGGCGGCATGGCAGGAGGCAAAGTCAGAGCAGGGAGTGGGGCTCCCACTGAGCATTCTACACCCCATGATTTCCCCTTCCCCCCTGGACCCACCTCACCACTCCTTCCCTTTACCATTTGTTCACCCATGCCCCTTACCCACCCCCACCTTGTTTGTGGCCCTCCCCCCAACCTTTTGTAAATAGCTGTATATCGTTGTTTTTGATCTTTTACAGTACATTTGCTTTGTTATGCCTACTGTGGTGGTTTCTGATTTGCAGCGGGCTATAGGTGCTCAGCTGCAGTGGTGTGCATGGTGTCAGGGGTGGTGCAATCATGTGCATGTCTGTGTGTCCCTGGGGAAGTGACTATGGTGTGGGAGTAGCTATCAGTCACTGTCTGTGGTTTGTGTGTTGTTCCCTGTGCACTGGATGACTGTGTGCAGTGGTCCATGGTGCATGCTTTGTCCATGGTGCACCTGTCAGACCATCCATGGCCTGTGCAGCTGACACCCTTGCATGTCTGTGACCTGGACGGTCCGCTGGCATGTCAGTGGTGGCCGTCCATGCTGGACAGCCACTGTACCTGGCACAATGCTGGGTTGCCTCCTGTCACTGGTGTGGTGCATGTCTGCCTCGGATGACACTGTAGCCTCCGCTGTTGTTGTCCCACCTCCATGCTGTCACTTGTGTGTGTCACAGGGATGTGCACCACTGTTCGTCACTTGTGCTCCGGCACATGCTGGTGGTGTACAGCTCCATGGTGCCTCGCATGGGGTGACTAGCACTCCTGTGCCATGGAGGGGTGCTGTGCATGTGTACACAGTTTCCCTTGGCCTGCGCTGGGGCTTAGTTGCCCTTCTGTGTCCCTGTGTTGTGTGCCTTGGGTATGGGTGGGTGTTTGTCCATGCACTGTGTTGCATCCTGTGTGGCGCATACTTCCAAGCATCACTGTGGGTTTCTGCACTGGCTGTTGTGGCCAGTGCTGGGTTGGGGTGTGTCCTTGGGAGGGTATTCAGGGTGATGTACCACTGGTGGTGGGGTCTGGGGCATGCCCTGTCACGTGGGGGGTAACTCGTGTGCTGACGCATGGTCGGTCTCTCAGCTGTACCTTGGGGAGGACGTGCATGGTGGTACTGTGTATGCAGTCGTTGCATTGTTGTCTGCTGCCACCCACTGACGGTGCTCATGGTGGGGTTACCTTGCATGGTTCTGTGGTGCACAGGGTTGCATTGTCACAGTGGGGGTAGTGGCTTGCATGGGGTGTCCTGCACTGGTGGACGCTGCTTCTGGGCAGGGTATCTGGGGATCACGGTGCAGGGTGTGCTCTGCATTGGTGGGATGGTGTGGAACGGGGTGGTCGGACCTCCTTGTGTGCCAGTCACAGCTTGCCCGGGGGTGTGCTGGGGTACCATGCCCCGGCTGTGGGTTTGTTGCTGGTATCCATGGGCTGGTGGTTATTCCAGCTCTCCACCAGTTGTGCTGTGCTTGGGGTGTAGGGGGCAATGTCTGTTCTGGTGTGTGCTCCTCTGCCCATCTGTGGCATGGGTGGTGGACCCTGCATCCTGTCCCTGCGCAGCTCTGGTTGTGCTGTTGCACTGCTGTCCTGCTCCACTGAGCATCCCTGGTTACGCTATGGCACATCTGAACTGCTCCACTGAGCATCTCTGGTTGCGCTATGGTGCATCTGAACTGCACCACTGCACATCCTTGGTTGCGCTATGGCACAGGTGGTGCAATATTCTGTTGTGTGCCGCAGGCACATCTTGACCTGCACAGTTTTTGAATATTGGGTGCTTCTCGGCATGGCCGCAGTGGACTTGTGTTGTCTCTACAAGGTAATACTCTTTTGGGCGTAGTTTGAATATCTGGGCCTTAATGTCTAATGTTTACTTATAACATAATGAAAAGCACAGGAGAGAACATTTTTATATTTGAAATTAGTATTATCAGATAATAAAAATTCTTCCTTATAGACCAGCAAGACAACAGCTGCAGAGAAGGTGGAGTGTAGTTTTGGATCAGGTAACCAAGACTCAGAAGCTACTATAAGATTAACACTGACAAGTGTTAGGCCCTGTAACTGCATTCTGTATCTTTAAGGGGAGTTGCAATATTAGTGAGAGGGGAGGATGAAGATTGCCATGGGGCAGTGCTGCTGGGGGAGGGAGAGTATTTAATAAAGGCTGGGGGTGGGTGAAAAAGTTCAAGCTGAAAGAGAGAAAGGGAAACAGATATGGGATTAGTTGCAGGGCATAGCTTAGAACTGTAACACAAATAAAACCTGGTGTAAACAGAGCAGTGTTCACAAAAAACTGTATCACTTTAAACTTGTTATCTCACTAGAAACATAGACTTTGACGGCAGATAAGGACCACTTGGCCCACCCAGTCTGCCCATTTCCCTACCTACTGGATAAGTTGCAGATTCTAGTTAACCAACAGCCTATTTCCTGCAACCCCCCACTATAATTGCCTTATGTCTGTCCCATGCATGTTTGAATTCTCCACTGTTTTAGACCCCACAACCTCTCCAGGAAGGTGGTTCCATGTCCACCACTCTCTCCGTGAAAAGAATTTCCACATTACCCTGAGCCTTCCCTCTAACTTTAAATTGTGCCCTCTTGTTCTTACACATCTCTTTTCTGAAAGATGCTACCCTCCTGGACTTTGTTGATTCCCTTGAGGTATCTTAAAAGTTTCTATCATGTCACCCTGTCCCCTCCTTTCATCATGGTATACATGGCTAAGCCTCTCAGTCTCTTCATATAGTTTCTGATGTAGACCCTGCACCATTTTAGTTGCCCTCCTCTGGACTGCTTCCATCCTGTCTATGTCCTTGTGTAGATAGAGGTCTCCAAACTGCACGCAGTACTCAGATGGGGTCTCACCAACTGTCTGTATAGAGGATAACCACTTCCCTTTTTCTGCTGTATGCCCCTCCTATGCATCCCAGTATCCCCTGGCTTTCCTACTGACTTCTCACATTGCATACCCACCTTTAGGTCATCTGATATGACTACACCCAGATCTCTTCCTTATTGTTGTTGTTAGTACTCCCCTGCTATTGTGTACTCTTCTCCTGGATTTTTATTTCCCAGGTGCATTACTTTGCACTTCTTTGCATTGAATCTAAGTTGCCATATGTCTGACCATTCCTCCAACCTTGCCAAGTCCCTTCTCATCCTTTTTACCCCCTGTGTATCAACTCTGTTACAGATCTTTGTGTCATCCGAAAGAGGCATACCTTCCTTCCAGACCTCTGTAATGTCACCTATAAAGGCGTTAGAAGAGGACTGGACCCAGTACTGAGCCCTGAGGTACTCCAATAGTAACCCCTTTCTTCAGAATGTGTTCCATTCACTATTACCTTCTCTGTCCTGTTGTGCAGCCAGTTTTCTACCCAGGCTACCACCCTGGGACCCACTCCCAAGCTGGCTAACTTGATTATTAATCTTTTGTGCGAGACTGTGTCAAATGCCTTGCTAAAGTCTAGGTAGGCCATATCCATAGCCCCTCCCTGGTCTATTACTTTGGTCACCCAGTGAAAGAAATTGACTAGATTTGTCTGACATGACCTTCCTGCTGTGAATCCATGCTGCTTTGGGTCCAGTGCCCCGCTGGCCTCTAGGTACTCAACAATTCTTTCTTTCAGAAGTGATTCCATCATTTTCCCCACCACTGAGGTCAAACTAACAGGTCTGTAGTTTCCTGCTTCTTCCTTGCTCCCACTTTTGTGAAGGGGAATCACATCTGCCTCCTCCAGTCCTCAGGTACCACCCATCTTCCCATGATTTGTTAAAGTGTGATTAGTGGTGTCACTAGGTCCTCCTTAGCCCTTTTAGGATTCTAGGGTAATCCTGTCCAGTCTCATTGCTTTGTCCTCCTTCAGTTTTTAGAAGTTCTTTCAGTACTCTTTCTTCTTTAAATGGACTGGTATCAACCCCACTATCCAGAGTGCTTCTACTGTTTGGTTGAGGTAACTCCTCCTCTTCTTCTTTGTGAATACTGAGCAAAAGTATTCATTCATTATCTCTGCCTTTTCACTGTCTCCTCTGACCACCTCCCTCTCCTTTATTAATCTTCCCTATCCCTCCTTAACCTTTCTATGTTCCTTAATGTACCTATAAAGGTTTATCCCCTTCTTAACTGAGTTGGCTATCCTTTCCTCAGTTTGAGCCTTTGCTTTTCTGACTGCCTTCCCCACTTCTTTCTGCTTTAATTGATACAGTTCCCTGTCATGCTCTGTCTGTGATTCCTTATACTTTTGAATGCAGCCTTTTCTCCTTAACCTTCCTGACACTTCTTTGAGAGCTATAGTGTTTTTATTTCGCTTTGTTTTCTTTGTTTCACCTAAAGGCTTGTTGCCTCCATGATGGCAGTTTTGATTTTCTCCATTGTTCTTCCACCCCTCCTTTCTGGCCATTTGCTAATGCATTCCTCAGGTATTCACCCATTTTGCCAAAGTCAGCCCTTCTAAAGTCCAGTATCCTTGTATTTGTATGGCTTGTCTCCATGGTTGTGTTTATTGTGAAGCACACTGTGCAGTGGTCGCTTGTTCCCAGGTGTCTACTGACTTCTAAGTTTGTGATCCTCTCTCCATTTGAGAGTACCAGGTCTAATATTGCTCCCTCCCGAGTGGGTTCCACCATTAGCTGTCTAAGGCATGCTCCCTGTAGGGCATTGAGAATGACCCTGCTCTTGGATGTGGCTGCAGTACATGTTGCCCAGTTAACATCTGGCATATTCAGGTCCCCCATCAACAGTATCTCCTCTTTTTCAGCCATTTTGAGAATGCCCTCTATCATTTTCTTGTCCATTCCCCCCCCTTGAGACGGGGGTCTGTATACAACCCCTGTGCGGATTGTGATGCCATTCCTTGTCTCCAATGTGACCCAGAGTTCCTCTTGTCCTCCCCCTTTACCTTTTAGTTCTGTTACTTTGATCCCTTCCCTTATGTAGAGAGCTACTCCACCTCCTCTTTTACCCTCCCTGTCCCTTCTGTAGATTGTGTACCCTGGTATGTTGACATCCCAGTCATGGTTCTCCGTGTACCATGTTTCTGTGACTGCCACAATATCCAAGTGTTCCACTTCCATCAGGGCTACTAGCTCTGGAAGCTTGTTTCCCAGACTATGGGCATTGGTACTCATTGCCCTCCATTTAATGTTGGCTTTATCCTTTTTTACCCCATCCCTGCTCTTATTGCCCTTGTCCATTTTTCCATTTACTCCTGTTCTGCCCTCTGTCAAGCTCTGTACCTCAGTGTTTACCCTACTACCTGCTATGCTTTGCGGGTGGAGGCTTGAACTTTCCTGTTTCCTATCAGCACCTCCCCCCTTGGCTAGTTTAAAAGCTTGCCAAGGAAGCCTTTAAACCTCTCACCTAGGAGCGTGTTTCCCTTCCTGGACAGATGCAGACCATCATGCCAGTATAGACCTTCATCTCTCCAGGTGGACCCCCAGTCCCCAATGAAACCAAAGCCCTGTGCTCTGCACCCATTTTGCAACCATTCATTAAACCGCATGGTGTGCAGTACCCTAGCCTCACCCCTGCCATGGACTGACAGCACCTCTGAGAAGGTTACCGTGCTTGCTACCTGTCTGAGGCCCCTCCCCAACTCCACAAATTCATCCTGCACTGCACTGATCTCATGCCTAGCTAGGTCATTTGTCCGGAGGTGGACAAAGATATCTAGTTTCCTCTCCTGTGATGCTGCTTCTGCAATCCTGAGGATTCGCTTCCTGTCCCTCCAAGCCATGGCACCAGGCAGGCACCTTACTTCCCTCTCCTCTCCTCTCCCTTCCCCAGGTCTACACCCCTAACAATTGAGTCCCCTATCAGAAGCTGTTTCTTTCCCTTGTGTTGTCCCTTGCCACTGTTTTGTGGGTCTCCCTTGTGGATGTCCCCAGCATTCTTCTTGGTCTCCAATGAGGGTGTCATCATAGAGGAACCTTGATTTGCCAGACCGACATATAGTTTGTGTAGAGGTGCAGCTCGGTGGCTCACCTCTGTTCCACCACCCTCAGCCTCCCAGAACCTACTGTGGTCCATCTGCTCTTCACACATGGCAACCTCTGAGGCAGTGGTTGTGGAACTGGTGCTCTTTGGGTGGGGAGTCCTCCTTAGTCCTTGCCAGTTCAGCCTGGAGGTGGGCAACCTCCTCCCTCAGAGCTGACAGTTGCCTGCAAATAGGGCAGCAAGCACTTGGGTTCCAGAATGTTTCCCGGAAAAATTGCTGCCCCACAGCCAGTGCATTGCACCACTCCCCACATGTCCCTCTTCCTTATAATATACAATGAGTAATATACAAATTTTTTTTTTTTTTGGTGTGTGTATACTTATGCTTTATGCACTGTGCTGGGTAATTAAGAATATGACAGTTCTGCTCCAAGACCTGTTGAGGAAGTGATGTCAGAACATTGGCTATAAAGGAAATGCCACGCCTGGGGTGGGTAGGTAGGCCACAACCACTGGTGACTGTTAGAAACAATCAATTACACCACTGCTCCACCACCCTGGTGAGTACTGCCCTTTATAGTAAACTGATATCCTTTGACTGCAAGTGTATTTCCACAGGGTCACATACAAGATTAGTGTCTGCTTTCCATAGTGGCCACTCTTCCCCTCCTGTGGTACTCTCCCCCTACATTAACCTACACTTTGCACCCTGAACTGACACTAGGCATCCACTCTGTTTTCCCCAGCCCCCCCTTGGTCCCTCCTGCCCCCCCAACCTCTTCTGACATGCCTGGGGACCAGCCCCACCCCAATGTGGCTTTCAGCATGCCACCCCTGCTGTCCCCAGTACCTCCCTTCATCATAACTCCACCCCCCATTTCTGGTATGACTATTTAGTCAAGCACTTTTCCCTCTGGTGCCACCTTCCCTTTCCCCCTCCCCCTGTCACCCCAGCCATTATTTCACCCTCCTATTTTTGACAAAGCTCTAACACGAGGCTGCTTAACCTTCCTAAGCCTCCCGTCAACTTGAAAGGGGATCCACCCCTACTTTCCCCACATAGCTCACCACTGCTTTTCTATAACCTTTACCGACACTGTACTAATTCCGTGGTACTAGTGATAACACTGTAATATTGTAACCTATGTATGTTCTATACCTGCTTTATGTAATATGGCTGTCTGTCAACTTGACGTGGAACCTTTGTAAAAGTGCTTGTGCTCAAAGGTCTTCTCTATATCCTTAAATAAATAAAAATAAAAATAAAAAAAATACTAGGAAAGACATACAAGGAAAAAAAATAATAAAGAGTATACTTAGCAGTTCTTCATCATCAAGAACATCTGAGTTAAAATGGTACTGTTGAGTCCAGAAGGCATTTTAACAGCAGGAGTTTAAGTAGTTCTATAAAGAAATAACATTTTGTTAAAAAAGAACCAATGAAATAGATTGACCAATAAAATACATTAGATAACACTACAGACACAAAACCAGAGTAGTGTATAACTCTATAATGAACATTTGAAGAGGTGTAGTAAGGTTAAATAGTACCTTGACACTAATGAAATACAAGGGTAGTCAGTAGGTGACCAAAAGAAATACTCAGAGATCTATGTAATGGCACCTGAGACATATCTTTGGGAGATTACATGTTGTATATTGGAAGTTTGCCAGCAGCCAGATGACTAAGCCTCTCATTATGGGCTAGAGTCTCCACTGCTTGCTTCCAGAGGAGCAGGGAGAGGATGTCTTCAGATCACAATCACTGTAGCAGGAGGCATTTAACCTCTGTGGAGACTGCAACCAATCAATTGGTCTGCCACTTGTTAAGGAGTGCATAACAGTGGAGGAGCATAAGAGCAGGAACTGGTGAGAGTAAGGGATTCTGTAGCATAGGATTGACAGGAGGCATACACTCCTTTCCAAAAGCCATTGATAGCTGGGTAAGACCACAGGATGTGAGAGAGGGAGGCACCAAAACCATGACACCTCCAGCAAGCATCAGTGGACAAAAAGTCAAGTTTGGATAGAACCTGGGGGGTCCTGGTACCAGCAGAGTAATATTTTGTTTTGTATTACTTGGGTTCTGGAATCACATACTGCTGTATACATCAAAATCCAATGGTCATCCCATTCTTCCTGCGAGAGTGGCAAACCCAGGTCACTTTCCCAGTGAACTTTGACCATTAATGTGAGACTGGGTTGGTGCCTCTAAGAGTTTTAAAGACATGGCCAGTTCTGTCCTTATTCTTCTGGAGCCAAAGAAGGGTAGGTGAATAGTGACAGGCAATGTCTCCCTAGAGCTAGACTTAAGAAGGGGTAAAGGAAACTACGAATTTGTAGGCATTTTCAATGGTCTAGACTGGAAATGTTCTTGGCTGTACGCAGGTGTTCAAAAGATTGTAGTTGTTTGCAGAGTAGAAGTTTCTGTAACTGTATAATGCCATGATCATACCAAGATTTCCAGAAAAGAGATTTACTATCGATGAGAATTGTAGGGTTCTTCCAAAGGGAAGCAAGCTCCAAAGCGCATATATCTTGGTGTAGCACCCTGCTGATGGTCTTTCAGCCACTTATGGAGCTACTCATAGTGGGGATTGAGTGACAGTGTTTAGGAACTGGCCCATACAGGGCTATGCTGGGGGAGGCACCTGACATATGGTTGGTTTCCATTTCTACCCACAGAGGAAGGCACTGTGCATCATCTGGAAGCCATTGAAGAGTTTGTGTCCCCACAAAACCTAAGTGATAGCCCTGACACCATGGCAGTCTCCACCTCCCTAGATATCAGAAGGCTCAAAGTTTGGCCCTACTGTAGCGTGGGGTCCTATCTTTCCAAAGAAAAGAACCTATAAGCTTATTCAGCTTGGAGAACCATGTGTTGGGAAAAGGAAGAAAGAGGTTGCGTAACAGAATTTTTGGAAGTGTTACCATATGCACTGCTTCAATTTTGCCAACCACAACCATGTTAAGAGTCCACCAATGATCACATTCAATACATAGGAACTGGAAAAAGGGTTCTAGATTGGCACATTGCCAAGACTGGCACACCAGTCTGATCCTGGCTGGGATGGACTGACTTTGGGAGGATGTGACCGCTGCCATTGACAGGCTGACACAGACAATCACAGCTGTCATGGCCACAGTGGGCACACAGTTATTTGCCCATGCGTCGCAGACACTGCACAGTGCAATGTCCAGCCCCCATTCCTGGCATCGTGCGACACCCTCCTTGTCGACACCAGGTTCAGCTGTGGGCATCCTGAGCACGCCTGGTGCAGGCATGTTCGGTGTGCTGCAGACCCCTGCGCGAGCATGGTCACGTTCATGCAGCAGAACCCCTGGAGGACCGTCGGTGCCACCCCATGAGGCCATTGGTCAGCCTGTCACTGCTGGTGGGTCTCAGCGGGGCCACCCACACATCCGTGGAAGCCGAGGCACTGTGGCACGTGACTGACCTGTCTCCCACCAAGGCTACTGTCTGAAGCTGGCCTGTGTGCAGTGTGTTGTTCAATGTGCAATGCACAGGTGGGGTACCCGGCCCTGCACACACACACACACACACACACACATTCCATCTGCACACCCTCCTGGCTGCTGTCCGCTGTGGCGTGTGCATGATGATGCCTGCGTTTCACTGTCCGCCACTGTGCAATGGTGCCCAGTGTCTGACACACGCACAATGACAGGCACTGGACGTGGTGGTCTGTGGATGTGTGTGTAGCTAGGGGTGGTGGTTGGGGTTGGCGTGCCTCCTACCCTGTGTGCATGTCTTGTGGGGTGTGTGTGTGTGTGTGTGTGTGTGACCGCCCATCTCTGATGGCGTGTGCGGTTCCACTCTCAGCCAGTTCCCTTTATGACATGCACCCCTGGGTTTGTCCATGTGTGTTTGTGGGTTGTGCCCATGCCATTGGTGGTTGCACATGGCCCCATGACTTACCTGGGTTGGTTGTAGTGCTCTTCTGTGATGGTGCCCCGGTGAAGCTGCGCCATCCGGATCAGTCGGTGGTCCCTTCGACCAAGGGGGGGCTGCCTATCACCATCTTCACCAGCGTCCTCATTGTCCCCATCGCTGTCCCCCTCTTCGACCTGTACAGCTATCCCACAGTCGTTGGCCATGTTGTGCAGGATGCAACAGGCCAGGAATAGCCTGCAGGCCTTTGAGGGGCTGTACTGTAGGCACCGCCAGATGTGTCCAGGCAACGGAAACATGCCTTCAGCATCCCAAACACCCGCTTGATGACATTGCGTGTGGTGGCATGTGCCTCATTGTAACATTGCTGCGATGGGGTCGCGTGCGCCGGTATGGTGTGAGCAGCCAGGGACGGAGTGGGTATCCACTGTCACCTGTGTGTAGAGGGTGGACATTAGTTTGGTGATCAGCGTTGCCCTGCCATGGGCCATCTTGGCCAGTAACCATGTCACCTCTGACTATGCCCCTCCCAAGATCCATGTCTTTCTGCATGATTTGCATACTCACCTACTAGGCGGCCAGTGGGGATGTCCCCACTCTCAAACCTGTAGCACTGTGCAGAATGGTGCCAGATGAAGGCATCATGTGCTCTCCCAGGGTACGTGGCACAGACATTGATTATGCACCCCCTGGCATCGCACACCACCTGGCAGTTGATGCTTGTATACCCCTTCCAATTTATGTATGCGGCCCCTTTGGGGCCAGGTGGAATGCGGATGGCCACATGGGTGCAGTCTATTGCCCCGAGCACACCAGGCATACATGCTACCCTCCTGTATGTTTGCTGTGCGCTTCACTGGTGTGCTGCAGAAATGGATGTACTTTGCAGCATGTGGCAGCAGTGCGCTGAGGAATTGGGTGAGTAGGGGTGACGCGGCTGACTGGGTTATGCCTTTCATGTCCCCTGTTGGTCTCTGGAAGGTACCTGTGGTGAGCAGGCACATGACAGCTGTCACTTTGGTCTCCACTGACAGAGCATGGCTCCGTCGTGTGGGTGCCTGCATCACATCACTGCACAGCTCACAAAGCCGCCTCAGGATCACCCGGTTCAGGCGGTACTGGCCCACGATCTCAGTGTCAGTATATAGCTCGAAGCTGGTGCGGGCTCGGTACTGCCTGTTGGGGGCATACCACCGACAGGACCTTCCACGGCCGAGCCCCCCTGCTGCCTGTCTTCTCACCCCCCTCATTACTGCCTCCATCTGAATGGTGGCACGGGCCATGTGGCTGGCTTGTGTTACCCCCCGGCAGCTGTTTTACTGTTCCCCCACTGTCCTTACTGCTACTCCTCCTGCACCAGGAACACCTCCCAGTATTGGACATACTGTCCACTGTCCATGCCCTCTGTCCTGTGTGGCACTTCCCCCTTTTTTCCTGCACAGTAGCACAGGCTCCCCACTCCTTCCCTGTTCCCGGCGGTTCCAGGTGCTCTGTCCTGCTCCTGCCCTGTCCTGCTCACAATCGCTGTGTGCCTGCTTGCAGTTCTCCCACACATGGCTTTCCTATAGCATTCTTGCACCTCTCTCTTGTTCCTTTTTATTTTGGATCATTCCCGCTATCGCGCAACTTCCGTTTGCTCTCCTAATGCACATGGCGCATGTTGTTGAATATCGCTTTTCGCCATTTATTCATGTTCCTCCCTTCAGTTGCACATGCATTCATTACCATTGCACTCTTACTTTGTTGTGATTTTGAGGGCCATATCTGCCTCCCACTGAATATCGCACAATGGCGCATTTTCGGACTTGTGCTGGTGCATCCCTGTTGCGCATGGTGCAACACTTTTGAATATCTCGGCCTCAGTCTACTACAACTCTTAAAGCGGTAATGCAATTTAATCAGCCACCCATTCTACAGCAGTGCTTGAAGGATCTCACCATGCTAGCTGCTGCTACTGCTCTAACATGGGATGCACTCTCCTCCTGCTCTTTGTAACCTCTTTCAGCACCATTGGCCCTTAGTAGAGAAATGGACCACTGCCACCTCTACCAGAATACCAGTATAGGATAAGTTTAGTATCACATGCTTTAGGAAGATTGTATGGTAGATATGTGGTGGGTGTTGTTCAGTCATGATGAAGACAGTGATACTGAGAAAGATATACACTGATGCATGCAGCAAGTCTGATGGTGTGACAGTAGTAGGGCATCTGAGGTATGGCACCAGTAAATAAATGCTGCAGTATTTGAAGTTGTAATTAATTGATTGCAATGCATATATCACTTACTGAGGATATTGTGTGATGCATACATGTCCAGGTGCTCTGTTAACTCTGTATTGTTTTTAAAAAAAATAATAATGATGTTAACTATATAAAAATAATAATTTTTCTTTCTGTATTTGAGCAAGTGCAATCTGATTGACCTATTTTTTGTTGCAGTAGCCAGCACAGTCTTTTTGGCCTATTTTTGTTGCAGTGTCCAATATAAAAGGGGTATGGTTTGTCCGGCCACTTGTCTTCTAAGGAAGTGCCAGAAGAGTGAAGTGCAGGGACTTCTGGACTTTGCCCCCCCCCCACCAACGTACACAGTTCCTACCCATTGTTGTGTATTTTCACCAGCAATAAACATTTTCACACCTGTGGAAATTATAGATTACATGTGATTCTTTGGCTGGTTCTGTGTGCATTTTCACTGTGTGAGTGCTGCTACACTTGGCTCTGGTGTTCATTGCGAGTGGGGCATGACAAGCCCTAGTAGCAGCACCCTGGTCCTGCCCCTCTGAGCATAACCCATTCTTGTGCTTGTACAAGTAGCAACTAGCAGTGATTGCACTGTGTGTTTCACAAGGAATGGTGCAAGTGATAATGAGGGAACCATATAGCAAACGCACTGCAGCAGCTGAAACAGTATGGTAGATATGTAATGGGTGTTGTTCAGTTATGATGAAGACAGCGTTACTGACAAAAGATATACACTGATACATGCAGCAAGTCTGATGATGTGACAGTAGTGGGGCGTCTGAGGTATGGCACCAGTAAATAAATGTTGCAGTATTTTGCACTAGAATTCATTTGAGAGTGACATCTTTTCTTCAGCATGGAGGTAAGTGCCCTGTTTTTTGTTGTTTTAGTATCTGGTTTTATTGTGAGCACCTCTATCTCAGTCCAAGCTTGTCTTTGTTTTTCATCATTGATGTGGCAGTTGCAGTTGGAGGATTCCATACTGATTGGGTAGAGAATTGGAATTGAAAATAATGACATTTCCAGATACATTCTCCATTTGCCCTGGCAAACTACTTTTCATCTCACTGCAAACTAATATCCTTTGGCTGCAAGTGTGTTTCCACAGGTTCACAGACAAGATTAAGATCTGACCTTCTTCAGGTGGCCTTTTTTGGAAGTCATGAAGGCTCAACTTCTGGAACATTAGCTTCTCAACATTCCTAGGACTAATCCATGTGTCGGTCACTTACAACCGTACCAGTAGCATGAAACACAAGCTTTGAGAATGCACTTCAGCATGGGCATGGCAAGTAGTATACTGCCACAGAATATAGTCCAGGCCACAGTGTCTGTTTGGGATGCCTTTTATTGAAAGAATCTTCATCCTTACCAATGACAGAACATTACTCAAAATAACCATCAACCTAATCTTGGATGGAAAAGCAATCAGTTGAATGATTAGTGCTTGCTGAAGAAGACAACGTTAGCTGGGCTAATGACAGACGATCTATCAACAACCTGCCAGGTCTTAGAAAGTCATCTTCATTCCCATCACTTAAGATATCTGTCTCTTCTTCCAGTACAGCAGGTGTCTATGATGGTTGTTTCTCTTCACTCATGCCTGATGGAGTTCTTCCTCAGCTGGAGACATACTTGCAATCTTCTCATGCAGTGCTTCCTTCTGGTATTCAAGGATGGAATTTTCTGGCAAGTTGTCCGCCATCTGGTTCTTAAACAGAGGATCCAGCATGGAGGAAAGTACATACTGTTCCTCTGTAAACAAGTTGCATGAAGTAAGTTCAGAGTAATCTCAAACACATCTTGATTCTTAAAAGGGTCCCGCTAATAAGTGGTGAATACATGGTGCAGGAAGACATGAAGGTAATGTAACTGGCATTATAATGTTCAAGCTGGATGGTTCATTGAGGATCATCCTCGTTAGCACCTCAAATTTTTCCAGAATCTAAACTAACATCCTGACTGTTGTCCAGTTATGGCCAGACAGCGTAATATCTGCTCCACTGATTTTATAATGGAGCAGATAATCATGAAGTGCCAGCTTCTGCTCCTGAATCCTCTGTAGCATATAACAAGTGCAGTTCCAGTGAGTGGCAACATGCTGTTTGAGGGCATGCTCAGGAAGGTGTTTATCTACCTGAATGCAATGCAGCTCCTTACATGCCTTCATGGCATGAGAGAAGTAACCACTGATGGTTTTGATGGCTCCAATTTGGTCCTTAACCAACCAGTTCTGTGACAGGAAGTCATTTCTGTGAGGAAACAGTGTGTAAACTGGCAGGGCATGACCTCTGCAATTAAGACGATCTCTGCTAGGGTACCCCAAGGCTCAATACTTATCTTCTCCTATTTCTCCTTATTTATAAATGCCATGCCCCTTAACTGTGGTGCTGCCTCAGTACATTTATACACAGATTATGTCATTGTTTCTAGGTCATCAGCAGATATAAATTGTTTTAATGCTAAACTGTGCAAAGACTTCCACATTCTAGAAAATTGATTTCTGGACAACAAACTTGTTCTGAATGTGAAGAAAACCAAGGTTATGCTATTTGGTAATAAGAAGCTCGGCACAGAAAGACCACCTACTCAACTTATCTCTCATCAATGGGGGAAGCCTTGAAGTGGTGCAAACATTCAAATAACTAGGGGTGGTCTTAGATCAAAATTTGTTCTTTGAACCCCAAGGAGAGATCTTGAACAAATTTCTAAACCAAAAGGCTTGCCCTCTACCTCTCCAACCCTGATAGTGTAGCAATAGCAAATTGCACCCTGTTGCCAGTCCTGTTTTATGGTACCCTGGTTATGTAGTCTGCCAGTGAATCTGTCTTATCAAAACTAAAAGTTTTACATAATGGAATTGTGCATTTTGCTGCTGGTGCTCAACCAAGGGACCACCACTGTGATGTGTTCACTTCACTGGTGTTGCCCCCCCCCTTGGAAGCTAGGCTGTGCTACCCCCTGCACTATATGGCCTTTAAACTGTTGAAGCCTAATGCTCCTACCAGCCTTGTTTCCCTAATTTAGCCCAAACAATATGTCAGGCCTCTGAGATTGGCTAACAGCCCCTTGTTGAACATCCCTAGGGTTTTGATTGCAGTTGGTAGTAGATTCTTCACTTTCTTACCTCCCTGTTTGTAGAACTCCCTATGTCTAGAGCTTCATGCCACCCTCAGCATCACCCAATTTAAGACAAGGCTCAAAACCCTCTCCTGGACCTCCATGCCTTGCCACTGTAAACATTGAATGAATTCATTATAAGCTCCCATTTACTGTATTTTCAACTATGTTTAGGTCTACCTTATTGAAATCATTGGGTCACTGTTCTGTGAATCCCTATGTAATAGCACTTACTTCATTGTCTGTAGCTATCTATTTGGAATGTCCTTTGTCTTGCATTGTATATGATGTACATCTTTCCAAGCCTTGAACAAGTCCTTAGTGAATACCTATGCAATTTCAACTTCTGTTTGTAACTAATGCCATTGCTTTCCTTTAGATATGTGCTCTGTATCCGATGTATTATAATGTACATTATTACAGTATATGTAACTAATTCCATGTTGCCCCTGAAAAAGGGGCTCCATTATCTCAGTGGGCCAACCCAGTCACCAAAATTCAAATAAGTAAATAAATACATTTATTACCATATTGGCCAAGAAGGCAGCTGACTAAGGAACTAGACGTTTATTACTTTACAACTAGGATGGACAAGCTAGAACTTTACTACTGGGACCTTCAATTAGGATAATAAAGACCCACAAGAGTTACTGTGCTTATCTGAGTTGGGGGAAGGGAACTGTTATTATCTTTGAAGTTTGCTAGGTGAGTAGGAAAGCTGTAAATTGGGGTGTGTGAATTAGGCAGAAGTAAACCAACTTCCTTAGTTAGCTTTTGGCAAAGAAGAGCAGGGCCAAGAAGGTGGTCGACTAAGGAGTGAGAAGTTTACTACTTTACTGCTGGGACTAAGGAGTGAGAAGTTTACTACTTTACTACTGGGACTAAGGAGCTAGAAGTTTACTACTTTACTACTGGGACTAATGAGCTAGAAGTTTACTACTTTACTACTGGGAATAAGGAGAGAGAAGTTTACTACTTTACTACTGGGACTAAGGAGCTAGAAGTTTGCTATTTTACTACTGGGACTAAGGAGCCAGAAGTTTACTACTTTACTGCTGGGACTAAGGAGCGAGAAGTTTACTACTTTACTACTGGGACTAAGGAGCTAGATTACTACTGGGACTAAGGAGCGAGAAGTTTACTACTTTACTACTGGGACTAAGGAGCTATAAGTTTACTACTTTACTACTGGGACTAAGAAGCTAGAACTTTACTACTGGGACTTTCAATTAGGGTAAAAAAAACCACAAGAGTTAGTGTGCTTGTCTGATTTGAGGGAAAGGAACTGTTATCATCTTTGCAGTTAGCTAGGTGAGGAGCAGAGCTCTAAATTGGGGTGTGTGGCTTAGGCAGAAAGTCTGCATTTAAACTTCCCTAGTTAGCTTTTGGAAGAGGAGCAAGCCCAAGAAAGCAGCTGACTAAGGAGCGAGACATTTACTACTTTACTACTGGGACTAAGGAGCTAGAACTTTACTACTGGGACCTTCACTTAGAATAAAAATAAACAAACAGATGCCTGTTATATAACAACATACAGCACAGCTGCAACACACTCGCTACTCACACTTCCCACACCCCCAACCCTCCACCTACCCACCTGGAGGAAGTCCTATTTTTATAGGCAACAAAAGTGATTGACAGCAGGGAGTTCCTGGGCAGGAACAGGAAGTGAGGGAGTAAAAGTGCACAGAAGGAACCTCCCCCTATCATTGACACACATACACACACACACACACATTTGTTTTGGTTTTCAGGATGGAGGTGGTATGTTGTGGGGCTGTGGGGCACTCATCTTCGGGAGTCTGCTCTAGAGGATAGGTCAGTGTCCTATTTGCAGGGGTCGGAATGACCTGTGAGCTCAGCTGGAAACAGCATGGAGGGGAGATAGTCAGCTTGTGTCGCCAGCTAATCTGGAATTCAAGCCAACCACATCCTCTCCCTCAGAGACCCACTGGCACAGGGTGTTGGAGGGTAGTGGGTCAAGGGATGGGGAAGATTTCAAGGATGGCCCACACATGATCTGTTCAGACCAATACCATTCCAGTGAAGAACCACATTTCACCATTATAGAAGATGAAGGATCCTGACTTAGTGAGATGTGACCCTGAGCTCATCAAGGGGACCAGGTGTATTGGAGAAATGGCATCCAAAGGTGGCAAGGAAACACATGGTGGATCCAGGAGTAAGCTATTTCTTGTTCTGGGGGACTTGATGATCAGGGGAGTCAAGTCCCAGCTGAGTAAAAGTACGTAACCTTAGGTGACGGTTAAATGCCTCTCTGGAGCTTCAGCACAGCGTGACACCGAATGCATCAGCAGGTTGGTAAACAAAGTGGAGAAAGTAACCAATGTTCTGATTTATCTCAGTACGAATGACCTGTCTGCTCAAACAGTGTAAGAAACTAAGCAAAATTTCATTAAGCTAGGGGAATGGCTGGAGGCAAGAATGACTGCCCTGACATTCTTAGAGATCCTCCCAGTGTGGGGCAAAGGGGAATGCAAAGACAAAATTAGGAATAAGGACATCAAGAAATTCAATGCTTGGCTACATGGATGGTGTCGTGAAAAAAGGATATCACATCATTGGCTCATAGGGGTGCTTCTGGGAAAGGAAGTTATTCAGATTTGACGGACTTCACCTAACTAAGGAAGGAGTGAGTGCACTTGGGCAGAAATTTGACATCCATCTCTACCATTTAAACTAGGTGAGGAGGAGTCTAGGGTGAGGGTGACTCTAACGCTAGGGAGCCTATCAGAAAATATACTTCTGACAGGAAATTAGTCGTCCCTCTCCCATATACTGGAATTTCTCTCCCATGACCTAAGAAAACATGTAGAAAACAGTTGGAAATTATCAGGAACTGAACACAGGGCCATGCATCAGCAGATCTAAGAGCAGAACTAATAGCAGTGAATAGCAGCAGGGGTACCAGACTATGGAAAGGGGTATGCATCAATGCCAGAAGCCTAGAAAACAAAGTAAGTGACTTTTAGGCAATAATAGCAGATGTCTGAGTGGACCTGGTGGCCATCATGGAGACGTGGGCCTTAGAAAAAAACAACTAGTATCTTTTGGTCCCTGGCTATGCCCTGTCCAGACAGGACAGAAAGGAGGGCAGGGGGGAAGGGTAGATTTATATGTAAAGGATAGGATAAATGCCATCTCAATAGACAGCATCAAAAAGGAGGTTGTGGAATCCCTGTGGATGCTACTCAGCTCAGCAACAGGGGAGAGGATCCACATAGGTGTGGTATACTAGCCTCCAGGGCAGGCTGAGGGCAGGGACAAATAGCTCATAGAGGAGATCAGAGGTGTAGCACAAAAAAGGGATGCGGTGGTGGTAAGAGACCTGAATATGCCTGATGTTAACTGGAGCATCCCAGTGGCAGGTTCTACTAGGAGCCAAAAGGTGGCTGATGCCCTAAAAGACTGCCTACTTACAGTGGCGTGAAAAAGTATTTGCCCCCTTCCTGATTTTCTCTATTATTGCACATTTGTCACACTGGATGTTTTCAGATCTTTAGAGAAAATGTAATATTAGATAAAGGGAACCTGAGTGAACAAATAATACTTTTTTTTTTTTTAATTTCACTTATTTAATGAAAAAAAGTTAACCAACACCAACTGGCACTGTGTGAAAAAGTAATTGCCCCTTACACTTAATAACTGGTTCAGCCACATTTAGCTGCAATGACTGCAACCAAACACTTCCTATAATTCAATATCAGTCTTTCACATCGCTGTGGAGAATTTTAACCCTCTTCCTGTAGAACTGCTTTAATTCAGTAACATTTGGTAGGTTTTCGAGCATGAACTGCTCATTTCAGGTCCTGCCACAGCATCTCTATTGGGTTTAAGTCTGAACTTTGACTAGGCCACTGCAAAACTTTAATTTTACTTCTTTTTAGCCATTCTGATGTGGATTTGCTTTTGTGTTTTGGATCATTGTCTTGCTGCATGACCCAACTACGCTTCAGCTTCAGCTGACGGAAGGATGACCGGACATTCTCCTTAAGAATTTTCTGGTACAGAGCAGAATTCATGGTTCATTTAATTATGGCAAGTCATCCAGGTCCTTAGGCAGCAATGCATCCCACACCATCACACTACCACCACCATGTTTGACTGTTGGTATGGTGTTCTTACTGTGGAATGCTGTGTTTGCTTTCGCGAGACATTATGGGATCCATGTCGTCCAAAAGTCCCACTTTGGACTCATCTGTCCATAGAACATTTTCCCAAAAGCTTGTGGATCATCCAGGTGCTTCTTGGCAAATGAGAAGACAGCATTTATGTTCTTCTTGGTTAGCAGTGGTTTCCGCCTTGCTACTCTCATAGAAGCCCATTTTGCCCAGTCTCTTTCTGATTGTGGAGTCAGAACACTGACCTTAGCTGAGGCAAGAGAAGCCTGCAGTTCTTTGGATGTTGTTTTAGGATCCTTTGAGACTTCCAGAATGATTTTGCGCTGCGCCCTTGGAGTAATTTTGGCAGGCCGCACACTCCTGGGAAGATTCACTACTGTTCCAAGTGTTCTCCATTTGGAGATTATGGTTCTCACTGTGGTTTGATGGAGTCCCAGAGCCTTAGAAATAGCTTTGTAACCCTTTCCAGACTGATAGAGGGCAACGAATTTTTTTCTGATCTTTTCAGGAACTTCCTTTGATCATGGCATAATGTGCTTGTTGAATCTTTGTGCTGCAACGTGACTCTGATGGTAAGGGTCAAAATAAGTGAGATTTATATTGAGCAGGGCTGGCTGTAATCAAGCCTGGCTGTGTTCAATCAGCTGACTCTAATTATCCCTTTAATTGGGTTGATTTAACTAGGGGCAATTACTTTTTCACACAGTGCCAGTTGGTGTTGGTTAACTTTTTTCATTAAATAAATGAAATAAGTAAAAAAAAAAAAGTGTTATTTGTTCACTCAGGTTCCCTTTATCTAATATTATATTTTGTCTAAAGACCTGAAAACATCCAGTGTGACAAATATGCAATAATAGAGAAAATCAGGAAGGGGGCAAATACTTTTTCACACCACTGTACATAACTTGTTAGTGCCCCAACTAGGCTGGACACCATCCAGGATGTGGTCCTCACTAACCCGGAGGCAGTATGTGCTACAGGGATTGGGAAGCCACTGGCCAACAGTGACCACAACTCTGTGTGGTTTGAGTTAGCTCTAGGGGTAGAAAAATCACAATCCAAGACAGAGGTTTTAAAATTTAGAGGAGCCAATGTTGACAAAATAAGGGATTTAGTCTGAAGCAAGCTGTTAAAGATCCAGGAGCATTTAGATGTGGAAGAAGTATGGGGGCTGGTTAAGCTAGCCATTTTAGAGGCAACCAGGATGTAGTAAGAACAGTGACCAAAAAGAACAAACATGAAAAAACAGGATGGTTCAGTAACCAGGTAAGGACCACAATCAGAACCAAAAGGGAGGCCTATAGGAACTATGCAAGAACTCAGGAAGACAGCACATGGGAAGTCTATGTTCAGAAGAACAAAGAAGCAAAGAGTATGGTGAAATCAGCTAAGGCCACAACGGAGCTTCAGCTTGCAGAAGGGGTTGCAGGAGGGAACAAACACTTTTTTTTATATAGACAAGAAAAAAGAAAGAAAAGGGGAGGAATAGTTAGATTCAAAGACAGTGACAGAGTAGTGGAGGAGGATAGGCAGAAGTCCACTGTTCTGAACAACTTTTTTTTGCTCAGTGTTCACCGAGGAACACAAAGGCCCAATACCAGACTGTTGCATCAAGGCTGCAGACAAAAGTGTTCCACAAATGAAGCACCATCAGTCACCAAAAGTAGGATTAGAGAAGCCCTGGATCAACTCAGGAAAGACACGTTACCAGAGTGTGATGGAATACACTCAAGGGTGCTAAAGGAGCTAGCAAGTGAATTGGAAGGTTCCTTAGCACATTTATTCAGCTGATTACTTCAGACTGGGGTAGTGCCGGGAGACTGGAGAAGAGCTGATGTGGTGCCTCTCCACAAGGTAGGGAGTTGGAAGGAAGCAGGCAACTACTGACCAGTCAGCTGTATGTCGGTAGTGGGGAAACTGATGAAAACCTTAATAAAACAAGACTTGGTAGAGTACCTATATAAGAATCATCTTCAGGATGACAAGCAACATGGGTTCATGGTGGGAAGGTCCTGCCAAACAAACCTAATCACATTTTTTGACTGGGTCACTAGGGAACTAGACAGAGGCCACCCAGTAGACCGCCTGTACTTTGATTTCAGTAAGGCTGTTGATTTGATGCCACACAACCACCTGCTGAAAAAGCTGGTTGGGCCTGGGTGCAGCCAAGTGCAGTCAGTTGGGTAGGTAATTGGCTTAGGGACAGAAAACAGAGAGTAGTGGTCAACAGGGTGAGTTCTGATGAGGTCACTAATGGTGTGCCCCAAGGCTCAGTGTTGGGGCCAGTCATGTTTAATGCCTTTTCATGATATCAGCATAGGTATTCAGGGCAAAATTTCCCTATTCGCAGATGATACCAAGATAGGAGGAAGGGTTGACAGCAAGGAGGCAGATAAGGACCTACAAAAAGACCTACAGAGGCTGGAAAGATGGTCCAATGTCTGGCAGCTGAAGATCAATGCCAAAAAATGTATGGTGATGCATTTGGGTAAAGGAAACTCAAGCACAGAGTCCACCACAATGGAGTCCCGCTCAGCATCATGCAGGAAGAATGGTACCTAGGTGTCATCATAAGCAGCACCCTTAAACAGAAAAACCAATGCAACAAAGCTTATAGGAAGGCCAACAAAATGCTGAGGTGTATAAGGAGGGGATTCGACAGCAGAAGGAAGGTAATACTGCCACTCTAGAGGTCCCTGGTAGGGCTGTCACAGAGTGGCTCTGTGACAGATTGGGGGCCTTATAATGTTGGGCTAGATATTTCCTTCATGCCCCGTATGGTAGAAAAGGCATGGGTAAACATCAAACTGAAACAAAAGAATGAAGGATTCATTGTTAAATTAAGTTAACGAAAATTGTATCATGTAGAGTATTAAGGTATTGGAAAATCACATAAAGAAAGGGGGGGTTGCAGTTATATAAGGTTTCCTGTATACGTCCCCCTTTTCGGTGTAATTGTAATTCTCTTGTTTATTGCTATTCTAAGGAGACACGCTAGTGCCCAATTTCGCACGACTAGGCTGTAAAGATCAGCCTTTTTGTGTTAGTAAATGAGCCTTCCTCGTAAATGCTGTAGATGGCAGGGATTTGGAGTATTTTACTATATCGGCTATCTTTTAGAGGCAAGGGCTAATTAAGATAAAGAAAACAGCTTTGCCAGTTTAAATTTACATGATACTGTTAATGTAGTTCCGTTTTGTGAGGGTTGCTTTAAAATACTCTAAAAAGTCCTGTTTTGTTCTGCCGTGTCTCCGTGGGCTTGCTTACCCTTGCAAACTCTGCAATGATGTTGAGAACTTTTTGGTTCTCTTCTCTGCCCCCTCTTCATAATTTTATGCCTGGAGCTGGTTGTGCTCCTTGTGTAAAAAAACTTCCTTTCCCCTGACAAATTAGATGTTTGGAGCCTTCTTTACTCCGCAGGCTAACCCCTGTCTAAATGCCTGCATATTAGCTCTGTGTTTGTAAAGAAAGCCCTCCGTTTTAAAAGTATGCAGGACTTTGCATAAGAAATCCCCTTTTTACTGTCCTTGCATGTTTCAGAGTGAAATTAATCCTGGGAACCTTGGGGGTTCTAGTGTTTATCCCTCTACATACTTAAATTAAAATGAGCTCTCCTGAAGTGTGGCTTTGCTGTAAAAATAAGCCACGACATTCCATCACAGCAGTGCGAGTTCTAGCGCCGGTAGTTATATGGCTGCTAGAATGTTCACACTATCATGTGGGAATTTAAGCTCTTAATTACTTCCCGTTTTGGATTTGTAGCAAGAAAATAAAGCGTTTAGCCTTGTACATACCCTCTGTGGTAAAATTGGAGTGTTCTGTGTGTTTTCAGGGGGTCCTACAAAATGAGGGTTCTAACGCTGCTGCTGGCAAATTAACTCTTGGAAACACACCACCTTCAGCTCCAGCACTTCTATAAGAGTCAGCCAGCCACTTTCTAAACACTTTTATGCTGCAGCTAGAAGGGGGTGGTGCTTCCTAGTGCTCAGAGATAAATTTAAACTTTAGAATTATAGAATTTACTTTTAAGACTGGATTCAAGTCACATTTATGATTTCAATGTGTTTATGTGCTATAAAAGAAATATTTGCCTTGTATATAAAGAAATTATGTTTGAATGAATGTACAGGGGTGGAGTTAGCCCGTCACATGATTTTGTCATCATGTTTAAAAGCACTATCATTTGAAGCTATGAAGTTAGATAGATTTTGGGTCTGGAGAGAACTCCAGGGAGCTCTACTAAATGTTTCAAGAAAATGTTAGACTTGGTCTGGTGGAGTGTCCTTTTCAAGTTGGGTCTTCTCACTTTTAAGGCCTTATATGGACTGGGTCCTGGTTACCGGACAGAGCTCCTGGCATTGGTAACCTCTGCTCACTCCCTCTGCTCTTCTTTGAGGGGCCTCCTGGACATTCCCAGGGTTTGGCTCAGGACCTCAGGAGATCGCACATTTAGCGTCCCTGGGCCAACCATGTGGAACTCGCTACTACCTTCAGTCCGGGAGGCTCCCTTGATTGAGGTGTTTAAGTGGAGGCTGAAGGCCCACCTCCTTGTCCAGGCTTTCACGGATTCCTGATTCCATCTTGATCTAGTCTCATTATGCAACAGTCCAAAAGTCCTTTTATCATTTTAATTGTAATATTTAGTATTTTATGAACTGCCGTTGTTATATTTATTCATGTTTGTTTTATTCCTGTGCTCTTGTTATAACTTCTGTTAGGCACCCAGAGCCTCCAGAATTGGGCAACCTACAAATAAAGTTGCCTTGCCTTGCCTATCCAAGCATCATGACACACTATACAGTACAGTACTTTTTTTTCCTTTTCCTGTACCTCAGGTCCCATAGTGGTCCCTCATCCAAATCATCATTGTCAGAAAACCCCTCTTTCTCCTCCTCCCCTAGCTCCACTTTCTCTGCCTCCTTCACATCCTCTACCTGGACTACATTCTCCAACCCCTCAGCTACATCCTCAGTCTGAAGGTCTGCCATCTTTTCATGAACAACCAGGGTTTGCACTTGCTGCACCTCCTCTTCCTCATATTTTCCTGCTGTGGCACAATCTTTACGGGGGCATCACCTCTGAGTATACTACTGGGACCAGTAACCACAACAATTCCTTTCTCATATTGAGACAAGACAGCTGAAATGGATTTGGAACCTGCTGTACCTGTGCCTGAACTGATAATGGGACTTCTGCTGCTGCTGCTGCTGCTGCTGCCAGATGCACCAGCTGCCGAAGACAGATCCATAGCAGCTGCTATTGAAAACAGTTTAGGTGCTGCCTTACTTTTCTTAGAATCCCCCTCCAACTTAGATATACCACGATCTGTGGGGGCTGCAGCCACCTGACCACCCCTGCCTTTCCACATAGCACCACCATATTTAACTCCATTCATGAGGAATATTTACTGCAGCTAGTGCTAGCTATTCTACTGTACTACTATTCAGATTCAGATATAGATCACACCAAATCAAAAATTCAAAACTGTGACTATTATATAATAACAAGTCTAATGATCTCAAAAGAAATTATGACACTAACAAAGTAAAACAAGCATTTTGTCAATGCCGAATGTTGTCTTTCTGGCATTGGTAGTGCAGGAGTTAGAGAGATGCATGATAGAAATGGCAGTGAAGTATTGAACTGACGCCAACCCCACCCCCCACCCTGCAGAGGCTGACAGGTACTGGGGTGTGCCTTGGGTCATCGGCGTTACAACGCTCACGCCATTTCACCTCACCCTACCCTGCAGATACCAACAAATGTCGTGGTGTGCCTTGGGGTCTTCAGGCCTTATGCTCACCCCATTCCATAAGAAAATACACTGAGATGGGTGCAATATAGGAGAATGGGGTGAACATTGGGGCCAAAGAGTCCAAGGCACACCTCAATGCCTTTCGCTGGCTGCAAGGTGGAGGTAGGGGTGGAATGGCATGAGCATTACAGCTGACAATCTCAAGTCACACCCCTGATGCTTATCGGTCTCTACAGGGTGGGGTATTACAGTTGGAAACCCTAACTAGCCGTTTATTAGCATTTCACTCCGATATTTCAACATGGGCTTTTGTGGCCCACCTCATGAACAGTGGCATATCAGTTCATTAGCCCAAGATGATTTTGCACAGAGAGTGCGCCATTTGGCGCCGCAGGTACGACAACACATTTCAGGCAGGATGTGAAAAATGACAGCTGTACTGTTCATGAGAAGGTGTAAAAAATTGGCAATGTTGAAAATCTGGAGTGAAAATAAGAAAAATTGGTGAAGTCAAGAGCGTGCATAGAAACCGCGCAACGCACACCCATAACATAATTATTTTGGAGATTTTTTTTAACCAAATTTTCAACATAGGCATTTGGGACCTCTGCTTATAAACAGTGGCACTGTGATTTTGTTAATCTGTCCCAAAAGTTGATTTCCCACAGCGACCGTGCCATTGTGCGCTAGATGTGCGAAAACACATTTCGATCAGGATGTGAAAAATAACAGCTATACTGTTTATAAGGAGGTGTGAAAAAATGGCAATGTTGAAAATCTGGAGTGAAAATATTAAAATTGTCGAAGTTAAGGGCGTGCATGGAAATCACACAACACACACTCGTAATGCAGTCATTTGGGGAATTTTTTCACCAAATTTTCAACATAGGCTTTTTGGGACCCCACCTCATGAACAGTGGCACTGTCATTCCATTACTTGATCCCAAAAGGTGATTCCATGCAATGACCGCAAAATCACCTTTCGGGACAGAATAACGAGATGACAGTGTATGTGTTCATGAGGTGGGTTCCCAAGATTCCCATGTTGAAAATGTGGAGCCAAAATTCAAAAAAATGGCTGAGATATCCAGCTAAGTTGAACCCCCCCAATTGATGCCATTATACAGCTTACCGCCATTTCTTCATTTTGCAGTTCGGCTTTGAAGAGTCCAGACATGTTCCCGCTCCACTGAAGATTGTTTATTTATTTATTTATTTCAATCTAGGATTACAATACCTTTGAGCCGAGGCTCTTTTACAAAGGTTCCACGTTAGCATGTGCAACAGTCATCATTTTTAGTTACAAACATATAGTCATTGACTTATAGCAATAGTTCTTAGACTCTGTCACAGTGAGCCTCCCCAAATCCATGGAAAAGATTTTGAGCCTCCCCCAAAAACTGAAATAATCTTGGGCCTCCCCAAAGAAAAATGACATACTGTACTTTAAGCAGTGCACCATGAATAAATTGTAACCCCTTTGAGTACTCGGCTCACATTCAGTTCTTTGTTTTATACTGATGTGGAACCTTTGAAAAAGAGTTCCTGTGCTCAAAGGTGTTATCTGAATAACAAATAAATAAACAAATTTTATTCAGCTTATTCTTAACCCCCACAGGCCAGCCTCACGTGCTCCGCTATTTTCATTCTTGAACCATTGTTACCCTTGTTTGCAGTACCTTCATGGGTCAGACTACTGTCTCTGTTTCCTCTCTATATGAAATAACCTTCCTACATGCAGTACTTTGCCTCTCCCCCTCCTTCCCTGCTCCTAAGCAACTTCTCTGGGATTACTTTGCTCCTTCCTGCTATTGCTCTTAGCACTTCTATGCTCAACCCTTGTATTTGGGCTGTTCTGCCATCAGTCTACAAATTGATCAACTACCACCACTCATTAGTTTATTGTGCATATTCGTTTGCACTATTGTTTACTGTGTATTTCTTGATTGTTTTGCAGTTACCTTTTGAAATGTATTCCACTACCTATTCCCGGGTACACCTGAAATGAGCCTTGGCTCATTCACCTTCCTGTCACCTATTAGTCAATAAATACATAAAATGTATCTACTATTATCCTCTTTCAGTTTGCTTCATCTCTTCACACAAAATATATAAAACTCAAGATGTGAATACAGTACTTTTTCAGACTTGCTTGAGCCTCCCCTGGAACAGGTTGGGGCCTCCCCAGGAAGGCTGGCCTCACCATTTGAGAACCCCTGACTTATAGACATGTAACAACCAGTACAAAGAAGTGAGCTGTGAGCAAGACAAGGGAAGGAGGGCGGTGGGAGGATTGAGGTAGGAGATTGAGGGAAGGAGATGCAGGGGTAAGGGGAGTACAGGAGGTGGTTGGGGGTGGGGGCAGGAGTGGAGATATGGGGGGGAGATGGGCGAGGGCAGGAGACAGTGCAACCAGGGGGCCTTGTCGAGGGAATATGACAAGTAAGGTGCTAGGGGTGCAAAGACTGATTGTAAGTGCTGGGTGCTGGGGTATGTGCAGCTGGAATGGAATGACTGCAGCACCGGACCTCCAGAGGTAAGTATGGGGTGAGGGTGTGTGTGGTGAGGTGAGGTGCACAGAGGGTGGGTGCAGGTTGGGGGGGGGCAGCCACGGATAATGGACCATTTTCTTTTTTTCAGGTACAAAAAAAAAAAAAAAAGAACACTGCACCGTGGGATGGTTTTCTTTCTCTACAGGTCAATTAAAACAAATGCTGAGCACACTGGGGTGGGCTCCCAGTGTGCCCCATGACTTTTGGGGGAGGTGATGTTGTCCACACTGCGGTGGGCTCCCAGTGTGCCACACAATGGGGGTGTGGCAGGGGGAGGAACGTGCCGATGCGGTCGGCTTTCTGTAAGCGGAGGCACACTGGGATAGGCTCCCAGTGTACCACACAATGTGCGGGGGGTTGCGGACATGCTGACATGGGGATTGCACCCCTGATGTCAGCCTTCTTTGGGGATTGTGTAGCCGCCATGTTTATTGAAATGTTTCACCAGGAAAGGCACTTACGGGAGGCATGTCATCTGTACCGCTGCATGACGAGCTTGTCTCTGATTGCAGCGGCACATTTCTTACAGGTTGTGTCCACGTTACATAATTCTTGTGCCAACGCTAGCATGCTGGCTAATCGGGAAATGAGGGACGCACCTACTGAAGCATGCCCTGCATTAGTCAACAATGACACACCTCTGAATTTCTCCTGATACCACAAGCGCAAGACAACATAAAAATGAGGAATCATCTGAAAATTCCTTCAAAACCACACACACACACACTCACTCTGAGATTCTGACAGAGCCACATCAGCCTGAAAACAGAGAGAGTTATAGACTGAAGCTGCAGCTTTGCCGCACCCTGTTCTCACCCATACAGATCAGTCACAGAAACTGTCCAAAATGAAACTGAAACCTCAAATAAAACTATCAGAATGCACTCAAATCATGCAGAATTAGCCACACCAGGTGTTAAGCATTAAAATGAAGCTGATTCAAAAATCTGTTTCAATCTTCCAAACAGCAAATGTATATTTGTGATCTAAAACTCCAAACAGCAATAGAGGACAGTTTCTGTCTTTCTAAGACCTCTTCTGGTTAGGACTGTGGGGAAGTGAGGCTTAGCAGTGTCGACCAATAGGCTTGCAGTGCGTACTCTAGGCTGTCATGCACAACTTTGTGAATGACTTGTGTCATTCACAATGTTGTGCATAACAGCTTACAGTACACACTGCAAGCCCTTTGGTCGACATGGTCAACCAATGGCCATACAGTTGTACGGTAACTGTCATTCACAGATAGCTCTGTCGGCAGGCAGCCATGGCAGTATGAGTGGGTTGTGCTGCCTGCCAATGGTGGGAATGTGCTGAGGGGGGGGGTGAGTTGGGGGTGCCTGAGTGGGTGGGGAGGTGTTGGTCTGCTGGGCTACCGGGGGTCTTATGGAGGCAGTCACCAGTGCGTTCGGGTCAGGATGGGGTTCTGTTCTTTCTACATTGTCACTGCAGGGAGTGGCATTCTTACTGTGATGTGGGCGGGGGGGGGTTCTGTGATAAGTCATCTACCGCCATAGTAGTACAGTGTCATAGACAGGGAGGAGGGCGGGTGCCGGTTGCCTACCGTGGCATTCCTGGATGCACCATACAGCACACAGCCCTTGCACGGGGCCCAGCACATTCTGCCAGGTGCAACCCTGCTAGGTGCATGCAAATAGGGCCATAATGACATGCAAATGGCCTTATTTATTTATTTTTTTTATTTATTTATTAGAAAAGTTTGATTTACAACCTTTGAGTCATGGACTCATTTACAAAGACACCTCGTCGCCGGGGGGGAAGACAGAGTTACATAGTGTGGTTACAACAGTGAGAACAGTACAGGTGCAGAACATTAAGCATAGAGTACACAGAGATTACATAATAATGTTACTTATAATAGGTTACAGTCAAATGCAAGGTACCCAATGGTTACATTGGGGGTACAGCCCTGGACATACCTAGATAATACCTGGAGAGGGTGGAGGTAGGGATGTGGAGTGGGGTGGGGTGGGAGGAAGGGGGAGAGGATAGGCTGTCTGGAGGACATCAAGTCAGGGAGGCCTGACAGGAGGATCGCACAGTGGGATTAATTAGGTGCATCTACAGCAATGAGTGTTGAAGAGATGGTTCCGGAGGGCGATTTTGAAGGGACCAATTTTGGCAATGTCTGTGATGCAGGGTACAAGGGAGTTGAACCAAGCAGGGGCTCGGTAATGGAAGAACCTCTTGGCTAGTGAGGTCTTGGTTCTGGGCACCAGAAAGGTGGCCATGACAGAGCTAGGGGTGGTAACAGGGCACAGGTTTCGGTATGGAGGATGACTAGAGACAGAGGACAGGTGAGTGATCACTAAGTGAGTCGGGGAGGACATTGATATCCCAGATTTTATGAGGGAGGTTCGATAGTATTACGTCTAGTAGGGTGCTGGAGCCACTTGTCTGGTTGAATCTAGTGGACTGGGTGACTAACTGGGACATGTCCAGGGCAGCAAAGGAGTCCCTGGTATGGGAGGTAGTGGACCAAGCCAACTGATGTTAAGGTCACCTAGGATGAGTTGCTCGGCTTTGTGTGGTAGGGAGGTGAGGTGGTCTATGAAAGACTGGACCGCTGGGTTCTGGTTCCTCGGGGGTCATGTAGGAGACCGTGTGTAGGAGACCATGAGGAAGAGTGGATCCCTGGCTGGGTCAGGGGTAATTTTTAGAGTGAGGTCTTGGGCGCCATAGTCAAGCTTGGGGGCAGGGAGCGCATGGCTTATAAGGGTGTCCCACATGTAGAATTCACACCCACTGCCATGTTTACCAACTTGGTCTTCCATGAACAGGGTGTATCCAGGGAGGGAAATAACAGAGTCAGGGGTTGTTTTGGAGAGCCAGGTCTCTACTAACGCAATAATATCGGGTTGGTATTGTACAACCCAGCACAGGAGTGCAGTGGATTTCTTTAGAAGGCTGCATATGTTCAGTGATGCAATGCGGAGTCCGGCTCCAGAGTGGGGTATGGGAGGGCTAGTTGGCATAGGTCCAGGGCTTGGGTGTATATTCCCGGAGAGCAGTAAGAGCAGAGTGATTAATCTAATTAGGGGACAGTGGCAACAAGGACCCTTAGTGTGGTGCCGATGTGAGTTCCTGATAGTAGAGGTGCAAGGGATGGGTAAGGCATGGAGGGTAGGTATGGCAAGGAAGAGGTGGGTCCAGGATGGGCCCAGGAGGGCAGAGGAGCAGGGATGTTGGTAGGTGGTGGATGCAGAGGAGAAGGGGGGTGTCCAAGGTGGGAGGGGCGAGCTGTTTGGGGTGGCTTAGGGAGAAATGCTCAGGGTGGAGGCGGGGCACAGGACAGAGGGTGGTCTGAGCCAGAAGGGTAAACATGAGCAGGCCTAGTAGAAGAGCGATGGTACCCATTGTTATGTAGTAGGTAGCTGGAGGTAAAACTGAGCCAGCAATGGTGTGCCAGCTGCGAAATTAGCCAAAGCACAGGGCAATTTTGGTAAAACACCTGGAAATAGTCACTGTAATATTGCTTTACTGCATGGGGGTGGCAATGACACTAGTTCAAATTTAGTAATATTGTTGAAATTTCAGCTAAGGCAAAGGTGACAGCTACTGGGATGGTTTGGCTATGACTGGGTATGTCACCATAGGCAGTGTAAGTGTAAGAAATGGAAGGGTATATAGTCGAATTAGGGTGAGGTCCCTAACAATAGGGCAGGTTACAGCAGTAATTGAGAGGAGTTAACTGCAGTGGCTGGAGAAAAACTTGTGCCTTGTGCCTTGCATGCCTAATGGCCCCATTTGCATGTCCATGGCTGTGAATGGCAGTTTTCAGCACACTGCACTGGGACATGCACTGCCCCGTTGTGTACCCAGCCTGACCAGGGTGTTGCGCTGGTGCATCCTGGGCTGGGCGCAACAGTGGTATTCACAGAAGGGGTGTGCTGGGAGCACCACCCTTGTGCATCTTCTATGAATACCACTGTTAGTACTAGGCACATCTCATTTGCGCCGGGGCATCCGAGATGCACCGAGTGCAAGTCGATTGAGAATCCTGGCCATAGAATTTGTCAGCAGAGAAAGACTCTTTGGTCAACCTATTCTGCCTCTCTCTTCTCAACTTATTCCATCACTGCAGACCCTACTTGGTCTATGCCCCCCTCTCCTGCTTTGATACCAGTTTTCCTTTATATCTTCCCCATGCATGCTTGAAGCCCACCACCGTTTTTGCCCCCACCACCCCTGCTGGAAGAATTTTACAGGCATCCACCACCATCTCATTGAAAAAAATTTCCTCACATCCCTCCTAAACTTCCCCCTCCAGTTTCATTGCATGCACACTAGTTCTTGTACTCCTTCTTTTCTGAAAATAAAATCTCATTTCCTGTACCTTATTCCCCCCATGAGGACTTTTAAAGGTCTCTATCATATCCCACCCTCTTCTCTTCTGGGGTGTGCATGCTTAGATCCTTCAGTCTCTCCTCATAGGACATTTGGTGCAGTTCATGCATCATTTTCTGTTGCTCTTCTTTGGATGGTCTCTACCCTGTGTCCTTTCTGAGGTGTGGTCTCCAGAACTGAACACAGCACTCCAGGTGTAGTCTCACCAATGACTAATATAGTGGCAACACCACTTACTTACTTCCTTCTCCTGGTAACACCTATCCCTATGCACCCCAGCATCGCACTTGCTCTACAGCACCTACTGCTTTGTCACATTGCCTTGCCACCTTAAGGTCATCTGTTATGATTACCCCTAGGTTCCTTTTCAGTTTAGTGACTGCCAATATCTCCCCCCCTATTCTGTACTCTGCTTCTGGGTTTCTGTGCCTAAGGTGCATGATTTTGCACTTTTTTGCGTTGAAACCCAGCTGCCATTCCCTTGACCATTCCTTGAGCTTTTTCAGGTCTCTGTTCATTCTCTCCACGCCCTCCAGAGTGTTAACCCTATTACACATCTTAGTGTCGTCTGCAAATAAGTCCATCTTTCCTTCCAGTTCTTCTACAATTTCACTTATGAAGACATTAAAGAGAACTGGGCCCAATACTGAGCCCTGAGGAGTCCCACTGGTCACTCCTACCTCTAGCAGTGCTTATCTGAAGCAGTGCTTACACGGTGTCAGATAAAATTAAAACCTTGGATCCATACAAGACCTTCCATTGTGTACGAGGGGTTGAATTCTGCCAGAGGAATTCTACAGCAGTTCCTGTGTTCCATAATAAACAAATATTCCATCTACTGAATGTGTGGAAAAGCAGATGATTGAGAAATGGGGAAGGATTGCATTTGACAAAAACTACTTTGAAGAAATAAATTCTTGCTTTTAATTGCAAGAAATTATTTTTTTTTTATTATTGTTTCTCAGTTTATCCATTTTATAAGTGCAATAAGACATTCCAGATCATTGATTGTCTGGGGTTAATTTATTTGCAGGTGCTAGAGGCATTCAGCACAAGTGCCTCATGCCTCATTACACATCTGGCAATGTACTAACACCTGACAATCAATGCCCTACGTGATATAGTTTGTGTCTTTGTTAAGGGATGCCGGCACAATGCATCAATGTTCTACTATAGAACTGTCTGGTTGAAAGGAATGCAAACATTGTCATACAGTTCTAAAATGGCACTGACCATTGGTGTGTGATTCAAAAACACCAACTGGATTTACTAAACGACTAGGAAAGATGAAATAACAACATAATTTGAATAGCTCTTTAAAACAGCTTCTACAGGAAAAGTAACTTAAGTGGAACAAGTATTTAAGAACAGCTTCTACAGGAAAAAGTATCTTACAAGTTCAGCATCATGCATTATTAAAGTGAAAATAAAGGAAGAAGTCTGTCAGTCTAGTGGGGAGCATATCCATGCACCATGTGAGGGACATAGGTTAGTCTGAGACCAGGATCCCAGTCAACACCACTGCAATTTATTTATCTATTTATTTAAATATATTTTACCAGGTAAGCATACAGAGCCCCTGAGGACTAATTTCCAGTTGCAACCTCGAGTTGCAGTTTCAGTATTGTCTGCATTAGACACAGAAGGTTTCCGGGGATGGATCTCAGTACTAAACTGTGCATGACTGCCCCCTGAAGGCTCAGAGAGGTGGGAAGTATGTGAGGTGACCCCGTTTTCAGTGGTTCACAGGGCTTGCTGAGCTTAATAACTGTTTTAATGCAATGAGGCACATACTGTACAAAAACTGTGTTGTTATGGGGCTTTGCCAGGGATGTTATTGTCTTAAATATGGGAAATCTGAAGCACGGTACTAAGTATTACCCCTTGTCTGTACAGCATATGAGATATTTGCAATATAACACTTCTGCCATTGCCTGCCATGATAGTACTGCTAATGATACTTTGGATCAATGACAAGAAGGAAAGAAAGAAAGAAAGAAAGAAAGAAAGAAAGAAAGAAAGAAAGAAAGAAAGAAAGAAAGAAAGAAAGAAAGAAAGAAACCAAGTAGGCCATTAAGGCTACAAAGCTCACAATTAGGGTGGGATAAATCCATTGTCAAAAAATTGAGCTGCTCTAAACTCATACAGTTCAGTTTTGCAAGGCTCAAGATAACTGTGCCTGTTTGGCACAGATCTTTCCCCTTTTTTATTTGCTACCCAGTCACCCACCCTGCATACCTGTCATATGCACGCTTGGGAGCCTGCTGGAGGTATCGGAGGGTGCCTGAGCAGTGTGCACACCAGTACTGTGCTTTGGTTGTTGCCTGCACAAAGCAGAGAATATAAGGTGCTCAAGCCATACTTATCATGATTCACAGCACGGACATCGATGGGGAGGGAGCCCTGACTTGCTGGCCCCATAGTGGGTTAGGAAATGAGGGCGAGTGAATGAACTGTGCTAAGAAAAGAGAAAACTAAAAGAAAGTTGTGTATGGTGTGTGTGTGTGTCTGTCTGTCTGTGTGTGGAGGGGGGCAGGCAGTGGATACTCTGTGCCACTGCTGCTCGAGGAAAATCTAAATCCTTTACAAAGCCAAATCTATACTCATGCTGGATATGGCAAATCTACAACCAAATACAGACTCACCCCAGCTTTTCCCATTCACACATAAAATGTCCTCATTTAGTGCATGTTCCACCTTTAAGCTATGCTAAAATGTAAGGATGATGCTGAAATTAGGGGTGTGCAAAAGCCTTCGTCCAAATATCCTGCCAAATATTATATTCGGGGGAGAGGCCAAGAATGTGGGAATTTGGTATTTGGCTGGGGAATGTTTAAAAAAAAAAAAAGCATCTCGCCCCTCATCAGGTGGACAGGGCTAGTGTCCTCGCCACCTCCTTGCTCCTTTAAGAATGATCCCCCCTTACCTTGTGTCTATGAAATTGAAAGAAAAAAAAAACAAGCATTTGTCAATGCCGAATGTTGTCGCACTGGCATTGGCTTTGGAAGTGCAGTGCGGGAACACATTTTGGGCAGCATGTGAAAAATGACAGCTGTACAGTTCATAAGGAGGTGTAAAAAAATGCCAGTGCTGAAAATGTGACATGTAAATATTGCAAATTTGCGAAGTTACAAGGGTGTGTGGGAAATGCGCAACGCACGCTTGTAACACAATCATTTTATGGACATTCGGCACCAAATTTTCAACATAGGAATTTTAGCACCTCTGCTCATGCACAGTGTCACTGTTATTTCCCCAAACTGGCCCAAACAGTGATTTCGCACAGCGACCGCGCTATTCTGTGCCGGAAGTGCGAAAACACATTTTGGGCAGGATATGTGAAATGACAGCTGTACTGTTCATCAAGAGGTGTGGAAAAATGCCAATGGTGAAAATCCAGAGTGAAAATATTACAAATGCACAACATTACAAGCATGCGTGCAATCTGCCAATGCACGCTCGCAACACAGTCATTTTATGGAATATCTTCACCAAACTTTCAACATAGGCATTTTAGGACCTCTGGTGATGAACAGTGCCACTGTCATTTTCATAAGGTGGCCCAAACACTGATTTCCCACAGCGACTGCGCTATTGTGTCCTGGAAGTGTGGAAACACATTTCAGCCAGGATGTGAAAAATGACAGTTGTACTGTTCACAAGGAGGTGTACAAAAATGACAATGTTGAAAATCTGGCATGAAAATATTATGAATTCGTGAGCCTGCATAGCAGCTGTGCAACACACGCTCGTAAAACAGCCATTTTTTTTATTTTGTTCACCAAATTTGCAACATATGCTTTTTGAGAGCCCACCTCATGAACAGTGGCACTGTCATCTCATTAATTGATCCCAAAAGGTGATTCCGCGCAATGACTGTGAAGTCACCTTTTGGGACCGGATAACGATATGACAATGCCAGAATTCATGAGGAGGGGTCCCAAAAGCCCCATATTGAAAATTTGGTGTAAAAATTCTCAAAAATGCCAGAGATATGCATTAAAGTTGAAAACCCCCTATTTATTCAATTATACAGCTTACCGGCATTTCCTCAGTTCGCAGTCGGCTTTGAAGAGTGCAGACGTGTTCCCAATCCACCGAAGATTATTGTGCCGAGACTTTGGAGGTAAGTATGGGGTGAGGGGGATGTGGGGAGGCAGGGTGCACAGTGGGTGGAGTAGGGGTTGTGGGAGGCGGGTTGGAAGACTCACGATGGACCATTTTGCTTTATAGGTTAAAATAAAAGACATCGGGGGACTGTTTTCATTTCATAGGTGTTTTGGCATGCTGGGATGGGCTCCCAGCATGCCACCTAATGTGTGTGTGTGTGGGTGGGTGAGTGCTTCAGCCAGCAGGGGATTGGACACCCCGTCAACAAAACAAGGAAGGGGGACATGAGGGCTGAGGGGATTGGGCACCTCGGCAAGCAAAAAACAAGGGCGGAAAACACATTATGCTGATGGGGTGGGCTCCCCATCGGCCAAATTCAGGGAGGGAGGGATGCATGCTGATGGGGATTGGGCCCCCATCAGCAAAAAACTATTGTGGGGCCCCATGATGCCGAGGGGATTGGGCACCCTAGGCAATCAAAAGGGGGTTTATTATGCCAATGGGATTGCCACCCCGTCGACACACAATAAAGGGGTTGACAGGTAACGGCGGCGGTCACTGCTGCCATGTTGCCTACTGCGTAGGGGCGTGTTGGTCACGCTGCCTGAGAAAGCAGCTCTCAGTGCAGCGCCACTTTCTCTGATCTCTTCAATTATTAGCTAGGCAGGGTGTCGGCCTCTGCTGCTGGCTGGATTAGAATGCAGGGACGCACCTACTGGTGAGCGTCCTGCATTCGCCCAACAGTTACCGTGCCTCCAAATCTGCACTACCACAAGATGTTGGCTGCACAAGCGCTAACATAAAAAGAGTTATTGCCAGCTTCACCAGGAGCCAACACCAACCCATCTCCAATCTAATTCCCCCACCCTAGTCGAAAGCCTCACACTCACCAAAAGCAGCAATATGCTTAAAGTCCCGCCCACCGATAAATTGGGGAGGACTTGTTCCTCTAATTCCCAGGCAGCTCAGGGCATTAAAGGTACAAGCCCCTCTGAATTCATCAGTCTGAGCAAATGTGGGGTCTTTCAGAATTATACTGCCTTTTGGGGAGTGTTAGGCTTTTGAATGTGTGTGTTTCAAACATCCCAGCTGGATACCCAACACATTTCAAATAGTTGGCTATTCAATATTCAGTCCCAAATATCCAAATAGCCCACAATTCATGGTATTCAGGAAACACTATTTAGCCTCTGCACACCCCTAGCGAAAATCTCTGCTGTGCACAGGGACATAAAAGGAGGAATTGATTCCTATTGTGAGTTCCATGCTTACTTCAGCAGCCCTTTGCCTGTCATGCTACAGTACTTCAGTGACATCATAGTCAGGAGGAATTTGCACTGAATAAAGACATTTAGTAGTCAGCAGCCCTGTGTAAGTAGTTCGGTGTTTCTTCAAACCACCTTAGCTATTTTCTGTTCCAATTTGGGATTCCTAATTGGGAATCTGCCCTGATTTAATTAAATGTTAATTGCCGTTGATCCACTGAGCAGTAGTTGAAGTCTTCACTGGTGATTGGTTACAGCAAGAGCTGATAGAGTATGCTGTAAAAGCTGCTGAATTGGCTAGAGGAAATGTACTTTTCATTTTGGAACTGTGCCACTCTAGTGCCAAGTTCTATGTTTCTGGCCCTTGACACATCTTGTCAATTTCAGTTTCTTCAGAGAAAAGTAAGGATCCTTGCTTTTTGGAGCAACTGTTTCTCTGTTATGCTCTACCTTTACCACTCTAACATCTCTCTCTCAAACAGCTCCTAGCAGCACACTTTGCACCCTCCAGCTCCTGAATCCAAAGCATACAGAAACATAGAAATTTATGGCAGATAAGGACCACCAAGCCCATCTAGTCTGCCCGTAATCCCCACCTTTTTTAGCAGCCTCTGACCCTACATGGTCAACAGCTCTCACCTCTCCTCCCCACCTCTAGAGTTCCCTTATGCCTGTCCCATACATGCTTGAATCCCCCCATTGTGCTTGCTCCCACCACCTCTTGTGGCAGACTATTTCATGCATCCACCACTCTTTCTGTGAAGAAACACTTCTTCATGTGTCCCCTTATCCTGTCACCTTCCAATCTCATATTATGCCCCCTTGTTCTTGTACTTCTCCTATATTGAAATATGACACCCCCTGTACCTTGTCTATGCCTTTAAGGTACAGGAAGGTTTCTATCATGTCTTCCCCACTCCCTCCTTTCCTCCACTGAGTACATATTGAGGTCTTTTAATCTCTCCTCATATCTTTTCTGGTGCAAGCCATGAACCATCTTTGTCCCCCTTCTCTGGACCGCCTCCATCCTTTCTATGTTCTTACGAAGATGTGGTCTCCAGAATTGTACACAGTACTCCAGATATGGGAGCCCCATTCTTACTCATTTTCCCCCTTCCATAGCTCTGCACAGTGCTCTTGGCACAGCTAGTCGTGTTGTTCTCTGCAAGTTTTGCACAACTTGTGAATCATATTTTTATTGATTATTTCCCAAACAACTTTTGTAATTTTGCCTACACTGATTTAACTGCACTGAATTGTACTGCTTGCTTGTTTAGATACAGTATTTAGATCCTGTTGTATGTTTCTCTCCTGCTACTCCACCCGGCCCCATCAATCTGGAAAAAGAGCCCAGGCTCAAGGTACCTTGCCTGTTGTCACCAGTTTCTAGATACGTAAATTGACAGCAAGGGGTAGACTAATAAAAATAGCTGGGGTCCAGTTAAGTTACCCAGAGATTGCTTCCCATTCCACCTGCACTCCATTTGTTTAACCTCATCACTGCCCCACTGGAAGAGTGCCATTTGCACTGTGGACCTGCTTCTTCATGGCAGTTTTTGTGGAATGAGGCACAGTGAGCTCATGTGACTTATCCAAGGTCACACAGCAGGTCCAGAGACTGTGGCAGAATTTGAACCAGGAGTCCCTGACTCAGTCCTTTGCTCTAACCATTAGCCCACACCACTGCCATTAGCTGTTCACTATAAGCCAGCTGGGTTTCTTTGCAGAGAAACAGTCACTTATGGAATTAAATATCTAGTTTAAATACTGTACTTGGTACCCTGGAAGCCTCAGAGACACCATCTTCTCCTAATCATGGAATACACATATTCTATATCCATCATACCTTAAACATCAGTTCACTAATTCTGGTATCGGAGAAGACAACTGCCAAATTATCATGCTACAAAGGGAAGCGCTTCAGACACCTGTCACCCTGATGAAAGCAGCACCATCCTCTGACCTTCTCCAGTTCAAGGTCGATAATGAGACGAGTCAGGCAGGAGGATCGGAGTGTGTGCCGAGTCCATTAACGTTCGCTGTGTGCGCAGTCAGTAGCGCTGCATCTCCTGTCAATTAGCATGGGTAAACCAGGGGACTGCTGATTACCAGAGACATGGCATAGCAAGGAGCTGCTGTTACCTTTCTGTCTACACCCTGCTGCATTTTAATTAGCTCAAGTCCCTAGACTGTTTAACTAGAGCTTCATTAATGCTATCTTGAAGAAAACTGAAGAAGGCTTTCTCTACATTTTTCAGTTTAAAATTAGAAACCGTTCACATTTTCTTTTCTTTTTTTTCAGGTTTTAATCTCACTGGAGGATAGCTCAGATGCTGGTTTTCCTAAATTTATTTTATGGAGTCAGGAAATATCAGATATAAACCACAAACAAAGCCTGAAATCTTAAGCAACATTTGTATTCCTAACCACGTATTTGTACAAAATTTCTACAGTGATTTTGTCATCAGGAATCATTTTCCATATCCTAAAACCCTGAAAAGTATGTATATATATAATTTTTTTTTTATTCTAAATACATTACAACTCTCTATGAAATGAGTATTCTCCTTAGAGAAGAATAAAACCAAGCTGATTTGCTCCTCCATTTCAATTTGGATTCTTGGCTGATTTATTTGCTTATTTATGTATTTTGTTTTTTAGAGCAATGTCATGCCATTAAAATAGGGCTCTTTACATTACATTTGGATTCATTCTAACCATCTCCTTAGGAGCATGGAGGATGACTGCTAAATTAACTAAAATCTCATCTGCTTAGGGAATATAGCTGTAGCTGTTATAGATGAGATACCTGCACACTGAGTGTAAACATGCGGTATAATAATGTATTTTCTTTGTAATAAGGGTTTTCATTTGGGATGCTTAAAATGTAAATGTTCTACTCCCTCTTCTCTGTTTCTTTTTTTTCTGGCAACAGGACTGACTCCCACTGAACTTGCCAGATTAAAAATATGATAAACTGATAGATGTAGCAACATTTTTTTAGCAGATGAAATTTTTGTCCCCAAATCCAAAATTTTCTAAAAGTGTTGGAATTTACCTATTGCCACACTGCATTGTTAGGGGACAGTGAACTGAACAAAAGGATTTGTATAACATTTGGCTGTGCCTGTGGTATTGGAAGACAAAAATCATTTTCTGTTAACAGCTGAATTAAATGCATATCACATGACAATGACATTAGTACTGCCTTGTGATCAGCTGCCCTTTGCAAAACTATAAAAGTGATTCTGAATACGCTGTTCCCCCTCACAAGCTGAAAATCCAATTAGAAAATCTGAAGCATTTCTTGCCTAGTACAAAGTTAATATTTTAACCTGTTCTTGGCAGAGCCTGGCAACATGATGATGACAAAGGCCCAGAAACCTCATTACTGAAAAATGAATCTTTAATACCATAAACCTTTTTTGTCTTATTTGAATTGGAAATGTGTTTGACTAGGATAGCCCAGCAATTATGCATCACCTCATCTTCAGCTTTTTTATACACTTTTACTTGCCTGCTGTCAGCTGGAAGGCCACATGCAAAGAGAAGACAATGGGCTAGATGAAGGTCTCATGTGGCTGTGAGGAATTTGAGCCCAGGACCCCCCAGAATTACCATTCTGAACTCTAGCTACTGATCTGAACTACCCAGCCTAGTTTGGAACCCTGCATGCGGGCAGGGGCTGTGGAGTATGACAAGCAGTAAGTGATCCGTATACAAGCACTGCAGCACTTGAATATTTTTTTCTCCCATTTTGTTCTTACTGTATGTCAGAAACCATTTAAAACATGGGCTCTCGACTCTGTCAAATGGCTCACAGTAGATTAACAGCCATCACATTCTCAGCTCAGTTTTGCAACAAAAAAAGGCTTCTGCAAACAAAGATGGACCATTAAGAGCCATCACTGTCTTTTGCTGTCTTGGTAACTGGTTATGAAGCAACATTCAAACAACTATGATGGCTTAAAAATGACCATGTGTCCCTTTATTCCAGTGTTAAAGCATTTTATAATATGCAGGAATATGTTTTAAAATATAACATTCAGAAAAACTTGAACTTATAGAGGGATTTCATTCATTTTCTGTATCGATCTCTGCACTTTATTATGGAGAATACTTGCATGACAGCAGAATATTTGTCCCCAGACATCATCTCGTTCTCATTACCCACAATGAAGTCCTAATTCTGATTGTGAAATTACAATTTGCTGCTCTGGAAATGATTATGATGTCATAGAGGATGTCATCAGTGGGTAGTGAGGGCAGAAAAAGAATGAGACAGAAAGATCCTGTTTTCATGCAAATGCCCTCAATAATAACAAAACAATGGTATCAAGAGATGTCGAGCTGCATCATGCAGAAGCAGGACCCCAATTGAAATGAGATGTGGCTTGCTGGCCCAATGTCATGGAGGGCAGAGGCACCCATTTTGCCTCATTGGCCACCTCACCGGCAACCTGGGTCCAGTGACGGACAGTGACTGTGTGATTGCTACAAATAAATATTTGTGTTGCCATTGGGTTGTGCATTTGGGAAAAAGTAATATGCTCAGAGACTGCCCAGGTTCCAGTTGTCTCAGTGGTACAGCTGGTTAGGATAGTCGGAACGGTATTCCAGGTGGCATGGGTTCAAGTCCCAGCTGAGCCACTTACTTCTTTCTCACCTCTGTTTATATGTGTTCAGTGATGGACTTGGTTCACTGGGGGCTAACCAGGGAGAGGGGATTGAACATTCAGAGGACTGCCCTACTCCTCCTCTGGGGTGGAAGGGTTGTGGGTCCTGGCACCTGTCTAGCTCCTAGCGGATGTTTGAGGATTAGCAGCCAGTGCTGGTGTAATGGGGTTTGGAGGGTTGGCAGTCATTGATGTCCCAGCATGGTAGCATGCGTGGGGTGTCTGGGCAACACTGCACATCCATCCCTCCATGACTAATTAGAAACAAAAACAGGCCAGTCGCAGCATGGATAAAGCTCTCCCTCTGCAGGTTCCACATTGGACTGCAGGATCTCTCTACTGCACAGAATCCATACAGTTGAAAGGTAGTCCCTGCCATCGGATCCCACCACAGGGGTAAGCTGTGGGGGAAGAAATCTGAATATGGTCTTTCCACGATGGAGACCCCCATCAGCAACCTGCCACTGGGAGTAAGCCGTGAGGGAAGACTGGGTGAGGTGAGTACCTGGATGCCGGTGACGGGGCTGTGGGGGGTCAATGGAGGGTTAGGCTGTGCCGGGGCTAAAACAGATAAATGACAAAAAGGAATGAGGCAGCTTATCAGCTAAGATATATTCTAGGACCACAGTGAAAGTCAACATGTTTGATCAGCATCAGCCCAGCAGAGGAATGTAATGTGTAATCAGCATATAAAATCACTAACAGCTCCAGCTCCACTAGTGGACATGGCAAGTCAGCACAGCACAGCACAACACAACACACTCCTTCACTGAAACAAGCCAGTCTACTTAAAACCATTGTATAAAGCTCCCATTATAGTCAGTTGTAGCATTACAGAGAGGTAGTTTGAAAGAAGAGCGGTATGTAGGAGAACAAATGATACAGAATGACAGATAATGTCAAATCTTTTTCTTTCTTTCTTGCAAATCTCTCCCGGCCACTCACATGCATTTAAAACCTATAATCCAAAGCAAAGCATTATGGGTATGTAAGTCCTTGGGGGTAAGCTGAACAAGGAATGCCTCACATAAATGTAAATTTCAAACTATTCTACATTACCAGGGCTCAATTTTTAAAGAGTGATGCAGGGCTTGTGTCAAACCTTGCATCAAACTTGTTGTTAACACAGCTGCTGCTTTGTTTGCTTTAGCATCAATATTAATTACTGCAGCTTGCACCAAAGATTTGGTGCAAGCCCTGTAAAAAGGGTCCTCTAAATGGTGCATTAGGACACGGAAAAGCTGATCTAACGTTGGGCATTTGGTGCTCAGGAAGGAAAATCCTGATTGCCGACCACTATGGTTCTAAAAAGAGGTGACGAGGAAGGTAAAGAAGAAAAAGATAGCATTAAGGAAGCATAAGGCAGTATAGCACAGTGGTTTAAGGCTCTGAGCTGCAAATCTAGAGACATGGGTTTGAATCTCACAGCCCCCCCACTTGCATACTGTGTGACTCTGAGCAAGTCACTTAACTTCCCTGTGCTCCCAGGTTGCACCTGTAAACAAGCTTTCAGCTTAGTGTGTCTCTCCTGGTTAAACAATTGGGAAAAAATAAATAAGAAAACACAGAAAAAGCAGGACAGAGAACTGTATCAGTTAAAGCAGAAGGAAGTGGGGAAGGCAATAAGAATAGCAAAGGCCCAAATTGAGGAAAAGATAGCCAACTCAGTTAAGAAGGGGGACAAAACCTTTTATAGGTACATTAGGGAGCAGAGAAAGATCAAAGGAGGGATAGTGAGGCTTAATAAAGTGGAGGGAGGGTGGGTGGACAGAGGGTGACAGTGAAAAAGCAGGGATCCTGAATGAATGCTTCTGCTCCGTATTCATAAAAGAAGATGAGGCGGAGGTACCTAAACCAATCAATAGAAGCATCTGGATCGGGGGTTGATACCAGTCCATTCACAGAAGAAAGGATCCTGAAAGAACTCCTAAAACTGAAGGTGGACAAAGCAATGGGGCCTGATGGGATTCACCCCAGAATGCTAAAAGAACTAAGGGGAGAACTAGTGACACCACTAACTACCCTTTTTAACAAAACATGGGAGGATGGTATAGTACCTGAGGACTGGAGGAGGGCAGATGTGATTCCCCTTCACAAAAGTGGGAGCAAGACAGAGGCAGGAAACTACAGACCTGTTAGTTTGACGTCAGTGGTAGGGGAAATGATGGAATCACTTCTGAAAGAAAGATCTGTGGAGTACCTAGAGGCCAGTGGGGCACAGGACCCAAGGCAGCTTGGATTCACAGTGGGAAGGTCATGTCAGAGGAATCTAACAGATTTCTTTGACTGGATGACCAAAGTAGTAGACCAGGGAGGGGCTGTGGATATGGCCTACCTAGACTTTAGCAAGGCATTTGACACAGTCCCACACAAAAGATTAATAAATATTTGAGCCAGCCTGGGAGTGGGACCCAGTGTGGTAGCCTTGGTAAAAAAATTGGCTGGCCAACAGGACACAGAGGGTAATAGTAAATGGAGTCCACTCCAAAGAAAAGAGGGTTACTAGCGGAGTACCGCAGGGTTCAGTACTGGGACCGTCCTTTTAATGTCTTTATAAGTGACATTGTGGAGGACTGAGGAAAAGTATGCCTCTTTGCAGAGGACACAAAGATCTGTAACAGAGTTGATACACGGGGGTGTGGAAAGGATGAGAAGGAACTTGGCAAGGTTGGAGGAATGGTCAAAAGTATGGCAGCTTAGATTTAATGCAAAGAAGTGCAAAGTAATGTACCTCGGAAACAAAAACCCAAGGGAAGAGTATACAATGGGGGGGGGGGCACTAACAACAACAAAAATGGAAAGGGACCTGGGGGTAGTCATATCAGTTGGCCTAAAGGTAGGCAAGCAATATGAGAAGGCAGTAAGGTGGGCCGGAGACATAATGGGTTGCACAGGGAAAGGCATCACCAGTAGAAAAAGGAAAGTGTTATCCCTCTGTACAGACAGTTGGGGAGACCCCATCTGGAATACTGCATGCAGTTCTGGAGACCCCATCTCCACAAGGACATAGACAGGATGGAGGCAGTCCAAAGGAGAGCAACTAAAATGGAGCAGGGCTTGCACCAGAAGCCATATGAACAGAGACTAAAGGAGCTTAACATGTATGCCCTTGAGGAAAGGAGGGAGAGGGAGGACATGATAGAAACTTTCAAGTACCTCAAGGGAATCAACAAAGTCTAAGAGGGTTACATCTTTCAGAAAAAGAGATGTGCAAGAACAAGAGGGCACAATTTGAAGTTAGAGGTGGGATAGCTCAGGGGCAACGTGAGGAAGTATTTTTTCACAGAGAGGGTGGTGGATGCATGAAACGGCCTTCCTGAGAAGGTTGTGGGGTCAAAAACAGTGGGGGAATTCAAGAATGCATGGGACAGACATAAGGCAATTCTGGTGGGATGTAGGAAGAAGTAGGCTATTGGTTAACTAGGATCTGCAGCTTATCCAATAGGTAGAGAAATGTGCAGACTGGGTGGGCCAAGCGGTCCTCATCTGCCATCAAAATCTATGTTTCTAGGAGAATGTTGCAAGCCCTGTACACCAAATGATCGTTGCACCAGGGGCTTATGGCATTCACAGGGCCTTGAAAATCGAGCCTCCAGTATTTAATCAAATGACCAAGCATACAGAGAAGTGCCAAAGCAATCTTACTCACTTTCTCATCATACAGTATTCTCTTCAATCTACTCGGCTCTTTCTTTCATTGTTAAACTCTGAGTCCATGCCACCTCCTGGACTGCAGAACCATAGTGAGTATCAACTTAGGGAAATCAACAACCACCCAACAGTGTGTTGTAGAGAGCAGTTAGTTTGGATAATCACTGCCAGTCCCACACAGGACCATGGCAGTTCAGCACAAAGCAAACACTCTTTCATACAGCAGCCAGCCCACTGCAAGCAAATTATGAGGCACCACTTACAACTGGATATGCTTTAGCATGTGCGACAAGAAGTAGAGCAGTATAACAGAGATGCATTTTGGCAGCAGTTGGTCCAGGCTGACACTGTCATATCTTCCCACCTTCCCATCCATGCTGCAGTCCCCCAGTGCTCCTTCCTTGACCCTTACATTCTTCATCATTATAAATTAACTCTACTCAATATTTTGCTCCATGCACATCAATTTGCATATGAATGGCACAATGTTTCTTGTTTTTTTCTGCCCCAGTCCCAGAGCTGGAATCATTGCTTCAGCAGGACTTTGACAATATTTAATGCTGGTTCTTCTCAAACTAACACTGACTTTAAAAAAAAAAGACTGTTGCCATGATTCGGGCATGAGGCAGAGACTTGCATGGTTCAAACATGCCCCAGCCTTCAATACTTTCGATGGTGCCCCCTTGAAGAAGTTCTCCATTTCAAGTACCTTGGTGTCTAGCTGGATCAAAACTTTTGTTTCTCCAACGTCAATTTCACTCACAAAAAAAATGTCTGACCAAAGCTTTGGGTACTGTACTGCAACAAATCCTGCCTTCAGTTCCTGTCCTCAATAAGGTCAATCTCAAGATGATCCTAACTCGGCTCAGCAGTGCTCAGGGTTGAGGCGCTGGACGCCACACCTCGTGCCATGCTGGTGACCCAGGTTCAGGATCAGGGGTTTCTTGATATCCTGGCGGCCCTCCGATGGAGATCAGGGGCACTGCAGGTACACCAGCCAACATAGAGGTGGAGCGCAGCAGACGTCAGCAGGACAGCCATGCACAGGCATCACTGCACACTGCACTCCAAGGGAGGAAACTAAGAAATACCCCATCCTTGGGGATAGACGAAGGTACCTAAGCCCCACCCAGCCACACTCCAGCACTGGGCTTCGCTTCTCTCCAGGCCCGACCACACAGACAGCACATTAGGCTGTAGATAGAGCACTCTGAGCAGATAGGGCGGCGTTATCTCGAGGGGGGTTACAGAGCTGGTGAATCTGATGGGCTGATGTGGGGGTGGAGGAGGAGAGAGCTTCAGGTGGGAGATAGAGCTCGCGGTGGTGGTGGATGCCAGAGAGAGTTCCCCAACTGGCGGGAAAAAAAAAAAAGATGATCCTAACTCCCACGTTTAACTATGCAGATGTGGTCTGCAGTGCCACTGACCAATCCACCTCTTTAGACTGGACCCTCATTTCCTCAATTTCTGTCACATCACCCTAAATTCTCCTCCTTTTATGCATCTTTACGTCCATTACTCATCCCCCTCTCTCTACCTGCCCTTGAGACTCACTGCCACTCCCACTGCTGTTCTTTTCTGCCAAAACATTGACATTTCAATATCCCTAATACTATTTCTCCTTCCTTAGCCCCTCATTCCTGTTCTCCTACTCCTTCCACCCTTCTGACATGTGTCCATTTCTCATCCATCACTACAGATCCTCTGCTGATCAGTCCACTTTCTGTGTCTGCCTGCTCTCACCCTGGAATAACCTCCCTAAGTTCCCCCCCCTCCATGTTTGAATTTTGTGCTCATGAAAGGTGCTGGCTTGACAGCACCAGAACCCGAAGTCCTCTACTTATTCACATGACAGGTACAGCATTGGCAATCACAGTGCAGGCTTCCTCACATTGCTCTACCAATGTGCCTCAACCCTGCAATGGAGCAACCACCATGTAGATGAGAAGGTAGTTCAGACTCCATGCCCATTCAGTGTGTGTCCTCTCACGTGAGACTGCCAAACAGGGTGTCAATTAGTGCCAACTGTGTTGGTGGTTTTGTGATGTGAACATCTGCCCACTGGGAACAGTACTGAGACCACCGTGACTCATTTCACATAGGCCACTGAATAGCCCACAGGCTATAATGGCTTTTGGCCTTACCAGCCTGCACTGAATTTGAACCAGTGAGATAGAGGTGAAAGACTCCTTTACTATCAGTCCACTAAGCCATCCAATTAGTAAGTAGTAGTGAGTAAAATATTTATTTTGACATTATAAAAACTTTGGGACCAGATGGCTCTATTTTCAAAATTGTCCTTTATACATAGTGTTAGCCACCACCACCTTGAACACCATCATAAGTTATGAACCCCCTGACGAAGACCACACCTTGGTAGAAGCACTGGGGAGTAAGTTTGAAGGTCGGTGTACTAATATCTATACCACGCTGAGGATTTGTATGTTATTTTGTACCAGTAAACTAACAGTTGGATTTGGAATTGAATCTTGCAAGTTTTATTTGTCATGTCACAGAATGCAGAGTAACTTTGGACTTTGTGAATTAGCTAGGGCTAGCAAACCCCCTCTTTGCACCTGGCTTACAGATCTGCAGAGCACACAGCTCGAGGAGCGGATTTTATGGCATAACATAGCCTGATACTGTTGTTCAAAGCCACGTTCAGATGTATGTGGCTTTTCCAGTAATGGGATTTGCCATGGCGTGCCACCTTCTGCTATTTTTAGGGCTGCAGGTAGGCAAAGCCTGCAGCCCTCTTGCATTAGCTCTAAAAATGAGCTTACCATGGAAATTCCTTTTTGGACTTTTGGAGGTATCCATCCACAGCTGAAAAATAATGTGTACCCCTCTGATTTTTGCTATATACTGATCTGTCTTAAAGGCATCTGAAGGGAGAGGGGGTGGTACTGTGCCTCCCAACTTCTCAGGATATAAAAAACAAAACAAAAAACCTTTTGAAGTTGCTGCTTTTTTTAGCCCCTCGATTTAACTCTTGCAGGCTGCAGACTGAGCATCTGTCTAGCCTAGCTCAATCAAATAGATTAATTCTAGTTCTTTTAGCAGGCTAGGGGTTAACTCATTATCTGGCTGTCTTTTCCAGCCCCAACCCCACCCACACACAGGGACAGCAAGCAAGATTTTATCAGTTGCTTGCTATAAATGCTATTTGTTCCCTAAAATATTGGAGTTTTCAGTGTATCCTTCCACAATTGCAAATCACTATGCCGGTTGAAATACAGTACTCCCTTCGCTCTGCTGAGTAGGCTTGTTTGTCTCTCTTTGTCTTAATTTCCAACATAGGACACAGCAAGCTTCTAGAGGAACTCCAGAGGAGTTGCTAAATTACTGTTTTAATGGCTGCAAAGAAGAGGCATACAAGTCATGTTTACTTTACTGGAATTTATTTCCATTATTGAAGCTCTGAAGCAGTGTCTCATTAAGCGGACTACAGTGCCAAACTACAGGCAGTCCAGATCTTCTCCTTTGTAATTCAAAACCAAGACTCTCAGTACTGTGGAGGAATTATGTGTATTTTTTATACTGTAATAAAAAAGAATGCATTTTCAAACTGGAAACTTATTGCAGTACAAAATAAATGTGTGCAAACTGGCACTGAAGTGTGTGTGTGTGTGTGTGTGTGTTTGCAGAACTCTGTCAGAATCTGCTGGCAACTTTGTCCTGCAAATGCTCACCCCACACACACACAGACAAATTAAGTTTTAACCCTTGTTCCTATGGGCATTTATTGGGATCCGAGACCATTTTCTTCTGTTGTTTTTTATATTTCTTTCTATTCAACCTTTGTATATTTGCTATCCAGTGCTAGTGAAAGGTGGGGGCTTACAATACCTATGTTTTATCCACAGAATCGGGTTCACTGCTGACTTTTCCACTTTGATGTAGTTAATGCTCATAAAAGTTACTGCTTAAACAGTAAACTAAAGTTCTTTGTTTATCCACAAGGACAGATACAGTGTAGGCTTCCCCCCACCCACTTACCCACTGTGACGAATTTAGTACTGGTAAAAAGTGGATAAAGCCCTCAGTTTATCCACAGCTACCATGTGGGGTAGGTTCAGTGCAAACGTACCCACACTGTAATGGATTTAGTGCTGGTAAGAGGTGAGGGTCTGACACCACTTGAGCTTTAAATCCTCTGGTAATCCACAGGGACAGCAACAGTGTGGGGACAAAGACAGTGCTTGGCTTCCACACTGTCTGCATTTACTCCTGGTGAATGATGAGGGACTGCCAGAACTGGGGACTAAAGCCTTTTGTATATCTACAGTGACAGGTACAGTGTGTGACTGGTGAACAGTAAGGGACTGGCACCACTGGAGACTGAAGTCCTCTATAAATCCACAGGGACAGATGCACTGAAAAACAGACAGTCCAGGGTTTCTGCACTGTGATAGATACAGTGCTGATGAAAGGTAGCAGACTGACAGCACTAGAGGCTGAAGTCCTCTGTTTATCAACATGGGCAGTGACAGTGCAGGGTTTTCACACTGATGGTTTCAGTGCTGGCAAAAGCTAAGGGATGGGCAACACTGGAGACCACTCTACTGTCTTCATGTCCACAGTCTCTACTGGCAGGTCATTTCATTTTAGATGTCCACCACCTTCTGGGACAAAATATGCTTCCTAATGTTACCCCTGAACTTGCCATCTGTGACCTTCAGAGCATGTCCCTGTGTACTGCTGGAGAACATATCCATTTGTTCAATCCTATCAATACCCCCGAGGATGGGAAGACTGAAATCATGTTCCATCCCAGTTGGTTGTTCTACAGAGAGAAGATGGTAACAACTACTAGTAAACATAAATGTGGTTATTATCTGTTAGATCCTTCTAGGTATTCCTGTTTTGAAAATGTGGCTTCTCCTTAACAGTGATATCTAAACAGAAAGCCACCAGCACATTTTTTTTTTTAATTTTCGCACTGAGCACATTCTCTTTACTGCTGCAGTAAATGTAATCACTGAGGAAATATGAAGAAACTGATAGAGGGAAGCTTACAAAGGATGTCAGTAGGCATTTTATGCGACTGCATACTGTAGATATGCAGAATTAAAAAATGCTACATAAATTCACTGTCACTAAGCAAGTGGCAGACTTGGAGAAAAATTTGTCAACACAAAAAGGAGGCGTGGTATGCACTCGGAGAGGGGTGAGAAGGTCAGCTTTCCTATGTGGGACAGTGACCCACAGGGTGTAAAATGTTGGGGTTATTGAAAATATGATGGATCATAATGGTCTACAGAGCCCATTTTCTTAAAGCAACAGTTTTGTCATCAAGAAAGAACAAAAGGTGCATTGGAATTGACAGTCATCTGACATTTCTCACAATCTCCCACTCAAAAATGAATACCGACACAATTTAACTTGCTGCAGTATTAAGACAGCACCAAAGAATTTGGCATCTATGCCAAGCTGGTGTTTCTCTGCTTGGCATACATGTTACATTTTTTTGGCAGTGTCTTTTGTAGTGTACAGTGCCACAATAAATTTTCTTGAGTTATCCTCACTTCCATCCGAGTACACCCTAACCCCCTTTCTGCCCTGATATCATAATATTTAGGGCTTGATTAAGTGAAGCTGTATCCAAATCTCCTCCCTGTAGACCAAGTAAAACTTTTTCAATGCCAAAAAAAGACTAGCAATGCATTTCCTGGACTTGAATAAATTTAATATGGGGTGCTATTATACTTTGCACGTTCTTGTGTTCTATGATTCTAGTATGTTCACCTATTAAGTTATGAGGCTACGTTGAATTTTGCAAATGCAGGCTCATAACTTTGGTAATATTCAATATGTTACTGCAAATTTTCAACATAGCCATTTTGGTACAGCACCTCATGAATGTGACAGCTGTTATTTTTCAACTCCTGCCCAAAATGTGTGTTTGCAGCTCAAAAGTTAATTTTACAATCCCTTCACATCACCTTTAGGCCAGGGGTTGAACATTTGCTCTGCCCTTCTTTATGAGGCAGGGTCATTACAAAGCTATGTTGAAAATGTGGTGTAAAAATATTTAAAAAAAAAAATCAATATTTTTAACCCAGATTCCTCTCCTGCAGCCCTATCGTCTCTTGCCAAACTTGTTGTAAGTGGCAGTGGCTACCACTGCAGCTAAGTTTCCACATTTAATGTCAAACAATTAAGTATAAAAATAGACTTTTGTTCACATAAACTAAGTATAATATATAGTGTTTGTACAATATTCACAGCATTTTCCTAAGCATATGTACTGTGGTTTCCGTAGCCTATATTATATTGATTGACATACTGTCTTAAGAGTCACCAACCAAGCCAAATTTGTAATGTCACCTATATACAAACATTAGAAAAAAGCCAGCAGAAGAAGACCACCCGGTCTATCGCATCTGCTCAGTAAGTGTTGCAGGGTCTGGCCTTACAATTTATGCCAATTACCAGCCACCCCAAACATCCCTCCCTCCCCTTCTCCCTTCTTTGGTCCCAAGGTTTCCCTTTGTGCTTGTCCCAGGCTCTTCTGAATGCTCTCACCATCTTTGCTGATACCACCTCCTCTGGCAGCTTATTCCAGGCAGATACCACCGTCTCCATATAGAAATGCTTCTTTACATCCCTTTTGACCCCCCAATCAATTTAAGGATATGCCCCCTAGTGATGCTGTTCCCACTCTTTAAAGAGACCCTCCCTTTTTACTCTGTTAATTCCCTTCATGTACTTGAAGGTCTCTATTATAATAATCACCCATCTGCTTCCTCTCTTCCAGGGAGTACATCCCCAGAGCTCCCAGCCTCTCCTCATAGAACCGATCCTGTACCCACTTGATCATCTTGATTGCTCTCCTCTGGACCCCCTCCAGCATGCTAATGTCCTTCTTAAGGTAAGGATGCCAGTACCTCATCCCATATTCTAAATGTGGTCTCACCAATGACCTGTACAATGGTAAAATAACCTCGCTACGCCTACTACTGAATCCCCTTGCAATACAAGCTTCCTGTTAGCCTTTCCCACTGCCTTTTTACACTGAGAGGTATGTTTCAGGTCACCCATAATCACTACCACAGATTCTTTTCCTCTTCGGAAGCAGTTACCTAAACCCCTCCTATGTAATACTCTGTCCTAGGGTCCTTGGCCCCATGTGCATCACTTTGCACTTTTTGGCATTGAAGCTAAGTTGCCAGATTCTTGACCATCTCGCTAATCTGACGAGGTCCTCCCTCAGGTCCTGTATCCCCTACTTGATGTCCCCTCTCCCACGGAGTTTGGTGTCATCTGCAAACAGGCACATTTTGCCTTTAATGCCTTCCCCAATGTCAATTATGAAAACATTGAACAACACTAGCCCCAACACCCATCCTTGTGGAACCCAGCTGGTGACCTCCTTGGTGCTGGAGAACTCATCCCCAGCCACTGCTCTCTGGGTTCTACCACTCAACCAGTTTTCAACCCATCTTACCATATTCTCCCCCACCCCTAGATCCCTCAGTTTTATTATCAACTTTTTATGTGGTACAGAATCAAAGACCTTGCTAAAGTCCAGGCACATAATTTCCATTGCCTGGCTTTTGTCCACTGTCCTTGTGACCCAATGGAAGAACTTGATCAGGTTTGTTTGACATGATCTGCATGCACCAAACCCATGCTGTCTTTTGTCCTGTAGATCATCCTCCTCTATGTACCTCACCAGCCTTTTCTTTAGTATGGTCTTCATGAGTTTACATACTATCCAGATGAGGCTGACTGGCCTGTAGTTACCATGTCACGCTTGGGACCCTTCCTGTGGAGTGGTACCACATGTGCCATTCTCCACTCCAGTGGCACCACTCCCGACTCCAGAGATCTATTGAAGAGAACAGCCAGTGGCCCCGCCAGATCCTCTGCTAACTCTTTCAGCACCCTGGGGTGTATTTCGTCTAGCCCAGGGATTAGTCGGCCATCAGATCCTTCCTCACTCTTTCAATCCTGATTACCCCTACGGCTTCCTCCCTGTTCCCTCCGTCCTTCTCCCTGCATGTGGCACCAGTCCATATTTCTCCTTTGCAATGACAGAGCAGAAGTATTCATTTAATACCTCTGCTTTTCTCCTGTATTCATCAACCTAGCCATTCCCCTTCCTCAGTCTAACAATTCTGTCCTTCTTGTCCTTCCTCTCGCTTATGTAGTGAAAAATGCCTTTTCCCCAATCTTTATTCCTGTGGCTATTTGGATCTCTTACTATGCCTTTGCACTGCTGCACCTCCCTTCTTGCCACCTTAACTAGCCTCTGGTATTCTTTCTCATCCTTTTCCTTTCCTGTTCTTTTGAATTTTCTACAGGTTACTCTCTTTTCCCTTACCACTCTGGCCATCTCCCCATTAAACCAGCTTTGTGATCTGGCTTTCAATTTCTTCTCCCTCAGTTTGATACAACTGCTTGTGGACTTCTGAATGGTCCCCATAATGATGGCCCATAATTGGTCCACCTCCATGCCGTCTTCTATGCTCTTCAGGTTTTCCCTGAGCACTTCTCATCTTTTTAAAATTTACCCTTCTGAAATCCAATGTGCTGGTCTTGGTGGGGATGTCATCCTTCCCCATGTCCAAACTGAACTACACTGTACTGTGGTCGCTTCCACCCAGGGGTTCCATAACTTGGATCTCCTGTATGTGCTCCCCATTGGTGAGCACTAGGTCCAGAATTGCCTCCTCTCTGGTGGCATTGGTCACACACTGAGTCATGAAGCCATCCTGGATTGCAATTAGGATATCCTGACTTTTAGCGCAGGATGTGGTAGGAGTAGCCCATTCCAATTTAAGCTGGTTAAAATCCCCCACCATCACCACCTCCCCTTCTCTGACTGTGATCCTCAACTGGGAAAACAGCTCTCTATTCTTGTCCTTACCCTGGTTGGGTGGTCTGTATACCACCCTATCCTGATCTTCCTTCCTCTACTTGCCTGCAACTGGAGCCACAGAGTTTCTGTGTTCCCCTTTTCTTTTTCCTCCACCCTCATGCAAATTATTCCATCTCTAATGTAAGCTGCCACCTCCCCCATCTTTGCCTATCTATCTGTCCATTCTGTATATCTTGCAACCTGAGATTGAGAGATCCCAGTCGTGGTGTGCTGTAGCCCAGATCTCAGCAACTGCCGTTATATCCACCTTACCCTTCGCTAAGAGGGCATACATTTCTGCCATCTTGTTCCCGACACTGCAGGCATTCAGTGACACCACCCATCACTTTGTCCCTGTAATACCTTGGTTCTTTTGTTCAATAACTTTGTCCTGGCTTGCTCTCCTTCCATCCTTCCCCTCCTCCCCTCCCCCACTCCTTAGCTGCCCCCCTCTCCCCCTCCCCCTTTGTTGTTAATGCCTTTGTGGGGGGGTCTACCAACCTTCTATTTTCAAACTTTGTGGGCCTTCTGGCCCCCTCCTCCTCCTCCCCATTAGCAGTTTAAACCAAGTTCCTTTCCCATATATTCCCCCAGCCTGTCCTTTAGTATTTTCCTTCCCTCCCAACTAAGGTGCAGTCTGTCTGGGCAATAAAGACCCTTATTTGACCATGTGTCCCCCCCACCCCCCTATATGACTGTACCCCTTCTCTTTACATCAAATACCCAGTCACTCATTGAATTCTGCTGTTCTTCTTTTCCTAGCTGTGCTGACCCTGGGGACTGGGATTACTTCCAAAAAGTCTAGCGAGTTAACAGAATCCCTGTATGATCTTGCTATTTCCTTTAATCTTTTCTGTACCACCCCCTCTTCCTCACCTGACAGATCATTGGTTCCAAGGTGTATAATCAAGTCAAGCTTCCCTCCTGTCTCCCTCACCACCTTCTTGATCTTAAGAGTTGCTTCTCCCTGCCTCCAGAATCCCGGCATGCAAGCTACCAGCGTATTATTCCGTGGGTCCCCCTTCTTTCTCTCCCACTGTATACCCTTTGTTATTGAATCCCCAAAGACCACTACCATTCTGCTGCTGGTTTGTCTGTACTCTGACCCCCATTCGTATCCTCGTAAGCTACTACCCCCTCCCCAGTCTTTTCTTTTCCTTTGTTGGAGTCATCCCATATGTACCAGCAACTCCCCCTCTTCTTGTTTCCCTCACTTCCATTTGATCCCCTCTTTCCGTGGTTACCCATCCTGGTTCCCATTATGTCTTCTCCATTTCCTCCTGTAACTCTACCACCTTCATTGTTCTCTTCTCCCTTCTGGCTCCCCCCACCCCACCCTCTTTGTCCTCTTGAGCTTCTCCCCTCCCTCACCCTTCCCCCTTGACTTCTGTTCCTTGTTTGACCTTCTGAGATACTCCCTTCTCCACCCCAATTCCTGCTTCTAACCTACATTCTTGTGGTTCCTTGGCCCTTTCCCACCTATAGTCCCTTGTTTCCCTATACCTGCAAGTACTGTATATCTATTAGATGTAGGCATCTCAGTCTGAGAACTATCCTCTGTTCCCTTTGTCTTTCTTAGAGTAGATCCTCTCACCGCCCCCCCCCCGTTCCTTACAACCCACCATACCTCCTCCTTGGTTCTGCCAATTCTGTACATTCTCTGATGATGGCATGCCCTAAGACCCTGTATAACTCCTTTACTTTCTGTCCTATGCCTGCTGTCACTGTGCCCCAAAGCAGCAACTACCTGCCATATCAACCTCTGCTTTCCCCATTCCTGAATTCCAACCCCCAGCTAAGCTACTGTACCTTTCTACTTAATTGCTCTAGGCTCCTGCACATTGGGAACCCTCCTGTTTTCCACATCTCCATGAAGACTGTGGCACCCACAGCTGACCTGATGGTGCTGAGGGTTGAGGCACTAGACGCCACACCTCATGCCATGCCAGTGACCCATTTTCAGGAATGAGCATGGGTCACCGTGGGTCAGAAGGGAGGAGATAGACTGAGCATCCGACGGACTGCTGTCCATCTCCAGGGAGGGGGGATTCTAGTGGCCGGTGCTCACCTGACCCCTAGCAGAGGCTGTGGCTCGATAGCATGGAGCTGCACAACAAGGGGAAGGGACACAGCAGCTGCTTGATGGGGGAGCGTACACGGGAGTGTGTGCAAACCCAGTCACTGGTGTCATTGCACACTGTGCTCCTGCAAGGGAAGGAAAAGTCAAAAAATGGGTGCCCTAGTCACAGCGGCTTCATGGCCATCTGTGAGCACCTGCTCCAGCTCCTGAGGAGATCACCACGTGGATCCAGACTTGGTAGGGGAGTTGATCGACCCCTGCCACCCTGCCATGGGGGGTAAGCCATGGGGCAGTAAAGGTGATCCCTCAGCAGGAGGTCAGTGTGGGTCAGACGGCAGCCAGAGGTTAGGTTGCAAGGACATGAGAGAGCCGACTGGGGACCCCAGGAAGAAATAGTCAGGAAAATAAAAGACCGTGGCCCCCATATCCATTACAGCTTACAATCCTTCCTCTGCTGACCTGTCTATTTTGCATTCCTGCTTCCCTCCACCTCTCCCCCTCCTATCTAATCTGCTTTCTGTAACAATTCCTAGCCCCACACATTTTCTGTATGTGGCCTATCCCAATGTAGCTAACACCAACGTGGTGACTTAGGCCCAATCATTAGTCCCTCCATCAGCCACCTTCACTTGGTGTCCAACCACCAACTGATCTCCACAAACCCTCACAATCCCAAAACAATTCACAGTCCCCCCAGCATTTCCCAGCAAAGTAAATTCAGATAAAACAACAAGTAGAGCCATATGAAGGACCCTTAATCCTCAAATGTACAAAACCCCCTCTGATGAATTTTTTAAACAAATTCACCCTCCCAGTATGGCAACCCTTCCAGTGTAACAACCCTGAATGCACAACCTAAAAACACCTCACAGTACTGGTTAGACCAATCTCAGATGCACAATTTGGTATTTGCCATAGCCCACGATCCAGGCGTTGGGGCTTTTGCGCCCGGGGAGGCGTCCCGGCCCCAACAGCTGCAGCCTGGCAGAGCGCCAAATGCAAGTCATCGGGGATCAGCACACCTGCATGCAAATGGGAGCCATAATGACATGCAAATGGCCCAATTTGCACCTTGCATGCATTATGGCCCCATTTGCATATCCACCACTGAATATCGTGGTTGCTGCGCCTAGTGCAATGGCACTTGCGCTGGCGCATCCCCTGTTCCTCCCTGGCCACTTGTGCTGGCGCAGTGCCACTGTACCATGCACAACACGGGTGGCCACGGAGCGATATTCAACGGTGCTGAGCCATGGCGCAGCACAGTTGAATATCACCCAGTCAATGCCCTGGCGCATCCCAGTTGCACTGCACCCAAGCTTGCGCCACAGCCTGGCACAGTCTGAATATCCCACCCCAAGTCTTTAAAGTCAGAAAATGAGATTGTAATTTTTTGTCCATTTGCATGTGGTCATTTGCCTTTGGTATGAGTACTGTATCATCGCATACCGTTTTATTGTCGAGTGGGGTATCTGTCCAGGCAGGTCATTGACATAAATCAAGAATATAAGAGGGCTTAATGTTGAGACATGCAGCACGCCATCAGACAGGCTTCCCATGTTAGACAACACATTATTTATACATACTGACTGCTTATGATTTGTCAGGTGGGATTCAAACCATCAACTTACTAATCATTCACACCTATGTTTTCGCGTTTATTTAGTAAGGTTTTATGATCAACCACATCAAAGGCCTTTAAAAGGTCAATGTACACTGCTCCCCTGGACTTCTCGGCATCTAAGGCTATGGCAACGTCCCCCACAAAGTTCAGAGAGCAGTGGACATGGACTTTGCCTCCCTAAATCCTGACTGGTGAGGTGTCATTAGATTATATTTTTCTGTATAGTCTGTCAATGGGATACACACAAACCACTCAAATAGCTCCAAAATAATTGACAACAGGGCTACTGAACAGTAATGTGGTGGATCATCTGGTCCACCTCCTTTGTAAGTGGGGTGACTTTGGCATGTTTCCATGTTGTAGGGAACTTAGGCTTCTATTAAAGAGTTTGCATAATGGGGCATACATATGTTCAGCAGCCATTTTTTAAAAAATGTTCCTTCTACTCCATCTAGATCTGGCAATTTATTTGATTTTAACATTGTTATCTGTTTTAGAACTCTATTTGGATAATTCTAAAGTGAAAAGTAGGTATATTCATTTATTTAAGTTTTGATTTATACTTTTTGTCTAGTCTATATTTGGCAATTTTACATCAGTTCCTTCATCCTCTCTTCTCAGTTTTAAACCTCTACTGTTGGCTCATTTCTCTCAAACCTGAACTTATAGTTAGTCTCTTCTTTACCCTTAAATTCCCCTCCTTCTTCCTCTTGGCCCTTTTCCACATCCCATTCCCTCTTTCCTCTGCTGCAATGGCCCTGCCCATCTGAACATCATTCTGTTCAGTTTTGCAGCTCAGAGAGCCTTCTTCGTGCTGCATGAACTTGTCTGTAGCTGTCACTTTTCCTGCATTTTGTTCCTTGCCCTAGTTGGACTTCTTGTCCTGTTCCTCTTTTGGTGCTCAGTCTACCTTTTTGCCGCTCACTGTTCTTAAACTTTTGTTCAGAGTTGACCCCATATGAGACTATTAGTTTATTTATAAATACAGACTAAGTAAGACTGCACTCTGGTAACTGTAGTATAATAACTGGTCAGCAATTTGTTTTCTGTGGAAATGGCCAGTTAATATTTAACATAGAAGCTGACAGTAGATAAGGACCGCAAGGCCCATCCAGTCTGCTCATTTCTTTTTTTACCTTATAAATGTGCCATCGGCCTTTGCTCTGTCAGTGGCCTATCTATTCATACTCATTTGTATTTCTCCCTTATGCCTATCCCATGCCTGTTTGAAGCCCTGCACTGTATTCATAGCCACCACTTCCTGAGGTAGACCATTCCATGTATCCACCACCCTTTCTGTGAAAAAGAATTTCCTCACATTCCCCCTTAATCGGCCTCCCTCTAATCGCATGCTGTGTCCTCTTGTCCTGCTATTTTTCTTATATTTAAACATGTTAGACTCTTTCACCTTGTTAATGCCTTAAGGTGTTTAAATGTTTCGATCATATCACCTCTCTCCATCCTTTGCTCAAGGGTATACATATTGAGCTCCGTTAATCTGTCTTCATATGTCTTCTGATGCAGTCCCTGCACCATTTTGGTTGCCCTTCTCAGGACTGCCTCAATTTAGTTAATGTCCTTGTGAAGGTGTGGCCTCCAGCACTGCATGCAGTACTCCAGATGGGGCCTAACCAGTGTCTTGTAAAGAGGGATTATTACCTCTCTCTTACGACTTGTGATACCCCTACTAATACACCCCAACATCCCTAAGCCTTACCTACTGCTTTAGAGGTCCGCTTGATGATTTCAGGTCATCGTGATGATGATGCCCAAGTCTCTTTCTTCCTTTGTGACTGCCAGCAACTCCTCCCAGCCTATAGGTGGTTTCAGGTTTCTCTTCCCTGTGCATGATCTTGCACTTCTTTTGCATTAACCAGTTGCCACTCTTCTGACCATTTTGCTAGTTTATCCAGATCTCTTCTCATTCTGCCCACCCCATCTGGATCATCTACTCTGTTGCAGATCTTGGTGTCATCTGCAAACAGACAAGCCTTCCCTCTAGTCCATCTGCAATGTCACTAATGAAGATATTGAAGAGGACTGGCCCCAGAGACTGATCCCTGAGGTACCCCACTTGTGACTTGCATCTGTTCTGACTGTATACCATTTACCACCACTCTCTGTTTTCTGCCTGTCAATCAATTTGCCACCCAGTTGACCAACTTCTGACCCACCCTGAGCCTACCCAGCTTATTTATCAATCTTCTATGTGGAACAGTGTCGAAAGCTTTGCTGAAGTCAAGGTAGGCGACATCAACTGCTCCCCCTTGGTCCACCACTATGGTTACCCAGTCAAAGAAATCTATGAGATTAGTTTGACAGGACCTTCCTTTTGTAAACCCATGCTGTCTTGGATCCTGTGCCCCTATGGATTCCAGGTATTGCACTATCCTTTCCTTAAGGCGTGCCTCTATAATCTTGTCCACTACTAAGGTAAGACTGACTGGTCTGTAGTTCCCTGCCTCCTCCCTGCTATCACTCTTGTGGAGTGGGATCACATGAGCCCTTCTCCAGTCTTCTGGGACCTCTCCTGTGCTCAGAGACTCACTAAACAGTTCTGTTAATGGCTCTGCTAGTTCCACCCTTAGCTCCTTAAGTACCCTGGGATGTACGCCATCAGGTCCCATTGCCTTGTCCACCCTGCGCTTAGCGAGCTCTTGTAGGACACTTTCTTTTGTGAAGGGTGTAGTGCTCACCTCCCTCCCCCCTGTGTCCATGGTGCTGAGCTGTGGGCCCTGCTCTACCTTCTCTTCAGTAAATACTGAGCAAAGGTATCTATTTAGGATAGATGCTTTTACAGGGTCCTCCTCCTCAGTTGCCCCCTTTTCTCCTTTGAGCTTAGCGATACCCCGTCTGGACTTTCTCCTTTCACTAATGTATCTATAGAAAGTCTTGTCATCTTCTTTTACTTTTCGTGCTAGTGTTTCCTCAGTTTGGGACTTTGCCTGCCTTACTGCCTTCCCTGCTTCCCTTAGGGCTGTTTGGTATGCCTCCATATCTTCATCCTACTGTATTCCCTTATATTTCCTGAAGGCCAGACTTTTGGCTCTGGCCTTTTCTGCTACTGTATTTGAGAACCAAAGTGGTTTCCTTCTTCTTTTGCACTTCCTTTTCTGTCTAACACAATGGGATGTTGCTTCAAGTATTGCATCCTTAATGCTTGCCCACTTTGCCTGTACCCCTCACCTCTGAAGTCCCATATTTTTGCCTTGGAATGGGATGATTTAGATGTAGTGACCAAATTGAACCATACCATGTGATGGTCATTGGCCCCCAGGTGACCTTCTACCTGGAGATCTGTGATCCCTTTCCCCCGTTAGTCAGTACTAGATTTAGGATAGCCCTGTCTCTTGTGGATTGTTGTACCAGTTGTTTGAGGCCCTCCCCCCTGCAGGGAATCCACCATGTGTCTAGTTCTGGCAGATGTTCCTGCTGGTATTGACCAATCTGTATCCGGCATGTTGAAGTCTCCCATTATCAGAACCTTCCTTTTAGCTGTCATGTTTTGTATATCTTCTAACAGTAATGTGTCTATGTCCTCCCCCTGGTCTGGGGGCCTGTAGACAACCCCAGTTCTTATGGCTGTCCCATTTCCTGTTTCCAGGGTGACCCACAGTTCTTCTGGCTCCTTATGTGTATTCTGAATTTCTGTAGCTTTGATATTTTCATTGACATACAGGGCCACTCCACCCCCCCCCCTTTTTGCACCTTGGTCTCTTCTGAACAGTACATAGCCAGGTACTGAAGTCTCCCAAGTGTGGTTACTGGTAAACCATGTCTCACTAATTGCTACTATGTCCAGTTTAGCCTCTGACATTATTGCCTGCAGGTCTGGGATCTTATTTCCCAGGCTGTGAGCATTTGTGTACATGATTTTCCATTGGCCAGATTTCAGTGCGTTAGTTGTTGGGTGAGGTTTGGCATTTCCCCTGTGCGTCGTATGGGGAGATGGACCTTTTTTCTTACCTGGTGATGCAAATGAACTGCAAACATGCTGAATCCCTGTTTGACCACTAGCTGAGGGGGGAGAGGTGTTCTTCCCATTTTACATATGAGGTGCTGCACCCCTCCCCCATTTGCTAGTTTAAATATTCTGCAAATACGTCAAACTTCTGCCCCAATGCACTGACTCCCCTCCTTAGTCAGGTGCAGTCCATCAAATTTAAAGAACTTTCGCTCCCAGAACTGTTGCCAGTTCCCTACAAATCTGTGTCCTTTTTCCTGGCACCAGCCCTTGAGCCACATGTTTAGCTCCCCTATCTCCCCTTCTCTGACCTTCCATCCATCTGCCCCCCTCTTCCAGACTGGCAGGATCTCAGAGAAGGAGATGTCGGACGAAATGGATGATAGTTTGTCACCCAGCCTGGTCAGGTGTTCCTTGGTCTCCACAACTGACCGGCTGGCGAGATCATTACTAACCAGTTATTATGGCATTAACGTGTACCATCAATACTGTGCCCCTTCATGAGACAGCGAGCACTTGTTCTGATTTCCTTGAAGTCGCCTCATTGAAAAAAATAGGTACATAAAACTTCACTACTGCTTATGTAGCGGTGGCACTTAACATAAATAGCAATTCTTAGAAAAATCTATATTTTTTTTACATTTTGAACCCTTTTGTTAACCATTTGAAGCTGCCATTTTTTGTTCATGATCACTCAGCATTAAAAAAAATGTTCTGTCTTTTGAATGTCAGCACTATTTGCAGCATGTTGGAAATCACTTAAAAAACTCAGGTAAGATGAGACTCTCCTTAACATAATATTTTTGTATTGCTTCACATATTTTGTGTTTCAAACTGAAAGTTGCAATCTCAGATATGACTATGGATGCCACTTTGGTGGTAATGGGGGGCTTACCACAGAACAGAAAAATCACTGAAGGAGTGAGGGAAAAAAGTGATGACCAGAAATTATATACAATAAAGGATGGGGTAGTGTGGTTACTTAATTCAATACACACTCTCAGTGTGTAATGCTTGAATGAACCTCTCAAGCTTTGCTCTTGGGGTTTATGTAGCATCCCATACCTCAGGAGCATATTAAATTCTTGTAATGCACACCACTCCGGGTAGGCAAACAGCTCTATGAAAAAAAAAACCTTACACTGCAAGCCATTCCACTGCTTACTAAAGATATTTATAAACAGGAGCTTTGTCTCTTACTGTTCATATGTATCTAAGAGTCATTTAGACCTAAAGTAATAATACCTTGACTGTGACATCAAAATTGTTTCGATAACAGACTATATCACAAGCAAGGCATTATGACTTTAGCTCCCGATTATAAAATGGGTTTGAAATTTCCTGCATCCTGATTGGCTAAATACAGTAAGGTATGAGACCATATGTTAGTTGTCAGAAATGCACAGTTGAAACAAGTTTAAACAGTGAGATGTGTGCTGTGGACAAATCACCCATGCAGCTACTTCACTCATCCCTGATTGCCATTACAAACATGGCTACAACCTTTACTCATTGAAAATCATTAACTAGACCCCCCAAATAAGTAAAGCTGTCTTATATTTAAACATAAATAATTACATATTCTTTCCTCTCCTACTCCCTCCTTAAACACATAAGCAAATTAGAAAAAAATGAAATACTATTTAGTGTTTTAACATGGGGGATTTCTTTGGTGACCATGACAAATCTTCTTCCTATTCTTAAAAGCTTGTCAAGGACATCATTGTCTCTTACCCTGGCACAGATACATTTGTAGCCATAGCTTCATATGAGACCCCATTGTGCATGTGTGTGTGGGGGCCCTACATTAAAGGTATTGAGTTGAATTTTGAAGTTTTATATTCCATGGCATCCATACAAACTGGGTGGATTCTACTTATGTAGTGTTAGAGGGGCTATGTTCTCTGTGATGCATTTCAAAATGACAATAAAAAAATATTTTTAAACTAAAACTTTTCCTGTACTTATTGTCAAATTTGGACCAATTAAATTTAAGAAATAAAACAAGACTGGGTGTGCATTGTTGTAGTGTAACAGCATGCCTGGGATGTGCTATGAGGCATGATGGATTGGCTGTAAGTTAACTAGTTTTCAGGTAGCTCTCAATAATAAGGAACAGAATGGCTTGAAATTCATAATTGTTTAGAATGTTGTGTAACTGAGCTTTTGCCATTTTTTTTTATTCATTTTTGTTTTGCTTTCTATAAGTGACCTGAGCTGTTGTATAAATCTGAAGATATGGACTGTTCCCCACACCCAAAATCCATTTCAACTTATGCAGTTAATAATATTATTTGAAAGTAATCCAGCTCGTATCATATTACAAATACAATGTAAAACAGGAGAAAACATGAAGATTAATGCATGCTTAAGACTCTGGGTATTAGACTCAAAACAACAAGAACCAACCAGTCGACATGGGTTAGGATTATTTCTTTGTTCTGAGTCCTTAATGCTGAAACTAATATAAAAAAAGATCTCCAGTCACCACAGACTAGGTCCTAGATTCATCTATGGAAAGTCTGCAGCAATGGTAAATGTTTCTGCAAGATACTGTATATTAGGGAAGGCTATCATTTTGGTCCCATACATTAGGGACTGTTTGTCACAACAGGGGTGTCAGAAATCTAAGACTTGCAGTAAACAAGGTGTCTGCAGGGAAGTACAGTACCAGTGCTAAGATTCCTGCTTAGATAGGATAATGAGATAAGAGACAAGAGACAAGAGCAAGGGAAAAGGTCACTAATGCAGTACAGTTTATAAATATTCGTATTACCCAGCCCAGCCCCTGTGCATCTGACTTGAGTTCTATATGGAAATCTTTTCTTTTTCAGAAGCAGATACAAGTTTTTTGTTTTTTTTTAATATTGTCCTGCTGTATCTTTGTGTCCTGGCAGCATCTTTCTCCAGTTCTTCTACGCGGCTTGGGGCACGCTCATTAAACTCAACTGGAAGGTGCCTTTAATTAAACGCAGTTTCCTGTGTGCTGCTGAAGGTGTACGGGTTCCTGGGGAGCTATCTCTTCATCACCTTTTCTGTACACTGCTGCTACATAATGACATTAATCACCTCAGGTTTTTTTCCATCTCTCAATTTATTCGCTGCCCTTCCTTTTGTCTCTGCCGAGAAGCAAAGCTAATTACTGTAGCTCCAGCATGAAACTGAATCCTGTGCTGACCTAAATAAAAAAAGCTGCTGGCCCCCTTTGCTAATGTAGTGTACATTAACTGAGAGGGAATACAGCTGATTGCTGGTCAGTTAGGTTGTACTTCTTATGCAATGTTTATTAGGATAGAAGAATACCTCAACAGCTGCTTGCTCACAAGGAACCAAAACAGTGTGCCATCAACCTGCATGAACATCACTGTAGTACTGATCATTTTTGTAATGTGACATGATGTCTCCACTTGCTACTCTAGCACCAAGGATCATCCTTCTGCAAGGATGATCAAAGTCAGAATCCCAGGATGGCCCAACTGTACTGAGATGGGATGGACTAGAGTAAAAATATAATGTAGCAATGGGACAAAATGAAAAATATAATTTGTGTTCCCCAAATCCTTTTAAGTACAGTACACACCTTTCTGTGATGGGCAGCAAATCTAGTGTAAACTCCCTTTGTGTGTAACAATGTTTTTGCACCTTTCTATGTGCAACAACATACCTGCCAATCAAAGATACCCAGAGATGCAATTGTCATGTACACATCTAAAATGGGGGTCTCTACACTATAAAAGGTACTAATTTTTAGGATATTATTTTACACTAGATGTTTCCTCTTGAATGAGCTTTGTTGGTAAAATGTTTCATAAAACAAAAAATAAGCACTGTATTGCTAAGTGTAAAGTAATATGGGGCTTGATGAGGGTATTTTGGAGTTCTGGCAACATGTACTGTAAGACAGTCTAGCTGTGCTCTTGTGGACTACTTCTGTTGCCAGAACCACTTGATAATGTCAACAGCTAAGTATTACACCTTTAGCAATGCATTGTCTTATATGTAGCAAGTTTCAGATTTAAAGCCATATGGTGAAAAAGGCTTGCTCCCTGTAGAATGAGTTACCGCAGAGAGGGAGGAAGGAAAAATGCTAATGAAAAAAAGCAGGCAACTGTAAGAAACTTGAGCACTGCTAGGCAGCTGTTATCCCCCTCCTCCTTAAAGTTTTGAAACAATACAAAGAAATAGGGGATACGAGATGGACACTCATGAGATATAATATGTATCTTCATGAATGGCCTCTTGACCTTCATGAGTGGAGAAGCCACGAGTAAGGTCAAAAGAGGTCACTGATCATGAATAAACACTATACGTTAGCATTAGCATTAGTGGCAGCTGCTGCAGTGGCAGAGTCAGCTTAGCCAGAGTAGTTTAGGGGATTTGAAGAGCTGGCAGGTGCTTTGTACTGACTGTTAGAGGTTGGCTGTTCATGTTGGCTGGAGCACACAGTTGTACTTATCATAGGGCACAGGTGGTATAATGAAACCTGTACCCAAGTAGCTAAATAAACGTTATGATGTACTCTACTGTGAAGACGAAGATAAAAACATTTTATCTAGTTATGTGGCGATCTCTGCTATGGGTAGCATATTCATTTAACTAAAAAATGCTAATGTATATTGTATAAATTCTTTGCAAAAAACTGTGCTAATGCATCAGTTGTGGTTCAACTTAATGCAATAGAAGTAGAGAAATGAGGCATTAGGGTTTCTAATCATAACTCCCCACTCCCACCTTCCAAGCAGCAAAGGTAAAAAAAAAAAATATGGTTTGGGGTCTCCTGAGTCTTGCCAATTCAGTGGTATGGTCTTCCTTGGGGCTGTCAACCCTAATGCTCACCCCCTACCCTGAGCAAACAAAGGTCAGATGTGGCTATGAGCTGTATCTTGTGCCTCAGACAGGAGGCTATGGACTGGAGGGGAAAGGTAAGCATTAGGGATGACAGGGTTGTTGCATTACATTGTTGCATTAAGTTAAACCCTAACAGGTGCATTAACACAGTTTTTTGCAAAGAATTTCCTTTCTTTTTGAGATAGTGGTATCATATCCTCATTCACATGTGTCCCTTCAGGTTCTGAATGAAAAGATGCAGGCTCAGGGCTATGTGATCCCTGTGTCAAAGGAAGACTCATGCCTACGGAAGTGCAGGGCCGAGTTGACCCTGCTCGTCTGTGCAGTGGCAGATGTCCAAAAATTACTAAAGTTATGAATGTGCATAGAAAAATGTCAATGTACCTTTATAACCGTGTTGTTTTTTTTCATATTTTGACCTAGGAATTTCAACATAACCTTATTAGGAACCCTCCTCATTAACCCAGTAGGTGAAAAATTTCAAATCTCAACTAAAATGTCATTCCACAAGTTCAAAAACACATTTTGGCCAAGATTTGAAAAAAAAAAACTGACAGCTGTCATATTCGTGACATTGTATGAAAAAATGAGTATGTTAAAAGTTTTTGGTAAAAACTGAAAATTACCAAAGTGATGAGTGTGAGATGCAAAATTTCAACATACAGTGTACTCATAACTAAGTTGTTTTACTTTTGATAGTTTTACCCCATATTTTCAACATAGCCTTCTCATGATGCCACTTCATAAATAAGGATGGAGACACTCTTGTTCATGAGGTGGGGTCCCAAGAAGGTAATGTTGAAAATTTTTTGTCACAAGGTTTAACAAGCATTTGTCAATGCCAAATGTTTGCTTGCTGGCATTGGCAGTGGTAGTGTAGAAGTTACAGAGCTGCGTAATAGGAATGGCAGTGAAGTATTGAACTGAAGCCAACCCACCACCACCCTGCAGAGAGTGACAGGCATTGGGGTGTGGCGTTTGGGTCGTCAGCATAACGGCAATGCCATTTCACACCCCACCCTGCAGACACTGACAAGTGTCCGCGGTGTGCCTTAGGGTCTTTGGTCTTGCATCGCGCACCCATTCCATCAGGAAATACAGTGAGATGGGTGCGGTATAGAGAATGGGGTGAACTTTGGGGTCAAGAGTCCAAGGCATACCTCAATGCCTCTCACTGGCTGCAGGGTGTGGAATGGTATGAGCATTACAGGCAAGAATCCCAAGTCACACCCCTGATGCCTGTCATTCTCTACAGGGTTGGGCATTATGGTTGGAAACCCTAATACCTCAGGCATTCATTGGTATTTTCACTCCAAATATTCAACATGTTTGTTTTGTGACCCCACCTCATGAACAGTGGCAATATCAGTGTGTTAGCTGAAAGCTGTTTATGCACAGCGACTACGACATTTAGCACAACAGGTGCAAAAACTTTCTGAACAGGATGTAAAAAATGACAGCTGTACTGTTCATGGGGAGGTGTAAAAAAATGGCAATGTTGCAAATCTGCAGTAAAAATAAAAAAACTGGCGAAGTCACGAGCGTGCATAGAAACTGTGCAACGCACACCCGTAATGTAATTAGGTTGGGGATTTTTTACAGCAGATTGTCAACACAGGCATTTTGGGACCTCCGATCATGAACAGTGTCACTGTGATTTTCTTTATCTGTCCCGAACAATGATTTCCCACAGCGACCAAGCATCTCTGCGCTGAAAGTGTGAAAACACATTTTGGCCATGTTCTGAAAAATGACAGCTGCACTGTTCATAAGGAAGTGTGGAAAAATGCCACTGGTGAAAATCTGGACTGAAAATATTACAAAGTCATGAACATATGAGGGTGCATGGAAACTGCCAATGCTCACTCATAACACAGTCTTTTTATGGACTTTTGTCACCCTATTTTCAACATTGCCATTTTAAGACCTCTGCTCATGAACAGTGTAACTGTGATTTTCTTAATCTGTCCCAAACATTGCTTTCGCACACCGACTGCACCAATGTGCGCTACGTGTGCAAAAACACATTTTGGGTGACATGTGAAAAATGGCAGCTGTACTGTTCATAAGGAAGTGTAATAAAATGGCAATGTTGAAAATTTGGAGTGAAAATATTGAAGATTTGCGAACTTACGAGTGTGGGTAGGAACTGCGCAACGCACGCTTGTAAAACAGTCACTTTTAGGAATTTTTTTACCAGATTTTCAACATAGCCATTTTAAGACCTCTGCTCATGAACAGTGTCACTGTGATTTTCTTAATTTGTCCCGTACATTGATTTCGCACACCAACTGCACCATTGTGCGCTACATGGGCGGATACACATTTTGGGTGAGATGTAAAAAATGATAGCTATACTACTCATAAGAAGGTGTGGTAAAATGGCAATGTTGAAAATCTGGAGTGAAAATATTGAAAATTCGCAAACTTACGAGCCTGCGTAGGAACTGCACAACGCACGCTCGTAAAACAGTCATTTTTTAGAATTTTTCCACCAAATTTTCAAAATAGGCTTCTTGAGAGTCCACCTTATGAACACTGGCAATGTCGTTTTGTTAATCAGTCCCAAAAGGTGATTTCACGCAGTGACTGCGAAATCACCCTTCGGGCCTGAATAACGCCATCACAGTGACATAATTCATGAGAAGGGGTCCCAAAAAACCCATGTTGAAAATTTGGTGCAAAAATTCCAAAAAATACCTGAGATATGCAGCAAAGTTAAAAAACCCTATCTATCCCATTATACAGCTTACCGCATTTCCTCAGTTCATGGTCGGCTTTGAAGAGTGCAGACATGTTCCCAGTCCATGAAGATCATCGTGTCAAGTCTGGAGGTAAGTATGGGGGTGAGGGTGGTGTGGGAGGCAGGAGGTGCGCAGTGGGTGGGTGCGGGTGGGGGGCAGGGAGTAGCTCTTCGAGGACAGTTTTTATTTCCAGGTTTTTTTGGGTTTTTTAATGACGATGCAGGACGTTTGCCATGCTGGGGTGGGCTCCCAGCATGGCACCCTGTACTCTGGGGGGGAGGACAGTGGAGCCGACGAGGGACTGGGCACCTCCATCGGCTATACGATGAGTTGCCATGCTGGGGTGGGCACCCAGCATGGCATGTGGAAGACTTTTGGGGGGGCGCAGCACAGCCGATGGGGGATGGGCACCCCCAGCTGTACAGTGTGTGCATGTGGGGGGGCAGCACGCAGTATGCGTGCGCGTGTGTGTGCGTGTGTGTGTGTGTAGGGGGAACGTGCATGAGCAGGCGATATCTGATCGCTGCTCACTGAAGCATAGCTCTCCCTTTCAACTGTACTCCACTGCATTTTGGAGCTGTCATAGACGGCTCCAGCAGGCTTTGGAGAACTGCAGCAGTGCCTGCCAACACGCTGACTGAATTGGAAGAGGGGGTGACACACCTCCAAAAACTCAGATGATGGCATTATGTTTCTTGCACATGCGTGCAAGCAAACATAAAAATGAGAAAGTTATGAACAAAAGTTCAAACCCATTGAAATGCAGTACAGTAAACTGTACTTACCTTATGTTTTCATACTGCAGTTGTCGGTTCCAGCAGCAAATTAAATCTTTACTTGGAGTGTGGCCCTACCTCATGGGGCATGTTGAAGTGAGTGAGGGTGTGTGTGGGGGGGGTGTGGTGGTGGGTGCTGAGAGGGAGGTTCGGGTGGGGTTGGTGGGGGATGCATTTAGGGTTCAGATCAGTGAGGAACTGTTTTCCTTTATACAGGTGAAAAAAAAAGATCAACAAGGGCCAGTTTTCTTTATTGCAGAGTGACAGAAGCTGACACTGGGGATTGGACACACCAATGTAAGGTTGATTTTTGGCAGCACCGGCAGGGAGCACCACAGTCCCACCACTTATGTATAGTTTTATCATTTGAGAAGGGGATGCAGAAGACCTGGAGAGAAGGGGGACAATAGAAGCAGTATAGGGGTGGATACCCCAGTCCACCAATAGATAGATAGATAGATAGATAGATAGATAGATAGATAGATAGATAGACGGACGAACAGACGGACAAACAGACAGACAGACAGACAGATAGATAGACAGGCAGACAGAGAGACAGATGGTGGTGTGAGGGGACAGATAGCTCATAGACTTGTTTTAATGAAAAACATAAAAAGATCAGCGAGAGATGGTTTTCTTTATTTTAGGGGAACTCAAGCTAACACTGGAGATTCAGCACCCAGTGTCAGTCTGATCTTTGATGGCACCAGTGGTGGGCACCCTGGTGTTGCCACCTATTTCTTTGGGTGGGGAGATGACCTGGAGGGGAGTGCAAAGGAGTGGTACTGGGGGCGAGCACACCAGTCTGCTGTTATTATAATTAGAAAGGGGAGTGGATGACCTGGGGGGGTAAGAGAAGTGGTACCTGGGGTGGGCACCCCAGTCAGCTTACTACTTTAAAATAACAAAACTTTGGGAGTGGGGTGGGTGACCTGGAGTGGAGGGGGAAGAAAAAAAGTGGTACCGGGGTGGACACCCTGGTTCACTGAACAAAAATTACAGATAGATAGATAGACAGATAAACAGATACTGTAGATGATAATCATATTTAGAGGATAGATAGATAGATAGATAGATAGATAGATAGATAGATAGATAGACAGACAGACAGACAGACAGATAGATACTGTAGATGGATAGACAGACAGGCAGACAGACAGAGTGAGAGAGAGACACAGAGACAGATCAGTGTATTGGCAGATCATTGTTGTAATTGAAGCAGGCAGCACGACTCCAGCTGCGGTGTCACATTTCAAGACACTCCCACTGTTTTCATACTGAGAATGTGGGTGAAAGCATCGTGGCACATGATCAGGTCAGTGAAGGTTTGAGGGTGTGTGAGGGGTGCGGGGTTGTGGGTGCTGAGTGGGAGGCTGGGCGCAGTAGGTGGGGGTGCAGGGGGTCAGATCACTGATGGATCATTTTCTTCTTTTCAGAAGTAAAAGAAGAAGATCGAGGGATGGTTTTCTTTATTGTAAGGGGAAAGAAGCCAACACTAGGGATTGGGCACCTCAATGCTGGGATGTTGTTTGGCAGCACCTGGGGTGGGCAACGTGGTGCCTTCACATATATTAAAGGGGGCAGGTGATGTGTAGAGGGGAAGAGAAGTGGTATCAGGGGTGGACACCCTGGTCTGCTTACATCAGAAATAAATGAAACATGGGAATGGGGGCGGGTGACCTGGAGGGAGGGATGAAAGAAGTGGTACCAGAGGATGGGCACCCTGATCTGTTTAACATAAAATTGAAAACATGGATAGATAGATAGATAGATAGATAGATAGATAGATAGATAGATAGAGAGATAGATAGACAGACAGACCAATAGATAGACAGACAGACAGATAGACAGATAGAAGGTCCCAGTCACAGACAGTTCTTTTGTGAGATCACATGAAAGAACAATGGTTCTTTCATTTGACCTCACAAAAGAACTGAAAATAAAAGTCTTCCTCTTCTTTCATGACCCGATCTTCTTCTTTTGTGAGTCATGAAAGAAAAAAATGAAAGAAGAATTTCCGCTCATAAAAGAAGATAATGGACTTATTTTTTTCCCTACAGTCATTTTGTAAGCTGACCTTCTTCTTTCCTTATCACAAAAGAACTCACAAAGAAAGAATATCAGCTTGGCTGGCCCGTCGGTGCAGTGGTTGGATTTCCGATTGCGATGCCGGTGACCTGGGTTCAGGAATGGACCTGGGTGGTCAGAGGGCAGGCCGTGGGGAGAAGGATCAAATGTCCCATGGACTGCTCTCCTTCTCTGGGGGGGAGGGTGTGGTGTGTGGCTGGTGCATGGTTGACCCCTGGTGGAGGCCGGGGGCATCACAGCAACTGGCACCAACAAGGATCTCAGGGGGTGGGATGGATGCTGGCATCATTGCACATGCCTGTCCCCAGCTTACGGTGGGAAAAGATAGCTTTCCTGCTGCCTTAATGAAACCCATCCCCCCAGCTGCAATTGGTTCCCCAGGTCAAATCCTATCCTATCCCATCATTCATGGCACCTTGGGCTGGGTGCCACAACCCTGCCCTGAGGGGCAAGCCAGGGGGTCCCGGGAGAATGGCTAATGTGGGGAATGCCGCAGCCGAGGGGTCAGTGACCAGGTGAATGGTCCTGGCAGTGGGTGTGCACCAAAAATAGTAAATAAAACAAAAAATTAAAAAAGAAAGAATCTCGGCCCGTAGAAGAAGATAGTGGACTTAAGTATTTTTCATAGTTGTTTTGTGAGCCAAGATTCTTCTTTCTTAAGTTATTTTGTGATCACAAAAGGAGAGGGCTGGCCCATGACAGAACAACAGAAAAAATACTAAGTCCACCATCTTCTTTCGTGAACCAAGATTATTATTTTATGAGATGAAAATCTTCTTTCATGAGACTCATAAAACAAGAATTTTGGCTCATGAAAAGAGCCTCAGTAAGGATTTTGGGGATGTCCCAAAACCATATTTCAGGGCTGTTTCCTGAAAAACAAACTCCCCAATAGAGTTAAACGGGTCCCATTTAGCAAGATTTATGTGTTTGCTTTTCTCCAGGGCATTATTTTATGGGTTTTCAATATATAAAAAAAAAAACCAAAAAAAAACAGAAACAAAATGACTGCCATACGTAAGAAGATTTTTTTCATCATGAATAAATTTATGTTCACAAAAGAAGATTCTTCTTTCATGAACAGGAACTTCTTTTGTACTAAACATCTATCTGAAAGACTAATGTGCATGCTCTAAACTGAAATTTTAAATCCTTACAACTTGAATAGACTCTGCAAAGTTTTATTCCACGGATGACGTTTTGGCAAAATCGTGGAATTTGCCTCTGCGAATACTTTCGCAAAGTTTTCCTGAGCAATAGGAATTTCACCCTTTCTGACTACACCTTTCAACTTTGCCTTAACTTTGTCTTTACGTGCAAAGGTGAAGTTTAGCAAAATAATTGGCTTGGTCACATGGGAGATCCTTCTGCATATTGACCTTTCCCAAGGCACAAAGTGCAGTTTCTCAGTTGCAGACTGTGTGAGCTGTGTGTAGTGTGGTGTGTGGAATCAACACAGTTTGAATGTAATAGTTGAAAAGACTTGTTTTTCAGTCTCTTTATGTTTATTCTTCTGTTCTTCAGTCCCTGACTACTTAATCACTATTTTGAATTGTTTTTTTAACCTAGTTTTTTCTGTCTGTCTCTGCTTCATATTTTTTTTAAATTTCAGTGCCCCAAATTAATTACATGGAGCAGCAGGACATTTGTGGAGTCCATGGACCTGGCCACTGGGGTGTCCAGATCTGTGGCAGGTGCAGGGCTATCTGCCTGAATCGGCTGCAGTTTTTTGGCCAGTGCCCTACCACCACCAAACCATACCTCAGAGACACCCAGGCCCCAGGGAAGCAGCAGCAGTGGCTCCAGTTCTGGAGTGTCAGGAGGAGGAGGAGAAGGAGGAGCAGCAGCAATGACAGCAACTTGAGCCCCCCCCCCGTGGTTGCAGCATCATCAGTACCATATCCTCCAAGAGAAGACAGGTCCAACACAACCCCAGCAATGTCACTGCCCATATCCAAAGACCTCCACTGTCTGGACATTTTTCACAAGTAACCAAAGTGACCACAGTGTGGCCACTTGTAATATTTGTGGCAAGCAGGTCCACAGGGGAAAAAGTGGAGCCACGTTGGCATGGGGAGGAGGCAGAAGATTCACCTAAGACTACACCACTGTGCAGAGTGGGAGGCCAGGCTTCAGGAAGCAGCAAGTTGGGGTGGGAAGGATGGTGACCCATCTATGCCTGATTATGGCCATGGTGTACGGCAATGTGCAACATCACGTGTGATAGTGGGGCAGACAGAAGAGGAAGCTGTGCACCCTGTTGTTCCAGCTCCTCTTCATGTAGAAGTAGCAGCAGTACCCTCACCACCAGCACCAGCAGCAGCTGAGCTGGCCTCAGTGTATGAGGAAGTGGGGATCACCACCACCAGCTGACTGAGGTCCAGCAGGACATGAAAATGATTCTTGTGAACGGTATACAGTTAGCGCAGTGACCTAAAGTTGGCACCACAATTAGGGTGCCACAGCAAGGGTGACAGTGAAAGGGGCCATCTTGATTTTAGACCACCCAACACTGATGCTGCCCTGTGCACCCACACTGTTTCTGCCTCCTCCTGAGCATGCCCAACCCAGAGGTTGTTATCTTTAGTTTTGGGCAGTTACCCTTCACATTGGGGGTGTGTGGGGGTGAAGTCACCCACAAAGCAGGACTGTTTCCTGGGATGGTGCTTTGGTGCTACACATCCTGGGAGTCACAATGCTAGGTGCCATAATGCCAAGGGGCCAGTTGTCTTTGCCCATATTGGCATTGACAAAATGGCTGTCACACCAATATGGGTGAACCCTCACAAATCTGGGAAAGTTGCTAGAGGGAGGAGGTTAGCAGTACCCACACCACCACCACCAGCAACAGCAGCTGAGCTGGCCTCAGTGCATGAGGGAGACCACCACCACCAGCTGACTGAGGTCCAGCAGGACATTAAAATGATTCTCACAGACCAGGAAAAGCTGGTGGTGGTCCTGAAGAAGGTACACCCTGGCAGTGTGGAAGGTAATGGTGGCAGCCAAGTGGCCATGTGATCTCTTTCCTTTATTAATGTATTCCTTTGTGTTTCTGTTTCATTGTGTCCTATCCCTTGTTCCCAGCATTAAAAAAGTATAAATACAAAAAAAATACACAAATGCCCCTAAAATCTGTACTATCCTTTTTATACTCTTTCCAACTATTCAACTTTCATAATCCTTCACTCCACCCCACCAAACTAAGTGTAAAATGACAAAAAATAAAAATTCTATCTTTTCTGTCTGTTATACTTCTTAAATTCCTACCTATGTGAGTTGTCTGGCTTTCACATCTGTATCTGCCTGTCTCTATTTCTTAATTTTATCTCAACTACCAGAATAAATATGTCACACTCTGGTACAGATACTGCTACATGGTACTATGCTGTGTGTTTGTAGAGTGCCCCAGCACTGCTTTGTTCAGCTATTCGTTTAATGTGAAATGTGCCAAAAATATGAAGTACATAAATTCTCTTCTCCCTGCATTGTTCTTGAGTGTGGTTAAAAAATAGGGCAGGCTGTTACATCATGCTGTCGCACTCGAGTTCATACTGTTAGTTTAACTGGAAATCCTAAATGCTTTGCTGCTACTGAGTGCATGCTGCTGCTGTTGAAAAAATGCAACAAAAAAGGGGACAAGAAGGAAATGGTCACTGTCTTGTATTGGGAAATTCTCCTGCTGTACAGAAATGAGAACTTGAAATGGGAAGTTGCCATGCTGGTGCTGCTACATGCTACTAGTGCTGCTGCTGCTGCTGCTGTTGAGAAAATGCTAGAAAAAAAGTGGTCAAGAAGAAAATCTTTATTATCTTGTCTTGGGAAATTCTCCTGATGTTCAGAAATGAGAAGTACTCGCACACAAGTGCAGAATACATTGCTGATGCTATATGCTGCTGTTGAGAAAATGCAGGAAAAAGGTTGATGAGAAGGAAAAGGTCACGATCTTGTCTTGGGAAATTCTTCTGATGTCCAGAAAGGAGAACTTGAAATGAGGAGTTGCTTGGCTGCTGCTGTTACGTGCTGCTGCCTGATAACTGGTGCAGCTGCACTGACATACCAGCAAAGGTCTTTTTTGTCTTTTACCGGGTTCTCTGGGTTTGAGAGGGTATTTGAAAGCATTGACTTTGTAAACATATTTTGTCACTGTTTCTCTCCTTGTAGGGACTTATCCTGGCGATTCACTGCTGCTGCTGCTACTGCTGCTGCATGGGTGTGTTACCCACGATTATTTAATTTCTGACTTTTGCATAGCATGGGAAGGTAAGTACTTTTTCCTTCTTTTCCTTTTCCTGAAATGATTGGACCACAGCTGTACAGCAGGAATCATGATAAGTGTCGTCTTCTCCTATTCCTGTCATTTCAGGCATTTCACATACAGTATGTGCAACAAACTGGATAATGCACAGTGAGGCAGCTCAGTCAGTTGGAGGAATGCTTTGCTCGATGACGCACAGCAGAGGAAATGCTGACTGTACACAATGTACAGCGCTGGAGGACGACAAGCTCCAAGCGGCAGTACTTGGCATGGTTAGGCCCATGAAGGTAAGCTGGCAGAAATTAACAAGGTAGCAATGTCTTGCTTGCTGTAGAAGGACTTGGTATTCTTGCTGCTGGCATTAAGCATCACTGTCAGACCTTTCTGGCCTGTTGTGAAGACAAAATACAAATTATTTAGGCACTGTGGTACACTCCATACTGGGTTGCAGTAGACCTGTGAAAGAAAAATATCATTTAAAAAGTAGAACAGAAAATAACTTTCTAAAAGGATACCTACTGTCACATAGGTGATGGCCTGGCCCTGGCATGGAACAAAGGTTCCCCAGACACAATCTGGATAAGAAACTGCCACCTGTGAAGAAACATATATCATTTAGCAGGACTTGGTATAGCCACTGTGTCACTGTTCACCTGTGGAAGGAAAAAGCTAAGATAAAAAATGATGGAAAGAACAACATCACGTCACGTACTTACCATTAAATTATTGATGGCCATGCCGTGTTATGGCAGAATGGTGCCACAGCAACTGGTTTTGCCAGAAGACACATCCTTACTCTGTGGCTTATGCTGTGCTGTCTAAAGTGAGAGGGAGACAAAAGGAAAAGAAACTCACATTTAAAGCAGCTTAACATGTTACTGACTACATAGTTTTCTTCAGCAATAATATTTGTCTGCCAAATATCTGTCCTCCACAGATCTCCTCCAAGGGTCATGAGGGCCGTGGGAAGCAGGGCACCCTCCTCTATCCCCAGAATAACAGCAGATCTCCTCCAAGGGTCGTGAGGGCCGCGGGAAGCAAGGCGCCCTTCCCAATCCCCAGAATAGCAGCAGATCTTCTCCGAGGGTTGTGAGGGCTGTGGAAAGCAAGGCGCCCTCCTCTATCCCCAGAATAGCAGCAGATCTTCTCCGAGGGTTGTGAGGGCTGTGGAAAGCAAGGCGCCCTCCTCTATCCCCAGAATAGCAGCAGATCTTCTCCGAGGGTTGTGAGGGCTGTGGAAAGCAAGGCGCCCTTCCCCATCCCCAGAATAGCAGCAGATCTCCTCAGAGGATTGTGAGGGTCACAGAAAGCAAGGCGCCCTCTCCCATCTCCAGAATAGCAGCAGATCTACTCCGAGGGTCATGAGGGCCCTGGGAAGCAAGGTGCCCTCCCCCATCCCCAGAATAACAGCAGGTACGTGGCGAGGAGCTCCCCTGCTGACTTCGTGGAAGGACTAGCATTGTTGTTTGACCTTGCCTCCATTTTTTGTTGGCTTAGGTTTGGAGATAGTCTCCTGCCCCTGCATTATTTCTCCCAACAGCACTAAGAACGTTGTATCAGTCTGTACCTTAAGGGCTATATTGCTTATATTTCTCCTAATGCTGCATGCCTGTAAAGTGACTTTAATCGTGAATAAGCCTGTAAAGTGACTGTAATTGCGAATAAGCTTGTTATTCTGCTCAGCTACCTGCCCTTAAAGCAAAAATCCGAATTGTGCTGCTACAGTAATTAATTTAGCCCTTAAAGCTAAAAACAGAATTGTGCTGCTCCAGTAACTAATTTAGCCCTTAAAGCTAAAACAGAATTGTGCTGCCTCTGTAATTAATTTACCGGCTTCTTTAAACTGTGTAATTTATTGCTTGCTCCGATTTCTGACCTAGACAGTTCACTCTGATCAGGTCCCTGCCTAACAGTCCTGGCTCCCGATAGGTAAAGTAAAAGAAAAAAATATATAGATTAAACATAGACAGTAAGCAGATACAGCAGCGCTCCTGCTAAATCGAATTTAGAAGCCTGCTTTTTGGATTGTTCATTTTAATTCGGCTTGCCTTTCACCCCTACCCCTGCCTAGCTTCCAGTGTATAAATTTCCTTACCCTCTGTATCTTCCTCCACAGATCTCCTCCAAGGGTCATGAGGGCCATGGAAAGCAAGGCGCCCTCCTCCATCCCCAGAATAGCAGCAGGTATGTGGCGAGGAGCTCCCCTCCCGACTTTGTGGAAGGACTGGCATTGTATTGTCCCCGCCTCCCCCACCACCACCCTTGCTCGGCGTGCCCTTTCATAGGGGTTTCCAGCCAATCAGACAACTTCACTATTAGCAGCTTATATGCTTTCGCCACTAGAGGCTGCTCTTTCTGCTTCAACACTGGCTTTCTCTCATCCTTAACACAACACACATATAGTGTAAGAATGTTACCTCTAATTCTCCTCCTGTGCTTTCTGCTACCCACTGCACAGACCCCTGTCCTGTCTTACCCTATCAACACTCCCCCCCCTCGTGATACAGACAATAATGTGGCTTCCTGGCAGTTGATAAACTCGTGGGTATCCTCTCTCACCCACCTTGTTGTTGGAAATAGGACTGTGCATTTGACCCTCTCCCCAGTTATGGACTGTGGTCACCACCCTCGATGCACAACTCAGGACTCGCCCTACGGTGACTGGCAGCATCATCACCTGCATCAGCTGATGCAGCCCTCTCACCTCTCATGCCAACTCCTCCTCTTGGCTGCCCCTTATCTACAGTTTCTCCCCATTCCTACCATCTCTTCTTTTGTGCATTCTGCCAAACTCTTGCACCTCAACAAAAGGAAAATGTCCTGGCACCCTGCGTTAAGGCTCACACTCCTCCTCCTTCTCAGGTTGGGCAATGTTCATCCTAATCCTGGGCCCCCAGTGCCCTTGACACCCTCCCAACCTTCTACTGGTAGTTTGTGCATTGCCTCCCTCAATGTTTGCAGTATATTAAAAAAGTGGGACTCCTTCCAGGGCTGGGTCATACAGTATTATTCTGATGTTATAGCCGTGACTGAAACCTGACTCACCCATTGGATTCCTGACTCCTGAGTAACCCTTACTGGTTACAACCTCTACCGTGCAGACTGACAGGGTAAATGTGGGGGTGGTTGCGCCATCTACACTAAGGACATATTACACGTTCAACAGCTCCCCTCCCCTCAGTTGGGGCCAGGACCACAGGCCGTCACCATTAAACTTACCTTGGGGTGCACCCACAACCCGCTACACATCACTGCAGTTTACAGTCCACCCAGGGACCAAAGAGTAGCCTTCCGCTCAGTAATGTCCTATCTAGACACTCTACCATCTCACACGGAAATGATTGTACTAGATGATTTTAATATAAATTGGTTAAGTAAGGATGCCTCTCTGCTCATAGATGCTGCCACAGCCCAAGACCTCTCCCAAGTGGTCATCTCCCCTATCCATCTTGACCCACGCACTGGGTCTTCCTCCCTGCTCAACCCTGTCTTCACCAATCGTCCACACAAAATCGCTAGTGTCTCTGTTCTCCCAGATGCCCTTAGTGACCACTCCCCAGTTCTCTGCTCCTGGTCCTGCAAAGCCCCTAGATCCCCTCCCAAATTCATAATCCAACGCAAACTTGGCCCTGGTAAACTGGCAGCTCTTAAAGTGTACCTCAGGGCCATGGACTGGTCCTTCATTACTAGCTCCCCAGACCCAGAAATAGCCCTTGACCTCTTCATCTGGTTTTTCAATAACATATGTGACAAATTTGTCCCATTCACTAAAAGAATGGTTAAAGGCAACCATGTGCCCTGGTTCACTGATCGCCTCATGGCCTTGTTGAGGGCAAGAGATTTATTGTGGCAATGCTTCATAGAGTCTGGCCTTCTGCTTGACAGACATAAGTACAGAGAGGCTCAGAATAAGTGCACCTGGGCCATTTGCAAAGCTAAAGCAGAGTACTATAAATCCTCATTAACTTCCTCCTGGGGCTCTGGACGCAAGTTCTGGAACAACATTAATGAAATCAGTGGTAAGGCCCCCAACCCAAGTCCAACGCAGGTCATGCTTGACGGGACATTGACCACTGACCCTTCCCGTATCGCTTCAGCCTTCAATAATGCCTTCGCTAACCTTAGTAGTGTTCTCCCTCCTAACGTCTTTGATCCTCTGGTAGCTAACGCCCTTTCTCCCCCTCCTGTGGCTCCCCTCTTTTACCTATGCTGCATTACTACAAAGACTGCAGAGCCATACCTTAAAGCAGCCCTTAGCCACTCCTCATACAGCTACAACTCTCTGAACATGAAGCTCCTTCATCTCACCCTAAACGAGGTTCTCTGCCCCCATACTCACGTCTTAAACCACTCCCTTTGCCTAGGTAAATTCCCCCCCAAGTAAAAATCTGCCTCCATCACACCAATATTTAAAAGTGGGGATCGTTCAAATACAAATAATTACCGCCCCATCTCCATACTCCCTTCCCTAAGACATTAGAGCAGATTGTATCTGATCAGCTCACGGAGCACCTCAACAAATACAACCTTCTCTGCAAGGAGCAACATGGTTTCCGCAAGGGACACAGCACTATCGCTGCCCTTCTCGAATTTACCACACACATATAATCTGCACTGGATAAGGAACACATTACTGGTGGTGTCTTCATTGACCTCACAAAGGCGTTTGACACCATCAACCACTCCCTCCTACTAACCACATTGACCAATTTGGGTCTTTCTCGGGATGCATTGGGATGGTTCCCTGACTACCTCTCGAACCAATATCAGCAGGTCAAAATTGGTAACACAGTTTCAAATAGACTACCTGTCCTCTCTGGTGTCCCTTAGGGGTCCATTTTGGGGCTGCTACTTTTTAGCCTCTTACTCAACTCCCTCCCTGAGTCCTGCCCTGGCAATCTATTACTATATGCAGACGATGTAGTCATTTTATCCTCCAGCCCTGACCCTATACAACTCCACCGCTCCCTTCAGTCCTCTTTCAGCTGTGCTGAAAACTGGTTCACTGCGCAACGCCTTATTCTTAACTACAACAAAACCAAAGTTATGCTATTCTCCCACCCACAGAACAATAGAAGGGTGCTATGCCCACAAGTTCTAACTTCTAATCACACCCTTCTGGAGCAGGTGGACTCCTTTAAATACCTGGGCATCACCTTGGACCCAAGTCTTAACTTCCACGAACACATTCACCACCTGTCCAAGGCCCTTAACGTTAGGCTGGGGCTTCTGCACCGTTTCAAGCACTGCCTTACCCCTGATGCTCTCAGGCTTGCTGTCGCCTCCTCGGTCCTCTCTCTGCTAGATTATGGCCTATTGATATATGGGACAGCAAGCACTTCATCCCCAGCTAGACTCCATATCTCCCTAAACAAAGCCAGCCATATTGTTTTAGGATGTGACCGTGTTACACATACCTGCTCACTCTATAGTGCTACCAACTGGCTTAATCTCCACAACAGGATTAGGTTCCACACCTGTCTGATGGCTAAAAAAAAAAAAAAAAAAAAATCACCCTAGGCCTCTCCCCCTCTGGACTTGCCCTTTTAATCCTCCCAAACATTAAGGTTAAGTGTACCCGTAGCTCAGTCCACCATCTCTTCTTGATTCCCTCCAGCCGTACCTCTCAATTTCAAAGATCTTTCAGTTATAGGGCCCCCATGTGGATGAACAGCCTTCCTTCCACCCTGGCTAATGAACAAAGACTAGGACAATTTAAAACCCTCCTTAGGGCCCACCTCCTATCCTCAAATAACTGTAACTGCAACTGAATCCCTGTCCTCCACCTCCTCCTTAAGCTATTACAATGGCCACTGGCCTGCCTCTTCTCTTAGTGACCAACCAGTGTCGCTCATGCGTTATAATATACTGTAGCTACATCATATGTGTACTGTGTAATTACTTTAGTAAGTAATCCTAGTATTTTGAATGTTAGCTTGGCTGATTCCTTGTAAACAATCTGTATCTGTCTCTGAGTTCATTTGCTGTAATGTCTGTCTGTATATAACCTATGTGACGTGGAACCTTTGTAAATGAGTCTGTGACTCAAAGGTACTCTCCGAATCTGTAATAAATAAATAAAAATATATTAATATCTCCATGTTGTTTTTCATTTTGTTTAATTCCTGAGAGAAGATACAAGATTTTAAACAGTTTAAAATGACCCAGTCCTGTACCACGTATGCCATGAAGAAATACAATATTGTGGCTTATAAAATGGCAGGTTAAAATCCAGTAATCTGATTGGCTCTTATTTATGTGTAAAATATGGTTTACACATAGTTAAAAAAAAAGGACTTCTCAGCAGTGAAGAGTCTGGGACCCTGATCAATGGGCATTTGGAACACAGGCATTTCAATTAGCCCCCTACAGCCAGAACTGATCTTGCACCACAAACATGGCTGCTAGCTTTACATTGTAAAAATAAACTGCAGCTGGGCCCTAAAAATAAAAGTACCTTAAATAAAAAAATTAAACAAATTTAATTAAATGTTGTTTGCCTGATTATCACACTCTCCTTACATACATAAACAAATTAGAAACAATAAGTATTGTTTATAGTTTTCACTACAACTGTTTCTTTTCTGACAGTCAAAACCCCCCCTTCTATCTTTACCTGCTTATCAGGGAACTCTCTTCTTCTTGCCCTGACAGTGAGAAAATTGAGTCTCTGGCTGTAACAAAGGCCTTCGTTGTCTGTGTGTACAGTGTGTTAGGGAGAGAAACATTCTGCCAGTGGAACTGAGCAGAATTTTGAATCCATGTATTCCATGGTAAACATTCCATGATAAGCATTCCACATCTTGAACGTGGAGAAAAACAAAGAAAAAAAACAAGAAGAAGAAAGTAGGCAACAATACAATGACATCATCAATGATTTCACTTGCAGTGGGCGGAAGGACTATTTTATCACAAATGCACACAAGTAAATCTATTGTTTCTACATATAAACATGCTTTTCATAACACTAAAAAGTAAAAAAAAAAGGAGCCAATTTTATAAGCGCAATGAGACACTCAGGGAAGTGTGTAAAACACATTTTATAGCACGTCCAGCAGCTGAAGTCACTCGGCCTTTGACCTTGTGCCTTACCATGCCCCTGGCCATGCTGTAAAATATGTTTTACACATACCCCTTCATGCCTTATTGCTTACCCAATGCTTTGTTCTTCACCATATTAGAAACGTGTTAGCAACATCCTAATAAATGGGGTATCCTCAACAGAACAAATTTTAACAAACTGCGAATGGTGGCCATCTTTAATGACTTGAGTCATTATTACATTAGCTGTAAAAGCACTTTTGACAAGATCTGCGAAAACTAAGAATAAATGGAGTGTGATGATTTAGGATGTCAGAAATGCATTTTTTACCAAAAAGCAGAGGATGACCTTTATTTTGGTGACTAACAAAGAGTGCTGCTTTAATTGAAGTGAACTGACCATTACAGCATACACTCTTGGCCTTTGCTGTAGATCAGGTGTCCATGCCTTGATGGGCTTATTGTAGCAGCAGGCTCAGCTTGAGGTCTGGCTTCAGCCTGACATGCCACCTAGTGGTGGTCTGGCTGGTGGGATGGCTTACATGCTGGCTGTTTAGATTGCTGGCAGGATGGCTTCCAGGCATTCTGGTGCAATTGCTGGTGGAATAGCTAGGAGGCTGGCTGGCGGGATTACTGTCACTGGCAGGATGGCGAACAGCAGGCTGGCAGATGGGATTACTGTCACTGGTTGGATGCCTAACAGTGTGCTGGCTGGCAGGATTACTGTCACTGGAAGGATGGCTAACACCAGGCTGGCCTGTGGGGTTACTGTCACTGGCAGGACAGCTAACACTGGGCTGGCTGGTGGAATTACTGCCACTGGCAGAATGGCTAACAGCGGGCTGGCTGGCAGGAGACGGTAGAAAAAATTCAATCATAAAGGAAAGGATAAAACTTATAAGGAGGACAGGAGGGATGCAAAAACCTTTTTTATTTTTGTACTGCTACCATCTTTATTATCATCATCGAGGAAGCTGCCCTCACAGTCTTCCAGATGGGAGTTGTTCCCACTTGGGGATTCTTTCTCCTTAAGTGCCATATCCAACTCAGTGGAATGCAGTCTGCCACTATCACCATGCTGTTCTGCTTCCTCTTCATCAACACCGCCATCCTGTGGTACAAAAACAGACATAGTTGTCCTAGGTGGAATGTGCCCTTGTTCATTTTATTAAATGTTAGCATGCCAACATTCCTAGTTGATAAATTTGTACGTCTGTCTTGCACAATAGCCCCCGCTAGACTGAATACCCTCTCCATGCTTAAGTTAGAGGGGGGACAGCTCAGATATTTAACTGCTTTTGAGGTCAGTGCTGGTCACTCAGTCACCTTGCTACTCTGGTACAGCAGAGGTTCTTCCAACATGTTCAGGTGCCTGCTGTCTGACAAATATGCATCCACCATGCACTGTGCTGCATGCAATCCTGCAGACTCATCAGCCTCCTCTTGCTTATGTTTTTTTTTTATTATTTTATTCTTTGGTAACTGAGTAAGGCCCACTAGGCACAAGTGCCTGTTTTCATGGATGACCCAAGAGCACTGGGTGGTTAAGTGACTTGCTCAGAGTCACACAGTATGCAAGTGGACATTGTGGGAATCAAACATGGGTTTGCTGGATGTACCGAGCTCATTCACAGCTCATTACTCTAACCTCCAGGCTATTTTCCTCCATGTCTGCAATTCTGATCTGTGAGAGAGCATCCCAAAGTGTATTGATAGTCATTTGTCCAATGAACAGCCCTGTTTTTTTCAGCACACTTCACTAAGGTGGTAGAAACACACGGTCTGTCACTGTCATGCTCTGGCTTGCAGAACTGGGTTTACAGAACTGTGCCTGTGACATCTGTGCCCCATGAACCAGTCTTATGAGCTGATCAGTAAGATTTTGTACCTGATCACGCCCACCTTCAAGTATGTATGACAGGCCCCTTTTATATTGTGGGTCTAGTAAGGTGGCAATTCTAAAATCGGGAGACTGAAGAATATCTGAAATATGGGTATTGCAATTTAATATTTGCAGCATGTGATCCAGTAATGCACAGCTAGCCCTGTCTCCACTTGCTTCTAGCACCTGCTGTACATTTATCAAGGTCTGCCTTAGCACCCTTAATAATGGGATGGCCTGACTGATAGAGGCCGTGTTCCTACTCACTGCCTGTGTGGCTTGAAAAAAATGGCCTCAGAATCATGATCAGGCCATCCATTAGCTGCCATTGCTTGGTTGTGAGACACATGGATGCTTCCGAACTGTCATGGCTTGGGTGCAGCAGCAGGTATTCCAAGATGGCTTTGTACTGCTCATACAAGCCCTCGATCATGTACAGCGTTGAGTTCCATCTCATAACAACTTCCAGCTTGAGATGGTGCTAAAGCAGTTTGTTTTGGATCTGCAGCTGCCTAAGCTGGTCACGGGCCTTTCCAGAACAAGCAAAGTGGGCACGGATGCGGCAGGCCACAGTCAACATTGTCTTGATTTAATGACATGCCAGAAATTTCTGAACTACAAGACTAAGACAGTGTGCCATGCAGCGAACCCTGAGAAACCCACCATCGCTGAAGCATTTCACCATGAAACCTGCTTTCAGGGACACTGGGTGCAGCCACTCATCAATTTCGGTCAGGAACACTTCTAACATGTTTTGACTGGTGTGTGAGCCTGGTACACTCCTCATTGCCAGCGTGGCATGCTAGTGAATATCTGGAATGTTGCTACCAGCACAGTTGGGCTTTGTAGTTTTTTCCCATCCCAGTGTCAAATACTACCCCAGGTACCTGTGCTCAATGGGCTGTAATATTTAGATAACAGATACCAGCTGTTTGCCCACTAGTCACCATACACATGCTAAGGTGGATATATGGTGATGCAGAATGGTGCAGGTCATGTCTTACTGTGTGTGTCACAGTCATATACAGTTCTGGAACAGCACAGGTGGACAAATACGTGTATGACTGGATCTTCCATTTTGGGCAGGCACGTGCCATCAAACTGCAGAACCCTGCATTTTCCACAAGAGAGAATTGCCAGCATTTCTGCAATTTCTGCATTATGTTCACATGCAATAACATGATTTGGGGGGTATTTGGTGTGACACTTAAACATGGTCTGCAGTGTAGGCTGCACCTTTAGGGGTTTTGAGCTGGAGGCACCACATGGCTAGGCTCTGTGCACTGGCAGCATGGATCATGGGGTAGCTTTGGACTCGAGGGGGTCACCAATGCTGCATGAATGAATGATATGATTTTGGATGTTTCAGGGACAGGAGCTGATGCAATTCGCTGACTGATTGCTAATAGTCACACCTCCACTTCTACCCTGCCCACTACTAGGAAATCCCAGCAAGTCTTCATCCTCATGTCTGTAGTAATCCTCTGCAATTACTTCAGAATCCTGCCATGAATCTGTATCTATGCCACTTTGGAAGTCTAGAAATACCTGCACTCGGAGACAACAACAACACCAACTTACAGCAGTTTAAATTGCTTTTTTGCAAAAATCCAAATTAAAGCAGGTGAGTAGGCATATCCGCTGGCTACTGCTTGCCCTGGCACTTTGGGTGTGTACCCTTCACCATTGGGACCAGCCCCCTGATGAAGTGCTGGAGCAAGCAGTGGCCATCAGATATGTCTGTTCACCTTCTTTAATTAGGATTTTTGCAATAAAGCAATTTAAAGTGCAGTAAGTTGGTGCTGTTGCTGTCTTTGAGTGCTGGTATTTCTAGACTTCCTGTTTGATTCGGGCTTGCCACCCCTTGCCTGCACCATCCCCGTACCTGAGTATTGCAGCTCTCATCTGGTGGTTTAGTTTCTATGCCACTTTGGGATGCCTTGCTCAATGCAGTCGATAAGGGAGAAGGTCCCCCTGCAGCAGCTTTCATTTGGTGTTATGTCCAGCATAACTGGTTTCTGGACTTGAGGTGTCTGTTTTGCCAACCAGTGCTGAAGTGGCTGCCCTTTTTTCCATGGTGCACATGCTTGGTATAGCTGGCAGATAGCCACTGTTTCATCTTTTGAGTCCAGAATACAACTCCCAAACTAGGGATTTTGTACCCTTGTTTTCACATGATGGCAGTAAACTGGGTTCTGGGACAATATTGGAGGGCTAGAAATGGGCGATTTGGGGAGGATTTCTGCCTTGCAGCAACCATGGAGTCACCGTCTCTTATTACTACTGGCTCACCACAGCCAATAACAGCTGGAGAATTGGGGTGGGGGACCTTTACTGATTCCCTGTCCTTGGCCCTTACTTTTCTTTTTCACTGGTTTCCATAGAAGGTCCATATCATCATTCCAATCCCCGCTCACAATGCTAGCCTTCTGACATATGTCATCCTCTTCCTCCTCCTCATCCTCACTTTCATCACCCTTTGTTTCCTTCTCAGCATCATCTGATTCCCTGGCCCGCATGATGAAACATTCAGATCTGACTGTGCCACATCACACTGTGACTCAGGTGTAGGCTGTTCTAGAACACTTTTGGGGACATCAACCACCTCCGAGTCCTTGTCCTCACCCACATTCCCAGAGGAAAACTTTTGTAGGGTTCTTTCACTGCTCCTGTGGTCCCTGCTTGTACCGCCTGCAATGCCACCACCAGCACCCACCAGCATTGATGCTACAGATTTTGTGGAGAAAGATTTGGCCCACATGTCCCCCACTTGCAGCAACTACTCCTTATCAACTACTACCAGCCCCGACGAATCTGTGTCATCACAACTGTTTACGGTTCCCTTCAGAACCACAGAAGCTACACACTTCTTGTCAGCAGTTCCATTGCCAAAAACTCCTTTAGCAGAGCTTCTCTTTACAGACATCTTGCTATATGTGTAGATTTCAGAGCACAATAACATAGCACTTTACAACTCTTTGCTGATGTACACAGTAAACAACAGAAACACCACCACTTTTTTTTTCTTTTTTAATCAAAAACAATACACAACAGGGATTTAAGGATTAAGGGACTAGGGGACACATGCAACACTACACAACACTTTACAAAATTTTACACAGAAACTATAACACAAGGATTTTTCTTTCTTTTTTTAGCAAAACAATACACAGCAAGGATTTAAGGGACTGTTTTGGGTACACAAGCTAATGTTAACTTCTATCAAGCAACACAAATGAAATCAATATATATGCAGTCAACCTATAATGACAAAAATAATTCAGTAACACAAACCTAACTGTTGTAATGAACTAAACTAACAAAGCACAAAAAATAGGAAAAAATATTCAGCCAAAACACTGAACAGCACTCCTGCTAAACAATTCCTAGGATATAAGGCAAACCTGGATTTTTATGGCTGCGTGGGCGGAGCCCTGGAGATGTTTTGCTAGGAGAGGAGAAATGGGACTTTTTTTTTTTTTTTTTTATTTTAGTCTTTGGTAACCGGGTAAGGCCCACTAGGCACAAGTGCCTGTTTTCAGGGGCGACCTGGGAGCACTGGGCAGTTAAGTGACTTGCTCAGAGTCACACAGTATGCAAGTGGAGGTTGTGAGAATCAAACTCAGGTCTGGTCTGCTGGATGTATCAAGCTTGTTCATACCTCATTCCTCTAACCACTAGGCTATACTGCCTAGAATCATAAAAGATACTTTAGAATCATATGACTGGTTTCAGGCACTGTGGCCTTCCACAGTGCTGCAGTCAATGCTGTAGCACTGTTTCTCCACTATCCCTCCCCTCTGCTGCCACACTAGTCTCTCCTCTTGGTAGATGAACAATTTGTTAGACACTCATCAGTTCCACAAGTGCCCACCATGTCCAAGATGACCACCATGGGCTCATTGCACATGCGCAAGTATCGGCGATAATCTTGCATGTGCACTGCTATCATGGCATCCATCTTGGGCATGGCAGGTTCTTTCTTGCGCAAGCGTAATTATTGGGTACTGCACATGCACAAGTACGGCAAATATGGTGTCCACCATGACGGAAGCTCTGAGTGCTATTTGACTCAGGCTCACCACTCCGAAGAAGATGCGTTAGCTCTGACCAGATCTTGTTCTTGCCTGAGATTGCTGCAGATGAACTCCCCTTCCCCACAGCACACTACACAGTCTGCAATACAAAAAACAGAAACTACTACTTTTTTTTTTTTTTAAACTTTGTTTCTTCACCCCCCTCAGGGAACTCTCTCCGGCATCCTCTAACCTCCGGGCTCTAGCTCCCACCTGAGACACTTCTCCTTCTCCCTTGTTCCATCCCAACAAATCCCCCGGATCTCAACCCCCAGGGGAGGAGCTGCCCTATCCACCCACAGTGTTCTATCTATAGTGTAGAGTGCCAGGCTGAGCAAGCAGGGCATGGAGAGGAGAGCGCCAGGTGTTGGGAGTCTGGTCCGGGGCAGAGGTGCCTTTGCCTATCCCTGAGGGAGGGGAATTTTCACTTGTTTCCTCCCAAGGAGTGCGGCATGCAATGACACCTGCACATGGCTGCCCTGTTGGCATTTGCTGCACTCTGCCCCTTGCATCAACTGGTGAACCTGCAGTATCCCGAATCTCTATTGGGGGCCACCAGGACACCTAGCATCCCTGAATCCCACCCCAGGGAGAGGAAAGCAGTCCTCCAGATGCTCCATCCTCTCCCTTCCCTGCCGACCCCAGGCTTCCTGAGTCTGTCTCTGATCCAGGATTGTCGGTGTGGTGTGAGGTGTGGCATCCAGTGCCTCAACCATCAGTGCCATTGGGCCGGCAGAAACTACTACTTTTTAAACTAGGTAAATCACAAAAAGTTCTACAAATGGTGATCTAGAGGCACATGGCACAGTACACACTAAATGGACTGATCTGGGGCAACAAGTTCATATTTTAAACAGTTTAAAAAGGGTTTTGTGGCACACAGCTCCAGAGCACAGTTAACTGCAACTCTCTCTTCCTCATGCTATACTGAATTTAGCTTATACATGGCAAAACAGCCCATGGCAGCATCACGTGACCTCCTATCCTCTGGATCCTTGCTTACTTTGCCTTAAAACCGTAATCCATAGGCTATGTTAGGTGAAGTCAGCATTTTTCGTAATTTGCAAATTTCTTCTTTAAGGTAAAGTGGAACTTCACTTTGTAGATTAGTTTTACAAATTGCAAAAATTTAGCGAAATTCTCCATAAAGTGAATTTTTCCAACTTTGCCCACCACTACTCTGGAATGGATTAATAATTTTTCACCAAACCAATGAAAGGCACCATTCTAGGGCAAGCCCTTTCTACCCTGAAAATTTCAAAACAAAATTCCAAACCATCTGGGCAGTATGTGAGAGCAAAAAAAACCCTGATTGTTCCTCTTTTTGCGCTCTCTGGATCTCAGAATCTGCACAACTGACCAGAGCAAAACTTGTCAAATCAAGCGGCCTTGCCCTCCAGACCGCACATGCAACATTTTGTGCAATTCTGTTGAACAGGGGTGAAGCTATTAAAGTGCACAGATAGGGGTTTAACATTAAACACCTTACTCAACCAACTATAGTGGTGCTGACACACCCCCATTATAAAGTTATATTTAATGTGCATTCTTCATCATGTCTATCATTAGAGCTATGCAAAATGTGGAATTCAACTTTCAAAATGCTTTTCAGAATTTTTGGATAAAATCCATGGAATTCTGAAAGTATTTTACTTTCAGTTCCAAAGGAATGCAATCTCCGCTCCACCGTATAGCGTGCCCGGTGTAAAACAGTTCACAAGAGCAACAAACAAACACTGGCACCACCAATTCTGTGCAAAAAAGGTGCTTACCCCGAGCTATGGGTGGTTGCAAATCATTTGCACCATTAAAGCCTTGTTTTGCACAGAATTGGTGGTGCTGGTGTTTGTTTGTTGCTCTTTCAATTTAAATTGCAGATTAGTTTTTCATGGTTCATGTACACTGAGGAACAATAATCTGTAGTTCATATACACTGCAAATTATTAATCCATGGTTTAAACATAAAGCCACCAATCACTTTTGGAATTTCAGACTTTCACTCCCAGTGGTTCAAGGTTTTATTTAAGTAAGCAATAAACCATGACAGGGTGTGGGTTACTGATCCAAGGTGCGTAGTGAGGCATGAGGTACTTGTGCCTTGTTCCATCAGCACATGGGGAGTGCATTTATAAGACACTCAACCCACACCACAAAGAAGCTTATTCCATTTACACAATGGATTTCAATTAATAATACGCAAAATAAAATATAAATGTGTTTAAAAAAAATTAGGATAATAATGTTTTTTTGGGGGGTCAAGGGGAAAGTAGTCCACATTTAGTGCATACTGTAGGTAGCAGTGCTGTCAGTGTAGAAAGTAAGCATACTACTAGAGGGTGCTTGGAATGTGAGTGTGAGTTCTGTTCTGCTCTATTCTGCTCCTGAAACCCTGTGTGCTAATTTTTGGTGTTTTAAGAGCTCTCCTCCACACTTCCCCAACCCCTAAGATGTCCTAATAGTGGTTAAACTTTGCCAACTGTAAATCTGTCAACTCAGGCTATGGTTTTTAACACCCCCAACTCATTCACATTAACTTGCAGACATACTCTAACATGAACACCCAACTCACTGTGACAGGCGCAGTTTCACTGGCAGATCAGTGTACATGCCTTGAGACAGAGGAGTGTACTGTACGGCAGTTCTGTCCCATATCAGCAAGTGGTATTTGGCAGAGGGTACACCACTTCAGCACCATATTAAATAAAGTACTGTACTGTGATGGCTCCATGGCTTCCTTGCTAGTCTGTATACAGCATGTGAGTGAAAGCGGCAACGTGTTGGTGCAACTCTTCCAGGTTTGCACTCGCATTCAGTGGTCGCATTTTTCAGTTAAAAATAGACACTTTCCTTTTTATAAGTTGCTAGTAGGCCATGATACATAATGGTGCTGTGGTTCTGGAGGAAGAGTGTGAGCATGGTGGGGGTGATCAGAGTGGCAGGTGGCCAGGCGGGCAGCATGTGGGTAGCAAAGTGAGCGAGGCTCAGTGTCGGAGGAGACACAATGACCAGATTAAAAATGCTGGTGTTCACAACAGTTGGAGGAGTGGGGGCAAAGAAAAAAGATGGTGAGCATGTTGTGGGCTGGTGGGGGGTGGCTGGTAGACTGGTGGGCTGCTTGATCGAGTGACACTAGCTGGTGAGTGGCCTGAGAGCTGATTCTGTAGAGAAACATGGATTAGAGGCCTACAATAAATAAGGACCAAAAAAACCCACTAAACAACAAGTGAGATGATGGTTTAAAATATTTTTTGGAATATTTTACTATTTGTTAGGTGTGAGGTGGAACTGGAGAGAAATTCAAATGAAAAACAATGTTTTTTATATGTTAGGGCATTAGTGGGTGTTTTGTGTTTGTTTACAGCACTAACATGCTGACAGAATTTGTTTTCAAAAGTTTCTGGCAGGCATGGATTTGTGAGGTGCACTGTGTCCTGGTTGCCAGAAAAGTGCCACTCTCAGGGTTTTTGTTCTATAAACACATGGGTGGGGGTGGCATCTGACCAATCATGATGCAACATTTTTCCTACCCATTTTATAACTATGCATGAAAACATCAGTTTGTTGCATTCAATTAATAACATAAATATAACCACAAGAACAGACTTAGTATACGTCTTAAATATAGACATTACAACTTCTTATACTATATGGCATACTACAATAATTTATGCAAAACTTTAGATGAAAATAAGGGGATTGCATGGATGTACAATACGTTAACGTGAAACAAAATCCAATCCAGAGATTTTAGTTGTCTCTTTTTGTTCCAGTTATCTTTGATGATATTTGCTTGCCACAATATTCTCCTTTCATTTGCAAATAGTTGACGATCAAAAATTAAGTGCCTTACGGCCATTTCTTCATCCATAGAGTATTTACATTCTTTCCTATAACTTAACCAGTTAGCGTCCAGATAGCTGCCAGATGTACTCCTAACCTAAGTCTACAGAGAGCATTTCTGTGCTTACCACTTTCACAATATGACAGGTATAAAGTATTTTCCCTATTTCAATATTGCATCTATATAGCCTAGTTCCCTGGATATCTGAAAATAGGTATCTTTGACCCTTTGATAGTATTCTCCTATAAAGGAGAGGAGGTGCTCCTGAAGATAAAGATCTCCTATATCTGGCAGACCAAATAGTTTTATTTTATTGTTCAGATTGCAGAACCATGTCTGCTTATTATTGCATTTTATAAGTTCTTGCCACACTTTGAATGGGAGACATTCATTGCCCATTTCTAGTATTTTGCACTCAGAATGGAATTCTGGGGGATTAGCTGGAATTTCAGAAACTCAACTGAATTCAGCCAGAAACGAAATTTGAAAATTCCACACAGCTCAACCTACCAGGAGGCATGACTGAATAGGGAACTTGCATGTCCTAAAATCTATAAAATTAATTTTAAATGTCTTGTAGGATAGTTAAATAAGCAAATTTATGTCTTCCAAACTCCAATCCAAACTCCCACCCCCCTCTGCTCTGCCTTATCCCCTTCTGATCTGAAATTTCTCCTCTGCCAACCTTGCACCCACGTGTGTGTCTGTCATTAACCATCCCGTACAGTACTTCTCTTTCTTCTCTCACCCACCTATGCTGTATTGCACCTGCATTGTTTTGCTGCACCTAACTTGTAAGAATTTCTCTGGGTACTATGTATTTCAGCTCATTTATTGTTCTATTTATACTACCTTATATGCCTTGTGTTGCAGTCCACCTCTCCCTTCCGTAGGACAGAGCTGGAAGCAAGTTGCTTCTGCTCAGTGTGCCCTTCAGGGCAAGGCACAAGTTAGAAATGAATAAAAATAAAATAAAGAAGTGAATGAGCAAATAGACAGGGGTCCATGCACACTGATTGTTTTAGGTCATAGGTTAAGGCAGTTGTCTTAAGCCACACATCAGGAGTATCTTAAAGTTTTTGGGGGGATATTGTGCAGATATATCTCACTCATAACTTAAAAACTATTATTTATATTTTGAAAGCTGGATGCAGCCAGAACAAGCGAGCCCAATGTACTATTGCCAAGAAGGGTTTAAAGCAAAATATCTAGTGCAGGTCTGATAGCACCTAAATCTATGAGTTTCTGGAAGTTTTACATGTTAAGGGCTGGGCTTTGTATCTCACCCGGTTCATTTAGAAGTGGTTCATATCTCCGCATATGATGTCACACACAGCGTTTGTGGTGGGCTACTTCAGTTTGAATAAATTTAATCTCTATAGTAACAGTATGTATGTATTATAATTTTGAGGAAAGTGCCTCTCACTGATGCATTCTGGTTTTCTGCATGCTCTGTTGTCTGCTTATATCACTCTGTTCTAGTTACTGGGGAAACAAAGAGCAAAGTAGCAGTGCATAATATCTGAAAATAGCTAACCATTTTCGCAAATAACATTTCTGATTTCTTTTTGGGACAAGGTCTTTTACATTTAAACGTAATCCTAGAGTGCTATAAAATCCATCCACGGTCCTCTGTGTTCCTGGGATACCTGCTACAACTAAACGTTTGTCATTTACCGTGTTTGCTTCAATGTAAGGCCTCATTGAACAAACTTTACCAGTCCTGATTGCCTTATTAATGACAACACTAGGTGACTAGATAGGGACTGTGAGGTCTACGTATTACATCAGAATTTCAGTAGGGCCTTCAGCAAGATACCACATGGAAAGCACATCATGGGGGCAGCACAGTATGGGGTTTATAGAGAGTGCAGGAAGTGAATAGCAAATTGGCTGACACATAGGAAGAAGAGGTTAGTGGTGGATGGTCATCACCATTCAGAGTGGAGGGATGTGTTTAGTGATATATTGGAGTCAGTGGTTGTACTAGGTCTGCTACTTATCAATGACTTGAAGTAGGGTATCAGCAACAGCCACAAGGAGGAACTGGACATATAGCAGTCAAATGTTCTAGCCTAGAGAGGAGATGGGTGAGAGAGAACAGGCTTGCAATGTTCCGAATACTAAAGAGGATGAACAGAGTGAATATACACAGATTTTTGCACTGCTGAATCAAAGCAGAACTAGCTGGCGTGCACTCAAACTGGGGGGGGCAGGATGGGGGAAATATAAGAAAGCATAACTACACAGAGTGTGGTTAACATGTGGAACAGTCTTCCTGGTGAGGCTGTGAAAGCTAGCACTGTTCAACCTTTCAAAGCTAGACTAGAAAAAATGCTGAATGAAGAACAGCATTGATGGTTGCCCAACAGCTGATAAGCTTGGATGTGTGCCCAGACTCAAATTGGTTATAGTCAATGTCATGGGACTAGTCTCTTTTGCCACCACAATGCTATGATTATGCTGCTGTGGTATTGCTGTAGTGCAGCAGTAGGTGTGAGCAGTGCAGTATATCATAGGGTATCTCAAATCCATCATTCAAGAACTCTGGACTAAACACAGGTATTGTTTGGTTCTGTCTGGTATAGCACTACCCTATTCCACTTCTCCCCTGGCCACAGTCAACTGAATGCAGCACACCTCAACCAACCTGCATGCTTATTACTTACTAAGACACAGGTGACACTTCCTCTATTAGCAGCACCCGAGCCTCAATCAGTAATAAATGTGCTGGGATAGGAAATGCATCAATAAGTTGGCCAGTTCTGGGGGAAAGGGATTGAGTGAGCTGGTTGGTTGAAGACAACCCTCAGCACTAACTGCACTGTGCTGTACAAATTAACACAGCCACATATAGATATCTTTTTTGCAACTTGTTTACCCAGGGTAGAACAACTGAGATGCAACATCTCTAATCCAGTGGGGTTCTGCTTTCTTGCCCATTTCCACAGTTACATGGACTGGCGCACTGGAAGGTCAACTGACTTACTCAAGGTCACACAGTGACTACTTGGTTTTGATTGTGTTTGACCCTTTGGTCTCCCAGTTCCCAAGCTGGGGCTTTAACCATTAAGCCACACTGCCTTCTAAAACACAACACATAAACAGGTCGAGGTGGAAGGATTAGTTGACCTGGAAAGAGAGGATGTGGTTAATTAAAAAGGGGGGGGGTGGATCTGGGCCAAACATCCAAACCCAGACTGGTCCCGGACCCTCCAAACATACAACAAAGTCTGCTAATTCCTACAGGGCAGTCCAGAAACATGAAAGATCACGGACTGTACAACATTTGCCTAAATTGGATATAAATGTAAAATTACAAAAGTAAACTTACTTGAAAAGAAGACAAATAGTAATAATGGGGTGTCTTAGGCACAAATAAGCTGAAATTTAAGTCTGAATTTTGCCCAGGATGGCAGGAGCAGAGGCTAGCAGGGAGGCCTCAGAGCAGCTGCACAGAAGTTCTCCTCACAGGGTGCCAGTTCAGCAGTGCTACATATATAGTGGCACCTAGAGGTGGCCATGTGGAGGTGCTGCTGGTGGCATGAGTGAAAATGCACCACTTGGAACCCCTCCTCTAGGGCAGTCATGTACATGTGCACTCACTTCACTGGAGAGTGGGAGGGTCAAAAAAGGCTATTAGAAAATGGCAAGAATGGATTCTCAGTGCTGATTGGCTAATACCACCTCCAAGCTGGGCATTTATTTTTCAATAAATGCCCAGCAAAAAATTAGAACCAGCCTAACTGCCACCTTACCACATACCCTTGGGCAGGGGTGCTCACCCTGCTTTGTCATTAGCTCAAACCACCAGAAAAAATGTAAAATCCCCACCATGTTTTTCTCTCGCTTAGCGAGAGCAACTGTACCCCCCAGACACACACACACTCGCTCCTTCACTATCAGCTCACTCCCTCTTCATAAAAAAAACAAAAAAAATCCACTTATTCTGCAATTGGGAAGAGTGCCAAAATCTTTTTTTCTCACAGCTGCACTCTTCTGACTGCACTCTTGCAGCACTGCGCTTAACCGGAGGTAAAATGAATCTGTTGCTCCCGAACAGCTTGTTAGTCCGAAACAGCATTTTTAAAACTGTAGCATTCTACTGCCTCAGATGCCAGAACTCCCTCAAACCACAATGCTCCCACACTTATTTGACTACCAAGCTAAAACAAAATGCATCATTTACCTCAGGGCTGTTCCTCACGGCAAATAGTTGTCATCCACAGGTCCTGCGCTTAACAGACGCAACGTCCAACTGCAGCCCAATAAAAAAAAAAAAAATCTTAAACAAACATGAGACGATGCCCACAAACTGCTACTGGATATTTACCAGTTCTTCAGGAGGATTTCTGTCTGTCGGGAAGTGTGTGTGGGGGGGTGATAGCTGTGGGGAGGAGCAACAGAACCTGGCACAGCCTTAAAGAAACATGGACTATTTTTTTCAATACTTTTGTTTCTGCTAATGCTATTCTTTTTTTTATAATAATTTTATAATCTCTTGTTTTACCACTTCATTAAAACTTACCAAGAAAGTCATTTTCTAAGTGCAATAATACCCTCCAGGGTGGGCATTATTGGGAAATACCAGACCTTCCAGGTGCTAAAAGGCCCTCCGCCTGTGGCGTCTGGCCTCATCATGCCCCTGGGCGGTCCGGTATTTCCCAATAACGCCCACCCTGTCGGGTATTATTGCTTACTTAATCTCCTGATTTGCTGCAGTCTGATGATTCAGCAAATGACTCGGCAAATCCCTGCCTGCACTCGATGGCACTGTAAAGGCCAGCGTAAATCCTGACAGTCCAGAAAGGTTCTTTGTGACCAGTGAGCTTGATTACTGCACTGGCAGGCTATTATGCTGTAATTTGAATAAATTTTGCTAAGAAATCCTGCCAGAGTGTGGACATTCTAATCTCGGAATGCTGAACCTTTCTGGACTGTCTGTATCAGGTCTGGCTAACCTTTTTTCGTGCACCCCCCCCTCATCTTGTCATTCACGGTATACTCTTTTTTGGAAACTGTCAGCGTAAATTCTGCCCTTGCCCAATAGGGCAAACAGAGGTGGTCTGGAGTATCCGTCCTGTCTGGTCTGGAAGAGGACGGAGGTACTGGTTCAAATAGGAGGAAATGAAGAGCAGGACACCTAAAAACATATACAGCACAGTGACAGCAAAAAACAAGGCCTTATGGCCCATCCAGTCTGCCCAGCCCTACCTCTGATATATTCCGATTATCCTAGTAGTCACTGTCTCCCCCTATCTTCATGCTACCCTCCCACCTACCTTCATAACCTGCACGTGCCTGCCTATCCCACCTTGCTTAAATCACACAATTGATTTGACACATACCACTTCCCTTACCATTACAGTGCTAATAATGAAAATGCTCTCTTCTAATCAAAGTCTATGACTGTAGATCAATGGTTGGGAGCAACTAGCCACTACTGTGGCTCAGATAGTATCCTAGCAATCAGGATGCCACCAAATACCTGCCGTTTGGCAGGATAGTGGATCCAGTTGAATAGCAGCACTATCCAACCGTGGATCTGACCCCCCCCCCCCCGGATCCAGGTCAGATCCTGTGTTATCCAACGTCGGATCTCTGGATCCAACGTTGGGATCCGACATCAGATCCCTGGATCTGACATCGGATAATGCAGGATCTGACCTCGGATCTGACCTCTGAATTCGGCCGGATCCCAGGTGTGAACTGAGGCTCTGCTGGAGCTCTGTGCCACCCCCCCCCCTTCCCCTTCCCCTTCCCCTTCCCCCAGTCTTTGTCTCCTGCTTCATTTTGTGCTTTTTGGGGATTTCTGCTGCCTTGTGCCTCTGCTTTTCTAGGTCTGTATTTTGCTTTTTGCCTCCTGGCTGCAGTTTTGCTTTTGTCCCTTATTCCTGCTGATCTTTCATTCTCAGTCCTGTGTTTGTCTCTGCTTTGTTTCCTTTTAGGGATTCCTAGTTCTCAGCATCCTCCCTTTGTCATTTATTTTGTTTTGTGCTTACTCAGGCTCTAGGGTTACTGTGTTTCTGTACCATTCACAATCTATTGCACTCTCATGTTTGTTTAAACTTCTTAGTTGCTTACACCTGGCAACCACTCCCTTTTGGGTTCAATGGTTTCACTACTCATTTCAGCAGCACGCTGCTTCCTGGTTTGATTCCCCTATGCTACTGCATTTAATGCCACTGCATTTCCTAACAGCATTTATTCGTTCTCTACAGCTTCAGCATGTGCTCCTCCAGCCTTTACTGTTTGCTGTCTTTTTGTATCAAATGCCATCTCCCTGCTTAACTACACTGGTGTTTCTACCATTTTTAGTCTCCCGTTCATCGCAACTCCTTAATTGCTTACACCTGGCTGGCAGCCTAGCAACCACTCCCTTTGGGTTTAGTTGTTTCATTACTCACTCCAACAGTACTCTGCTTTCTAATTTGATTCCACATGCAACTGTATTTCATACCAGTACTTAGTGTTGCTCACTACCTTGCCATACTCAATGTTACCAATGCCAGTGCTAACAGTTGCTCCCCACCTCATGCTGTCTCACTGTCCTGAGTGCTGAAAAATGCACATCACCTCATGCAATCTCATTTACTCAGTGCTAACAGTTGCACTCACTTATGCAGTCTCTTAACTTACTCTGTGTTGCCAGTTGCACCACCAGTCATGCTGTCTATTGCTGTTCTCAGTTTTTCCAGTTGCACTCATAATCCTGCACTCTCCATCACATCCCTGCCTCTCTCTATGTAGCATGGCTCTTTCCCCTTGAAGTCCACATCTTGAGGGTGGATCCCTCCCCATGGGCAGGGTCCTTCTCTTCTACCACTAGGGTGAGAAGGTCCTCCGCTCTGGGGAAAGTCTTTGGCTATTCTGATGGCACCTCTTGATGTAGCATTTAAGACTTCAGCTGCTGGAGGGTGGGGCCTTCTAGTCCCAGGGACTCCTTTAGCTACTGAAAGTGACAGCAGCACCTTCAAAAGCTGTTCTCCCTACAGTCATCTATGGTACACCTGGTTTCAGTTCTGTACCCTTCCTTGTCCTTCCTGCCCCTCAAGGGTGAAGTCTGTTCTATCCTCCTATTCCCACCCCTCCAGGGCTCTGTCTTACCCCTCCTGGGTTTGGCTTCTCCTCTTAGCTTTAGCTTGGAGGCCAAGTGAGTCCCTTTCAGCGGCTTTTGCTCTCCTCCTTAGCCGGAGGGGCACCACAGTAGAGTTCCCCTTTAGCAACAGAGGCCTTTACTCGCAGCATTCCCACGGCTTTCTTATTAGAAGGATACAGTGAGAGCCCTTCCTCTAAAAAAAAAAAATCTCCCCTGGATTAGGTCTCTAATTGCAGTAGTAAGCCATCACTAATTCATCCCAAGCCTGGAGGTAAGGCAACCAAGGCCTTGGATCCCCAGAGGTTTCCCCATCATAGGGTTTTATTTCCTCTCCTCTCTGCCAAAGGTCATAAAGGTTAAGTAATCCATCAAGTAGTATATCTATAGTAGTACATTTGACCCAGGTAGGTTTCCACTGTTGAATTAGGGTTGGATGGTGGCCTTCTCTCTACTTTGCCATTCCCTCTCTCCTTATGGAAGTCATGCCCCTTCTGCTATCAATACCGAAATTGTCAGTCATTGCACAATCCTCCTATGTCTGTTACCGGGGCGTCATCAGAGGTATAAAGTTGGGGGGGCTAATGCCCCGCAATCAAAATCCTAACAAAGCTAGGGGGGGTCTGGGGGCATGCCCTCCCCCCCCCAGAAAATGTTGAAATTTATACCTTCAAATGGTGGCTTTTCCTGCATTTTAATAGTGAAATACATGTTTGAAAAGTCTGGTTATCATTACATCTGTTTAATGGTACCTGTGGAAAAGTTTGGTTACTGGACCACTGAGGGGCCAGACAATGAAAAGAGAGACACAGTTATCTCAGCTGATCTGCTGGGAAGGTTAAGGAGCCCAAAGAAAGTTGGAAGGTTACTGGACCCCAGAGGAAAACAGACACCATTACCCTAGCAGATCTGCTGGGAAGGTTACAGTTCCCCTGAATAAATGAGATCAGCCAGATATCATCATCCCAGCAGATCTGCTGGGAAGGTTACAGTTCCCCAGAGAAAATAAGAGACCAGCAAGACACCATTATCCCAGCAGACCCACTGGAAAGGTTACAGCCCCCAGAGCACATACGAGACCTGCCAGACACCATTATCCCAGCAGATCTGCTGGGAAAGTTACACACCCAGGAGCAAGTAAGAGACCAGTTAGACACCATTATCCCAGCAGATCTGCTGGAAAGGTTACAGTCCCCCAGAGAAAATACAAGACCAGCAAGACACCATTATCCTACAGGGAAACATTTTTTATGCAACATAAGGAGCTCCACACACAGGGCTCACAGTATGCGATGTAATGAGTCTGCTACAGGGAAACTTATTTTTTACGCAACAGACCGATCTTCACACACAGGGCTCACAGTATGCCAACTACCTGTAGTACCATAAGAAAAATGCTCCTAGTCTTTTATCAGACAGAATTGAGCCTAACACACACCACCAGGGCTGGAAACTATGCCAAGTACTGAGAAAACTGCTCTTAAAACAATAAATAAATGGCTGATGATTAGCTTAGCTCATAGCCTGCCCTAATTCACCCTATATCAAACAAAAAAATTAAAACAGGTTTATAGCTTAGACAGTACTCTGTATCACAGGCTGTCTTGTGTCTTCTCTGAGCTTGCCATCTTTGCTTGCCACAAGCATTAACACACAACACAAAACCCTATTAGGCAATTTATATTTAGAAAAATGCTGTTATTATTTATTTTTCTCTGAGCATTAGATATTTATTTGGTCGGAAGTTGAGAATATTACATTTTAAACCCACAATATAACCCCCACCTTGAGAAGGCACTTATTATTCTTTCTGATTTATCTTAAGCTCAGCTGTAGCTTTTGATGAGACAGAGAGAGCGCCTTTGATTCAACTTAGAACAGGGTACACTGCAGTAAAAGTATAAAAAAGTATTAATCAGTAGCATCTGCTGTCTGAGTTTTTAAAGTTTAATTAAACCCTCTCCCACAACACAACAAAACAGTTTAATTCTGACAGAAACCCAACCCCCCCCCGACTGTCTCAGTCAGAAGAAGGTAAACTGAAAAGTATTATTAAGTTATACTCTGCTAGCTTTTTTGTTATATATTCCTCAGGTGTACTTGTTTTTTTTAACCCATAGATTGTTTTAAAGTAACTGCTAAATGTGCAACCGTTTGCAACAAAGTAGAACTGAAGAGAGTGAGACTTCACTGTTGCTCTCCCTTCAATGACCGCCAACAACTGTGACACTATTGAGTTTGACTTGCACAGCCTTTACTCCGTGTACCACATGTGTGTTTGAAAAACACACCAGGTGTCTGTACACTGGTTGGCTTGACTGTGAAATAAGCACAATGCTGTTGGCATAGGCAGGGCAGTGGAGACGGTCCCTTGGTTGCAAGACCCCCCTCCCCCGGTCAATCACTACCCTGCGGTCCTAGCTGGCTCATTCATACCTGCTGCCTAGTGTAAAGCCTGCCAGTCACAGTTTGTTCTCAATCTGAATCCTCATCCTTTACTGACTCCCTGCCTTCTCATCTTTCCTGGATCCTCTTCCATAGTCTGTGACCCGTCCTGATGGGTCAAACTCGCTCCTCCCGATCCTCTTCTGCAGCTCCAGCCAACCAATGCCATGAAGCTGAACCCCAGCCTGCACACCCACACAGTGCAAGCTCACTCAGTCAGACTTTCATTTCTCTCCATGAGTATAACAAAGTCCTACGGAGAAAAATGAAAGTGCGCTGCATGTGGTGACACTGAGAAATACTGCATCGTATAATGAAATCACAGCTTCTTTATTTCTGCAACAGTGAAGCCATGATTCAATTCTCTGTATGGGGAAATTATTGGGGGGGGGGGCTTCAGCTTACATTGGGGGGCTTTAGCCTCCTCAAAATCAGCCTGGTGACTCCACTGTCTGTTACACGTTTTCACTGCTCTCCTAATCCATGCTCATCCAGTTTTTGCATTAACCACTTGCTGCTCGATGTTTTGGGGGATCCTGCCTAAAGTACCTTTAGCCTAAAGGAATTATCTTCCTGCAGCACCTCTAGGGGTGGAACCCTCCTCAAGAGGGCTCCTTTGGCTTCACAGTACCCTGACAAGGTGGTAGTTCCCCATGGGACAGAGAGTGCAAACGGACAAAGTATCTATTTATCACAGTCAAAGACATAAGCATTCAAATGCTATCAATATATCAATGACATTACACAAGCATATACTCATCACTAAGTTGCGTACACACATTGAACTACGGTTTATCTTATGATATCTTGAGGTAATAGAATTAAATTACCACTGAAGATAGTGGAGTTGTTGCAGCACACGTACCTCACTTGCTGCAGCATTTTAAGGCAATGACAATGAAAAACTTTTTTTGTTATCACTTCTGTAGTTTGTTTCACTTTTCCATCATAATTTCCATAAAGACATACTGTACAGTAGTATCTGTCAGGATGAGACACAGTGACACGGTGTGTCACAGTTTCCTGCATGACAGCTGCACTTTACCAAAAGCTAGAATCAAAAGTATTGAGTTTGAAGCTGGCCCGATGGTGCAGAGGGCTAAGGCACTGGATGCCTTACCTCACGCCATGCCGACGACCTGTGTTCGGGAACAAGCACGGGCAGTCGGAGGGGGCGGGCGTGGAGCTGGATGGAGCTGCCAAGAGGCAGCTCTCCTCTCTGGGGAGGGAAGGTGGTATTCCTCTGCTCATGCCTGCCTCACAGTGGAGGCCAGGAGGCAGTACAGGCCAGAAGGAGTGCCAGGCAATAGGCTGATGGGTGGCCGTAAGGGGCTGTCACTGGGGATGTAGTATGCATGCACATCTCCATGCGCATGCGTCTCTACTCCTGGGGCCCCAGGATAATTGGGGAGAGAAATGGAGAAAACTTCCAGCCACAGGATGATGCCCAATCATCCACAGGCTCTGCTCCCGGACCAGGCATATGGTAAGCCCCGGTAATTCCGGGATGTCAGGGCTGGGGGGGCCGGTCGGGCTGAAGGGGGTGCCCGGAAGAAACGGCGATAAATAATTGGTAAAAAAAAAAGTATTGAGTTTGTAGGTCCCTGGCTCATTCTTACTCTCACTCTTGTGGAGAGGTACCACATTTGCTGATCTCCACAGCACTGGTACCACCCTATCTCCAGCGACCTATCAATAGTGGTCAGACAATGGTACGGCCAACTCCTGTCCCATTTTCTTCGGTACTTTAGGGTGCATCCCATCCAGACCTATTGAATTATTAATTTTCTGAGCTTTTAAACCCTTCAGAACCCTTTTCTTAGTGATCAGTTCTGTACTGACCCCACCCCATCTCCTTTCTGGCCTTCAGTTCACATTCTGATAGTGAACACTTACCCTCTACTGCGAGGAATAAAACTCATTTAATATGTCTCTCTTACCATTATTCCCCTCCTTCAGCACTTCCCCTTTTTTCAACTTAACTATTCCCTCCTGGATCTGCATTTTTTCTGAATATATATACCCTGATGCCCACCAGGATGGAGCTCAACTCTGCAGAATTCTGCAGTAGAGCTACTGCAGCAAACAATGCAGTTTCGATGGGCGTTACTCCCTTTTGTCATGCAGGAAACCTTTGACACTGCGCTTCATACTGGTGGACTTCACTGTAGTAGCATAAAATGTAATCACTCATATGGGCTCGCTCGCTGTTATGCATTCGCTCATATCACATGGCACCTCACAATTTAGTGTGCCTTTCCTGGTCAAAATTTCCAAATAAATAAATAAAATAATAAACCATCCTTAGCCTATCTCACCTTCCTGCTGGCTTCCCTCATCTTGCTTAGGTACACATACCTGTTTGCCTGGTCTTGTAATTATAAAGGCCTTCCTTTAGTCACTGCCTCCTCTCCTTTCTTTTTTGTAACCCACTGGTCTCCTTTGCTTCCTGTTTTTACCTATGTCTTGACACAGATTAATTAACTCCTCAAACAACTTCAGTTCAAGTGCTCAATTGGTAGTACATCTGCCTATGAGCCAGAAGGCCATAGGTTCTATGCCTGCACTGGGAATGGGCCCAGATCATAAAAATATGCCGGCACCCAAGTGCAGTACTAGGGAAATGTTGTTCTGACTGGATATGCTGTCCTTTGGATGAGACGTTAAATTGAAGTCCAGTCAGCCTTTTCTGGTGGTTGTTTAGGTGTACATTAAAGATCCTATTTCTCTTCTTGAGAAGAGTGGGGAATATCCCAAGTATCTTGGCTAAATTTCCTCCATGTACTAAAACTACCTACAACAGCTTAAACTAGTTTAATTTCAGTTGGTTTTCATCTGCACCCCCCTCCCCCCCAAAATGATAAGGCTGAAAACAGGCTGTATTGTCTACCCTTCCTTTCCCAGTCAATAAAAAGTAAATAATAAAATTAACTCTTTTTAATTAATACCCATTTTCTATCCACCCCTACTGCAGCCCCCATCAGTTGTTCTTTTTCCTGAATTCTTCCAAAATCAGACCTAAAGTTTTATACCTTTGTTTATGAGGTCTTGCTTTCTGCCTTCAGTTTTATATAAAACCACATGGTTTAATGATCCCTGGATTCCAGATGCTCCCCAATTTTTTTTTTATTTCTTTCTTCTATCCTATGTTTATCTTCCACAGTGGGCTGCACTTATGTTGGCCAACCTTATCTGCTACCAGGATCATTCAGGAACTTGAGCACTAGGTGCATCCCAGGGGATCCCCGGAGCCAGCCTGGAGGCATCACCCTTGCGTGACCCACTTATTTTTCCTCCTTTGCCCCTTTTACCCAAAGCCACAGAACACGGTAGCCAAATGCACGTGGAGGTGCGCGTGCACTCTGTGGCTCCGGTCACAGCCACTTCTGCCCTCCTGCAGCCTAATACCAGGACTCCTTGAGTGTGGCGCTGCTATCCAACATCCACCAGGGGCAGCAAAGCACTGAGGAAGCCCTCCAAACCCTCCCGAGGAGGAGAGCTGCCAGCCGGCAGCTCAATCGGCTCCTCACTCTCCTCTCAGCTGACCCCTGGCACCCTTAGCTCGAGCCCGAACCTGGGTCGCCAGCATGGTGCAAGGTGTGGTATCCAGCACCTCAACCCTCAGCACCACCAGGCTGGCAAAGCTCCCTAATTTTAACCTGTCTAATGCTGTCCCTGTTTGTCAGGGCTAAATCTAGACTACCCCCTCACCTTTAGGCTCCTTTACTTTCTATACAAGGAATTTAGGCTGCAAGGCCTTTATCAACTTCTGGTTTCTTGCACTCACTGCTTTTGGAACACTATTGTCCACGTCAGGCATGTTGAAGTCTCCCATTAGCAGCACCTCACCCTGCTCGACTACTCTCTCAGTCTCCTCAGCCATCTTGTCTGCCATCTCCACCGGACAAGGCAGGCTAGGTACTACACCAACACGGATGATCCTCCCCCCCAGCAATGAGTTCCTGCACCAACAGTGTTTCTGCATCTGTGAACTTTCCCACATCATTGTCCTGTCTGGCCTTGATGTCCTCTTTCACACAAAAAGTCACCCCTCCTCCTTCTCTAGCCCCACATACATCGTATATAGTAAGTAGGCTAGAACTGATAATTCCCAGTCATGGTGTTGTGTAGCCCATGTCTCCATGATAGCCACCAGGTCAACCCGGCTCACTCTGCCACTGTTACCTGTAGAGCACAGATTTTATTCTGCAGGCTCCTAGCCTTCATGCATCCCACTCTCCAGTGCTTCTGCTTTCTTCACTGTGTATCCTTGTTTTGTATCCCCTGACCCTTTTATCCATGCCACCCCTGGTTCTTAGCGCCTTCCTCCTCAATGTTACAGAGGCTTCTTGCCAGTACTAAACATAGAAATACAGAATGTAGCCAGCAGATGAAGGCCTTGCAATCTATCAAGTTTGCCCATTAAGAAGATGCATGCACCTTAAAGGATCATGTACCTCCCCCCCAGCCACCCTTACCTGACCCTTGAACTTGTCCCTGCACTCTTGAAGCTCCCCATGGTTTTCTTATTTATAACCTCCTCCAGCAGTCTGTGCCACTCTTCTTGGTGAAATAAAATCTTCTGGCATACTTCCTGAATTTACACCCATGCCCTCTCATATGTTTGTTCTCACTGAGCCTAAGAAATTCACTAGAGTCTACCTTATTGATACCCTTCAGTATTTAGAGGTCTCGAGCATGTTCCTTCTCTTCCTCCTGTCTCCAGTGCATACATACATATTCAGTTTCTCTAACCACTGCTCTTACATGCATCCTTGCTGCCCCTGAGTTATCTTCGTGTCCCATGTCTGCATTGCCTTCAATTGGTTTATGTCCTTCCTGAGATAGGGACTCCAGAACTGGATGCAGTTCTCCAGGTGTGGACACACAGGGATGTATATGGGACAGTGTAACCTCTCTCCTTCTCCTACAGGACATCCTGCTTATACAGACTAGCATTCTCTTAGCCTTACCCCCATTTCACTGTAGTGCGTAGAGGGCTTAAGGGTGCTCGTAATTGTTACCCCATGTCCTTCTCTTCTTCTGATACCATGAAGACCATCCTATCTAACCTGTACTCAGCTCCCCACGGTTCTCTATTTCCATGTGCATGACTTTGCACTTCTTTGCATTGAAGGCCAGTTCCATATTCCAGACCAACTGTCCAACCATTCCAGGTCCTCCTTCATGTTGGTGAGCCTCTCTTCTGTGTCAACCCTACCACAGAGCTTGGTGTCACTGGCAAAGAGGCAAATTATGACTTTGTTGCAGTCCCCGATGCCACTGATGAATACAATGACCAGCACTTGACTGAGCAATGATCTCTGCAGGACTCCACTTGTAACCTCCCTCATACTTGAATATTCCCCAATGACCAGTAATCTCTGCATCTCACCAGCCAATTACATGTTGTTCTGGTCATGTTGTCTCCCACCTGGCCTTGGCCAACTTCCTGATCAGTCTCCTGTGTTGGCCCCTATCCACAGCTCTCAGGACCCAATCAAAGAAGTCGGTCATGTTCATTGGAAACAATCTCCCTGTCACAAACCTTTGTCGTCTTCTGTTATGCAGGCCATTGACCTTGAGAAATTCTACCAATGTTTGTTTTGGAATGGTTTTCATCAGTTTTCCAACTATTGAGGTCAAACTGACTGGCCTCTAGTTCCCCGGCTTGTCTTTGGCTCTGCTGCTAAAGGTACTACATCAGCAGTTCTCCATTCTCTAGGCACAACTCCTGAGTTAAGGGAGTTGTTGTACAAGTCTGCTGGGGGTGCTGCCAGTGGCTCCTTATGAAATTAGAAAACTTCACTTCAGAAATTTCACCATGCAGTGTGAAACTTCACATAGCACTATGCTTTGCAAAGTTCACACTTTGCACATTTGCAGAGTGCAAAGTTCACACTTTGCATAGTAGAAACTACGCAAAGTGCACTAATGTGTCACCTTGCAGCTATCTGGTATATTCACAAAGTTAACTTTGGAAACTGAAGTGTAGTGTGAAGTAGACACCTTGTGGATGCTATGTGAAGCATGAAGTTGGACACTTTGTGCTAACTACACTGGCAAAGTATGATCTCAGCATGATGTTAGCTGACAGTACCTGCACCAGCTCCTTCAGCACAATGGGGTGTAGTCCATCTGGCCCTGGTGATTTATTTACCATCAAAGCTAGCAACTCCTAAATACCCTGTCTGTGGCAATTGGTTCCACACACAGCCTTGTCTCCCTCTCCTACCATTGTCCCCTTGTTTCCATCTGCCCTTGTGGTACTGCCCCTCTTTCACCTGTAAATACTGGGGCTCAGCCAATCAGATTCTACTATATTTAAAAACATCACCATTTATTCATGCCATTATGCATCTCCAGGGTTTCAGCTGCTGCTTCCTTCTTGGAGTCAATGGCATGATCCAAATGCACCAGTGGCTCAAAATGGTTCTTAGTTTCCACCCCTAGGTGCATCCTAGTAAGGTTATCCAGTCATGAAAAATTCTTAACATAAATAACTAAACAAACAAATAAATAAAACAAACACTGCCAGTCTGGAACAAGTTTAGACCAGTTTTGATAGAAGGGTTTTGTGGGGTAGTCTCGGAGTAGCGGCCTACCTTTTGTGAGCTGGATCTGGGCCTGACTTGCCTATTAACTAAGTGTGCTGGGTTTCTGGATCCGGTGCTCTCCAAGTTGATCTGATGTTTCCTTTTGGAGAGGGTCTTTCCTAGGGCATTCAAAGTGGTTCTGGTGAGATTGCTTCTGAAAAAACGTCACTGGACCTCGCTTGTTTAGCGAATTATAGACCTGTCTCTAACCTTCCTTTTTTTGGTAAGGTTATTGAGAAGATGGTGGCTCTGCAGCTTGAGGAACACCTCACAGCCTTTGACATCTATGAACCCCTCCAGTCCAGATTTAGGTCAAGGCACAGTACTGAGACGGCATTGGTCAAGGTGCAAAATAATCTTCTTAGGGCTAGAGGCTAAGGAGAGCAGTCAGTTCTCATTCTCCTTGATCTCTCATCAGCATTTGACACATGGGACCATAGGCTATTCCTGGACTGACTCAAGGAGTATTGTGGATTCATTGACAGTGTCATCCACTGGTTTGAGTCCTTCCACAGAGACAAGATGCAGAGGGTGGTGATGGGGAGTGTCTCCTCATTCCCAAGGCCCCTGCTCCATGGCATACCACAAGAGTTAATCCTCTCTAAAATGCCATTCAGAATGTATGTGCTGCCCCTGGGAGGGAATTTTAGACAACACAGTCTGAGTTTTCATTGCAAAGCTGAGTAGATCCAGCTGTATCTGTCTTTTGCACCCAGGACGCCTAGTGCTGTTAAGGTAATAAATTTATGGCTGGCTGAGATCCACAACTTGATGTCATCTAGCTGGTTGAGACTCAATCCAAACAAGACAGAGGTACTGGTGACTGAACCTAGTCAGAGGTGGGGTGTAGGTGCCACCAATGAAGGGACTGGCTTACGGCTAGGTTCCACTGGATTAGTGGCATCTGCTAAGGTTAAAAATCTGGGGATCATTCTGGATGAGAGACTGACTCTTGAGGCTTATGTGTTGACTGCAGTCTGGAATGGCTTTTATCATCTTAGGAACAGTGCCCAGATTAAAACCTTGATTCCCCTTGAAGACCTGCCCTCACTGGTACATCAGCTTGTCACCTCTAGACTTGATTACTGCAATGCTTTATACCTCAAGATGAGTGGAGCTAGTGCAGAACACAACAGCCCAGTTGCTGACAGGCCTTCCTAGGTCATATCATATAACCCCAGTCCTACATGAACTACACTGGCTAGCAGTGAAGTGGTGTATCACCTTCAAGGTAAGCTTGCTGACCTCTAAGTCCCTATATAAACTGAGTCATGGCTACCTGAGTGACCTACTGACTCCTTATCAGACCTCTCCCCCCCCCTTCCCGCTCCTCTGAGGTGGGCCTCTTAGCCATTCCTAGTATGAGGATGAAATTCTCCAGAGACAGGGCTTTTTCATCTGCTGGCCCTGCCCTTTGAAACAGGCTTCCCAGGTCCCTGAGAGAGGCCCCCTCACTGGAGGCCTTTAACAGGGGCCTGAAGTCCTTCCTCTTTTGGGAGGCTTTTGACACAGTCTGATTTACTGTATACACGTCTAATCTACCTTACTGATCAACATTTTATCGCAGGCTCTGTTTTTTATGTATTATTCAAAAATCTTATTTATACAACATGTGTGGGTCCCTTTTTATGATGATAAAAGAGATATCTCACTGACCACATGCGATATATCATTTATTGTATATCTTCACAGTTGGGTATGTCGCAATGGATATCTTGGCCAGCTGGGTATGTCACAAAAGGTTCGGAACTCATTTAGAATGTTTGGACTCAGTAACAGTACTAACTGTATTCAAATGCAAATAACTTTAAAATGAAAAATTATAGCATTGTACCGTGAGCATGAATGTTGTCCAGCACAAAAAGATCTACAAAATCAGTGGTGTTTCATTTATAGCTACCTTTTAGTTTTTTTTATAATTTAAAAAAAAACAGCAGAAAATGTATTTTCTTTTAACTTTTTTGACAAACAAATGCGAATAACTTTAAAACGAAAAATGATAGTATGGCACTGTGAGCACAAAAGTTGTTTAGCATAAAAAGATCTACAAAATGAGTGGTGTTTCATTTACAGATACCTTTTAGTTTTTTTTAATTGGCAAAAAATTGCACACAATCCAATTGTTTTCACTTTTTGCAACAAACAATGTAAATAACTTTAAAACTGAAAAAAGAGAGACCCACAATAGTTGTATAAATTGAATATGACATGGGTGGCAGTGAGACAGTAGAAATATCTCCCCTCACTGTCATTGAACTCTAGGTATCCCACTTGAGGGATATCAAGAGTACAATGGCAGCTCATGGAGATATTTCTGCTATCTCACTCTCACCCATGTCATATCCTATATTTATTTTGGTATGGTATGTCATGTAAGTGTTGCTGTTTATGATGTTGTTTTCTGTAACAATTGTACATAAAGATCTACTACGTCTCACCAATTGTGGCACTCCATAAAAAGGAAGCCCCACCTGACCTGATAAATGTAACGCCACTCTACTAACTGCTTGACTGTGCTCAGAACTGTTGCCAGAAACCTGCTGTAGATCACACCATGTGTATGATGCACTATGAAGCTGCCACTCCCCTCACACTCCTGACTGCTGTCCATACTTGCTGATGGTATGCAGCACTAATACCACCTACTGGCCAGTTGATAGCACTACAGTCTACAGGCACGCACTACTTTTTTCTTTTTTTAATTCATTGTCTATGTTTTTTTATTTTTTTACTAGTTTAAAACACACAAAATGATCTTTCAGTTTTTTTTTAATAATACTGTTGGGACCCATTTCATAATCGCTATAAGGCACCCCAGGGGGGTGCTAGGCTTCACCTCATGATCCAACCCACCCAGGAACAGTTATTATCCCACCACAATGCACCCCTTGTTTTGCCTTATATGCTGTGTGTTCTGTATAGCAGCATGCCTTGGGTGGGTTGAAACATGAAGCATAGTTGAGTGCCTTCAATCACCCAGAAAGTACTGTTATCCCACAACAAGGCACACCCTATGGGGATTTACTGGGATAATGAAATAGAACATATTTTACCTTTAAAAAAAATTAAAAAATGTTTTTCATTTAAAGATCATGTGCAATAGTTTTACAACTTAAACAGGCAACACCACTCAATAAGAAGCAAAGAGAGTTTGCACTCTGGTTGGAAAAATAAATGCACTACCAAATATTTAAAGTATAAAACATGATGAGTTTTTATTTATACAAAAACAAGAACACTGACTAGAAATCTCGGCACTTCGATTGCTCAGGTCTCCATCAGGAGGTGCAAAGACAAACAAGTTAGACTAGAATATATAGTGAACAGTTAATTACAATCACATTAGTGCACCAATAAGACACTCTTAAATAAATTAACATCACCTAAAAACATTAAAAGCTGGCAAGGTAATTGACAGCATTCATCCTGAATAGAACACTACTCAGTAAACATTGTTATAAAAACTATGTGTCATCCAGGTTTTTGTAACAAAAGTCAGCAAATTCATATTTTGTGTGCCTTTTTGATGTAATCCATTTCTCCAGAATTGCTGGATGCTGAGTCAGCATGCCTCCAGGCTGCTGACATCATTTGGGGTGGGGGTGCTGCATTACTGCGCCTGTTAGGAAGTTGTATTGTATTGCTACTAATATTGTAATGTTGGTAAATTCATTGCTGTTGGTTAGTGTCTGCTTTACAATAAGTTTTAATATGGGCCTTATCCGTATTAATTTTTACTGAGGATGGATGTGTTAGCCCTGGTAAAATTTTCATTTTAATGTGGAGTTAAAAATACGTGAGCCTGAATGTAGGTCAAGTAACAACCTGCCAGGGAGACAGGGCTGGCTAGTGCATGGAATCCCTTAGTAAGGTTTCAAAACTGTATTACCTCTCCCACCCCCATTCACAGGGAGATGGGATAACTGTTTTAGTGCCATCCTGAGAAATCACCTCTACTGAATGTCAGGTGTGAATGATCACAGCCTTTCATCACATCAAAAGTTATCCAGTCTGTAAACCTCACAGCAATGTTCTGATCTCCCTGATGTCTGTACAGGCTAAATAAATGATCAAGTTTGAACTACTGTTGTGCATTACTGGCATGGAACATGACAAACCATGATCAAACAGTTGCTTGTCTTTCAGTGTTTTGCAATAGGCACAGAGCAAGGGGAAAAAATAATCTTTGCAGACCTCAGCTATGTGACAAATGATCATGTGTTACTGTGTAGGAGTACCTTTGTAAACAAGTAGTTCTATGTGGACAGGCTGTTAGAAATTAGGTATTGCTGACATTACATTAAAAGAAATGGTGGGGTTTTGAACTACAGAGTAAAGGCATTGGGCAAGAAACAGCAGGCTTGTGGTGCTTGGGTCAGTTAGATGATAGAGCATGCAAGTTGTTTTACTGATTTCAGGGAGAATGGTGAAGGCAGTTGGCAGTTGAAATATGCCATGATTGGGATCGGAGACTTGGAGCCATGATGTTGTGTCAGGAGTACTAGTGAGCAAAGACAAAAGAAGCTGGGACTACAGTGGGAACATGGAGCCCTGTGTGTCAGGAGTGTTCAGCATGTGCAGTGTTTGTGTGTGTGTGTGTGTGTGTGTGTGTGTGTGTGTGTGTGTGTGTGTATCAGAAGCTGGTACCGAGAGTAAGGACATGAAGTTTTAGTGCTGCCTTGTGGGGAAAAAGAGAATACTTTTTGAGAGTGCACAAGAATTTGGTTAGGCTGTTTGATAATGGTGCACTCCATGTGGCCTTTACATTATGCTGCATTGTCAGCAGCAGGTATGGCAGCTCCATAGGGACATTTTAAAATTCAACTGATAAGCTCCATTGGAAATGTTTGTTCAGCATTACTAAGGTGAGGGTTAGGGAAATTTTAAAATCTGAGGTGGTTGTGAGCAAAGTGGTTTGTCAGGGTCTACAACTGGACAACACATTGTGATATTAGAACAGCCATATTGATTAATGGCTTATGTGCAAAAGGGAAAGGAAACATTGTTTAACCAGGAGTAGCACACTAAGTCGAAGCTTGTTTCCAGATGTGACCTGGGAACACAAGGAAGTTAAGTGATTTGCTTAGAATCACACAGTATGCATCTAGGCAGCTGTCAGATTCAAACCCAGGTCTCCAGATCTGCAGCTCAGCACCTTAACCCACTGTGCTATACTGCCTCCTAGCAAAAGGGGAGCAGATGGTCTTAGGTAAGTGTCCGACTTGCTGGACTGAGGTACCTTCAGCCGTGCTGTTCTTCTGGGTTAATAGCCAGGCTGAAAGTACCTCTCAGCCTATCAGGATTCCACATTCTTCTTTTCCTTTTCACAATACACCAGTAACGGTTTGTTTAATACTGATAAATGACAAGGAGGAAATATGGGATTGTTCTCTCTTACCCTGAGTTAACTATATTGATGGCAGTTTTTGATGAAGTTGTTGTCTACCCCCCATAGTACTCCTGTTATTTTATGGCAAAAGAATGCTGTGGCAGTACAAAGAAAGCCTAGGTAATGTGGCTGTAGAGTGAACTTGTGGGACAGTGAATCGAGAATGTCACTATCCACTTGTAATATCGGTATTAACTTTAGGATAAGAGATGGAGGAGCCCCATCTTGAGCTAATTAATGACAACTGATGCTTATTGTGGACTGTAATCTCCCCACAGTTATCCTGAGAAAAAAGCTGGAAATTAAGACTGTGACAAAATAATCTCCTTGTCCCTTTTCCTCCAATTCATTCCCATGAACAATTTAAGCAGGTGGTGGTGGTGGTGGAATATAAATGTTGATACAGAGAAGAAGGGAGCTCTCTTACTGAAAGTATTAACTAAAATGTCACCCATCTGCATTTTGTTTCAATAACTCCTGCTCATGGATTATTATATGTTTTTATTACACCCCCCTTCCCTTACTTATTTTCAGACAGAGTTCGTGTTATCCATCTCCTACTAGAGATGTTGTGCCCCAGAATTTAGGAGAACTGCACATTTCAGTATATCAGTTCGATGTATAGAGATGTTCAGTCCCTCTGAATTTTCTTTTTGCTTTCAGTTTTTTACCCCATTTCTCCTCCCTAACTGCTAAGTCCCTCTTGAAACTACCCAAGCCATTTGACCCACCATAGGAGTTCTCTGATGGTCCAACCCCCTACCAACATGTGCTCAACAGCCTGTCTGGAATACCGACCATACCCCACAGCTTATCAAGAGGTTGAAACTCTCCAGTTCCTCGCGCTGGGAGAAGAATACTTTCCCTGAGGATTGAGGCCTGGAAAGAAGAGCTGGTGAAGTGCAGGAGGAGTCAGTAGAAACACAGAAATTGTTGGCAGATAGGGACCTTATGATCCATCAAGTCTGCCCTTGTTTTCCCAGCCGCTCCCCCACTTTGCTGCCTGCTTGAGCATCCCTCCATGCCTGTCCCATGCCTGCTTGAATTCCCCCACCGTCTTTGCCCCCACCACATATTGCTCCTGAACCTACCTTCCTTGAGGTGAAGGTCATGCCCTCTTGTCCTGCTGTAGTCTTTTACCTGAAAGAGGTTCTGCACCTGTACCTTGTTGTTGCCGTTAAGGTATTTAAATGTCTTTATCATGCCCCCACCAATTCCTGCACTGCTCTAGGGAATATAGATTGAGTTCATGGAATCTGGCTTCATAGGGCCCCACTGCGGCATGAGGGTAGGGTGGCTTTATCTGCCTGTAACTGCTGGGTTATTTTATTCCCACCAAGCCATCCCTTATCCCTCCCCATGGTGTGATCCTGAGGAGTGACCTGGCTATGGCCTATCAGGGTCACTAGAAGGGTGGAAAATCCCTGCCTTATCTTTGGGATTCACCTGTTGGCCCCACTCTGAGTGTGTGACTCCTAAGCATCACATGCCAGATATGTGGGAGAGTGCTGACAAAAGATCACTCCAAAGGGACTGCTTATTCATTCATGCATGACACATTTTTTCCCTGATCCACCAGGGGCAGTCATGCAGTGGAAGCAGGTATGTTCACTTATTGAGGCAGGAGGCATCTGAGAGGGATGCTTCAACACCTCCTCCTTGGTCTGCAACAGATGTGCTGGGCTCAGGATGCGAACTCGGGTCATCTGGATGGCAAGCAGTAGCTCAACCACTATGCTAGCCAGTCAGAATCCCCCTGAATTCTGAGGTATGAAATCTCTCATGGGAGAGGGATGAGTCACAGTCTGTGCAACAATAAGCAAGTGTGTATTTAAACAAAATAAGGATGACTGAAACAAAATTATGGGGAAAGCCATGAGGAACCCAGCTCTTGGAAAATTTGGCCAACAGTCATGAAATGCCAAGTTGTGGTGATATATCTATGATGTTCACCTGAAATACAAAGAGAAAAGATTAGAACATTTCTTTTAAAACTATGGGTGAGAGAGCTGCCTTTCTTTTCTGTTTCACAATTCTTCACATCTTAGCTGCACCTCCCCACTGCTTTTTCTGCTTTTTTCCCAAAAGAGGGTGATCTTCTGCAACTATCTGTTCTCCTGGATGTAAATTTCCACATGAGCACCATCCCTATCATCAGCAGCCCCTGTCCAATCACTTTTGCCACACTCCCCTAAATCAGTACTCAGCTTAGAGGTGTCACTGTCATGCAGTGAACCACCTTGCATTCCCTTTACTTTCAGCTCAGCAGCAGCAACTTAGAATTTTCATACAGCGTGTGTGCTACATGTCAGCCTTCCACATTGAGCCCCAATTGCTGTATGTTTCTTTTTTGGTTTTTTCATGGTCAGTTCAGCATCACCAGCAGGGACAGGTCCACCTGGAATGGTACTGTCTTTAATCTGTGGAAGAACATCCTTCACTATGAAAGTTCTGCTACTTGCAGTTGTGCTAATGTGCTTTTTTCCGACTAATACTGATAACAACAGCACCACTAGAACTGATACACGTTCACCCTGTTCCTTACACAGACAAATCCACCACCTCCTACCTTCACCTCTATTGCAGCAAGTCAGCTTTTTTCTTGGCCTGTTTGGAGGAGTCCACTTGGGGAAATACTCTTTCCTATCTTTCTTAGCTAATTTTCAGCATTCACCAAGGGTGACTGCTGTACCAACAAAAACCACAGTGTGATGTATGTACTGTACAGTAGTATGGGGAAGGATAAAGAAGACTTTATATTTGGTGCACTGTACTGTATGATCTGTGTAATGCACATTTCTATCACCAAAATGGAACCCTAAGTTATATTACCACTAGCATGTACAGTACCTTTTATTATAGGCTAACCTATATAAAAATATGTATCACCTGTAGTCTTGCAAAATGGTGTTGGAATGTACATTTCCATATCAGCATCATCCTTTTCATCTGCAGCACAAGTCCAGTCACTATTGCCATGCTCCCCTACAGCAGTACTGAACTCAGAGGTGTAACTGCCCTATGGTGAAGTGCCTGACACTCCCTTTGCTTTCATCTCAGCAGCACTACCATGTCAGAAATTTCAAACAGCATGCATGCTATGGTACATGTCTGCCTTCAACACTGAGCCACAATTGTTGCTTTCTAAGTTGTTGTCATGGTCAGTTCAGTATCCCCTAGAGGGACTCTCCCATCTGGCACTGTACTGTCTTCAGTATGAGGAGGAACATCCTCTGCTGTGAAAGTTCAACAACTTGCAATTGAACTAACTTGCCATTTGCTTACTAGTACTAGTGTCACCAACACCACTTGGATGGACAACTTTTTCCCCCTTACTTACACCAAATACACCATTACCTCCTTTGTCCCCATTGCAGTAAATTTGTTTTTTTCCTGGCCTAGTTGGAGGAATCAGCAAGGGGAAATACTCTAACCTTATCTTTATCAGTCAATTTTTACAATTCAACATGGGCTCCCACTGCACAAAGGAAAATTAGACTGTTATGATGCATGTACTACGGTGGTGCCAGCCAGGATGAAACACAGTACCTTGCAGGATTACTGAGACTTTCACCTCAGATATGTCACAATTAGCACACTTGCACTACAAACTGGATGCAAGACTTTGAAAATTCAGTCCTTTATGTCTGGTACAATACAGTATGGTATGGGATCTCTGCAATGCAAGTAACTGGCAGTGAAACAAAACCTGAGTAATAGTACTACTGTGTATCCAGTACTTCAGGATATTGATCTACAGTATGTACTGTACAGTGCTGCCCCTATGTATCTAGTACTATAGGATACTGATCTACAGTATGTACTGTACAGTGCTGCCCCTATATATCTAGTACTACAGGATATTGATCTACAGTGTGTTCTGTACAGTGCTGCCCCTATGTATCTAGTACTACAGGATACTGATCTACAGTGTGTACTGTACAGTGCTGCTCCTATGTATCTAGTACTACAGGATACTGATCTACAGTATGTACTGTACAGTGCTGCCCCTATGTATCTAGTACTACAGGATACCGATCTACAGTGTGTACTGTGCAGTGCTGCCCCTTTGTATCTAGTACTACAGGATACTGATTGACAGTGTGTACTGTATAGTGCTGTCCCTATGTATCTAGTACAGTAGGATACTGATCTACAGTATGTACAGTACTGTACAGTGCTGCCCCTATGTATCTAGTACTACAGGATACTGATTACAGTGTGTACTGTACAGTGCTGCCCTTATGTATGTAGTACTACAGGATAATGGTCTACAGTATGTACTGTATAGTGTTGCCCCTATGTATCTAGTACTAAAGGGTACTGATCTACAGTATGTACTGTACAGTGTTGCCCACTAGGATGTAATACAATGTCACAGATTCTCGCATGACAGATTAGATTAACTGCCATTGAAATTGCCTTGTTTCCTGCAGTAACTCTGCTGAAAAGTTCTGCAGTCTTGTGTTGTATCCTGGCGGGCTCCAGCATAACAAAACACAATATCTTGCAATCTTACCACCTTGAAGTCTGTTCGCATGTTCCCATCAGACATCAGAAACCAAGCTTTGTCTGGTCAGTGGTGGGATGGGAGGCCTCCAATGAATGTCAAGTGCTGCAGGAGCTTATGTTGGTAGCTCTGCAGATGGTGCCCTCTCATTTGTTTTAAGGAACTCTACTGATTCCCCAGCAAGATGTTTTGAGGGCACTTTCTTGTTGTAAGGTGACATCTATTGGATGAGACTTTAAACCAGGGTCCCAGATGCCTGTTCTTATGGTTAGTCAGGTGAATGTTAAAGATCCCATGTTAATTCTCGAAAAAGTAAGGAAATCTCTCTGATATGCTAAGCAAATATCCCCCATTTACTCACCCACCCACGGATTAACTTGATTTAATGTCAGTCATCTCACATCTGTATCCTCCACCCTCAGGATGAGGCTAGTAATAGGGAGTACTGTATTTCTTAGCCCTCTTTTCCTGCATAATAGAATGAAAGCAAACACTAATCACTGCCTCACTACACATATAGGATCTGTGCGATGCCAGTCACTGTCATTGCCTAAAAAACAATGTCACAGTATTACTAGTACCTACCTAGTACTACAGGCTACTGATCTATATACAGGGGAACCAGTCAGGTTGCAATACAGCACCTTGCAGTAAATGACATGTCACAAAATACTGCATAAGATAAAATAGCTTGATTGCCATTGAATTACACTGTTCCCTGCAGCATACTGCATCACTCTGCAGTAATACTGCAAGATACTGCAATGCATCTTGGCTAGCACTGCTGTTAATACCTCACTATGCATATGGAACTCTGGAATGCAGTTCACCACTACCTACACAGAACCCCAAGTTGAAGTCCTACTAGTCCAGAGCCAGTACTCTATAGGCTACTGAATTATATGTACTGTAAATGCATCCCTACTATATACAGGATCTGCGTGATACAACTTGATGTCACTATCACAGAATCCAAGCTGCAGTACATTATTAGTATTACCTACCATCTAGTAATATAGGCTACTGATCTACAGTATATACATTCCTCTCTACCATATTTACTGTAGGATCTCTGTGATGCAAGTTGCTGTCCATGTCACAGAACCCCAAGTCGTGGTATGGGGCAGTGAGTGTGCAGGCCCACAGACTCCAAGAGAAGGAGGTCAGTGAACTTCCCCCCCACAGTGATGGAACAGGTCTGGAGTGAGGAGGTGAAAGGGGCAAGAAAATAGTTAGCAAAGGGTGGAGGGGTTGAGGAACACATAACAAGGGTACGCGGAGGGGTGCACATAGAGGGGATAAATGTGAATAGAAGAATAGAGGAAAGAGAAGAAAGGTCAGATTCTAGGTGGAGGGTGGTGTCTCTGAATGTGCGGAGTCTTGGAAACAAGATGGATGACCTGCAGGCACTATTAGCAGACAGGAGGGTGGACATAGCTGCAGTAACTGAGACTTGGGCAACATCACACCATGGCTGGGACCTTGTAATCCTTAATTAAAAAATATACAGGCGGGACAGGGTAGTCAGGAAGGGGGGAAGGGTGGCAGTTTTTATCAGGGAGGGAATAACTTTCACAAGGGAGGAGTCCGAGGAAAGGGAGGTGGAGGCATTATGGGTTCCGTTAAGGTCCAATAGAGGGAGAAAGGTGAGGTTGAGGGTGTTTACAGACCACCCAGTCAGGATGAGAAGAGGGACAGGGAACTGAGCTCATAGATATTGAAAGCTGCGGGGAAAGGAGACGTGGTAATTGTAGGGGACTTCAACCTGCCCAAGGTGGACTGGAACATACAATCCACAACATGTGCTAGGAGTCAGGTGATCCTGGAAGGACTGCAGAATGTGTTCCTGACTCAAGGCATCACTAAACCAGCATGAGCTGAGGCAATTCTTGATCTGGTGTTCACAAATGGGGAGCATGTAAAGAAATAATGGTCAGGGAACCACTAGGTGGAAGTGACCATTGCACAGTTTGGTTCCAGTTGGATATGGGCAGGGAAAGCATCCCCACTAATACCAGAATCTTGGATTTCAGGACGGTGGACTATAGAAAAATGGGTGAAGTGGTAAGGAGCCATCTGGCAGACATCAGAGCAGATATGGGGTGGACCAAAGGTGTTACATAATTAAGGAAGGAATACTAGTTGCCACAGATGAGTGCGTTAGGCTCAGGAGGAAGAACACAAGGGCCAAAGCACCCAGCTAGTTCAGTTCTGGGGTTGCCCAGGCAGTAAGGGAAAGAGGTTGGCCTATAGAAAATTCAGGAAGACCAGGAGAGAGGTGGATAGGGAAAATTATCTAAGGTTGGCTAGTGAGGCAAGTAAGGAAGTCCGGGGAGCAAAGGCACAGAAGAAGCTGCAGATAGTTGAAGGAATTAAGAAGGGGGAGAAGGCTTTCTTTCGATATATAAGTTATAAAAGGGACAAGAAGGAAGGGACTGTTAGGCTTAAGAAAGGGGTGGAGTGGGTGGAGAAAAATGGAAGAAAAGCAGAGATACTAAATGAATACTTCTGTCCCATCTTCACCAGGGAGAAGGATGGACCAGTGCCTTCAGCAGGGAAAAGAGGAACAGGGAGGAGGGGAACACAGACGTATTGGTAGAGGAGGATAGAGTGAGGGAGGGGCTGTTGGCATTGAAGGTGGACAAACCACCAGGCCCGGACAGAGTACATCCAAGCATACTAAAGGAACTGGCTGAGGAGCTGGCAGAGCCACTGGCAGACCTATTTAATAGTTCACTAGAGTCAGGCTTGGTACCGCTGGACTGGAGAACAGCACATGTAGTACCCCTACACAAACGTGGTCCCAAGTATGACCCAGGAAATTACAGACTGGTCAGTCTGACTTCCACTGTGGGCAAGCTCATGGAGACCATACTAAAGGAAAGGTTGGTAGAATATATAGAGGAGCATGGTCTCCAGGATGAGATGCAGTATGGGCTCATGGGGGGAGATCGTGTCAAACAAATCTGATTGACTTCTCTGACTGTATCACTAAAACAGTAGACAGGAGCCAAGTGGTAGACATCCTCTATCTTGATTTCAGCAAGGCCTTTGACTCTGTGCCCCACAAAAGGTTGATCAGGATGTTGGTGGATCTTGGGGTTGGGAAAAAGATGGCCAGATGGGTGGAAAACTGGTTGAGGGACAGAACCCAGAGGGTGGTTGTGGGGGAGAGTTATCAGGCACCACAGAGATGACCAGTCGGGTCCTTCAGGGCTCGGATCTGGGGCCGGTGTTGTTCAATGTCTTCATCAATGACATTGGAGATGGCATTAAGAACAAAATGTGCCAATTCGCAGATGGCACCAAGCTCTGTGGGAGAGTGAACACAGCTGAAGGGATACAGGACCTACAGGAAGATCTGGAAAAGCTGGGGAGGTGGTCCAGGATCTGGCAGCTTGGCAACAATGCCAAGAAACGCGATGGTATGCATATTGGAGCCACGAATCCCAGGATAGAGTACTACCTGTGTGGAGTTTGAGTATTTGTGTCAGAGGAGGAAAAGGACCTGGGAGTGATGATCACTAGTGACCTGAACAAGAAAGCTGCAGCAAAAGCAAACAAGATGCTGGGATACATATCTAGGGGGATCAATAGTAGGAAAGAGGAGGTTATATTGCCCTTGTACAGGTCACTGGTAAGGCCGAATCTAGAGTATGGAGTTCAGTACTGGTGCTCATACCTCAAAAAGACATTGACCTGCTGGAGAGGGTCCAAAGGAGGGCTACAAAGATGATAGCTGGTCAGCAGGGTAAGGTATACGAGGAGAGATTGTGAGCACTGAACATGTACTCCCTGGAAGACAGGAGAGAAAGGGGGGACATGATTGGGACCTTCAAGTACTTGAAAGGGATAATAAGGTTAATAAGGAGAGTCTCTTTAAACTGGGTGGCAACCATAACAAGAGGGAGCACAGTATTAAGCTGGAAAGTGGAAGGTTTAGGAGGGAGGTCAGGAAGCACTTCTTCACAGAGAGGGCGGTGGACACTTGGAATGTGCTGCTGGAAGAGGTCATCTCATTGAAGACAGTGGGCAGCTTAAAGAGAGGCTGGGATAGGCATGGGGGAAAGGTAAGGTTCATGGGTAGGGAGGATGGGAGGAGTGGGGAGGGAGGGCAGGGTCATTAGCGCAAGCTGTGGACCCTGCAATACGAGCAGACTTGATAGACTAAATAACCTTCTTCTGCTTGCTTCTTCGTATGTTTGTATGTACTACTAATCTTTACATACTACTGTAAGCCACTGATCTAATTAGGAATGCTTCACTTGCTGACTCAAAGTGTTGCCACAGACTCTGAACCCTACATTTCAGTACCACTCGTACCCACCTAGTGCTATACAGTAGGCAACTGATCACTAACTATGCATTTTTCTCTTTCAGATAATTCCTGAAGAAGACCTACTGTTGAAACATTGATTCTAACTGTATTTTCTATTCCTAGCATGCATTTAATATCATCTTTTTGTTTTGCTCTGTATATGAATGCATCACTACTGATCTGCTGGATCTAGTTTTTATCTATATTTTAGCACTATCAGATGCCTGTTGGCTGCCAGTATCAGCTTAGTGTTGCTGCTTTCTCATGGTCTGCTGCAGCACAGCCTAAGCAGCTGTTAGTCAGGGCTGGGACATCAGCAAAGCAGAAAGGTTGCCTGCAACCCAGGAGTGGGAACAAGTTCACATGCCAAACAGCCCATGGGTGAGGACGTTTGAAAAATTATACACTATGCTCACCTCCTTAGGGTGAGAGAAAGACTGCTCCCTACTGTAGAAGCATCACTTGGGGCCCAAAGTTGGAGCCAAGTCAGTCAGAAATGGCAGAAGGAAGGGAGGGGAGATAAAGCATCACTACGTGCATGCCTGCTGCAGGGTGCATTGCATGTTCACAAATAGCATTTTGGGGTAAGTACAGAATACTGAAACACTCAAATCTAGCAGGATGATTCCAGGCACATCTGAGCCTTGCAGCACCAGTCTCACCCAGGAGGTTGCTTCCAAAGGTCCCACCATGGAAGGGTGTCCCACCAATGACAGCACAGACCCCCCAACTCCCGGACTCATGTCAGGCAGCAGGGCTGGATGACTGCCAAGGACAAATGGGCCTGGATTGGCAGAAGGGGAAATAATAAATAAAAAAAGATTTACAAATCAGAAAAGAATAACCTGCAAAATGTTCAAAGTTCACAAAACTACTACAAAAAAGGTGTCACTAGTTAAATCAATCTTCATCATCAGTCCAAAAAATTAGCTAATTTGGCAACCAAACAAAAATTATTCTGCTCTTTCTCCTATACTAAGTACAGGGAAGCATGTTTTTTTTTTTTGTCTACAGTATCTGTCTGTCTGTCTATCTATCTATCTATCTAATCTACCTACCTACCTATCGATTGTATCTGTCTGTCTATCTATCGTATCTGTCTGTCTGTCTCTCTATGTAGCTAGCTATCTATCAATCTATCTATTCATTTAGTTATTTATTTCAAATGTTTACCAGGAAAGACATACAAAGCTGGTAATAGTTCCTATCTAGATGCATCCTAGGGGATGGGGAAGTGGAAAACCAGAACAATGAGGTACAGAAGTGCAAATAATATAAATAGTGCAAATGAACAGTAGTAAACATCTCAAATAAATAATTAGCTATTGTACAGGGCAGAAGTAGTTACACATTATGCACAAAGTGCTGAAGGAAACATTCAGCAGAGTGCACTATGCAATATAGGGTGTATGGTGGGAGCAATGATTGTAAATAAGGTGGGTGCTTGAAGGAGCTGCACTAACGTGGGTGTGTGGTGAAAGGGAAGTGGCGAATATAGGGTAGCAGACTACAGCTCAGGGCTCAGTATTAGAGACAGTTGCAGAAGTGAGTGGAGAAGTCACACAGAGCTGATTTGAGAGAGTGAGGCGAGAGGACTGAGAGGGTAGCAAGGGGGCGAGAGCCCCAAAGTTTGGCGAAGTGGAAGGAGAAGGCAGCTTGGCTAGCAGAGGAATTCACTGGGGGAGTGTGAGAGAGTGGAAGGCAGGATTGCAAAGGGTGTAAGAGGTAGTTGGGGGTGGGAGTGAGGAGAGAAGCAAGGCAGGAGGAAAGGAAGTCAAACCAGAATTTAGAGATAAAGGAGACACAGGGTGGGTGGGTGGGGCATCTGGCCTCAAGGGAAGGGGATTGAGGAATACAGTGAGCAGTGGTCGGTGCAGGGGGGTCTGTCCAGGGCAAAGCGGTTGAAGGAGTGAAAAAGAAGATCCAGTCTGGCCAGGGTAGACTTGGGAGCAGCACTGTAAACAATGTCACCATGGTCAAAGAAGGAGAGAATCATCTTCAAGACATTCTCTCATCAGGCAGGAAGCAGAATACGCCCGTTATTCCTGTAAAGCACACCAAGTTTGGGGTGAAGCTTCTGGTAAATGGCATCCACATGCACAGAGAAATTGAGATGATGGTCCAGCCAGACCCTGAGGTACTTAAATAAGGGGACATCCTCAATTGTTACACCATCATGGGTGTGGAAAGAGGGGAGAGGTGTTATTAGACTACTGAACCTCTGCCTGGTGCCAGAGGTCATAGAGACTGTATTCTTGGCACTGAGGGACAACTGATAAACCAGGAACCAGTGCTGGATATTAGTAAAGCACAGCTGGAGCTGAGCCATGAGATTAGGGGCAGAGGTATCAGAGGCAAAAATAACTATGTCATCTGCATATGTATGGATGAATGCAGAGGAGAAGGCAGCAGAAATGTCATTCAGGAAACTGGGGAAGAGAACTAGGCCAAGGATGGACCCTTGAGGCACACCTAAGCAAACTGGGAGTTGGTGGAGGGGGTAAGGAGTCATCAATTCAGACAGCTTGAGACCTGCCCGCAAGGTAGGAGCAGAATCAACTGACTGAGAAGTCAGAAAGCCCTAGTGCCTTATACTTGTCCTGGAGTAGGGAATAGGCAACAGTGTTGAAGACCTGGCCAAGTTGACAAAGATGGCAGAGTTGACCAAGTTCTAATCCATATAGATTGAATGAGTCAGTGAGCCAGAGGAGGGAGGTGGAGGTGGGGTATGATTTTTAAAACCCAGACTGAAAAGGAGTGAAGAAGGAAGATGAGTCAATGAAGGGGAAGAGCTGGGAAAGAACAAGATGTTCCTGGAACTTAGCCAGGATGGGAAGGAGGGAGAAAGGTCACTAGTTTCCTGATGAGGAGGTGTCTCCCCCTTTGAAAAGGGGATGACCGTAGCCTGTTTCCAAGTATCAGGGAAGGAAGTTAAGGAGAAGGCGAGATTGGGAAGACAGGTGATAGGAAGAGCAATGGCATGGGTGGAGAGATGCAAGAGTTTGGGGTCAAGACCATCAGGACTTATACCCTTATAGGGCTTTATAGGCAAGAAGAGCTTAAGGGATGCAGTGGGAGTGGTATGAGAGAAGGATAAGGGGTGGGGGAAGTGGTAAGAGTGGGAGGAGAAGTAGAGGACGTAGGGGGGACAGGAGGCGAAGAACAAGTTGAAAGCTGAGTCTACAGCAGTAGGGTCTGAGATAAGATTGTCACCCTTCTTCAGGACTTGGGGATGAGGCTAGGTAGGATGGGATAAGAGGGCGTGGAGAACCTTCCAGAACTTGGAGGGGTGGTTAAGGTTGTTCTGGAGCATGGATACGAAGTATTTGGACTTAGCAAGCCTGGTAGCTAGCTCTAGTACAAGCATTACAAAGGGTCTGATACTTGATTAGGTCATCAGGGAGCCAGTGGACTTGTGGTTCCATCAGGCAAGGTCTAGCATACAGAAGCAGACCAGCAACTCTGCTGAGATCCATGGGAGGTGGGAATCTGAGACCTTGTTTTTTCTAAGAGTGGCATGTTGTTCCCAGACAGATATGAATTTGGAGATAAAAAATTGGAGGGCAGAATTTATGCTGCTGGCCATAAGGATGGTAGACCAGACAGCAACCACCAGATCAGCATGGAAGGAAGACATTTCTAGTGATCTGAATGATCAAATCTAGATGAATTTTGGGGAGGGCTTTGTGACAATGAATTTTGCATGCACAGTAGACCATATGGTGGTCACTGAGGGTATTAGGAATGGTACCAGCAACAGTGATGCAGTGGGGGTGGGAGGAGAGAACCCAGTCCAGGATGGAATGGTTGAGGAATTTTTGATTGTGTCAGGAGGGTCAGTGACCAGTTGGGAAAGTTGGAGGTACTTTATGTTTCGGCACTGCTGTTGATGAGTAAGTCACCAAAGGAGGCATGAGAGGAGATGTTGGCGAGGAGCTCAGTGACTGAAGGTGGAGACATGTCAGGAAAGCAGTAAACTCAGCTAAGAAAATCTGGACAGAGAAGTGGAGAACGAGCTTGAGGAGAAACAACACGTAGACAAAGGGGGAGGTGGCAGAGAGCACAGATTCAAACTGGATGCCAGAGGTGAGGTAGGCTACAATCCCACTGCCCAGCTTTGCTAGATCCTGCCAGATATTAGTATGCCCAGGGATGGTAACAGATGTATCAGGAATCTTATGGGGAGCCAAGACTCCATGATCACCAGCACATCTGGCTTGAGATTAATCATAAGTAGTTGCAACTGGTCATGTTTGGGGAGGAGGCTTTGTATATCAACATGAATCACTCTCAGACCTTTGAGAAGGTAAGAGGGAGGTGACTGGGAAGGGCCAGGATTGAGCTTGATAGCACCTGCAACTATAAACAGCAAGAGGACGAGGAGCTTAAGGAAGCCTATGAGTTGTTTGTGGGAAGAGGAGGTGGAAGAGAGGGGTAAGAGGGAGGGAAGGAAGCCTCCGAGGGCTTTGAGATGAAGCCAAAGAGAAGGGAGGAGACCACACCCAAGATGTCAGGTGGAGCGGACTAGAAAGGGGAGGCTGGAGAAAGGGCGGGTGAGGGAGGGAGGGAGATGGAAGGGGAAGGCAGAGATGAGCAGTGGGGGGAAGGGAGGTAAATATGAAGGGGGAAAGTGAAAGGGTTAGGAACAACATAGCCAAGGTCAGCAGCAGTTGTCACCTTGTAACTGCCAAATTTAAAGGGTGGGTGAGCAAAGCTTCAAACATGGCTCAAAGTAAAAACAATAAAAAAAAAGTAGGAAAAGAAATTACCTACAAACCTTTCAATAATCCTCAAAGAGTCCTGCACTAATCTTTTCAATTTTGTGAAGTGTTGTATGTCTTATTTTTCCAATAAGGCTCCAGAGAACTCATGAAAGTGCTGTTTTTCTCAGTTTCTCCCAGCATTCGATGGCAATTTTTGCATTACATGTCTGCTTATGAATTCTGAGCTGGGGACACTTCAGGAAAAGTCAGTACCATCTCTCACTGTGATACACACAACCCTCAGAACCGCAGGGGCTTTTGGAAAAATCACTTTGGAAATAAGAATCTAGGTTACCCCAGTGAAGAGCCCCCTTTTTGCATTTTAACTGTTCTGGTCAAAAAACATGAAATTCTATGGTGTCTGAAAATGTCAATGGAGTATCAACGCACCTTTAAGTAAAATGTGGCTTCGGCCACCCAGAAGCCTCTACTAAGTGTTAAGGAACTTTTGGTTAATGTAAAGGATGATATACTTAAGTTCAGTTCTGAGGTCCCCTACAAATGTCCCTGCTCACCTCCCAAAGGCCTGATGTGTACTGTATATAATACAAGTGAACTTTAGCATAGCAGACAGGGCAGATGGTGTGATTTCCAAGTGGCATGTAACCTTCATTGTAGGAGCCTTTCGGTCTCACAGGACCCTTCTTCAAAAATGGGATGTAAGGTGTTAAAAATCAGCTTTGCATTTGGTGAATCAGTGGCAATTAGAGTATGCCAAGCTTGCTTAAATTCAAATTTACTGAATGTCAGAGCCTTTGAGTATAAATTCCCATTTTCAAAGGAACAAGTGTCAAAATTCTGAGTGTAAGAGAGCCTTTGAAGGCCTTTGTGAGTCGATGATTTGATTATGACAACTACATCAGGTAACTATGTGGGATCAGTTCTCACAAGTTAGTGGCCAGATGGCTACTTAAATATATTTGGATACTACTCATTTTCATGAAACCTCTGGCCACACAACTGCTGGATATGTTTCTACCATAAAGGGATATAACACATGAAAACAAAGAAGGGCTAAAGAGAATGCTGTATTAACAACAGGGACATGGTTACTCATAACTGAATTCCCTAAAATCATTATTTTGCAAAGTAGGCATCAAATCACATCAGTGAAGGAAACTTAATCATTCTGTGACCAGAGACTGTAATAAGCCTGAGGTCTGAAAAAACAATTTATTTTTGTAATGACTTTTATGAACCACTTAAATGAAGTCAGATTGTTTCTGGGGAGAAAAAAAACAAATTGATAATTCATTATGACTGAGAACCTTTTCTTTTCTTTTTGTCTTGCACTCATTAACAAATACAGTGTGCAGTTCCTTTGGCAATTATACACACACACACACACGCGCGCGCACACACACACACATTGGATACTTGCATTGTTCCTTTACATAGGAGAGCATGTTGCAGCTTGTTCTAGCATTGTTACAACATGCACCAATGAAGCACCAAAATATGGGTTTACAGTGCTACGAAATTATTATCCTTGGTAGAATTTTTTTGAATGATCCTGTTACACATTTAATGATCATTTACTATTGCAAAAACATATATTCCCATAGATGGTAACAATAGCAACACTCCTGTCACTGATGTGATAGGCTACATAATTTATAAGCACTCAGGCAAATGTGAGTGAGCCTCAGGCTTCTGTGTGCAATATATGATTACTCTGCTGCCACCTACGCCACTAAATAGAGTACTGCATAGGATAGTGTATACAACATACTTGATTCATCCTAGCTGCCCCTAAGGTCACTCATCACTGCCACCTACAGTAGATGGTAGACTGGGTTGGGCCCCCTGAAGCAGTGTTGCTTAAATGCCCCCACTGTAGCCACATGCGGCCACCAGAACATTTTTGTGTAGCCACAGAGATCTTTAGATCCCCAATTACAAGGGTAATAGAATAGATATTTTATTATTTTTAAACAATCACAGGAGATACCCTTTTACTGTAATGTATACCATGTGAAATGAAGTGTGTTACTGTATATTTGGGGGTTCGGGTATATCGGGGTTTGGGGTTCAAAAATAAAGGAATGAGGTCACCACTAAGTTCCCGTGGCTGCACTTTGAGGTCATTTGAGGCCACCAGTTTTTTGGGGGGCTTGAGAACCACTGCTCTAAAGTACCTAGGGATCCACTTAGCCCAATTAATGCAAAAGTACCTGTACAACTTAGTGCGAGGCTATATCTTAGCAGTGTCAGTGGCTCAGAGGTTGCACACTCATCTTTGAGGCCAGAAGATCACAAGGCTGTGGCTTCTATCCCCACACCAGGCACTTGGTTTAAATCCCAATACTGACACTGTGGTGCTGCACTTCTGAGGTACCATCTTTTAGATGAGACGTTAAACCGAAGTCCCATCTGCCTTTTCTGGTGATAGTTCAGGTGGATGTTAAGGATCCCATGGCACTTATCGAAAAGAGTAGAGGAATTTGGTGTCCTTGCCAAATTTCCCCCATTCACCAAAAATACCACCAACAGCTTAATATGGTTCAATGTCAGTTGGCATCCAACTGTATCCCTCTCCCATGGACGAGGCTGAAAATAGACAGAATTGTCTACTCCTCCTTTCCCCCGTCAACAAAAACTAAATAAATAAATATTACTGGACCCATTACCTACCATTAAGAGAAGCAGGGCTAACCTTCAGCCTTCTATTGGCATTGTACTTGCTCTGTCCTCAGTGCAGTCCACCATGGGTAGACATGACTGTGTCTATAAAGGTCCAACATGCTAGAACTCGCTGCCCACATTATTAAGGCTTTGCTGTGTCCTCCTGCCATCACTGCACCATCTCTTTAACTGTGTAACTGAATAGTCATCACTGACTTGCTCCAGCTGTATGGGCTGCTAGAAAATTAGCATGGAGAAGCCATCAGATATCAAAAACCTGTGAATCATTGTATTGATGAAACTGAACTGTTAATAGTCAACCGTGCATTTCATGCTACTGAAATAATGTTATAGAGCCCCATATTCAAAGGCAGCTGATAGCACCGAGAAACTGACAGTGCAGCATGCTAATTAGCACACTGCTAGTAAGGTGTAACATGCATATTGCAAAGTTCCCTGTCTGGTGCATGTTGCATGTACAAATATTGGACTGTAGTAGTGTTGCACAATGTGCAGCATACCACAGCCTCATAAGAAACAACCAATCAGGAGCAAAAGGGGACAGTGCATCCCAAACAGGTTGGCACCTTTGCTGCTGGGCACCCTATTCAAACAGCAGCATGCTAATGACTACACAAGGCATGCAAGGTAATGAGGCCATTTGCATGCCATTATGTTACCTTTAGCAACTCTGTACAATGCCTCCACACCATTATATGTGAGGTGGCATTGTGCAAAGCCATGGCCATTGCTCCCTCCCATACTCGATACCTGTGTAAAATTGCAAAGGATTCCTGGTGCTAGTGGTACTTCCTTCCTGCCCCAATCCCTGTTAGACTTAAAATGGCATCCTTGGTACTAGTGGCCACCCCCCCCCATTGCCATGATCCCCATTTGGCTTAACTCATTGAGTCCTGGTGGCCATTTTGGGTCAGGTTCTGTAATGGATGGTTCTGACATCATATGGTGTCTACTGAACCCAATGAGTTAAAAAACATCCTTAGTGCGAGTGGTACCCACCACTTGCCTCAGTCACCATTTGAATAAAAACACCATCCCTTGTGTTAGTAGCACCCCACCCAACAAAACAAGACAGCCCTTTCTGCCCCCACCAACTCAGTGCCCACCACCTTCCACTCCATGTCTGGTACCCGACCCACCCAAATAAATACATCATTGGTGAGTAGAGGTGGATGGCAACTTGCACAGTCCCTCCTCTTACCACCTCAACTGGCCTCTATTAAAATGAATGGGACTGAGCACATTCTTATCATAAGCAAGCATTTGTCAATGCCGAATGTTTGATTGCTGGTATTAGCATTGGAAATGCAGGAGTTAGACAGATGCAGAATAGGAATGGCAATGAAGTATTGAACTTCATGCCACCCCCACCTCCACCCTGCAGAGATGAACAGGCATTGGGGTATGCGTTTGGGTCATCCCCCATAACGTTCATGCCATTTCACCTCACCCTATCCTGCAGACACTGACAAATGTTGAGGTGTGCATTGGAGTGTTCGGCTTTATAGTTACCCCATTCAATAAGGACATACGCTGAAATGGGTGCGGTATAGGAGAATGGGATGAACTCTGGGGCCGAAGAGTCCAAGGCACACCTTGATGCTGGTCACTGGCTGCAGAGTGGGGGGGTTGGGGTGGAATGGCATGAGCATTACAGTCTGCAATCCAAAGGCACACCCCTGATGCCTGTCAGTCTCTACAGGGTGGGACATTATGGTTAGAAACCCTAACACCCCAGACGTTTGTTGGTATTTGCACTACAGATTTTCAACATGGCCTTTTTGTGACCTCCACCTCGTGAAAGCATTTGGGACCTCTTCTCATGAACAGTGGCACTGTGATTTTGTTAATGTGTCCCAAACCTTTAGTTCCCACAGCGATCGTGCCATTCCATGCCAGATGTACGAAAACACAGATCGGGCAGGATGTGAAGAATGATAGCTGTACCATTCATAGGGAGGTGAAAAGAGATAGCAATGTTGAAAATCTGTAGTGAAAATATTAAAAAGGCTTAAACTTCAGAGCATGCGCAGAAACTGCACAACGCATGCGCATAACAGTCATTTAGTGGAATTATTTCACCAAATCTTCAGCATAGGTATTTTGTGACCTCTGCTTATAAATACTGTCAGTATAGAAACATAGAAGGTAACAGCAGATAAGGACCACAAGGCCCATCCAGTCTGCCCATTTCTTTTTCTGCCTTATAAATGTGCCATCAGCCTTTGCTCTGTCAGTGGCCTATCTATTCATACTCATCTGTATTGCTCCCTTATGCCTATCCCATGCCTGTTTGAAACCCTGCACTGTATTCCTAGCCACCACTTCCTGAGGTAGGTCGTTCCATGCATCCTCCACCCTTTCTGTGAAAAGGAATTTCCTCACATTCCCCCTTAATCGGCCTCCCTCTAATCTCATGCTGTGTCCTCCCATCCTGCTATTTTTCTTATATTTAAACATGTTAGGCTCTTTCACCTTGTTAATGCCCTTAAGGTGTCTGAATGTCTCGATCATATCACCTCTCTCCCTCCTTTGCTCAAGGGTACACATATTGAGCTCCGTTAATCTGTCCTCATGTCTTCTGATGCAGTCTCTGTACCATTTTGGCTGCCCTTCTCTGGACTGCCTCAATTTGGTTAATGTCCTTGTAAAGGTGTGGCCTCCAGTACTGCACGCAGTACTCCAGATGGGGTCTAACCAGTGTCTTGTAAAGAGGGATTATTACCTCCCTCTTACAACTTGTGATACCCCTACTAATACACCCTAACATCCCCCTAGTCTTACCTACTGCTCTAGAGGTCTACTCAGATGATTTCATGTGATCGGTGATGATGATGCCCAAGTCCCTTTCTTCCTTTGTGACTGCCAGCAACTCCCCTCCCAGCCTATAGGTGGCTTCAGGGTTTCTCTTCCCTATGTGCATGATCTTGCACTTCTTTGCATTAAATCCCAGTTGCCACTCTTCTGACCATTTTGTTAGTTTATCCAGATCTCTTCTCATTCTGCCCACCCCATCTGGATCATCTACTCTGTTGCAGATCTTGGTGTCACCTGCAAACAGACAAGCCTTACCCTCTAGTCGGTCTGCAATGTCACTCATGAAGATATGGAAGAGGACTGGCCCCAGGACTGATCCTGAGGTACCCCACTTGTGACTTGCCTCTCTTCTGACTGAATACCATTTACCACCACTCTGTTTTCTGCCCGTCAACCAGTTTGCCACACAGTTGACCAACTTCTGATCCACCCCAAGCCTACCCAGCTTGTTTATCAATCTTCTATGTGGAACAGCGTCGAAAGCTTTGCTGAAGTCAAGGTAAGCGACATCAACTGCTCCCCCTTGGTCCACTACTCTGGTTACCCAGTCAAAGAAATCTATGAAATTAGTTTGACAGGACCTTCCTTTTGTAAACCCATGCTGTCTTGGATCCTGTGCCCCTATGGATTCCAGGTGTTGCACTATCCTTTCCTTAAGGAGTGTGTCCATAATCTTGCCCACTACTGAGGTAAGACTAACTGGTCTGTTGTTCACTGCCTTCTCCCTGCTACCACTCTTGTGGAGCGGGATCACATGAGCCCTTCTCCAGTCTTCTGGGAACTCTCGTGCTCAGAGACTCACTAAACAGTTCTGCTAATGGCTCTGCTAGTTCCACCCTTAGCTCTTTAAGTACCCTGGGATGTATGCTATCAGGTCCCATTGCCTTGTCCACCCTGAGCTTAGTGAGCTCTTGTAGGACCCTTTCTTTTGTGAAGGGAATAGTGCTCACCTCCCTCCCCCCGTGTCCATGGTGCCGAGCTGTGGGCCCTGCCCTACCTTCTCTTCAGTAAATAGTGAGCAAAAGTATCTGTTTAGGATAAATGCTTTTACAGGGTCCTCCTTCTCACATGCCCCCTTTTCTCCTTTGAGCTTAGCAATACCCCCTCTGGACTTTCTCCTTTCACTAATGTATCTGTAGAAAGTCTTGTCACCTTCTTTTACTGTTTGTGGTAGTGTTTTCTCAGTTTGGGACTTTGCCTGCCTTACTGCCTTCCCTGCTTCCCTTAGGGCAGTTTGGTATGCCTCTCTATCTTCATCCCACTGTGTTCCCTTATATTTCCTGAAGGCCAGTCTTTTGGCTCTGACCTTTTCTGCTACCGTGTTTGAGAACCAAAGTGGTTTCCTTCTTCTTTTGCACTTCCTTTTCTGTCTAACACAATGGGATGTTGCTTCAAGTATTGCATCCTTAATGCTTGCCCATTTTGCCTGTACCCCTCCCTGTGTTTCTTTTGCCAGGGCTAGCTTAACTCTGTTGGCCATCTTATCAAAGTCAGCTCCTCTGAAGTCCCATATTTTTGCCTTGGAATGGGATGATTTAGATGTAGTGGCCAAATTGAACCATACCATGCGATGGTCACTGGTCCCCAGGTGACCTTTTACCTGGAGATCTGTGATCCCTTCCCTGTTAGTCAGTACTAGATCTAGGATAGCCCTGTCTCTTGTGGGTTGTTGTATCAGTTGTTTGAGGCCCTCCCCCTGCAGGGAATCCACCGTGTGTTTAGTTCTGGCAGATGTTCCTTAATCAGATTTTCCGAACATTTATTTCCCACAGTGACCGTGCTATTCTGCGCCACATGTGTAAACGCATATTTCAGGCAGGATCTAAAAATGACAGCTGTACTGTTCATAAGGAAGCATGAAAAAATACCAATGTTGAAAATATGGAGTGGAAATATTACAAATGCACAAAATTACGAGATTGAAAACTACGCTTCGCTCATTAACACAGTCATTTATGGACTTCTGTGTACTAATTTTCAATATAGGCATTTTAGCACCTCTGCTCATGAACAGTGTCACTGTGATTTTCTTAATCTGTCCCGAACACTGACTTCCCACTGCGACTGCGCTGTTGTGTGCCGGAAGTGCAAAAACACATTTTGGCCAGGATGGGAAAAATGACAGCTGAACTGATCATAAGGAGGTCTGGAAAAAATACCAATGTTGAAAATCTGGAGTGAAAATACTAAAAATTTGCGAAGTTACGAGGGTGCATGGAAACTGCACAACACACGCTCGTATCACAGTCATTTTATGGATGTTTGTCACCAAATTTTCAACACAGGCATTTTAGGACCTCTGCTCATGAACAGAGTCACTGTGATTTTCTTAATCTGTCCCAAACACTGATTTCCCACAGTGACTGTGCGATTTTGCGCTGGAAGTACGAAATCACATTTCCGCCAGGATGTGAAAAATGACAGCTATACTGTTCATAAGGAGGTGTGAAAAAATGCCAATGTTGAAAATCTGGAGTGAAAATATTACAAATTTGCGAAGTTACAAGGGTGCATAGAAACTGCACAATGCACGCTTGTAACACAGTCATTTTATGGATATTTGTCACCAAATTTGCAACATGGGCTTTTTGAGAGCCCACATCATGAACAGTTGCACTGTCATTTCATTACTCAGTCCAGAAAGGTGCTTCTGCGCATTGACTGTGAAATCACCTTTCGGGACCGAATAATGCCATGACAGTGACTGAATTCATGAGGAGGGGTCCCAATTACCCCATGTTGAAAATTTGGTGCCAAAAGTCAAAAAAATGGCCGTGATATCCACATAAGTTGAAAAAACCCTATTTATGCCATTATACAGCTTACCGGCATTTCTTCAGTTCGCGGTCGACTTTGAAGAGTGCAGACGTGTACCTGGTCCACCATAGATCGTCACGCCGGGCTCCGGAGGTAAGTATGGGGTGAGGGGGGTTGTGGGAAGGCGGGGTGCCCAGAGTGTGGCTGTGGGTTGGGGGAGGGGGCACGATACACCACAAGGGACCATTTTCTTGATTTCAGGGACAAAAAAATAAACAAAAGACATTGCGGGCTTGCTTTGGTCACACTGGGGTGGGCTCCCAGTGTGCCACCTGCATTTTGGGGGAAGGGTAATTATGCAATGGGGATTGGGCAATCTGTCAGCAAAGAAAGATTGTTTGAGGGGGCATGACGCTGAGGGGGATTAGGCACCCCCTCAGCACACAACAAATGGGGGACATTATGCCGACAGGAAGTGGGCTCCACTGTCGGCAAATGAACTGGGTTGGGGGCATGCCGACAGGGGGATTGGGTGCCCCCATTTGCTTTTATGGGACTCCGAGGTGGATGGCGATAGCCACCGCCAAGTTCATGGAAATGTTATACCAGGCAAGGTATCGCCCTGCAATGACAGGTCCCTCCCTCATTGCAGCTGAATGGCTGACACTGCAATGACGAAGTGGCCCCAGACTGCAGCGGCCTAATCGTTTCAAGTTGGTGGCACTTCTGGAGAACCAGTGTCATCAGGCCAGTGGGTCTGCATTGGTTAAACACTGCCAAGCCGCCACAGTGCTGCACCTCCGCAACCCGCTTCTCTCCTAAGCTGCCACATAATGTTTCTTGCGCATGCACACAAGCAAACATAAAAACAGATTTTTCTTTTCTATAAGTGCATGCTCAGTCCCATTCATTCAGATAAAGGCTGGCCAAGGTGGTGAGAGGAGGCTCTGTGAAGATCAGCATATACCCCTGCCCACCACTGACATGTTTATTTCAGTGGATTGGGTTCTAGACAGGGAATGGAAAATGTTGAGTGGGTGGGGGATGCCGTCTGTCTTATTTTGAATGGGGGGGTACCAGAAGCACTAAAAGTGGTGTTTTAATTCAAACAGTGATCAGGGTTGGAAGGGGGTACCATTAGCACCACTACTGATTTGTTACTTTACTTAGGGTTCAGGTGGGGGGGGGACATTTGTATGTGTCTGTGCCTGGCATCAGTGCTGCTGGTGGAGGTACGCTCACCACTGTGCATGTTGACATGAGTAGGGTTTTGGAAGCCCTAAATAGCACTGCCACAGAAGCCTTTCAGCACTCTTAAAACCCTTTCAATATAGCACTGTGCCCTGTATGTAAGAGGGCTCATCTCATTCCCATAGGTGCAGTGGTGCAATCGCTCTAACCACTTAGTGATGCAGTAAGCATACTCTTGAATATACAGTTGCTGTGTGCACACTAACTAGCAATCTGCCATTTATATCCCATTAGCATGGCACTAACCAGTTGGCACAATGCTAATGCTTTGAATATGTGTGTCTCATTTATATTTATTACTGCATTCCATAACTTTGTACTATGGCTGCTAGAATTCATTGAAATCCATTCTGTGTCACTCGACCGGATTTTCAAAAATTTTGATTCTGGAGTCTAAATCCAATCTGATTCCAAGTGTGGCATTGAATGGAATTAGAAACAGAAATAGAATATCTGATGCCAAACATGAGCCTGCAAATAACAACCTCCTCTACACCAGATACACAAACAACATAACTGTCCCCTGGACCCCATCTCTCAACCCACCACTGCTACCTTCATTCTTCAGTTAGCTGGCCTTGGGTGGGGGGGCTCCACTGCTTCAGACTGGTAAACAGACTGGTTGGTTTCTGGGATGCAATGTGTATAAAAGGTGCCATATAAATCCAAAGTCACTCTAGTCTACATTCCCTGTACTACTTAAGTACATGCTCATGGAATGACAGCTCACTCTGAGCTGTCAGTCAAGATCAATGAGCATGTACCTTATACAGTACATGCTCATTTACAGCTCAGTTGCTGGCCAGCGTTGTGGAGGAAGGACTGTGCTGGTCGCTAGCTCAGGTTCGAGATGGGGGGGGGCGGAGTGATGGGACACTACCTGCAGGGGTTGGGGGGTGCACTAGACCACCAGGGAATAGATGTAACATAATGTATGGGGGATCGGTGGGTTCACTAGACCACCAGGAAAATATTTATAGTGGTGATACAGGGATCAGGATGGAGGGGTTACACTGGACACCAGGGTATATGATGTCCACATCGGTGGGTGATCAGATGGAAGATGGACCGCTAGCCACCAGAGAGGTCTTTGTTATACATTGGATGGATGATTGGGTGGGGGAGGGACTGCTAGCAGGGCTTCAGGTGGAGGGGACCATGAGACACCAGAGAAATCTTATATTTGTAACATCTGGTGGTGATCAGCAACCAATGAGGTGGGCCACTGGACCACCAGGGAATGTCTTAGTTATATCGGACTGGTGATCAGTGAGGGTGAGGACCACTAGAACACCAGGAAATAAATGCATTTTATATCTAGGATCAGGCCAGTGATCGGCAAGCGGGGGACCACTAGACCACCAGAAAAGATACACATTTTATATCTTGTATCAGGCTGGCAACTGGCGAGGGGGAACCACTAGACAACCAGGGAAGATATACATTTTATATCTTGGATTGGGCTTTGGGCTGGTGCTGATTGGGGGGGCCACTAGACCACCAGGGAAACATATTGGCATTTTCTGGGGCTGCCATCAGTTGGGGGGGGCACTGCAGTACTTCCACCAACCACTAGAGTTGTGGGGGATTAAAGCTAGGGCTTGGTCAGTGGTACTGTATTTACTCCACGCAAAGGGACTGGCAAAAGGCCCTTGCACAAAGCAAATACTTTATGAATCGGACAGCAACAATATTCATATCCCCTTCCCTTCATTTGCATTATGGCACCCACCACACTTTACCCCAGCTCAATCCCGGTTTGAGGGTGCAAATGGGACATTTGTGAATATCAACTGGGTGCAAAACCTGGTTTGTGCCGTGCAACCTGGGTTTGCACCAGGGCAAATTTTTGTAAGTCTGGCCCCAGGAGGCTTTATTGATTTTATTCAAAGAAAAGCACAGAGGCCCAGATATTCAAAAAGGTTGCACATGGTGCAACAGTGTTGCGCCATGCGCAACCCACTGATGAGCCCCGGCGCGATATTCAAAAGGGAAAAGTGCGCGGCACAAATCCCGATGCGCCGGAGCACATCAGTAATGTATGCAGACACAGGTGGGGGGGCGTGCCCATGCATAACCTGCACAGCCTGATATTCAGCCCGGGATGTGCAGAGCCATGCATGCACAACCCTACCAGCGCCAGCACAAAGTTAAGCCAAAAAACGAATAACTGATGACCAACCACATTGCCGATTGCAGTAGGGTGCAACATGGCAGCTGCCAGCCTGTGGTAGCCACCGAGTTCCGGCTGCACCTGGCGGCACCCCCATGCCCGATTGTGGGCATTTGTAAAATAAGGCGTTGTTCAATATCCCTGGTGGTCAGTGGACCGCACTCTGCCAATCGCGGGCATCTGTCATCTCTTCCCCACTATCCCTGGTGGTCTAGTGGTACCCCCTCACCACCCACTAGGCCCCACTACCCGCTCCCCGGTCAGCCGGTGGGCAGCAGCACCACCTGCCTGCCATCCTGCCGCCCGCAACTGACAGCTCAGTGAGACTGCATGCCCACTGGTTCTGGCGTGAGCCAATGGGCGTGCAGCCACTCGTACTACACACTCCAGATATGTGATTCAGTCACATATCTGGAATATGTAATGGTAGGGCTGCATGTCCATTGGCTCACATTGAGAATCAATGGCGTGCAGCCTACCGAGCTGTCAGTCGGCGAGCAGTGGGGGCGGGTTGTGGGACTCAGTGGGCAGGAATGAGGCGGCCACTGGACCACCAGGGATATTGGACGTGAGGTTTATGTTACTACAGATGCCTCGATCGAGCAGATTGCGAGTCCGTGGACCACCACGGATAATGGACGTTTTTTTTTTTAATATTACTACAGATGCCCGCGATCGGGCAGAGTGTGATCCACTGGACCACCAGGGATATTGGACGGGGGAGGTTTTTATATTACTACAGATGCCCGCGATCAGGCAGAAAGCAGTCCACTGGACCACCAGAGATATTGGACGGGTTTTTTTTTTTTTTTATTAAAACAGATGCCCATGATCGGGCACATAGCGGTCCACTGGACCACCAGGGGTATTGGACAGGTTTTTTTTTTTTTACACAGATGCCCGCAATCGGGCTGCAGGGGGCGTCAGTCCCCAATGGCTGCTGCCTGGCAGGGCGCCAGGCACAAGTGGTCGGGGATCAGCACACCTGCATGCAAATGGGGCCATAATGACATGCAAATGGCCCCATGTGCACCTTGCATAAATTATGGCCCCATTTGCATGTCAACTTTTGAATATCGCGGGTGCTGTGCATGGCGCAATGGAACTTGCACTAGCACATCTCCATGCTCCACTCTGGCCATTTGCGCTTGCACAGTGTCACTGCGCCATGCACAGTGGGGGTGGCCAGGGTGTGATATTCAAAGCTGCTGAGCCATGGCACAGCTCCTTTGAATATCACTTAGTCCACACCCCTGCGCAGCCAAGTTGAGCTGCACCCAAGCTTGTGCCACAGCCTGCCACAGTTTGAATATCTGGGCCAGAGTTTTTTTCTGTTAATCAGAGCTGTAGGAGCAACTGTTTGTGAATGAGTGCTCATATTGGACCTCCAGGGGTGGGATCTTGAGTGACCAGGTAGTACACTATGGTAAGAGTTTTATGGCCGTAATATTTAATGAAATAAAAGCATAAGTTACTAGGGCTGTGTGAAATGAGCTAATTCTGATTTCACAGAATTTTCACAAAATTTCATGAAATTGTGTGAAATTTTATGGCATTTAGTAGAATTTTCCAAAATTCTTTAATTGTCTATAACTCAGTATTACATCTAGAGACTGGAAATGTGGCATGCATATTTCTTGAAAGAGGCCTTAAAAGGATGTTACATTTTATGACATTTGGATGAGGGGTGGGGAAGTTAGGGGGCTCATAGTCTGGCAATTTATTGTTCATGTGAAAATTACTAGTAATACTGTATCATGTTTTAGACATACCTAAAGACTTTTCTCATTGCTAACCAGCGATGTAAATGTCTATCTGAATAGATTAACTTGTCAGTGTAGCAATATTATACTTGATTGTTTTGCCTGTCATTTATATTTGTTAATTTGTTGTATGTTCTGGTCTTGTAAATGGGTCCTTGACCCAAGGTCTTACCAGATTTAAATAAATAAGATAAACAAACAAGTTCTGAAAATATTTCTTTGCTTACAACTTAGCCTCCTTTGGAGCTAGATAACTGAAAATGTATATGCATACTTTCTTGAAAGAGTCATAGAAACTGCTAGAATGAAAAGTAATTGGTTGTGTAAATTGTAAGTTATAAGAGCTCAAAATTTCACAGTTTCAGTTTGTCAAACTGTGTAAAAATGTTCAAAATAACTGAATGTTTATAGCTCTACTGCTGTTGCAGGTACGCACTCAAAAATTGGCATGCACACCAAAGTAAATATATTCTGGAACCTAATTAAGCTGGATAGTGTTGCTCAGATAGTGTTTTTGTGGATCGACTATCCTCTGTCAGATAGTGTTGGTATCTGACCTAGGATCCGGCCAATAGATCTAACCTCGGATAGTTAGATCTGGTGGTTGGATCCACTCAATCCAGGTCAGATCCACGGATACCTCAGATCCTTATAGTGGATCCTAGGAGGTTGGATGTCTATGCCATCCGAGGCTATCCGATACCCGACCAAAATGATGTTATCTGACCTTATTCGATACTATCCGAGCAACACTAAAACTGGATAAATGTGATTAGTAGGTTAAAATTTATTGTGGATACTTCAGAAATTTCTGATTGGCAACATTTGTTCAACAATTGATGGACCCATAATAAGCAATGCCACCAGAATCACCTTGCCTGCACTAGCATCATGGCCCTGCAACACCCCTCCAACAGTCCTGCCATTGTGATGCCCAGCATCATACTTCATCATGACTAAAGATAACCAGATACGTCTGTCACAATGGCCTAAGTTGTAACTAGTTGAAAGGCTTGGTGTCACTGTTTTCAAATAGTAAAAATATACATTGTTATCTACAGGGTTTTTAAAGAGTCTGCAGGTGCCATTGTACAGAAACAATGCTGCACATGCATGTGCTTCCACAAGTTATTAAGTGAGTGAGCCCCAGTGGTTATCTGGTATAGTACAAGAATTCAGGCTAGTGCACATTGTAATGTCCATGACTATTCTTCATGTTTCATCACGCAATTAGTGACCTAATCCTTGGCACCATTATACTTTTACTACGTAGCCTCCCACAAATGCTAATTGCCACTTCACCCAGCCTTTACCTTCCACTACAATGGCAACGTGCGTGTATGACTGAGCAAAATATATGGACATGGCTTCTACAAAAGTATCACAACATTCCACAGTTTCACAAAAGCTTATGTAATAAAACTTTAATTACTAATGTTATTTCAAAATCTTGAACTGTTTAAAACTTGACCACCCTTTGAGCAAGAGATGAGAGCTGACACACACAGACTCTTTTTCTTTCCATTTTGTTTTCTCTCCTGACCAGCATCTCATCTTTCAAGGGTATATCCTTCTTTTAAGGGTATATCCTGTTCACAAGGATATTCCCTGATCAGGCTGAACCCAGCCATCATTCAGTTGGCTACTGGGTTATTTCCAACATTTTTTTCCCCTCCCATCTCCGCTGGTGGAGGCATTGCCTCTGTCAGCCTTGCACAGCCACATATTCCTCTCTGGCAGGATCAAATTCCCTGGTCCAGCTACAGGGGTTGCTGTGTTGGTTGATGCCACCATCAACCCTCACCGACTGAGATGCAGTGCCAAGTTGCAGATGTCTCAGTCATGGCCTGCCTCCTGACTTGACTTGCCTGGCTCACTTCCGAACCCAGATCACCAGCATGGCAGCACAACACAATGCTGCTGGGTTACGGCAGTGGTCTTAAAGCCTAATATTTAGAGTCAAAGAACATAGCAAAATCAGTGATATTCCATTCTCAAGTTTTAAAGTTATAGAGGCTAAAAAATTCTGCAGTTTACATAATTCTGAAATGTAATTTTAACATTTCTGAAAGTTTGGGGGCTAATAACTCAATCGTCTTTAATAATAGATATCTGAATATTGGTACACCTCTTTATGAACCTTCACAAAGACACCATATAAAATTTGGTGCAATGTGGTCAAAGACTTGTAAAATTATTCAGAAATAACTGAAATCACAATTTTGACAAAATCTCACAGACTTTTCACTGATATTTCATGAAATCTCGTGGAAGCAAAATCAGAATTTCACCAGAATTTCACTGGAGGAAGAGCCCCATAAGTTACTTGGAGCTGGTTAAACTTTTTTCAACAGTACTGCAATTGAAAAATGTATATGTTGGTAAGTGTAACAGGTTTTGATGAAGTGATGAACTGATAGGTGGCAGTTGAAAATTTAAACATTCCAAACACTGCACATTGATTTCAGTCATGTACTGTGTGCTGATTGTCAGCACATTTTTTTGCCATGGGTAGTAGTCTCACCATTCATGGCTGCTGACCAATCAGGACACAATATTTCCCTACCTGTATGATAAGTCTAGAATGGGCTTCCTTGCTAGAGCTGTTTTTAGAGGCTGGGCATATATGCAGCATTTTAACATGGGCTACATTATGGTAATTTCCATTCAGTTTTGAACTGAAATTGTTAAAAATGTATGAGAATGTTATCAGACCATGTGAAACTTGGTCTGGAGGTTTTACCCACCACACAACCATGTCTGGACCTTAATACTGGGCGTAACTGAAAGGTTTCACCTGTTGTCCAATGGGGGGGGGGGGCTACCGGGCCTCTGCCCACACAAGCCACACACTCACACTATTCCCTTGCCTAGTGCTTTTCATGTGTGATCTCACCTTTCTGCTGCCTACAGTTTATCTGTTTCCTCTGCATTTTGTTCTGTGTTTCTCTCCATGTATCTCCTTGCTCTCGTCCATTTTGCATTTGTCTGCTGATTGCTCCATGTTCTGCTCTTTGTGTTCCTTCTGCTGCTGCTGAAGTGCTTTCTGTTGCCTTCATGTTTCCTTTACTTCTGTTCCCCCCAAATCCATTTTATGTTTCCCTTGTTTTCTTTCCTGGCTCCAATTGTTGTGCTTTGCATTTTATTTCTGTGCTGCTATCTCTCTCTGACTTTATTTATGATGCAGCTCCTCTGGGCCCCCCAATTCCTGTGTGCATTTCTGCCTCAGCTGCTTGTAGTCTGTGACTTGCTGCCACCTGTCTCTCATTTGTGTGCTTTCAGAGTTTGCTTGCTTGTATTTCCTTCAGTTCTCCTCTGCCATTCTATTTACCAGCTTCCTGCTTTTCTCTGCTGGCCAACTGACTCCTTTCCCTGGGAGATGCAGCTATGTGGGGCATTAGCCTTCTTCCCCTCAGTTACTGGTCATTGGATGTCTGTCTTGTAGACTTCATTTGTATCCTCAACTGCTCCTGCTTGGTGCCTCTCTTTCTTGTTAATCTTGCTCAGGTATTCCAATGGTGTTGCTCTCCCTCTGGATCTCCTACAACACGCTCTAGTGGATGCTGTATTTAGAGTTCCCTTGTTTCTTCATTAGTTCCTATCATGCATGGGATACATGATGTAGCAGTAGTGCAATGGCCAGTAGAAGCAGAGTCATGTGGCCATGTGCTCAGCTTAGCCTGTACTTGCAACCAGGTCCTATCCCCAGAGCATTGCTTGGAATGCCAGGGTTCATCTGCCCATAGTATTTACCTCCTTGCGTGGGCTCAACACCACAGCTTTAACTCAAGCTCATCTAATCCTCCTTGTAATTCTTCCCAGCTATCAGCATATCGAACTTCATGGTCACTCACTCACTCTGTCAGTCTGAACACAGACGATATGAATTCTTGGCAGTCTACCTTCCACTACAGTCTCTACAGGAAGCCTCCTCGAAATCTCAGTTCTGCATTACGGAATGGATTATTTCTGAGATGATGTCTGCACATCAAGTATTGAGGGTCCATATTTTCTTTCTCTGCCATGAAGCAGGAACTGATTGATTTGTATATCACAGCATTAACAGCAAACTCTGCCTCACCTTCGCCACCAGTACCTACTCCTACTACCACTTCTGCATCATTTTAGTTCAGGGAGTGATGAATTCTTATTCTCCAAGTGGGTTTAGCTATACAGTAGCTTTGTTTAATTCCAAAGTGGCATTGTGGAATCCAGGCCTTCCAGTCAACTGCTGGATCTAGGTCTTCTCAATCAGCTTCCAGGTCTTTCTAGTAATACTCCTGTTCCAATGCTGACTCTGCCTTCACCCTCCATTTCCTTTGTGTTGTGGCAACAACCATCATTGCTTCTCTGGTTCAACACTCCTGAACTGATTCAGAAAGCAACAACATCCCAATTTTTTTCTCTCAGAACTCGATAAAGGCTGCCATACTGAACTTCATTTCATGCCCTCCACCTCAGTTATTTGTTCTAATCTTCAGCCTGTTTCTATAGATCCAGATATCTCAAGACAAACTGCTCAGCATTACTGCTTGGGTCCCTTCCTTTTCATCCAAATGATTCTGCACAGAAAGAAAACTGTTATCCCAACTAGGACACCTCAAGTTTGTGAAGGGGGATTGTTCCCTGAGGAAGAAGTTTAATTTCCCTTCTTAACTCAACACATTTACTAACTGCTCCAGATTATCACCTTACCGTCACTGCTTCTCAGTGCTGTAGGAAGGGTGGGACCGGTGGTGCTCCCACCCTGGGCGCAAGCCTCTGAGGGGCGCAGTTTTCAAGTCTAAAGCTCACTTTTTAATTCACTTGCGCTGTCACTTTAAGGTTTCTTTTTTTTTTATATATATTTTGGTTTTGTAATTACAACTGGCTGTCAGCAGGGGCGCATCTGTGGACCAAAGATCAGCAAATGGGGGGGTGTCACATGGTTGGTCCATCTGCTGCAGACAATATAATCATGTGGTGGTGGTACAGAGAAAGAGAAATTGTGGGTGGGCCACCGCCACCCAACCCATTAGTATAAAAGGTACTGGGTGGAATGCTGCGAGCACATGGCACTGAGAGGAGGTTAAATAGTGGCTGGAGATACAGTAGTTTGTTGAGATGAGACAGAAAGAGACTAGCAGCAAAAAACAGCAATAAACTATAGAGTGTAAGAGAGGAGAGATGAGACCAAGAGACAGAGAGATATTGGATTTGTGTAAGCAATGCACTACTGTCTTCTGTGATGTCTATAATGTAGTAGTCTGACTGGACTGCATTAAGTAAAAGCAACAGCAAGCATTTTTTCATATCCATCCACGTCCCAAAATGATTTTTTTTAAAATGAGAACTTGTGTCATATTGTGTGTCAGTGAGATGAATTATGATGTATGTGGCAGCAGTGGTGCCAGGTGGGGGGTACTAGATTGGAAAAAATGCAAACTCAGGAAATCTGCTTTGAATTTGATTACTGGGCTGGCTCAGCTGACTGGCTGGTGGCTGTTGTGTATTATTTCATGATCGAGGAGTTCGTTCAGTTCATTTTTGTGACCGTCCGTGTGAAAGAAATTTCAAATTGCACTGCCCACAGTGAATTTTTTTGCTCAACATGTTGTTAAGCTAAGTTTTATAATCACACTCCCATATAGTGCTTACTCATGAGTTTCTTTTGGGAGTGACTGGGAGTGAAGAACAGAAGTCGCTGCCTTCCTAAATTGGGCTGATTTCCATGGCACGGGCTGCGGGGCACCATCCTCCAGCCCACATGTTATACGTTTTAATTTTTCTTCCTCTTGACCCATCCCTTGCACTCCCATTCCATTGCCATTGTTTTTTTCCATGTCTTCCGTTATCCCCACCCACCCACCAGTCTTGCTGTAGAAAATGAAACATTACTTGCCTTGGATGGAAGTTGTTAGTTGGCCTGCTGGCAGGCCTGGCTCTGGCTGCTCCAGTTACAGGGCAGGCAGGCTCCCGCACTGCTTTCCTAATACTCCAGGTGGGTGGCTGTTGGAAGTGGGCCTTCTCATCCCAGTCCCAGGACAGACAGAGCCTCCAGACCTGAGACAGTTCTTCATTCTGACTCCACTGTCCTGACTCCCCCTCACCCAGGGACCTCTACTACTACTACCCGAGTACTCAGTACCTGCTAGGCTGCTACTGAATGAAGAATCAGCTGCAGCTGGACAGGCAGCCAGCACTGGGAAGTAGCTAGGTAGTCTTATAGGTACTGCAGTCAGTTGTATTTAAGACGAGCATAGATATACAATACTCAATACATACAATACAATTAAATCAATCAAGATTTGTTTCTTCTTATTCAGTTAGCCTCCCTCTGCCACCTTAGCTGGCATCAGGCAAGTGTAGACTAGTACATTTTATTTGTTGGTTGATCAGCAAAAGAGAACTTCATTTTACAGCTCACACTCTGTTGCCAGCCAGCTAGAGTCTCACACACCTCAGATTCCATGGGAGCAACATTTTCCCTGCAATCAGGGGTAGGGAACATATACCAAAACTATGTTTTTACCTCATGAAAAGCCCCAAAACTCACCACAGAGCATATAAACCCCACAGGACTTCTGGGGGCCTTGTGGCTCCCAGACCCCCGGCTGTTTTCTGGATGGGGACACTAAATTAGTCTCTTGCCCAGGGCACCGAAATGCCTTCCTACGGCTCTGCTGCTTCTGCTTGTTCAGGCCTTGTCATGTGGCCACATTTTTTCTCAGAGTAGAATGGCATATTTTAAAGGCTTTGCCAGTGGTATGGAGGGGTGCCAGGTGACACACACCATGCCCCCCTACATGTAGTTAAAACTGTGCATTTCAATGCCAGTCTGTCAGCGCAGCTGCAAGACATCTGCATGCAATGCCGACATCCCAGGTTCAGGAACAGACTTGGGAGTTTCAGGGACGGATGGGGGTAAAAGGTTTGAGCGCCCGAGGGGTGGCTCTCCTTCTCCAAAGGGGAGGGTGGGTGAGTGTACGGCACACTAGTGACCCCTGGCAGAGGCCAGGGGATCCTTCTTGACCGGCACCTAACTCAGTCAGAGGTGGGACAGACAGGCTCATCCTGAGGATGTCATTGCACATTCTGTCTCCAAGCTTTTCCACAGCATCCACAAAAATTCCGGCCCTAGCTGTGATGCCCTGCTCTACCTTCATCTCCTTTGCCCTCATTGTCCACCAGTGGGGGCCTGCTCCCATGGCCCCCACCCTAGGGGGTAAGCCAGGGCAAGATTCCATGTGACCATTGAGAGGGGGTGCCCTGGTGTACTGGGCAGATGTGGAGCTGGGTCTGGGCCAAAATAAACCAACAAAAACTGCATTTCCAAGTGTTGCTTGGACACTCAAAATTTTATGCTGCCTGTTGCATGGCAGCTTCATTCTGCTCCTGTCCCCACTCCCTTACCTGCCTTTCAAAACAGCAGTGCTCTCTCTCTGTCTCTCTCTCTCTACCCTCTGGGGTCAGAGTAAGAGCCTAAGAGGGTCATGTGGCTGCCTCCAGGTCAACAGGATATCCTGCCTGGGAAAGTCCCTTAGGGAATATAAAAGAGGGTAAGCCTAGCATGTCTCAGTGAGTGAGTGAAACAGCAAAGGAGTATAACAGGTGTAAGATTAGCATCTTTAGCATCTGCAGGAGGAAGCAGGGAAGCAGGGGACCCTGCCTGTTGACTAAGATAAGGCACCTGTTCACTCCTGTTGTTGCATTCACTGCTGGGAAGGACAGAAGGTAAATGGTAGGCCTAAACTGGTAATAGGAGCAACACCATATCTAAGGTAACAGCATAAAGGGCATTACACCAGGTACAGAGGAACACAAGTAGCAGCACACAAAAAGGGGAAGCTAGGAAGGGCAAAAAATAAAAGGTAGGCCTAAAACTGGGAATAGGAGCGACACCATATCTAGTGTAATAGTATAAGGGAATTTACACCAGGTATGGGGGAACACAAGTAGCAACAAACAAAACAAGTATTTGTCAATGCCGAATGTTGTCGCACTGGCATTGGCATTGGCAGTGCTGGAGCTAGAGAGGCATAGTAGGAATGGCAGTGAAGTATTGAAGTGTCGACAACCCCACCCCCACCCTGTAGAGAGCGACAGGCATTGGGGTGTGCCTCTGGGTCATCAGCTGTAACGCTCACACCATTGTACCTCGCCCTACCCTGTAGACACTGACAAGTGTCAGGGTGTGGTTTGGGGTCTTTGGGCATTATACTTACCCCATTCCATAAGGAAATATGCTGACGTGGCTGCAGTAAAGGAGCATGGGGTGAACTTTGTGGCCGAACAGTGCAAGGCACACCATGATGCCTGTCAGTAGCTGCAGGATGGGGGGGTGGAATGCTGTGATCAGTACATCCGATGATCCCAAGTGACACCCCTGATGCCTGTCAGTCTGTACGGGGCGAGGTGCTGCAGTTGGAAACCCTAACCCTTTAGGCATATCATGGTAGTTTCACTCCACATTTTCAACATGGGCTGCTTGTTAGGCCACCTCATGAAAAGCGGCACAGTCACTTTGTTAGCTGAAAGGTGGTTTTGCACAGTGGCTGTGCCATTTGTCGACAGAGGGATGAAAACACATTTTGGGCAGGATGTGGAGAATGACAACTTTATTGTTCATGAGGAGGCATAAAAAAATGGCAACATTGAAAATCTGGAGTGACAATATGAAATATGGGTGAAACAATGAGCATGCATACAAACTGCGTAACACACGCCCGTAACCCAATTATTTTGGGGAGTTTGTTAGCCACATTTGTAACATAGGCATTTTGGGACCTCCCCTTATGAACAGTGGCGCTGCGATTTTGTTAATCTGTCCCAAAAGTTGATTTCCCACAGCGACCAAGCCATTGTGCGCCATAGGTGCGGAAACACATTTGGGGCAGGATGTGAAAAATGACAGCTGTAGTGTTCATAAGCAGGTGTGAAAAAATGCCAGTCTTGAAAATCTGGCATGGAAATATTGCAAATTTGCAAAGTTACACGGGTGCGTGGAAACTACGCAACGCTCACCTGCAACACAGTCATTTTATAGACTTTCGACATCAAATTTTCAACATAGGCATTTTAGGACCTCTGCTCATGAACAGTGTCACAGTCATTTCCTCAAACTGTCCCAAAAAGTGATTTTGCATAGCGACTGCACTATTCTGCGCCGGACATGCAAAAACACATTTTGGCCAGGATATATAAAATGACAGCTGCACTATTCATCAGGAGGTGTGGAAAAATGCCAATTTTGAAAATCTGGACTGAAAATATTACAAATTCACGAAGTTACGAGCATGATTAGAAACAGTGCAACGCATGCTCGTAAAACAGCTTTTTTTTTTTTAATTTTTCCCACCAAATTTGCAACATAGGCTTTTTGAGAGACCCCCTCATGAACAGTGGCACTGTCATTTCATTAATTGGTCCCGAAAGGTGATTCCATGCAGTGACCACAAAATCACCTTTCAGGGCCGATTAACGCCATGACAGTGCCAGAATTCATGAGGAGGGGTCCCAAAAACCCCATTTTGAAAATCTGGTGCCAAAATTCCAAAACATGCCTGAGATTTGCATCAAAGTTGAAAAGAAACCCTGTATATTCAATTATATAGCTTATCGGCATTTCCTAAGTTCGCAGTTGGGCTTGAAGAGTGCAGACATGTTTCCTGTCCACTGAGGATCATTGCACTGGACTACGGAGGTAAGTATGGGATGAGGGAGGTGTGGGGAGGTAGGGTGCACAGTGGGTGGGCAAGGGAGGCAGGCAGAGAGACCACGAGGGACAGTTTTCTTTTTTACAGGTTAAAAAAAATAACAAAATAAACATCGGGGACTTTTTTTTTTGCAGAGGCTTTGGCACGCTGGGGTGGGCTTCCAGCGTGCCACCTAAATGTTTTCTCGGGGATGCTATAGCTGACGAGGATTGGGCACCCCATTGGCACACAATGAAAGCAGGGCACAAGAGCCAAGGGGGATTGGGCACCCCTCCTCGGCACATAACAAATGGGGGGATGCATTATGCCGGCAGGGAGTGGGCTCCCCGTCGGCATATACATTGGGCCAGGGTATGCCAACAGGGGGATTGGGCACCCCCGAAGTTGACAGTATGCCGCCATGTTAATTTTCTTTTTTACACCACCAGGGAAAGCATGTCGGGAGGTTTGCTGTGTATGATGAGCTTAGCTTGCATTGCAGTGGACCTTTCGTTTGATCCCATGGCCACATTAGGTATGCATGGTGTGGCACTGGCATGCAGGCTGATTGAAGAATGAGGGACCCACCTACTGATGCGTGCCCTGCATTCACACAACAGTGACAGTGCCTCCAAATCTGCACTACCATAGTGATACTTGTCATAAGCGCCAACATAAAAAGGGAAAACTAGGAAAACCATATTAGAAATAAAGGTACATAAGTATTTCCACATCTATGGGGAGTATAGAAGCTGGGAATCCTGGAAGTGGTGCAGTGCAGTGGCTGTGAGGCTGAAGATTTCAGACAGAACGTCTGGAGACTGCAGTGCTACCCCATCTGCATGCACCTTTCTGGGTTGAGGGAAGAAGTCACTAGACTCCAGGTTGAGTTGGCTAGGATTCAGGGAAACCTCTCCCCCCACCCAGGGGCCACGAAGGATGAGATTGTTACCCCAGAGGATGCCAGGGAAGAGGAACAGCTGGACAATGGTGGGCTCTGGAAGCATGGCGGTGGTGGCTCAGAGGCACATTCTTCATCCAGTATTACTATGCAATTCCTACACTGGTCTGGTGAGGTGAGACTGCCAGGGGGAGGCACCCATGATAGTGGCCAAGGAGGATGAGGGGGTTCTCTGGAGCATAGAACTCAAGGAGGGAGGATAATAACCCCAGAGAAGGATGATGCAACTTCTGGTAGGGGACTCGATTGTGAGGGTGCTAGATTTGAGAATAGCAAAGGAGGGGAAAGAGAGGTTAGGTGCCTATGAGGTGCCATGGCCCAGAGGGATGGGAAGTGGATCTAGAGGATCACCACTGCATCAGGATGGAAGTTAGAGCTGGATATTATTGTCCACTGGGGGACTAATGACCTGGCTAGGGATAGGGCTTGAATAGTGTGGGGGGGAATTTAAGGAGCTAGGGAGGCTCATAGTTGAAGGAATGGTGCAAAGAGGAGAGGTTCAGCTACATTGGGAAATGGGGATCCACCTGGAGGGTTAAGGGCCTTTACAAGGGTGATGGTCTGCATCCATCTGGGAGGGGAACTGCAGTCCTCAGTGGACAGTTTAGATGTTACTTTGGTGAACATTTAAAATAGCTGAGGGAGTGGTGGAAGAAATCAGTAAGGCAGTAACTCCCCCCCCCCCACACACACACACAAAGGCTGAAGTAGAAAGTAGGGAGAACCCGAGGGCAATGGAATCTCCCAGGGTGGAAATTAATACAGGAAGCAGGGCAGTAGAAATGATGGGGGATGGGAATATAAGCATTAGAAAGAGAGGCCAGATGGATGGGGCAAAAAGGAAAGAAGAGGGGAATCAAGCAAAGTGGAAACAAAATCTGCAAGGCCATGTGTGTGAAGGCCTAAAACCTAGGAAATAAGACTCCGGACCGAGAGGCCATAATGGCAGAGAATGACCTGGATATTGTGGCTATTACTGAGTCATGGTGCACTGAAAACCATGACTCAGTAATGATCACATCAGGCTATACTCTGTTCAGGAGGGACAGGATGGGAAAGAGAGGAGGGTGTGTGTGGTGCTTTATATGAGGGAAGGCATAAAAGCAACTGAGATACAGGAAATACGTGAGGGACATAGGTACTATGGGTCACCCTAGAGATGGGGAATGGAACCTCCATTTATACCTGCATGATCTACAGACCTCAAGCACAGGGAAAGAATTAGATAAGGTACTGGTGGAAGTCATTGGCAAGTTTAAAAAAATGGGTGGGTGCTGCTGGTGGGAGATTTCAATCTGTCAGATGTAGATTGGAACCTTCCAGCTGCATCTTCAGCTAGAAGCAGGGACATCTTAGACTCCTGCAGGGGCCATTCCTCGAGCAACTAGTCAGTGGACTCACTCATGATGGGCCAATACTGGACCTGGTACTCACTAACAGGGACAGTGTCGCAGCGGTCAGTGTGGGTGGACACCTGGGGAACAGCGACCATGGTACAGTGTGGTTCAAGATAAGGACAGCTGCAGAATCACACCACAGAAGAGCGAGGGTCCTGGACTTCAGGAGGGCAGATATTAAAAAGGTGGATGAATGCCTCAGGGAGGACCTAGCAGAGGTGAGGGTGGGGTGGATGACATGACTGTGGTGCAGGAACAGTTGGAGAAGCTAAACAAGGGCCATAGTCAAGGCAACAAACCTCTGCATTAAGGAAGTAAACAAAAGCAAGAGTAAAAAGAGGCTGCTGTTTCTCGAAAGAGGTGGCAGAAAAGGTAAAGGCTAAAAGGGTAGCATTCAGAAGGTATAAGGAGACACAGAGGGAGGAGGATAGTGAGGCATATCAGGGGAAACAGGGAAGCAGGGAGAACAGTAAGGAGCGTGAAAGTGCAAACTGAAGAAAGGATAGTCTAAGTGATGCCGAAGGGGGACAAGACGTTTTTTAGGTATGTAAGTGAAAGGAGGAAGACCAGGGATGGGATCCTAAGGTTAAAAAAGGAAGGGGACTGTGCAGAGGGTGACCAGAAAAAGACAGACATCAAGAACAAATACATGTGTTCAGTATTCACAGAGGAAGAAGAAAGGGAGGGGCCACAAAAAAGTAAAAGGACATTGGAGGGAGGGACGTGGACAGTAGTCCGTTTTCAGAGGAGAAAGTTCTAAATGGACTCGTTAATCTGAAGGTGGACAATGCAATGGAACCAGATGGTGTGCATCCAAGGGTATTGAGGGAGTGCAGGGAGGTACTGGCTACACCTCTGGCAGTCTGGCAGTCCTGTTTAACAGTTCATTGGAAACAGGAGTCATTCCAGAGGTCTGGAGGAGGACAGATGTAGTCCCACTTCACAAAGTGGCATGAGGGAGGAAACTGGCAATTATAGGCCAGGCAGCCTGACATTGGTGTGTGAAGATTCATGGAATCACTATTGAAGGAAAGAATTGTGGGGTATCTTGAATCCAGTGGGTTACAAAACCTGATCCAGCATGGATTCATGGTGGGAGGGGTCATGTCAAATTAATCTGATAGATTTCTTTGACTGGGTGACCAAGGAATTAAATCAGGGTGTAGTGATGGACATGGCCTAACTAGATTTCAATAAGGCTTTCAACACCGTTCCATACAGGAGGCTAGTAAGCAAGCTGGGCAGCTTAGGAGTGGGTTCAAAAGTAGTAAACTGAGTAAGAAATTGGTTAGGGGATAGGCGGCAGAGGCTGGTAGTAACTGGAATTCACTGCGAGGAAGGTAGGGTGACCAATGGGATGCCTCAGGGATCAGTGCTGAGACCAGTCCTCTTTAATTTCTTTATAAGTGACATTACCAAGGAGCTGAATGAGAAGGTCTGCCTCTTTGTGGATAATACCAAAATCTGCAATAGGGTGGACACTCCGGGGGGAAGGGTGAAAAGGATGAGCAGTGACATAAGAAAACTTGAGGAGTGGTCAAAGGTATGGCAGCTGGCTTTCAATGCTAAAAAGTGCAAAGTAATGCACTTGGGGCACAGAACACCAGGGGTGGAGTACAAAATGGGAGGAGTGGTATTGATGGCCACCAAGCTAGAAAGAGATCTGGGGTAATCATACCTGATGACATTATATAAAGATGACCAGGCAGTGTGACAAGGTAGTTGGGAGGGCTAGCAGAATGCTAGGGTGCACTAAGAGAGGTATCACCAACAGAAAAAGAAAGGTGGTATTGCCTCAGTACAGATCACTGGCAAGACCCCACCTAGAGTACTGTGTCTACTTCTGGAGACCATATTTCTGGGAAGACATAGAAAGAGCAGAAGTGGCCCAGAGGAGGGCAACTAAAATGGTGCATGGTCTACATCAGGATTTCTATGAGGAGAGACTTAAAGACTCAGCTATAGCTGTCCTGCTGGCACAGTGGTTGGATTTCCACTTGTGACGCTGATGATCCAAGTTTGGATACGAGCTTAGGGAGTCGGAGGGCCGGCCAGGGGTGAGGAGGAGGACTGAGCATCTGACAGACTGCTCTGCTTCTCCAGGGGAGGGTGGGGAATCACTCAGTCTGCAAATGACTCCTAGCAGAGGCTGGGGGCCAGTGCAGACAAGGCTTGGTAGTTCCAGGAGGTGTGGCAGACAAGGACGCGTATGCCCCTATGTCATTGCATGCCACACCTCCCACCATAGGGGGACAAAAAGACACAGAGGTCAGTAACCAAATCTCCACGAAGCCTAACCAGAGGACTCACACAGCCTCAGGACTACATGACATGGCATTGTTTGGAGGGGTATGAAGGGGAACCTGCCAGTGGCCCCTTCCCGAGGGGCAATCCGGGGAAGAACACCAGTGGAGGTGACCATGGTCCCAGGGGATGGGTGCAAGGTGAAGGGGCCAAGGTGTGTCCAAAAAAAAGACCCAAATATGTACACCCTGGAAGAGAGAAGGAAGTGGGGGGATATGATAGAGACCTTTAAATATCTCTCGGGGGTAAATAAGGTACAGGAGGGAGGTATTTTACAGAAAAAACATGCTCAAGGACAAGGGGACATGATAAGAAGCCGGAGGCGGGTAGATTCAGGAAAGATGAGACAACGTACTTCATCACAGAAAGAGTGGTGAATTCCTGGAACAGTCTTCCAGCAGAGATGGTGGGGGCAAAAACAGTGGTGGGGTTTAAGAATGCACAAGATAAGCATAAGGGAATCTTAGGGAAAGGGAAGGAAGGTGGGTGAATGGGCTAAAGATCAAGTAGGAGCTGCTATGATACTGTAGGAGGGGGAAAATGGGCAGATTAGGTGGGCTAAGCAGTCCAAAGCAGTCCTTATCTGCTGGCAAATTCTATGTTTCTGTTTCTGTGTCATTGTGTGGCTGCCTCCAACCATCCTTCCTCTTTGTCCCTCTCCCTCCTGTGTTTTTTTTGCAGCTTTCACTATGTTGCCTTCCTCTCATTGTGCTTTTGGCCCTGGTGTGTAGTGGTACTCTGGGGCAATCCTGGGCTGTTTCTCTCTGTGGTGCTGTGGTGGTTCAGATGGAGATGGAGGCTAACATTTCAGCACTCCTGCAGCAGAGAGTTTCAGCTTTAGAAACTTCTCTAGGCTTCTGGCAGTCATGTAGGGTGCTCCATGGGCCTCCAGTGGCTGCAGGTACCTAGTGCCTTTCTGCTGCTACTGCATCTGGCACCTACCTCAGCCTCAGGGTCCACATGTTGTTACTTCTCCTGTCTAAAAGTCAAGGGTTTTCTTCAAGGTTTACAAAAAGCTACTCCTCAAGATCCCCCCACCCCGTATTCTCAACTGAAGGATCTCTTAAAAGAATGAGTTTTCCGACCTTCTGCTAATCTTAATCTACAAGTAGCCATGAACTTAGTATTCATTGGATTCCTAAGATCTGGAGAATTGACCTCTTCTTCTTCTATCTTCAGTTCTGCAATTCACCTAACCAAAGAACAGTCTCAGGAATGCATCAGCAGATCACATTATCTTTACCAAGATCAAAAACTAACAGATGTAATAGAGGGGTCCGCACATCCTGTTTTGCAACAAACTCAGCCTGATGCCTTATTCAAGTCCTTGAACAGCTACAAGCTGTGGACAAACTCCCTGATTCTACTCATTCTGTTCTGTGGACTGAAAAATATTACATCATGACTATTTCTTGGTCGTCCTTCATGTCAGAGTGTTGCTATTTCAGGTCTCAGTCCCCTTCTTTTTCCAGACATTCATTCCAGAGTGCAGCAGCTATCTCTGCTTCCAGACAGAACATGCCAGCTCACATCATCAAGATCATGGCTCACTTACCTCATCCTGCTGTGAAACTTAGAGCTCTAAATTCCAAACTCTGCCAAGCTTATCAGCAACTAGCCTCATAATTTTTAGAAGCCTGGAGGCTAACCCAGTAACCTTGGTACCCTAAAGGTTTCCCCTACAGTGTTTTTTTTTCTTCTCCTCCATGTAACGGGGTCTATTCTGTGAATTGGAGGAGGTAGGTTCTGTTGCATAACATCTTGGCCTTTTGGCTTTTTTATCTACCAATTTCCCTTAGCCTCAAGAACCTTTTCCTGACACCTCTACCAAGGGTGAAAATCCAGAGGAAAGAGTCAAGCAAAAGTACTGTAGAATAGAAAAAAGATGCGTAAAATAAATTTAGTGCTGCTGCGGCTGTGACCTGTATGCAGTCTTCTAAGGTTTGCACTTTTGCCCTGAGCACAAAAACAGTTCTATAATTAAAACGTTCTGCCATTTTTTTCACTGACTGCACTTCAAAAGCCATAAAAAGTCTTGTGGCACGTGAGGTTACTACAGTTCAAGTATGGTCAAATGTGCCGGTAATCGGTGTTAAGTACAGGTACTTAAGTTAAGCTGTATGGAACCACAAATACAAAAGACTTCTGCCCTTTCCAAAGGAATTTGGTCAATCACTTCCAAGTGCTTTAATTGAAAATACTCAGCTGTCTCTAGCTCTGGTATATAGCACTTAAACTGCCCATTTCTGTTTGTGTCTCTCTATGCGACTCTGCTACTCACATTGCTACTGTCTAAGCTACAAGCAACTCACAACTCCAGTATGCCTCTCCTTAAGTGGCTGGAACGAGGGAAGGTGCAGAAATGGCCATTTACCAGCATTGAGGAGAAGAAAGCAGATGGCCTTGTTGCATCTGCATCTGTGCCCATTCCGATCACTGAGAGTGTGGTCAGTGAATTGCAATTGTATGGGGTACTGGAGAAGGAAGGGAACTAAGGCAGGTAGGAAAACACCAAATGATTTTCTAGAATTAAAGAGTGCTTTTCTGTCTCGAATAAGAACTGCCTGTGGTAATGAGCCCATCCCAAAGGAGCTAGTGATAAACACTGATGAGACAGAGGTTAACCTGGTACCCTGCTCACAGTGGCCTATGGCAGAAATGGGGTCCAAGCAAGTGGAGCTAGTGATGAACACTGATGAGACTGGGGTTAACCTGGTACCCTGCTCACAGTGGCCCATGGCAGAAATGGGGTTCCAGCAAGTGGAGTTAGTGATGAACACTGATGAGACAGGGGTTAACCTGGTACCCTGCTCACAGTGGACCATGGCAGAAATGGGGTTCAAGCAAGTGGAGGTTACAGGAATAGGTGACAAAAGACAGGTGTTTCTGAACATAGGGTGTACCTTAGCTAGCAACATGCTCCCTCCACAAGTAATCTACCAATGTAGACTCAATTTTAAAACCCTAGATTAAGTCTGTAAAACATAAGAACGATTTACCAGATGAACAAAGAATACTCCTCATCCTTGATCTGTTCAAGGCGCACAGCACCCTTGATTTTCTGGCAAAGTTTGATGAGGAGTTCATCATACCAGTTTTTGTCCCCCTGAGTTGCACAGATCTACTGTAACCATTAGATTTATCCATGAATAAACTTTTTAAAGATGAAATGATGACATAGTTTACATCATGGTACTCCGGTTTGATATTGGAGCAGTTGGAAAAAGGTGTTGCTTCCAGTGCAGTAAACGTGGATCTCAGGATGAGCAACATAAAGTCACTACATGCACAGTGGTTAGTGACTGCTTTTAACAACATTGCCATGAGAACTGAGGACTACAAGAGGGGGTTTATGTAGGCAGGTATTGCTGAAGCCCACACTGATTGCCCATCTGCAGCTCACTATCGACTAATACAATAAGCCCCCTTTTCCACTACCTTTTGCTAAAATGGTATGTAGCAAATGGTAATGTAAACAATAAAAAACTTTTTATTTTTAGGTACCTTGTCCGGATCAAGATGAGAGGAAGAAACATATGTTCATGGTTCTTTTTAGTTCTCGGTACAGTCTGTTTCAGCAAACATAGTGAAATAAAAAGAACTGCAAACATTTCCTATTCTACAGTAATTCATCAACGTAACATTGCACAAGAAGAATAAATTACTTACCATAGTAATCTTGTTTCTTCCAGGGGATACTCCAATATTCATAACTCTTATGTAGTATGCCTTTAAGCCAGATCTGCCTGGAGATGGAACGTTATGCTAATGATGGAATCATTGGCTTGTGCCACTTTTTCAAATGCTGCCACCTGTCAACTGCCTACATTCTAACCCTCAGATTTCATGGACGCCTGACAAGACAGGGCCCGAGAGGAATTAAACAATTAACACTATAATAACAATAACGATAAAACACTTAAAAAAAACTTCGACAGGGGGAAAAATCAACCAACCCCCCCCCCCAATGTTAGAATCACCTGAAGAGGGTAAAACCAATGAAAACACAGTCCCAAAATATAAAGCCAGAGTGTGGCACACATACCTCTGGTAACACAGCATGGAGTGCAGAGGCCATTGGTTCTAGTAGGGGAGGCAGGGTGGGAGAGTTATGAATATTGGAGTATCCCCTGGAAGAAACAAGATTACTATGGTAAGTAATTTTTTCTTCTCACCCCAGGAATACTCAAATATTCCTAACTCTTAAACAGACTAAGATGCAGTACCTTTGGAGGCAGGCACAGAACCTATTTTGGAAAAAGACTGTGCAGGACAGCTGTGCCAAATCTGGCATCACCCCTAGCCTGTGTGTCCAGGCTGTAATGCTTAGTGAAGGTGTACACTGTTCTCCAGGTAGCTGCTTTACAGATATCCACCAGTGGAACATCCCTGGAAGCTGCTATAGTAGCAGCTGTACCCCTTGTGGAGTGGACTTGTAGCCCTGCTGGGGGCTCCTTCCCCACTTTTGAATAGCAAAACTGAATACACTGAACTATCCAGCAAGCAATGGACCTCTTAGATGCTGGATTTCCTTTTCACACATCCCCATAAGTCAGGAAAAGTTGTTTCAAACCCCAGGAAATCTTACCATATTCTGACAAATGCAGTATGGTCTCACCATGGGACTGCCCTGGAACTGAAACGGTTAATAGAACCTATGCAAATGACAGAATGCTAGACTCTAGCTCAGTTTTCAAACCACTGTCCCTGGTTGCACTTCCTGCAACCGTAAGATTGTTTACTTCACTTGCCTCAGTAAGACATCTCCGGAGAGCTCTCCTTCACTTTATCTGAAGAGTTTTACTAGTCTCAGTTTTTTGAAGTTCATTTATTTATTTTGATTTTTGAAGCACTGTCCTTGGTTCACAGGTAGACTTAGTCTAGATTAGAGTGAATTTCGGTGAGTTTTTTGGTTACTTATTGGTTCTTTTAACCGAGAAGGAACCGATACTGTTTACTTTATTTAAAAATGTTCTGAGACTTTACTTGGTTAATTCTACCATCCAGTAAGGCAGTATACATTTATTTCAAGAAATTAAACAAAGTTACCTGGTTAATTCTTGGTTCATTGGTTTAATAGACTGATAAATGTCACAGACCAAGAAATAAACAGGCCCCACAGGTTTCCAACATTGTACAGAGTGTGAGGAACCATTCGCTAAAGCAAGTCCTCATTTATTTTGTGTAGTTTGCTTGGGGTTTAACCATCTCAAGGAGGACTGTGAAATTTGTAAGAACTTCCCTAAGTCGACGCTTGACAGGAAACTTAAATGACTGCAGGAGAAGATATCTGATAAGGTTGATGACCCAGCTAAGGACAAACCAGCTACCAGCCAAAATGAACAAGAGGAACAAACCTCTGACCAGGGTGATGGTTCCTCATCTAAAAAAACATCCTGCTGAAACAGCCGCTAACCCGGCAACTGCAGGAAAAAGAAAAATGAAGGAAAAGCATACAGCAGTTGAACCGCAACTGAAGAAGGTATTGGTTCCGACAGCTGAAGAGATAGCAAACACTATCAGAATTATCCAGGCACTCCAACCGAGTACCCCGGTTCTGGTTGAGAAGCGACTGCATCTGTATACCTCTGGCATTACTCCGGTTCCCGGTTCCTTGGAACATGAAGAGGAGCCTTTTGTGAGGATGAAGAAGAGGATGTTGATGATGATGAGGAAGAGGTTGAGGATTACAGGGAGCCAATTAAACCAGGTATTTCTCTGGATCCTCATCATGCTGACTCCCCTGATAAGGAGAATGAGGACTATACCTCTCATTTTGCTTTAATTAAGCAAGTCCCTTAACCTTTCTACCCAGGAGTCAACCGATGAGAAAGAAGAACAGGATTACATGGAAATGATGGATGTACCAGTCTCTAAAATACTGTTACTACCCATCCATAAACCCCTGAAGAAGCAGGTTAACAAGGTCCTGCAGACTCCTACTTCTGTGCCATTGGTTGGCAGAAAGGTGGATAAGAAGTATTGGGTAGCTAAGAGCGGAGCAGAGTTCCTGTTTGGGCACCCTAGCCATGAAGGAGTGGTGCAGGCTGCTGCTTGTGATAAGGCAGGCATCCTCTTGGCATCTCACCCTCCAGACAAGGATTCAAGGAGGATGGATTCCATTTCTATGAAGGTGTATTTGGGATCCTCTCTGATCATCAGGCAGGTGTCATACATGGCCTGTGTGTCCAGATATCAGAGAACATTGTGGAACACTGTGATGGAGATCACAAAATCTGTCCGAGACCCTATGGCAGCTGATCTGGAGGATTCTGCAAAGAAGTGTATAGAGGCTTCAAAAGCCCAGTTTAGGCTGGCTGTGGACAACAATGACACTGCAGCCAGACAAATCGCTTCTTCTGTGTCACTCAGAAGGTTTGCTTGGCTCAGGACTACTAACCTGAGCCAGGACACACAGTCCAAAACTTTGGACTTTCCATGTGAGCCTATCTGTCTGTTTGGTGAACAGATGGAGGCCTACATGAAAAAGATGGATGACTATAAGACAGCATATAAAAGTGCTGCTGCTAAAGAGAAGGTTTCTACTCCCCAAAAGCAACAAGCCAGGGGAGTCAGAGGAAGGATTCAATATAGGCCATTCTTCCAGCCTCAGGTCTATCCCCAATATCAACAGCAGAAAGGTTACTTCAGGGGCAGAAGACGTGGCAACCGAACTAGCCCCAGCACTCAGGCAGCATCCCAACCTAAGTAAGTTCCCTGAGGTGTCTGTTCAGGTCACCTCCCCAACCCCAGTAGGGTGCAGGCTGGCTCCCTACCTCCAGGAATGGCAAACCATCACCACAGACAGGTGGGTCCTGGACGTAGTGGGCCAAGGGCTGACTCGCAGCTTCAAGCTCAGGCCAAAGCTGAGAGCAAGGGTCTTCAGACTATCCTCCCCATCAGAAGCAGTGTTACTGGAAAGGGAAGTATTAAACCTCCTATCATTGGGAGCAACAGAGCCAGTTCCTCTGGCACAGAGAGGGAAAGGACTCTGTTCAAGGTACTTCCTCACAATAAAGAAAACAGGGGAGTGGCAACCCATACTGGATCTCAGGCACCTAAACAGGCATCTGGTGAAGCCAAAGTTCAAGATGGTGACCCTGACAACAATCCTTCCAACCCTAAGACAAGGAAATTGGTTGGCATATCTAGACTTAAAGGATGCATATTTCCACATCCCCATAAGGCAGTCTCACAGAAAATTCCTCAGATTCAGACTGCCATCAGGCCACTACCAGTTCAAGGCAATGCCTTTCGGACTTACTTCTGCTCCAAGGGTGTTCACAAAATGCTTGGCTGTGATTGTGGCACATCTCAGGAGACAAGGAGTGGTAGTCTTCCCTTAACTGGGTGACTGGTTAATTGTAGGGCAATCCCCTCAACAGGTAAGGGAGTCTCTGGCACTCACACAGCAACTGCTGTGGTCACTGGGGTTCCTGGTCAACCTGAAAAAGTCAGTGCTGCAGCCAGTACAGCTCCTGAAATTCATAGAAGCTGAGCTGGATTAAGTGAGAGACAAGGCTTTTCTTCCTCAGACAAGGGCAGACAGCCTGGTACAGTTAGCAAGCACTTTCAAGCTTCAAAGCCTAAGGCCAGCCAGGCATTTCCTGCAGCTGTTAGGCCATATGGCGGCTTCAACAGCTACAGTATCAGGTGCAAGGTTTCAGATGAGAGATGTTCAGTATTGCCTCAGACTGTACTGCACCAGAAAAAAGATTCACTATCAAAGCTGGTTCCAGTCATACAGACGCTCTTGCAAGCGCTTCATTGGTGGCTGGACATGGACAACCTCAGGCAGGAAGTGCCATTTCTACAGGAAAACCCTTCCTTGGTGCTAACCACAAATGCTTCCCTACTGGGCTGGGAGGCACACTTGGAGAAGCACACTGTTCACGGCACATGGCTCAAACAAGAGTCATTGCTTCACATCAACCTACTGGAGCTCAGGGCAGTCTTCCTAGCACTTCAGGCATTCACCAGCATGTTGCAGAGAAAGGTGGTACAGGTCAGGACAGACAACATGACCACAATGTACTACATGAACAAAGAGGGAGGCACAAGGTTAACCCCCATGTGTGCAGAAACCATGAAGATCTGGATTCTGGCTTACTCCTTGAGAACTGTCTTGTCAGTAGTCCACCTGCCAGGAAAGGTCAGTGTACTGGCAGATGCCCTGAGCAGGATAAATCAGAAGCACCACGAGTGGTCCTTGAACAAGCAGGTGTTGCAGGTAGTGTTCAAAAGGTGGGGCACTCCAGAAAAAGACCTACTTGCAGCTCCGGACAACCACCAGCTTCTCCAATTTTGCTGCAGGCCACCAGTGAGGGGCTCAGTCCCACTGGATCCACTGATCCTGGATTGGACAGGAACGTTCCTGTATGCCTTCCCCCCATTCTCACTGCTGCTGAGGGTCCCGAACAAGCTCAGATCCCAGCTGTCTACAATGATCCTCATTGCTCCAGACTGGGCCAGGCAGCCATGGTACTCCCTGATTTTGGCACTATTAGTTGCCAAACCAATCAGCCTCCCCAGAAACACAACTTACTTACTTCTTCTCAGGGCAGGATCCTCTACCCCAACCTTTGGTCTCTCAGGCTTACGGCCTGGCTCTTGAGGACCTAGAGTATGCCAACCTGTACCTCTTGGAAGGGGTCATAGAGGTCCTTAGGATTTCTAGAAAGCCCTCCACTAGGAAGACCTACACATCCAAGTGGAAGAGGGTTTCTATTTGGTGCCAGAAGAAGAGTCTGGACCATACTCAGGTGGGTTTGCCAGTCGTCCTGGATTATTTAACCCATCTGCATTCTCTTGATCTGAGATCATCCACCCTGAAAGTACATTTGGCAGCTGTTTCAGCTTACCTATCAGCAGGCAAGGCAGTATCTCTGGCCTTGAATCCAGTGTTCAGGAAATTCTTCAAATGGTTGTTACATTTTCACATTCCACATAGAACTCCCACTCCAGTGTGGGATCTGAACATATGTATTGCACAGCTCATGCAGCCACCTTTTGAACCTATGGCTTCAGCTGATCTCAAGTACATAACCTGGAAGACTGTGTTCCTAGTTGCTATTACTTCGGCCAGGAAGATCAGTGAGTTACAGGCCTTTTCCATGAAGACGGACTACATCGCATTCCAGAGGGATAAGGTGGTCCTTAGGACCAATAATAAGTTCCTTCCAAAGGTGGTTTCAGATTTCCATATCAACCAGTTCATTACACAACCAGTCTTTTTTACTGCCCATTCCTCCTCAGTGGAATGTAGACTGCATAGCCTAGCTGTAGAAGGAGCTATCAGCTACTACTTGGAGCATACAAAAGGCCACAGAGGGGACAGGTCCCAACTCTTTTTGACCTATGGGGAAGTAGAAAAAGGAAAATCAGCCACAAAAAGATCCATAGTCAGGTGGATCGTGGCATGTATCCAGTTCTGTTATGCCAAGGTGGGCAAACAGGCCCCACAGGGGCTTAGGGCCCATTCTACCAGAGGAACAGCTGTATCAATAGTAGCTTCAAGGGGTATCCCTTTGCTGGAAATCTGCAAAGCAACTACCTGGAAAACAGTTCTTACATTTACCAAATATCACTGCCTGGATACCCAGGCTAAGAGTGATGCCAAGTTTGGCACAGCAGTCCTGCAGAGCCTGTTTCCTAAATAGGTCCTCTGCCCACCTCCAAAGGCACTGCTTGGGTAGTCTGCATTTGTCAGAAAACAGTAAGATTTTTTGGGGTTTGAAGAAAACATTACTTACCATAGTAATCTTGTTTCTTCCAAGGGAATCTTACTGTATTCTGATCTCCCACCCTTCCTCCCCTGTTAGGACCTACAGGGCGCTGCATACTATCTGTACAAATATTGGAAACCTGTGGGTACCTATTACTTTCTTGGGCATCTGTTGACTTGAGTCTTAGGAGATGCCCTCTGTTATTTAAGAGGTGTTTGCCCCCTTAAAGGGGATTGATTTGTTGTTTTGTTAAGATTAGATTAGTTGGTTAGCTTCTGCGTGCTTTGTAAGAATCTGACAGTTGCAGGAAGTGCAACCAGGGACAGTGGTTTGAAAAATGAGCTCAAGCCTAGCATTCCATCATTTTCATAGATTCTATTAACCATTTTGGCCAAGGGTAGTCCCACGGTGAGACCATACTGCATTTGTCAGAATACAGTAAGATTCCCTTTGAAGAAACAAGATTACTATGGTAAGTAATGTTTTCTTCCTGTCCTGTCTATGGGCCTTGGTCATGCAGCAGCTAAGAGCTCTCTTGACATTAAGACTGTGCAGTCTACTGTCCCCAGAGCTCGAATGCTCGGTAAAGAAGATAGGTAAGGTCATGAACTGGTTCAAATGAAAGTCCAAAACCACCTTTGGAAGAAATGTTCTGTTAGTTCGCAGGGCCACTTTGTCCCTCTGGAATGAGATGTAGTCCTGTTCAATGCAGAGAGCCTGGAGTTCACTGATCCTTCTAGCTGAAGTGACTGCCACTAGGAAGACTGTTTTCCATGTGACATACTTCAAAGGAGCTGAAGACATGGGCTCAAAAGGGGGACCCATGAGCTTAGCAATACACACATTTAGATTCCAGGCTGGCACCGGTACCCTGTAAGGCGGGTGCAAATGGGCTAGTCCCTTAAAGAACCTTTTGAAGATAGGGTTTGATACCATAGAGGCATTCTTCCTGGCTGAAGCATAAACAGACACTGAAGCTAAGTGAACCTTTGAAGTAGTGGGCTGCAGGCCCAGTGAATGTAAACAGGTAAGGTAGTCCAACAGCTGCTTGAGCTGGCACCATATCCCTGGTGGAGCACCAGATGGAAAACCTTTTCCATTCAGAGGTGTAGGTTCTCTTGGTGGAAGGTTTCCTATACCCCCTTAAAATATCTAGAACACTTTCAGAGAGCTGCAGGCCTGCATACTCTAGGTCCTCAAGAGCCATGCTTTGAGTCTGAGAGACTTGAGGCTTGGGTACAGGAGTCTCCCCTGACTGGAAGTTAGCAGGTTGTGCCCTCAAGGAAGATGTATTGGCTCGGCTACAGACATGGAGAGCAGCAGAGTGTACCATGGCAGTCTGGCCCAGTCTGGAGCTATCAAGATCATTGAAGTTGGCTGGGATCTGAGCTCAAGTAGTACTCTGTACACCAGAGGGAATTGGGGAAATGCATACAGGTACTTCCCTGAGCAGTCCAGAATCAGAGCATCCAGGGGTATTGTTCCCTGAGCTGGGGGTCTGCAACAATACTGTGGCAGGTGGTGACTTTCGTGGGATGCAAAGAGATCTACTGTGTCTCTGGAGTGCCCCACCTTCTGAAAATCACTTCCACCACCTGTCTGTTGAAGGTCCATTCATGATGGGCCTTGTTGATCCAACTCAGAGCATCTGCTAGGGTATTGTCCTTGCCTGGCAGATGAATGGCCTGAAAAGAAACACCTAGGGAGTAGGCCAGAGTCCAAATTCTCATAGCTTCTGTGCAGAGAGGATCCAACCTTGTTCCTCCCTGCTTGTTTATGTAATACATTGTGGTGGTATTGTCTGTTCTCACTTGTACCACCTTTCCCTGAACAAGTGGTGTGAAGGCTTGGAGTTCCAGGAACACCACTCTGAGCTACAGCAGGTTTATGTGCTGGAGAGACTCTGCACTGGACCAAGTGCCATGAGCAATGTGATCCCCTAGGTGGGCACCCCACCCTAGTAATGATGCATCTGTTGTGAGGATCACTGACGGAGGATCTTTTTGAAAGGGAACCCCTTCTCTGAGGTTGGCTTCCTCTTTCCACCACTGAAGGACCAGGGGTAACGTTTTTGTTACTGTGACTAACTTTGAGAGAGAATCTTTTCTTTGACATCAATGAGCCCTTAGGTGGAATTGGATGTCTCTCATCTGGAACCTGGAACCCAGGACTGTGCCAGTGGCAGCTGCCATGCGGCTCAGTGGAAGCTGCCATGTGGCTCAGTAACTGTAGAAACTGCCTTGCAGTTTTTGGTTTGTTCAAGCTGAAGGAGCCTGCCATCTGCAGGATACTTTTTACCCTGTCCAGAGGTAGGTAAGCCCTACCCTCCTGAGTATTTAGTTCTGCTCCCAAAAACTGCAGCAATTGTGCAGGGAGAAGGACTGACTTTTTGAGATTTGCCGAGCAACCCAGAGACTCCAGGAGTCCTTGGGTTAGCTGCAGACATTCCTCTACCGGTTTAGGTGATTTTCCTACTACCAACTAGTCATCCAGATAGGGGAACACTGTAACACCTCATCTTCGCAGGTGTGCCACTACCACTGCCAAGCACTTTGTGAATACTCTTGGAGCTGAAGTGAGACTGAAAGACAGGGTTGAAAACTGGTAATGACCTGAGGGGAGTCTGAACCTGATATACTTTCTGTGAGGCTCCCTTATGGGGATGTGGAAATAAGCATCTTTTATGTCCAGAGATGCTAGCCAATCTCCTTTTTGGTGCGCTGGCAGTATCAGTGACAAGGTTACCATTTTGAACCTTGGCTTTAGTAAGTGCCTGTTTAGCACTCTTAGGTCTGGGATAGGTCGCCACTCCCCATTCTTCTTTGTTGTGAGGAAGTATCTTGAATAAAGACCCTTTCCCTTTTATTGTGGAGGCACAGTTTCCACTGCTTTTGCCAACAATAGGTTTTGAACCTCCTTTTCCAAAAGCTTTTTTCTACATTGGAAGCTGGTTTGAACATTCTGGTTCTTAGAGAGGGAAGGGATTTGAAGCTTAAGGGCTCACTACTTCCAGGACCCACTTGTCTGTGGTGATCTGTTTCCAAGCCTGGAAATAGTGAGTCAGTCTGCCCCCTACTGGAAGTGGGGAGACAGCCTGAGAAAGCATGTCAGGGGTCTTGCTTTGCCTGGGGCTGAGAATGGGATCCACACCTGGAACCCCTTCTGCCCCTGACCCTGAAGTACCCTTGCTGAGGGTACTGTTGCACTTGGGGTACGGCTATGGCCTGATAAAAAAGCCTAAAATGAAATTGTCTGCTCCTGCCTTCCCTTCCATAAGGTCTAGTGAATGGGGAAGCCTTTTCCTTGGCCGAGTTGCTTCTGTAAGTGGCCTTGTACTCATCCACTTTTTTCGTATAGGTCTCTGTGTGTATTCCAAGGAGGGAATTACCCTCAACTGGGAAATCTAGAGCCTTATTCTATGTGTCCTGAGTAAAGTTTGTGGCTCTTAACAAGGCAAACTTTGTCTGGGAAATTGTATTGGCCATCCACCTGGTAGCAGTGTCATTGGTGTCTGCTGACATCTGAAATTGGTATTTGGCAGCTTCTAGGCCACATCTGGCAGTCTCAGCAAGGTCGGCTGAAAAACTGGAGGAAGCCTCATCTGCCATAACCATGACAGATTGCCAGAGGGATTTCTGATACTGGGCTGCCTAAGCCTGGAAATTAGCCTGTCTTATGGCCAAAGAAGCTGATGAATAGTCCTTTTTGGTCATACTGTCTACCTTCCTGGAATTCTTCTCTGGTGGATGGGAAGCTAGGGGAACTTTTTCCTTGTCACAGGCTGCAGCTTTTACCACCCCCTGGTGGTCAGGGTGGGAGAATAAAAATTCAGCCCTTTCCCTATCTGGCTGGTACATCTTGTCCAACCTTTTATCCAAAGGAGGGACAGACCCAGGTGTCTGGAGGAGTTTTATCAAATCTTTTTTAAAGAACTTATTTATGGGAAGCAGTAACTTTATGGTGGGTATTAGCGCTATCATTTCAAGGTATTCTGCTTCCTTCTCATCTTCTATCACCTCAGAGCATCCACTATTTTTCGGACAAAAATAAAATGGGATGAATAATCCTCTGATGCCCTGGAAGGTGAGCCAAACTCCTGATCAGGAGAGACTTCACGCTCTATAGGCTCCCTCTCATCCTCCTCTTCATATTCCCCATAATCTTCCCTGACATCATGCTGGGAGGATTGGGTTGATTCAACAGGAGTCTGAGCTGTTGACTGCTGTCCAGCAGGCAGCATCCTCTGTAAGGCCTGCAAGACCTTAAAAGCCTGTGCAATCTCCAGTGGAGTAAGCGTGGAGTAAGCATGTCTGCAGCCACACCAGAAGTCCCCAGATGCTAATCAGCAGGGGGTTCTGTGTGCTTTGTTTTCTTTGTCTTTTTCAAAGGAACCGGAGAGCGAGCCGGTTCAGCAGGCCTTTTTGTACTGGCCTTTGCACCCGTATCAGGGGCAGAAGTTGTGGTCTCTGTGGTTTCACCCACAGCCACTGAAGGTGTCGGCTGATCAGAGCATGAGGGACCCTTAGGTGGAGGCAATTTCTTTTTAAGCCTTTCCAAATGTTTTTTCAGGAAAGGTCTTGCAAATTTCACAATCAGTTTTCAAATGATCACAGCCAAGGCAGGCAACACAAGAAATGTGTTTATCTGCCTTGGCAAAAACTTCTCCACACTCTGTGCAGTTTTTGAAACCGGGTTCACCAGTCTCTTTCTTAGATTTTTCAGACATTTTGTAAAATACAGTCAAAAAAATGCAACTGTGAATGGATTTAAACTTTTTAAAATAAAACTATCAGTTGCGGCCAGTTCAGGAACCGATCGGGGAACCGATCGGAACTGGGAACTGAAGAAAAAAGGAACTGGGGTTGGCAGTTCAGTAACCAATATTAGCAGATACAGAAAAAAACAGTTTAACAAAACGATTTACTTTAAAATAAAGGAGTTTCAGTCAGGAGACTCCACTAAAGACTAAAAAGTCCTCAGTTCCCCACCGGTTATCCCGAACCAGGAGAAACTGAGAAAAATAAGCAATTTAAGTAAAATAAAGCTAACGGTTAACTACAAACAGAAGATAAGGGCAGCAGAAGAAAATAAAATAATGCTTATATCTATTTTACAAGTTTCATAGTGAGATGATGAGGAGAGGATCTCCAAGTGTCTAGTCTTGACAGGTGGAGAGAAAAATCTGAGGGTTAGAATGCAGGCAGTTGATAGATGGCAGCATTTAAAAAAGTGGCACGAGCCAATGATTTAATCATTAGCATAATGTTCCATCTCCGGGAAGATCTGACTTAAAGGCATACTGCATAAGAGTTAGAAATATTGGTGTATTCCTGGGGTGAGAATTTACACAACTGTCAGCTGCACATTAACCTAAGTCAGAGTTTCAAAAATTGAGCAGAACTGCTGTATGTCCTCGCTTTGGACACTGGACATACTGTAGATATAATTTGTTCTGATGTCCAAATTTGTACATGCTAGATAACATTATCTAGACATGGTCTTTGAACTCCCCCACCCGAGCTGTTAAACATTTGATTATAGGTTCAAATCCCACCACAGCCATTAGCTCACCATGTGACTTTGAGCAAGTCATTGACTAGACATCAACTGAAATCATGATGTCGCATTCCAACTTGATGTTCTCCAAGCTCATGCTAACTGTGTAAAGACTAGCACAAGAAAGGTGGATGCATACCGTACCCCTATCAGAGAAATAATCAAAAAATGTGTTCTGTCTGATTGGTACAGTCACTGGTATCTAAAACATGGATTCCCAATTAAGAATCCTAAAAGAGAGCAGAAGTAATTCAAATAGTTCTTGCACCAAACTTACACAATGCTGCAAACCACAACATTTCTTTATATTATTTTTTTATTATTCAGCTTCAGCTAGGAGGCCCCTGATCTGGCGCTCCCTCCTCCCTGCTTCTGTGGTGCGGCTCATCAGTCCTGCCGCACACTCATCTACCTGCCTGCCTGACCCAAGACCCGATCTCAGGATAAGCTAGGAGGCTCCTGACCAGGCGTTCCCTTCTCCCAGCTTCTGTGGTGAGCTAATCAATCCTGCCACCTGCTCATCTACCTGCCTGCCTGACCTGAGACCAGATCTGTGGATAAGAAGCGCCCTGACTGGGTGCTCCCTACATCTGCGGCACGGCTCATCAAGCCTGCTGCCCACTCATCTACCTGACTGCCCAACCCGAGACCAGGTCTGTGGGCAAGGTATGCCTCCCGGAGTATCCTCGGTCTGCCATTTGAATTTCTGGTGCTTTCTGGCTGCTCATTTTCATTGACTCCCTCCAGAACTGTGACAAATTCTTATTGGCTCCTGTCTTTCAACCTTGTACTTCGTGGTCTAAACTGCAATTTAGCAACCTAGGTTTCCTAGGGCTAAAGATTTACTTTCTTCTCTTGCTAAAAAGTGCTTGCTTTGTACACGGCAGTATTTAGCCGCAGTTTAGCTGCATTCTTACAACTTTTGGTGTATTCCTGCTGATACAACTTGATTATGCTAGGCTGTGTATGTTAACTGCTCATTTAAGCACAGTACTTGTATATTAATTCTGCTGCCATTTCTACTCCTACTTTTCTCCCGCCCCCACCCCCACCCCTGCTCTGACACTCTTAAATTGCCACAGGCCCCGTCCCCTCTGTTCCACTCATCCTCTGGTGGGACTGCAGGCAGCCTGCCCTTCTTAAAGGACTGTCACTTTCATTCGTCCATAAGCCAAACTCTATTCTTCTGCCTCCACTTCCCTTCCTGGATTCAAGCCTACTCTATCCTTTCCTTTTCTTAGGCATTGATTTTTTTCTTTCTTTTATCCTCTTCCACATCTTGTCTCACCCCCCCCCCCAACCGTGACATGTGTAAAGCAATTTGTACTGCTACTAAATTCCTCCTTCACCGAATCTCTCACCTGTTAAAGCAATGCATATCCACAAGCTGGCTCTCCTGACCGCAACAATACTGACTTTTTTTACTTCAAACTAAACGATGTAAGAAACCACTATGGTTCTCAAAGGAAGTGGCAGTGAAGGTTCAAGAGAAAAAGAAAGCTTTCAGGAAGTACAAGGAATCACAGAAGGAGCAGGACAGAGAACTGTATCAGTTAAAGCAAAAGGAAGCTGGGAAGGCAGTCAGAACAGCAAAGGCCCAAACTGAGGAAAAGATAGCCAACTCAGTTAAGAAGGGGGATGAAACCTTTATAGGTACATCAGGTAGCGAAGGAAGACCAAGGGAGGGATAGTGAGGCTTAATAAAGGGAGGAGGGTGGGCAGAGGGAGACTGTGAAAAGGCAGAGATACTAAACAAATATTTTTGCTCAGTATTTACAAAGGAGGGGGTACCTAGAACAAACAGTAGAAACACACTGGATACAGAAGTTGATACCAGCCCATTTACAGAAGAAAGGGTTCTGAAAGAACTCTTAAAACTGAAGGTGGACAAAGCAATGGGGCCTGATGGGATTCATCCCAGAATTCTAAAAGAACTAAGGGTAGAATTAGTGACACCACTGACTACCCTGTTTAACAAATCATGGGAGGATGGGGTGGTACCCGAGGACTGGCGGAGGGCAGATGTGATTCCCCTTCACAAAAGTGTGAGCAAGGCAGAAGCAGGAAACTACAGACCTGTTAATTTAACCTCAGTGGTAGGGGAAATGATGGAATCACTTCTGAAGGAAAGAATTGTCGAGTATCTAGAGGCCAGAGGGGCACAGGACCCAAGGCAGCATGGATTCACAGCAGGAAGGTCATGCCAGACAAATCTGATAGATTTCTTTGACTGGGTGACCAAAGTAGTAGATCAGGGAGGGCTGTGGACATGGCCTACCTAGACTTTAGCAAGGCATTTGACACAGTCCCACACAAAGATTAATATACAAGTTAGCTAGCCTGGGAGTGGGTCCCAAGATGACAGCCTGGGTAAAAATTGGCTGGAAAATAGGACACAGAGAGTAATAGTAAATGGAGTCCACTCTGATGAAAGGGGGGTTACTAGTGGGGTACCGCAGGGTTCAGTATTAGGTCCAGTCCTTTCAGTGTCTTTATAAGCGACATTGCAGAGGGACTGGAAGGAAAAGTATGTCTCTTTGCAGATGACACAAAGATCTGCAACAGAGTTGATGCACAAGGTGGGGTGGAAAGGATGAAAAGGGACTTGGCAAGGTTAGAGGAATGGTCAAATGTATGGCAGCTTAGATTCAATGCTAAGAAGTGCAAGGTAATGCACCTGGGAAACAAAAACCCAGGGGAAGAGTACACAATGGGGGGTGAGATACTAACAACAACAAAAATGGAAAGGGACCTGGGGGTAGTCATATCAGATGACCTAAAGGTGGGCAAGCAATGTGAGAGGACAGCAATGAGGGCTGGGGGGATATTGGGATGCATAGGGAGAGGCATCACCAGTAGAAAACAGGAAGTTATTATCCCTCTGTACAGACAGCTGGTCAGACCCCATCTGGAGTACTGCGTGCAGTTCTGGAGACCCAGTCTTCGCAAAGACATAGACAGGATGGAAGCTGTCCAGAGGAGGGCAACTAAAATGGTGCAGGGTCTGCACCGGAAGACATATGAAGAGAGACTAAAGGAGCTTAATATGTATAGCCTCGAGGAAAGGAGGGAGAGGGGGGACATGATAGAAACTTTCAAGTACCTCAAGGGAATCAACAAAGACCAACAGGGTAGCATCTTTCAAAAAAAGAGGTGTGCAAGAACAAGGGGGCACAATTTGAAGATAGAGGGGGCGCTCAGAGGTAATTTAAGGAAGTATTTTTTCACAGAGAGGGTTGTGGATGCATGGAACGGCCTTCCGGAGGAGGTCATGGAGTCAAAAACAGTGGTGGAATTCAAGCATGCATGGGACAGTCATAAGGCAATTCTATGGGATGAGGGTAGGAAGAAGTAGGCTGCTGGTTAAATAGGATCTGCAGCTTATCCAGTAGGCAGGGAAATGGGCAGACTGGGTGGGCCAAGCGGTCCTTATCTGCCATCAAATTCTATGTTTCTATGTTTCCTCTGGCTCCGTCAGAACTACCCATACTACTTCTCCTTTACCCCATGCCCTTGCCTCCTTTACATCTCCCCACCCCTCTGCCTAGCATCCCCCACCCCACCCCACTTCTCCCCACCCTTGCCCTCCTTGCCCACCTTTCACACTCTGCCACTGCACCCTCTCACTCTCTCTCTCTCTCTCCCTGCTCCCCTGTCCAATTCACCCTGCCCAATTCACCCTGCCCAAACTACCACCTCCCCTACCCTGAGACACTTTAAAAAAAAAACTTTGCCTACTATACAAACTCTTCCCTCTCCTACCACTATACAACAGCTATTACATGAAACTCCACCTAGACTAGATCCTCTAAGCTTTCAATTTTTGCCTTCAACAGACAAAAGATGTTTCTTTTTCTCCTCCTGCTAATCTCTGTGTCCATCCACCCTAACCCCGGACCACCTTATGTGGCTAATAAAAATCCCATCACTCCCGCCAAGCACTCCAGACAGCTCAAAATTATGCACCTGAATATCCAAAGTCTGTTAGTGAAAAAACAGTGCTTGAATCCTGGATTTCCACCAACTCTTTCGCCATTATTGTCCTCACCAAAACGTGGCACACTAATAAGATTCCCTCCAATTAAATAAACCTCGATGGATATTCCCTCTTCAGGAAGAACAGACTCGGTAAAAGAGGGGGTGGTCACCTCCTTTGTGTAGCAAATCACCTCTCAGCCACAGCATTGGATTCTCCCCTAGTAACTCCTCACTTGCAATCCTTGTCAATAAATCTCCTTCTTGGCAACAACAAGAAATTAACCATCAGCGTTACCTATCTCCCCCAGGCACCCCCTGGATGAACTGGAAGTTTTTCTTAACCTCAAGAACTTCCTTACCCATGGAATGGAATGGATAATCCTTGGTGATTTTAATCTTAATTGGCAGGCCTCGCAGTTTGATGCAGCCAAGGAATCCATTATTGGCCTTGGCCTCCACCAACTAATCACCTCTCCCACCCAGACTAACTATAGGACTGGATATGAATCCCTACTGGACGGATTCTGGTTTCCAAACTCTCACACGTCACCACCTCAAGGGTTCTCCCCAATTGTGTTAGTGACCATTGTGCAGTCTATTGCTGCTGGTCTGAAAAACACCTCCCAGGGAGCACAAATTCATCTGCACAAGACAAATTAATAAACTCAGTCCTGCTGAGTTTAAAAATGCTGCCCTGGTTACTGACTGGTCATTCTCTGAATCCAATCAGGACATCAACTCTGCCCACAAACTTTTCAGCAACAAATTCCTTGCCCTGTGTGACTGTCTTATCCCCAGGAAAAAAATTAGGGTCAAAGGTAACAGTCACAAATGGATCTCCTCTGATCTCCTTAAACTCATGAAAGAAAGAGACAGGGCATTGTCCAAGTACAGGAGACTGAAACTTCCCAACCTCCTTCAACAGTACAAAACCCTTTGAAACAAATGTAAATCTGCTGTCCAGTCTGCCGAATCTCCTTCCTCACCGAGAAAAAACGTAGTTCCTCGGGCAACCCAAAGCAAACCTAGAAAATTCTTAATGACCTTATCGGTAGAGGACATCACAATGAACAAATCAGCCGCTCGACTGGTGGAAATGCTATCACCGATCCCATGGAAATAGCCTCTCTTTTTAATCTCTACTTTGGCGACTTAGACAAATACAAGCCTAACCAACCCCCTGTTCCCAGTCCTCCTACTCCTCCCCTCCCTAACCCTTACCCCAGTTTCCATTTTCGGTTCCTCTCCCGCACCAAAGTGGTTAAACTTATTAAGACAAATGACCCCAAGCCTTACATCGGTCTCAATAACATAGACTACAGGGTCCTCAAACTGGTATGTGAATCTTTAGCCGTCCCTCTAACCAACATTTTCAACTACTCCCTCTGCTCCGGATCTTTTCCATTTAAATGGAAATGCTCTACTATTAAACCTCTCCATAAATCCAGATCAAAAGATGAAGTTACCAACTATAGACCCATTTCCTTCTTAGCCTCACTATCCAAAATCATTGAAAAAATCATCTATAAGCAAACCATTGTTTTCCTCCAGAGACATAACCTAAAGACCAAAGCACAACACGGTTTTAGGATGGGCCATAACACCAAGACTTCCCTTATAAAGTTTGTCAACTTCATTGATGAAGCCAATGACGAAGGCCTCTACACTGGTTCAGTTTCTGTGGACCTTACAAAAGTGTTTGACCTTGTCAACCACAATGTCCTACTCTCCACCCTAGCAATTCTTAATTTCTCTTCCGACGTCATAAACTGGTTTCAAAACTACCTTAGTCAAGATTGCATCAAACTGTTATAAATGGAGTCCTGTCACACTCCAGCCCCATTAAATATGGAGTACCCTAGGGGTCCATCCTGGGCCCCCTCCATTTCTCTCTTGTGGTAAACTCCCTCCCCAAAATCTGCTCCAATACTGAGATAATTCTGTATGCTGATGATGCTGGCCTCTTTTGTAAGGACAAAGACCCACTTCCCTTCTAAATAAGATTCAGCATGACTTCCTTAGACACCACTCCTAGTTCTCGGAAAAGGGTCTTGTACTTAATGCTAAAAAAACTAAGGCCATGGTCTTCTCCAGCTCCAGGAAACCATTAAACTTTGATTTCTCCTTACTTAATAACAACGGTAACCCGATTAAGAGAGTTCATGAATTCAGATACCTTGGCCTGCTTCTCGACTGCCACCTAAACTTTGAACCACGCATCAATCAGACAATTAAGAAAGTCTACCAAAGACTTGGCATGCTCTACAGGGTGAAACCTTTCCTAACCAATTAATCTAAGACTCTCCTAGCCTGCAGCTTCGTCTTCCCATTAATTGACTACGGAGCCCTAGTCTACTTCCCACCCCTCTCAATAAAAAACCTTAACTGGCTTACGAGCACCTACCACAACATTATCTGTTTTGTCACCAGCCTCCCTAGACTTACCCACCACTGCGACCTTTACAGACTCTCGGAATGGCTATCCCTTGAGGACTGACTCAATAGCAAAACTGTCACTTTCTTCCACAAACTTTCCATTGGACTTCTTCCTGCCAGCATCAGATCCCTCTTCCCCCTGTTAACCTATTCCAGGACTACAAGACAGTCCTTCATCCTCTCCTTCTCCATCCCATTCTACTGCACCACCCAAGGCCAAAACACTCTCTCTTATAAGGACAACAAACTCTTCAACAGCCCCCCCCCCATGCTCTTATCCAGTGTCTCTCTACCGCTTCCTTTAAATTTAACCTAAGGAAGCACTGATCCTTGGTCTCCACATACAGGTGTGCCAAGCCCTGATTGACCCATCCTGAGTACTTCTCCATCTCCCATGCTAACTCTGCTGGACAGTGCCTACACTCCCCAGTAGTTGGGTTACCTGGTCTTTAAATAATTCTGCTTGTATTGGCACTTACGGCACCTTATCTAACCTTAGCACTAGCCTCTGTTCATTTGATCATCTGCTCTTCTGATCAGTTGTATTTTCTCTTATGGTTATGGTCTGTATTAGTATCTGTTTTTATAACTGTGATTGGTTGTTGACTGGTCTTCTGTATTGTACTTACATTTTGAACTGTAACTGTTTTGAACTGTAACTGTACTTAGGTTTTGAACTATATTTTATAATTGCTGTCCAAAATTGGACACATGTAAAAATGGGCAATTTCTGCTCACATGCCTTTCCAGTATAATCAATAAACTGAAACTGAAACTATTCAGTATAAGTTTTACAAAATACCCCAAGCCAAATACACAATCAATAGGGATTGACGTTAAGTGGCTGCAATGGGCAATTAGTGACAGTCCCCTGAGTGTGACCCTGTTGTGCTATGCACAAAGCAGGTTGCTTTCTCTGAACAGTCATTACACACATTGCAAATGTGTGGGAAATAGGGCAGGGTTCACCATGCAAATTGCCCACAGAGCAAAGCACAAACCATGGCAATCACTTGTTACCTGGTTACAGAACTGGTTACCTCTGGGGTAGCCCCGATCCAACAGACACATACGTATAAGTATCTGGGTCTTGGATTGATAGTCTATTGTGCTGGGACATACACATTGGTAACCTGGTTAAAAATGTGAATAACAGAATAGGGGCTGTTTACAGGGTTAGATCAGCAATGAGTATGGAAGTAAGAAAAAGAGCGGCAAATGCAATGATCATCCCTATGTTTGAATATGGGGACATATTTTATTCTTGTGGGAGAAAACAGGATTTAAAAAAGTTAAAAGTAGATTATAACAACCTGGCTAGATTTATTCTAGGGGCCCCTAGATTAACTCACAAATGCCAGCTATATCATCGGTTAGGTTGGCCTACGCTCTATGAGCGCAACCATGAGCGTTTGCTGGCATTTGTTTAGAAAGGATTGATGAGGCAATACCCAGGGTATGTTGTAGACAGGTTGATTCATAGAAATAAATTGATCTCACAGAGAAATTGCCAAGTGCCAAGTCTGGAATTGCCTAGATGTAACTTAGATACTGGACGCCAATCTATATTCTATAGAGGGGTGTTGGGATGGAATGCAATTCCTAGGACATTGCTGTTGGCTAATGTAAAGAACTTGTGGCCCTTTATACAATGCTGGCATCAGATTAGTTCATGTCAAAAAATACATTTCTGTATAGATATATAAAGGGTATCTGTAGAAATACAATATAGGGTAATTAGATAGGTTTGAATAATATTTTAGGAATTTAATTAAATGTAAAATAGATAGGAATTAACTAAGAATTCTTGTTTAAGGGTATTGATGCTGTGTGAGTATCTGAATTGTATTATGTTTCTTTTATAGTTCTTTGGGCTATGTATTATGTTAGACCTATTGTATGTAATGGTACATTTTTTTCTTGTATGACTTTGAATATTGCGTGGGACCTTGTTGAAAATCAGCTTTGCTCAGTTGAATCTATCCCTTATTCATACGAATTTCGATGAATAAAAATATTTTACTACTGCTACTACCAACACCCCTGTCTACAGGACTGCTTCTGGCTGGTGGTGGGATTGTGGCAATGCTGCTAGGGGCAGGCAAGAGACTGTGATGGGGGATGAGAACATAGTTTTAGCACCAGTTTATGAGGTGTAGGGATTAGGGAGGTGGGTTCCACTGAATGTCAAGGATATGGATGGATATCTCGGGCTGGTGTAGGCCACTGGCCCATTAGGCATGGACTGAACAACTAAGAAAAAAAATCTAAGTATTGCCACCCTAGAAGTGGAGAGTCCAGCTTGTGAAGGGAACACTATGGTGGAAGTGTCACTTCCCACAAGTTTTGGCCATTGCATAGTACCATGCAGTTAGTGCTATGGCATATCCAGACCTCCATGGTGATGAAAGAAACTGGCAGATGGTAAAAACCCTGTTTGCACCAAATTACACCTGGTTGATGGATATGCATTGCAGCTTATTTGCAGTGGAGACTCCTTCCCCAGGAACTACATCATAGTTTTGTGCAGGACTGAGTTTGGGGGTGGCATAATGGAGAACCTGTTTGCACTCTGAATTTGCACCACCAAAAACTCCATATGTGAATGGGGCCTGAAATCGCTGAATTATTCTTGCAGTCATATGGTTGCTGTAGTGAATGTGGAACTGCAGCCAGGAATCACTTCCTTCTGTTGTGTCCCCACACACAGCCAACATTGCCTATCAGATGGACAATCCTTGGTAAATAAATTATAATATGGCTGAAAGTAGTGGTGCACTTGGATAGGAAGTTTTAATTGTATCTCCAGATCTCTGATTAGCTTTCAGCATTACTGCAGGTTTTAATGAGTACCTTGCCACAGGGTGGCAGCCTCTCCAAGAGATATATACAAAGCTTTGCTGTTTAAAACTGGCATTTAGATGGAGGCCGTCAAAACTTTGGAAGATAGCCAGTCATCACCTTGCAATCTGAGTCTATACAACCTTCATGATAATATGGCAACTCTGCCTAGAATGCCCACGTAGCATATTGTAATGTTAATCCTAGCAGTGGGAGGCAATGAATTAATCTGCCGTCTAAAATTACCTTCTTGAAATGCTTTGTTAGATTTCTGGTGATGTCACTGAAGGGAATGGTAGCTCACTGAATGACTTCTGGCCCTAATAACTAAATCGCTGTCCATCCACTCATCCACTGGCACATAAGTTGGAGCTACGGGAAGAGATGGGATGTCTGGGACACAAAATGCTTTAATTATGCAAGAGGGACCGAGAGCTCATAGATCAGGCAAACGATACAGGACCAAGGGGTTGGAGAAAAAATTTACATTTCTTCAGTTTCCCAAAGGATGCAGAGCAGCTTGAATTAAATTCCTTCTCAATTACAAGGCTTCAGACTGAACTAGGGCTCCCAAAGGCTTCTTGATCAAAATAGAGACAGTCTACATGGCATTAGAACCAAAGCCAAAACCCGGAGTAGCACCTCGAATCAATTGGGGTGAACTAAAGCATTGTGTCAAGGAGCAATTTCTGCAAAAAGCCTAGGCAAAGAGAGACTCAAACTTTAATAGCCAGTGGATCTATGTAGATCAGGACTACCCCCTGGCAATGCAAAGATGTTGGAAGCAAGCACATGGGGTAATCAAGGTACAGAGGGACAAGCAAATAAAAGCCCAACTAAGGTAGCCAGCCAAACTACTCATAAAGACTGAAAAGGGATCAGTCCTCTATGAGACACTCTTGCATGCCAGCAAGTATTTGGTCACAATAGCGATAGAGGTGCCAGAAGTACCAGAAGACTTGAATGAGAAAGTGCTCCAACAGTAGGCATGGGCAGTAGTGGTAAAACCAGCAGACACCAAGGGGAAAGAAGACCATAATGTCTCCAGATGCCATGAGAGCCAACTTAAAGAGGTGGGTGAAAGGACTAGTGCAGCCATAGCAAGAGCAATCTAATTGCTAAACAGTGCACCTCTCGATAAGGAATTAAAATGGGAGCTCATCTACAGGCACCTCTTGCACTTGCTGCTAAGCAAGGATCCACCCCTGTACACTTGGACTTGTCTGAGTGTTTGAATCAGTGCAAGGGCAGAGAGATGTGCCCCCATCCTGGCAGGAAGCAATGATTTCAGTGCTCCCTAAACTGGGGAAAGATTCTACGGTCTGTGAGTCCTACAGACCAAATTCTCTGCTCAACCAGGATGCTAAGAGATTTACTAAGGTATTGGCCAATAGACTTCAAATGACTATAGGGTCCATAGTTCACCCAGATCAAAGGGGTTTAATGCCAGGTAGGGATATACAAGATAACATAAGAAAACTGTTAAATGTAATGGCGATGGTAGAAAACAGCAAGGACACCATGGCAGTCATAACCATTGAGGCTGAAAAGGCCTTTGGCCACCTTGATAGGTGTGATTCTTGAACAAAACATTGACAGCTTTTGACACGGGGAGCAATTTCAGCAGTGGGTTAATGCCTTATATGACTTCACCACAGCCAGGGTGGGGGTCAACAGAGTCTTCTCCAGTCTTATATCAATAGCTAGATGGCTGAGGCAGGGCTGCCCCTTTTCACCCCTCCTTTTCACCCTAAGCACTGATTCACTTGCAGTGAGAGTAAGGAATTCACAGACTTTAGGTGGGTCAAGGGTCAATGGAGAGGAGGAGGAGAGACTATCCCTAAATGCAGATGACACCCTCTGTCTGATTTATCAAAAACCTAAATTAGACATTCCAAAACGTATTAATATTCTAGAAGTGTGTATGGAGCAGTGTCTGGATTCAAAGCAAATCAAGACAAAACTGAAATAAACTTAGCAGGCAAAGAGTTGCCTACTATATTAAACAGTAATTGCCCTTATAAACTGGTAACCTTCACCTTCAGAAACCTTGGTATCCAGATCCCAATCCAGCATACAAAGTTATTTGAGGTGAACTATGGGCTGCTTCTCCAAACACCAGCATCAGATCTGAAAAGATGGGATGTACCTCCCCTGTACATCATTGGTAGACTAGAGGTGTTGAGGATGAATGTCTTGCCCCGGTTGTTATACTTATTTACATCACTTCCTATCCAGATTACTGAGAAAACATGGGAACAAATTAGAAAACAGTGGTCAAAATTTATCTGGGCTGGCAAGAAAGCCAGCATACTCTGGAATCTACTACACAGGAGCTCAAGAGGATTGGGGGGTCCCCAACCTATCACTATATTACTAGGCCCATCAAACATAGCACTTAGATGCTTTTTTGAGACAAGAGGAAGCTCCAGGCTGGGTGGCCCTGGAAGGGACAGAAAAGGTTAAGGATTTATTTTTTTAACAAATTAGACAGAGCTGAGCTGGGAAATATACACAACTCATGGACGCAGATCACGTTGGTAGCCCAGCTATGACTACTGCACAGAGAGGGAACCTTTCCTAGTCATTGTGAATTTACAGAGATTCAGAGAGCAGGAGGCGTGGTTCCAGCAAAATTGGATCCACCTTCTAGAAATAGGGGAAAACAAGTGCTCCATCACCAAGGGAAGTTACTGAAGAAGGGAACCATTAGGACCTTTACAGTGGTTAAGAATGAATTTCACCTACCTGCAAGAGACTTTTACTGCTATTTCCAGAATAGGCACTTCATTACCAACATGGCATTTAAACAAGGTTGAAAGATAAACAAGGCCTGAAAGATAAGCTAGCACCACTCAGACAACTGGTGGGTAGTTTCCAAGGAGAGAGGGAGGCACAATACTTAGTAATCACACTTTATAAAATGTGCCCCCCCTCCAAAACTGATACTCAAAAAAGGCCATATGACAAAAATGAGAGTCAGAAGCAGGAGTGGCACTGGAAGACAAGGAATGGGACAACTGCTGGCATTATGCACAAAAAACACTGCATCTGATGGATGGTGTAAACTCAGGTGGAAAGTGCTTAACAGATATTTCAGGACACTAGTGATCACTGCCCACTTTGGCTCCTCATTCTCATATAAATGTTGGTGTGACTCCACCAAAAGGCAGACCATGGCCATGTATTCTGGAGCTTCCCTACACTTGCCCAGTACTGGGAAGGGCTCGCTAAGGGAATAGGTGAAATATTTAGTATAGAACCTCCAAATCTAATATGACACATGATCTGTGATCTCCCACCTAGGGGAATTAGGACTAGAGCTAAGAGGCACTTTTTCTTCTTATTGTGGTGGCAGCTGCAACAAAGGCAATTACCCAGAGAAGGCTGCAAGTATCACCACCATTGACAGAAAGTTGGCTAGAGAACTGAAAAACCATCTTATTGATGGAGTGGATGACAGCTAAACTGAGGTGCATAATGGAAAAAGTGAAAGCAAAATGGCTGCCTTACTTCTCTTTCATGGAGCAGCATATGAACAAAACAATGTTGGATTAATTGGCAGATCTGTCCAGGCACTCTGGGAGGTAATAACTTCCTGTGTAGAATTAAAGAGAGAGGTGGGGGGATGGGACATCAATTGGGGATTGTATGAATTGAGTTGTAATATGCAGAACATTTCATCTGCAGATGAGATTTTATTCGATACACCATATGAAGTTGTTAAGTATGTACTGTAAGAGTTTAGGCAAATTGTATAGTAACTGTACAAGAAAGCAAAGAGTATAATGTTCACCATATTCACAAAATTTCCATCAGTAGCATACACTAACACATGTGAGGTCTGCCACAAATTCCAAGCAGCCATGCCCAAAAAGCTGGGATGGAATAATGTCTCGGCTCATAACCCACATTTACAGTATGTGTCAGCATGGCTCAGTTGGTAGCACACATGACTCTGGGCCAGAAGGTCTTGGGTTCTAGCCCCACATTGGAATTAAGGTCATGCTATTAATGCTGACTGCTGAGTATAGTTCTAAGGGGATGCTGTACTGTTGCAGTGTGCCTTCCATCGGATAAGGCAATAAACCAAGGTTCTATCTGCCTTTTCTGACACTTGTTCTGGTGGATTTAAAGATTACTTTTTGAAAAAGAGTAGATAAATTTTCCTGGTGTTGTGGCTAGATTTCAACCATTCACTAAAAGTATCACTAACACCTTAATCTGGTTCACTTTCAGTTGGTTTGCATCCGTATCCCCCCACCCCACCAGGAAAAGTCTGAAATAGGCAGTATTGTGTATCCCCTCCTTTCCTGATCAATGAAAACTAAATAAACAAATAATGGATGAATCTTATGGTTAACAATATGTTACTGAATTCCCTTAGGACATGGGCAGGGGGGGTTCCCTGTGGTATAAAAGGTGAGGCACTGTGTTCTGGACAGGGAAGGAAAAGGAGCCTTCAAGCTACCGCAGGCTTATTTTCAATGATGCATATTCCTGCAAGCCCAGGGGCCTGCACTATTTTCTAGAATGCTGAGATCCAAATAGCTCAGAGCTGAAGTGTCAGAAACCAACTAAAAGGTTATATCTCAAGCTGTCTGGCTCACCAAGCTGCAAGTCCCCAAAGAATAACGTTGTATGTGTTGACAATGTGGTGTCCAGTTGTGGTTTCAGACTGTGAAACCTACAAAACATTAAGGTACTGGTATGGAAGATGGGTCCCCACTGGGCCCCCACAGTTGAAGCAGGAGGACTCCTGGCAGTAGGGTGGGTAGATGGATAGGAACACCCTGAGTGTCCCTTTATTGAGGGTTGTGACTACATGATTCCTTCTCAAGTGCAGGTCATCCATGTGCCAGAGCAAATGGTCACTACTGCAAGTGTTACTTTAGATGTCCCAAGGAGGAGCTAGCCGGTATGCTAATTTTTAACAAGTGCCATTGCGAGGGTGCTGCAAGTGTTAAGAAGGTTTCTGAGGTGTGTAATGCATCCCCTCTAGGTCTCATACAAGAAGGGAAATGGGTAAGAATGCAGTAGGGTGGGTGGGAGGAAAAGAATCTCCTTGAGTATCCCTTAAGCAAGGGTTGGGCCTGCCATGGATCCCCCTTGAGTGTAGGTTCTCTCCTTTGTTAAGGTGCATGCTTATTACCCTCCAGAAATTCAGGGATTGAAGAGACCATAACAATTATAGGCCAACTGCGATACTGAGAACTCTCAGTGGAGTGCTCGGAAAGGTATACTTTTATGAGACTGAAACTTGGTTGCCCGACACCTGTAATCCTGATGCCACAATCCCGACACCAAAAATCCTGACAGTGGGATTTTGCTAACAGCAGGAGTTTGTTATAATAATTAAGGGGGATGTGGGGGACGAAACCCCCCACATTGGGGGGTGCAGGGGGCAAAGCCCCCAAAACATGAAAACATCTGCCGTGGGCAAAATCCCACTGTCGGGATCATGGCTTCAGGATTACAGGTGTCAGGGAAGAGCCTTTCAGTCTCTCATAGTATATCCCTGGCATCAAAACTAGTCATCTACCAAACCCTCTCCTTTGCCCTCTATAACAACATTCTTTTTGATGAGCAATCTATTTTTTTTGCTCACAGTACTCAACCATTGCAACACTTCTCAAAATGATAATCAGCATTGCTCTGGCTTGAGAGTCTGGCCTTTGCTTGGTGCAATTTTTTAGTGATCTCACAAAGGTGATAAAAATCACAGTATCTTATTAAACAAACTGCAGTCAATTTAACAGTCATTCAAAAGGCAGCATTGCATAATCAGTCGACTAAGGGCAACTTCCAGTCATACAACAGAGTACAACATTTGAAAACCAATCACATTCAAGAATGCTTTCATAATTCAGTCACCTTGTCTGAGGTGCTAATAGTGCAATGAAATAGTACCAAGGAACATCTATGCCAAGTTTGATTATAGTTGGTTAAATGGTCACTAAGAATCTACAAAAATCCCAGCAGCTCTGATTCTGAGTGGATTAGAAGCAAGGACTAAGACTAGCATAGTGTGGTTTACAGACTTGTGGTTAAGTCTTGTGGATTCAGTGATAACCTGGGTGAGTTGGGCCCCAAGTACAGTTGACTTAGGCCAAAATCCTATACTGGGAGACCAGTTGATACTAAAATCTTTAAGTAGAATACATTCTCCTAAACATCCATTCATAACAGTTTGGCAGAGAGTGGTTAGAACAGAGGAGGCTGTCTGGGGAGGGTTGTAGATACAGCCCACAAACAGGGGCTTTGCTCTCCCAAGCTGTATTTTTACCATGATAGCCTCACAGTTAAACCCATCTAGGGTTGCAAGAGTTACCAGGGTAGCATTTGGTGGGGATTTTGTGTATATTAGGACTCCCCACCCTTCTTACCCACTCTATCATTCATAAAAATGTGGTAACCAGGAAGCTCAACATCATGAAGAAGTAAGAAGGGTTTTAACCATGTCTCAGATATTGCAACCAGGTCTGGGGTATACATATCAACCCAACTTTCCAGTTCCTGTAGCTAAGGCCACAGGCTACTGATATTCATATGCACAAGGTGAAAGCCATGAGCCTTGGACCACCCAATGTCTGAGTGGGAGGTTATCTTAAAGTTGGGAAGACAGGGACCAGGATTTAGTTCAATATCCACAACTAAGAGTAACAGAAGGGCCTGATTTCAAGTGAAGAACTTGTTTTCAATATATAACTCAAAAGTGAGTTAACAATTTAACAGACATTCATAAGCCAGGTCCTGTATATAATTAGGTGACAAAGGGTGACATGGACAGCTTGAAGAATTAATATTAAGAAACTTCCACACCAAGTTTGATGAGAATCAGATCTGCTGTTCTCAAAAGTGGGCTCAAAATAGACTTGAAAATTCAACAACTAATTGCAAACCAGCATACATACACATAATTCAATTACTATACCTGAGATACTGAAAACATCAAGAATTAGTACCAAGGGACAGCTATACCACTTTTGATTCTAATTGGACAGCTCATTCGGAAGATACCCATAACCAAAAGTTAAAGGGTGAAGTTACTAAGACACAAAAGAGGAAAAATTGGTATACCCAAATAATCATCTCATCATGGAATGCACTACCCAAACACACAGTTGAAAGTGATAACATGGATATGTTAAAAAAAAAGCTAGATGAACATATGGGTCATGTAAAATAGTACTTCCACCAATAGAACTAGGGTGACAAATTTCCTAAAAGGCCACGGCCTCCTAAACTCGTACTAACCTGTGAAACTACACTGTACAGGCCAAAAGAGAAAAACAAAAATGAGTGTGCTGCTGCCCACAGATATGCTCCCTTGTAGACAAAAAAGTTCATGTCTTGCAGTTGATTTACAATAAGCTTTACTAGTCACCAAATTGTGTTCATTTACATAGAAGAGGACATCCAGGGATTCAATTTATTTGGCATCAAATTTAAATGATAAAGACAAATTTAAGGTTTTGTCAGTCAGACAATTTACAAATTCAGTGCCCTCCAATGCTGTTCTCCTCCAGATACACAATACATCATCGATGTGGTAACTCTACCTCACCATTCTATCAATGAAGGGGTTGGGGTTAACATTCAGCACTGTCTCTTCTTCCCACTACTGCAGGAAGAGGTTTGCTTGCCATGTACCTGTGCCTCCATGACTGCGTCCCTTCTCCTTAAGTTATGTGCAGTGTGATTTGATTATTTATTAGTTAAGAGTTGGTTATAAGGGGCTGAATTTATTGCAATTTATTTTGTGCTATGTTTCTATGCTGGTGGTATTTATTATTTTAGCTGCTATTGTTAGTTTGTACTGGCACCCGGACCCTCCAGGGAAGGGCACCATAAATAAATAAAATCAACCACTGCTGCTTTACTGTATATAAAATGTCCCAGCAAAGGCAGAGTACTGTAGTTGGGAGTTAGGATGGGTCTCTGTGCTTCTGAAAGAAACTTGAAGAGTATCTGGCTATAGTTGGTACATTAATGAAGAAAATGTTGAATTGCAAACTGACCTGAGCATGTACAATACTAGTATCACGTGAATGGATACAATGGTGAGACAGTTACGATATGGCCCCCATATATGTCCCTCAGTTTGTTGTATGATCATGCTGGCAGAGTAGTAACAATGTTCTTCAGGTGAAAGTCTAAAAACAGGGATAGATCTCAGAAAGTGAACCTGTGCTGGAAACTAGAAAAGAATGTTTTGACAATGTTCTGTGATGTATGTTGGTATGTGGAAAATGTAATAAAGTATATTAAATAAAATACAAAAGAAAAGAATGTGTTTTTTGTTAGAACAACCACTAGTATCTTCTGACCATTTCCAAAAATAATCTTATATGATGTTTTTATAATGCGAATACTACATTTTGAAACTACTGTATAACATTTGAACAGTTAATACAGTTCTTCTGTTATGTTGAAATGACTTGACTTTAAAAATGCAGTGAACCATTTTATGGTTTTATGTTACTATGAAACCTCTATGTTTTTTATATTGTTATATGTCACTGTAGTGATATATTAATGATTTATCTATTTAGCTGACTCCAACCTTTAATTTAAAAGAAAAAAAAATACCGAAAGTCTCTAGCCCTAATGGTTCAAAAGTTCTAACATTTTAAAGAAAATACGTTTTGAAAGGTCTACCTCTGGAACTGTTGGGGCTAGAAACATATTTTTCTTAAAGCTTGGAGTCCAGCCGCTATGACATGGTGTTATTAATATATTGTTGTTATATAACAATAGTAAATATGCTATCGATATAGAAACAGTCAGTTTTCTCTAGCTATATCGATATACAGTATATATACAGTATTTACATCACAGCGTTTTTTTGGGGGGTAAAATAAATGTTATCAATATACTTTTTTAATAACAGCATGGAAAATTTCATGATGGTTTTAAAACATAAAATTAAAAAAGTAATAATTTTGGGCACTTTTCTGAATTTTGGTATTTGTCCCCATAATTCAATTGGCATCTATGTAAGAGTAATACCCATAAACATTCATCTTATACATTAAATTACATTGCTAGCATTTCACTCAGCCCCCCAGCGGTGTTAACTCTTCCTCACTTTCACAGGGTTCACCTGCAACTGTATCAGAAGATAATAATTGGATGACCTAATGATTTATTGAGGTATTTATTTTCATTGGATAAAAAATTAAAAGTGGGGCAGATCGGAGTGTCTGCCTGGAGATATTTTCCATCATGAATAGTTATTACTACCAATGTCAGAAATCTGTTGACAATATCATACAATTTAACCTTAAAAGTAGTGATTGGTTTGCTCTGTAATACTCCAAAGCACATTGAATCCATTGGTTGTCAGAAAAACTCATTTAAGTAATCATCTTTGTTTAGTATGAGTGTTTTCCCCCCATGTCAGTGGGGTTAATTCAATCTCCATGTCATTATTCAGTTCAAACAGTGCCTCCAGTTTAGCTAGTGACAAATTATGGTAGTGGGCCTCCCAGACTAATGATCGAAGGTCATTAATATGTCTAAGTAGCATTGATGGGTTTGCAAAATTCCCAGAATTGAAGATTGAAGTACATTAGGTTTAAGATTGCTGGTAGCTGGTATCTTGTATATCCCATGATCTGCTGCTCCAATTATTTTCTTAGTATGTTCTGTGGGTGGGTCCATGTTTATCTCTCCCTGGCTCTGCATCCTGACCAGTGCCTACAAAACTGGGTTAACACAACATCTTGACATTTGGCTGAGGTCAGAGGGGAGAGGATTCCTCTGTTTAAAATCATGGCTGCTCAAGCAAAGAAACAGACAATGGTGCTCATTACTATCCTCACCTGGATGACATTTTCTGTGACTAAGGGCTGAAATTGCTGTTTCAAACCTAAATGATCAACCAAATGCCCTCTCCCTAGCAATGTTTCTTGACCTGTGCTGCATCCTGAAAACTGGATTGCTGTGACAACTGGTCATTCATCTGAGGGCAGAGGTTCAGAGGCATTCCTTGTTTAAGAAATGGACTGCACAAACAGACAACAGTGATTAACACCCTCACCTGGTTGCTGTTTTCCACCCCTGAGTGCTACACCTGCTGTTTCTACCATAAAGGGTCATCCTCTCTCAAGAGCTGTGCACCCTGACCTGTGCCCCCAAACCAGGTTGCCTCCACAACCAGGTGCTCAGTCAAGGTTATAGGGGGAGGGGCTTCTGCTGCTTATGAGTGGAGCCACAGAAGTGGCACTTATGCAAGCAGTACTCATGTAAGTGGCTCTTGCTAGAGTGATGAGTCACAGGCAGGAGACAACCAATAGGAGGCAAAAGGCCTAACATTTTTTATTTTTTTATTTATCCATTTTACAGTGCATTGCATTGTTTTCAGAAAAAAGTAGTATTAGCCTCATTTGCACTACTTAGGATAAGGTTCCTGGATTATCTTCAATATATTTAGCATGTTCCCAAGAGATCATTCAAAAGAATATGTGAAAGCTGATGAAAGTAAAGTGGAGTGCTTATGAATCAAGATTGGAAAGAATCAAGTGGTAGTGTTGTCAGAACTCATTTGCAGACAATCTGCATGTAGTGAACAGTACCAAACGGAGTTATACACTATGCTAAGGAGTACCTGTGGAGCAAGGAAGGTAATAGTTATGTAAGATCTTAATTATCCCGACATTGATTGGAAGGGATGCATGGCAAGAACAGTGCAAGGAAGGGAATTTGTAGAAGTTGTGCAAGACTACTACATACAGCTAATAATAGAGACACTAGCAAGAGGTGAGGGATGTACAGATGTAATGTAAAATAACAGATCAGAGTAGATGGAAGAAGTGAAGGTGGGCCTGAATCAGGTGGGGAGTGATCATGCAATTATTAACTTTAAACTGAATATCCAAATTCAGGAGACGAGAAAGGGAATAAAAATGGGGACATTTCGGAAGGATGATTTTCCAAAAATTAGGGCAAAATTGAGGAGGCAAAGGGTATTGATAAGTTATAAAGGCTTAACATGCACAAAATAAAATCAGAAAAATGTGTGATATTGGTGGAGCAGACCAAGAGGAAATATATTCCCTTAGGAATTAAAAAAGGAGTGCAGGACAAAATCCAGTGTGGATGAGCAGTGAGTTAAGAAACTTGGCAAGGATAAAAGAAGGGCAAACAGGAGAATGCTGAAAAATTTGGAGAAATGAAAGAAGTACACAACCCTTCAGAAAAAGTGTAAAACTGAAATGAGTAGAGCAAAAGCAGAACTGGAAGAAAGAATTGCAGCTGTCAAAGGCAGAAACAGGAAGAGATGTTTTAATATGCCACAAGATTGAGGAGGAAGGAACTCACAATATAGACTTATGCTCAACAGACATATTGAAAAAGCACAGGAATTGAACAGGTACTTTTGGAAGGCTATGCCTGCTGTTCAATGGGGCAAACAATCAGCCACACCCTCTTCCAGAGCAATATGAGCAGTTACTCACAGCCTCTCTCTGAAGCACTTTTTTCTTTGCCAGCTGGAGGCTCTGTCTGTCTGTCTTCTACCCTGGAGCATGCTGGGACCTTCGCCCTCCCCTCTGCCCAACTCATGCTTTGGGCTCTGCTGGTTCATGCTGGACTCTGTTCATTTTTCTTCTCCTGCCTTGGTTAGTATTCCCTGTCTCTTGCTGCTCCTTGCTTCCTTGTGTTGCCTGTTTTTATTTTTTCTGTTTGTATTTTCCTTTTCTGTTTTCTTTTTTGGGGCTTCCTAGTTTCCTAGCATCCTGTTGCCCTTTGATTGTATTGTGCAGTTCACTGGAATTTATTTATTTAAAAGAGATTTATCAGGAAAGACATACTGAACTGCGAAGCTCGTTTCCAGATGCGTTCAGCGGGGGGGAAGGATAAGTACAAACAAGTAGAAGCACAGTAATAACAGTTCAACAATACACAGTATGTACAGTAATATACATTACCAGTAATAACAATACAACAATACATAGTATGTACAATAATATACATTACCAGTAATAACAATACAACAATACACAGTGTGTACAATAATATACATTACCAGAGCAAATAATAATGCAGGTTAAACATCAGAAGTGCGAAGTACCTGGCACACAAGGTAACGTCACAAAATAGGAAAGGGTAGGAGAGAGATTAAGTAGAAGAGGGTGATAAAGAGAGGCTGGGGGTTGAAAAGGTAAGGTAGTGGTGGAAGAAAAAGAGAGAGGAGAAGAGAACAGATTATGGTGGGTAGGGTGGGGGAACATTATGTAAAGGATTAGGAAGGGGTAGAAAGGGTGATTACTAGGGGTGGGAGTGAGTGAGAAAGAAGTAAGGGTGTGGGAGGATGTGGTGGAGGGGAAAGGAGAGGAGAGGAAAGGGGTTGAGGTGGGGTGGCGAGAAGTATAGATGTCGGAGTAGATAGGAGAAATGTAGGGAAATGGGACTAAGGATATTTACAGGAGGGGCAGTGTAGCCTTGGAGAAGAGAGGAAAGACAGCGTTTGGAGGTGGCAGAATGAATTGTTAGTGGAAGGGAGTTCCAAAGATTAGGAAGGAAGAAGGAGAAACCAGACTGGCCAGCTAGGGATTTATGAGGGGGGAGCAAATGAGAATGATAACCTGAGTTATGGAGTGAGTAAGTGGAGGGGGCATAGGGGAGTGGAGAGAGCTGAGGTAAGGAGGAAGTGAAGTAAACCAGAATTTAGAAATAAAGGAGGCACAGTGGGTGAGACAGCAGTCATTCAAGGAAGGGAAGGGAGAGAACAATGTACAGAGAACAGTGGTGAGTCTGGGGAGGGGAGCAGGCCAAGGCAAAATGGCAAAAGGGGTGGAAGAGGGGATCCAGTTTGGCCAGGGTGGATTTAGTTGCAACACCATTGACTTAGTCACCATAATCAAAAATGGGGAGGATCATTTTAGTGATAATATCCCGATGGGAAGATATAGGGATACAGCTTTTGTTCCTATTAAACGTACCAAGCTTAGGGTGGAGTTTTGTATACATGGCATCTCTGTGCTGAGAAAAACCAAGGTGGTGGTCAAGCCAGACACTGAGAGGCACTAGATCAGAAATGCGAACGCAACAATAGCGCTCGCCAGTACAGCGCCGCAACAACAGCACCTGCAATATCAGCATATGGTAGTGATCCCAACACACATGGAGGACCGTTACCACAGATTTCACACAGAATGCTAAATTTATGTTTCTGCAGGGGGCAAATAATCAACTGAGAGTTGGAGTTGGATTGCGGGGGAAAGTGCAATTTGGGTGGGGGGTACCAGGACAGTCTCAGTCAGTGTCAGTGGCTCAGTAGGTAGCACACCTGAGGCCAGGAGATCAGAGGGCTGTGGGTTCAGTTCCCACATCTGGCACTTGGGTTAATATCCCAGTACTGACACTGTAGTGCAGCATGAGAGGGGTGCTGCACTTCTGAGGTGCCGTCTTTCGGATGAGATGTTAAACCGAGGTCCCATCTGCCTGGATTGGTGGTAGTTCAGGTGGATGTTAAAGATCCCATGGCATTTATCGAAAAGAGTAGGGGAATTTCCCCGGTGTCCTGGCCAAATTTCCCTCATTCACTAAAAAAATACCACCAACAGCTTAATCTGGTTCAAGGTCAGCTGGCATTCATATGTATCCCCCTCCCCCGGGTCGTGCCTGAAAATAGGCAGGATTTGTCTAGTGCACTTAACCGGTCAGCAAAAACTAAATAAATAAATGACACAGGACTTTTAAAAATATTGAAAACCCATCTTAGGGAAAAAGATCGGAGACCAGGACTAGAATACTGGTCTCCAGCACTATGCTGGATGAGCTGATCTCTGCCTTGGCCTTCTCTGCCATGGGAGCAGCTCGGCCAGCCTACCACTTTTCTTCCACCCTTCTTCCCTCCCTTCCCTCCCTTCAGTCTCTCCCACTGAGGTCACAGCTACAGGGGTCACAGTTATTGCTGTTCGCTGTTCTACCCCTGTAGCTGCCCTCATTTTGCTGTTTTTACAGTGCACTTCTTACATGCGCTGTAAGAGATGCACTCTTCTGACCAGGTAGGCACTGGGTTACTTAAATGAGAGTACGTCATAAATTTTTCCCAGATTGAGGGTGAGGAAGGTGGGGAGTGAAGGGAGTCTGGAAAGCCTCTGTCATGTGCTGAAACACATGGAGACCATTTTCTTAGCATTAAGGGACAGTTGATTAGCCTTGAGCCATTTCTTTACAGTGTGAAAATCAAGTTGAAGCCTAGATGTTAACTCTGATGGAGAAGAGCCAGAGAAAAACAAGACCGTGTCATCTGCATACATGTGGATGGATGCAGAGGAGCAGGCTGAGGGGAGGTCATTGAGGAATTTGGAGAAAAGCAAAGGGCCAAGGATGGAACCTTGGGGAACGCCAGTGTGTATGGGTGGGTGGAGGGAGAGAGTCTCAAGTTCTCACTGATTGAGATCTACTGTACCTACAAAGTAGGAGTTGAACCAACTGGTTGTTGAGTCAGATAGACCTGCTGATTTTAGTTTGTCCAGAAGAAGAGGGTGGATGACAGTGTCGAAAGCTTTCTTTAGATTGACAAAGATGGCGGCAGTGAGGAGGCGTTGTTCCATGCCAGAATGGATGTAATCTGTGAGCCTGAGGAGAGAGGAAGTGGTGGAGTGATGTTTGCAAAAGTCAGACTGGAAGGAGCTGAAGCTGGAAGTCGAGGAAAGGGGAGAGTTGAGATAGAACTATGTGTTCTTGAAGTTTGGATAAGGTTGGGAGCAGAGAGACTGGGTGGAAATTTCCATGAGAGGAGAAGGAGTCACCTACTTTTGGAAGGGGAATGACAGTTGCATGCTTCCAGGTATCCGGGACTGAGGCAAGAAAGAATGATAGGTTGAGCACTGAGGAGATGGGCAAGGCAATAGCTGGTGCAGAGAGGTGTAGGAACTTGGTATCAAGCCACCTTTCTGGGGTTTGAGAGCCCGGAGGGATTTAAAAGCCGAGGCAGGGGTGAAAGGCGAGAAAGAGAAGGAGAAGGAGGGAGGAAGGAGAAAGAGGGAGGGGGGAGTAGCGGGGAATGCAGAGAGGAGAGAGGAGTGAGGAGTGAGGAAGCACAGGTGGTGAAATAGGAGTTGAAAGATGAGGCGATGAAAGGAGGGTCTCAAATAGTGGAGTTACCCACCTAGAGAACAGGGGAAGGGGACTGGATGGGGGGAGAAGAGGGCATGTATTACTTTCCAGAACTTGGAGGGGTTGCTAAGATTGCTGTAAAACGTGGAGCAAAAGAACTCAGCCTTAGCTAACCTGGTTGCTCTAGTACAAGAGTTCCTCAAAGCACGGCACTTGTTAAAGTTAGCAGGAGTGCTAGAGGACTTGTAAGACTTCCATGCCAGGTCACGTGCACAGAAGCAGGTCAAATGTTCTGCAGAGATGCAGGGAAGGTGAAAACTTCTGACCCTGGTTTTCCTGAGTGGGGCATGCTGATCCCAGACTAGTAAAAGTTCTGATTATAAATATTGTAGGGCTTGATTGATATTATTGGCTGTAGAAACAGGGGACCAGTCAGTGGAAAGCAGATTAGTGTGTAGTGAGGCTAAGTCAATTGATCAGAAGGACCTGATTAGAAACATTTTGGGGGGGACTCTGGGTCGGTGAATTTTGTGCACACAGTAAACCATATGATGGTCACTGAGTGCATCAGGGAGGGTATCAGCATTAATGATATGGTGTGGGTGAGTAGCAAGAACCCAATCCAGTAGAGAGTGGTTCTGAGAATGGGGATGGTGATGGGTAGGGACAGAAATGAGTTGCCTAAGATGCAGGGACTTTATGTTTTGGCAGAGTTTAGAGTTGGAGTGTGAAAGCCAATTAAAGTTGAAATCACCTAAGATAAGAAGCTCCTCAAAGATAAGAAGCTGCCCAGTGGAGACATGAGTAGAGGAAGTGGATCGAGTCTGCTCAACACTTCAGTCTGATTTTGATAAACTCCAACAAAACCTAATCCAGAACAAATTGCTTCTAAATGCAAACAAAAAAAAAAAAAAAAAAAAAAGTAATGTCCTTCTACCCACCTAATACCTCATTAGCCTGCCCCTCATCAAAACCACACGTGCCTATAACCACTATTCTAGGGGATACATTGGAGGTAGTAAAAAGTTTCAAATGGCTAGGGTTCACTGTCGACTCACTTCTGTCCTTCTCTTCGCATGTCAAAGCAATCACTAAAAAATTGAAGCAAATACTCTGGTTCTTCTATAGAAGTAAGTACCTATTCTCCCAGGAATCCAGAAATAGATTGGTTCAGGCTACATTTATGCCCCTCCTTGCCTATGCAGACACTCTTTACAATAATGCTGCATCCATACATCTTTGTAAACTGGACACACTCTTTCATTGTGCCATTCGCTTCATAATAAATGCTCCAGCTAGAACCCATCATTGTATCTTGTACAAGGCTGTTGGATGGACCTCCCTATACACCAGGTGACTTGTTCATACCAACACCTGGACTTATAAAGTACTTCTAAATAAACTCCCTGCTTATATCTCAAATGTCCTTATTCTTGCAAGCAGCTCATACACCCTCAGGATCCTCTCGTATATCACTATGAAGGTACCCAAGTGTTGAACCCGTTTTGGTATGGCATCTATAAGTTACTTCCTTCCTGCTACATGGAATAAGCTTCATGCTACCCTAAAACTACGTACCCTAATACCATTAAGAGCATTCCTCAGGCTGGTCAATGAACTCACTGAGTCATGCCAGTGTATCTAGCCTCCCACACTACTGCTACCTCCTCCTCTGCTCTGCTGGCTCAATTAAGCACTTATCCTTTGCCCTACTCTTCTCCCCTGCCAACGGATCCTAAGTGGCACTTTCCCCTCATCCTCCTTGCCCCCTTCCTTACAGATGTTATTGATCCTTTCATCTATCAAATGTGTTTTCCTGTTATGTCATTAATAATGAATCATGTTAAGCTGTACAGATTAATCTCCAATATTCTTTTTGTACAAAGATGTATTTGTTGTATTGCATTCTGTATATTGTGTTTGTTCCATTGCTGTATATGCTGTAAGGCAAATGTGATTTGATGTGATTCTCTGTGCCTAAAAAGTATGTTGTATAAGGGACCTCCTTGTAAATGAGCGTGCTCAATGGAATCTATCCCTTCATAATAAACTGAACTGAACTGAGTAGTTCTGTAACAGAAGCAGGAGAAAGCCCTGGGCAGCAGTATCCATCTGCCATGAAAATGGGAAGGCAGAAAGGGAAGGAGAGTTTTAGGATGAGAAGTTCATAGGCTGCAGGGGATGAGACAGTCAGCACTGGGGTCGACTGAATGTAGGAGGAAAGGTAGATGGCAATGCCGCCTCCCTTCGTGGTATGATCTTGGTGAGAAAGGGAGTAACCAGGGACAGTGATGGTAGAGTTGGGAATATTGGCGGGAAGTCAAGATTCCGGAGCTACTAGAACATCAGCAATGATATAGCTCAGCTTCAGTTCCAGCTTCTAATCCTCAGTTTTCCTCCACTCATCATTACATGCTGCAGCTCTCGCTGCTGTATTTCTGCTGTCTCATGTGCTTCTGCATTAATTGTTTGCATCTGGTCCACACTCATACAGCTCAGAAGCTGCCACTCCATGTTATACTATGTTTGTTCTACAGCTCTGCTTTCTCTCACTCAGTGATAGCACTGCTCCCTTGTGCTGTTCCTTGCTCACCTGCTACCGAATCTACTGCCACTGAATTTTACCAAACCATACTTTTACCAGAAGTTTAGCTGTCCATTTCTGCCTTCTGGTTTACTAAAAAATTAACCATTTAATCAGCTCTATTGGGGGTTCTACCCTACCAACATCACAGTTGCTATTTGGTCTCCTGGTGCTCAGCTTGTGACCTTCCTGTTGTTCCCAAAGTGAGGGACTGTGCTGTCATAGTGGTGCATTGCGACTTCATGTAGTACATACCTGTAGGAGCATGCTTTTATGTAAGCGACATGATTTTGCCCTGCTCCTTCTGCTACATGGCTTTCACCTATCCATGACAGAATATGTTTACCTCACAGCCTATATGGCTTTCAAAAATTCATGCATTTTATTACTACATTCCACCATTTCATTACTGTGTTCAAAATGCCTCCTGCCTTCCAATAACCTAACCCTGCCTTCATGCCATTTGAGGTATTTATACCAATCATATCATTCCCTGTTCATGCTGAAACCTTAGCCCATCTGTATCAATGCTATTTAACCATCCATTTCAATTCTCTATTTATGCTGCAATCATATCAATCACTGCTAACCCTCATGGACTCAATTTACTAAACCTCAGTGACTCAATTTCTGGCATCCTGCCTCTAATCACTTAATGGATTCACAGCCTCCCATTACTCGATCACCTACCTTCCATGACACTTCTAATTTGGCTTCTGTAGTAGAATTGGTTGGGTTGCTTTTGCTAGCTTTGCTAGTATCATCCAACCATTTTAAACTTTCCTTCCATCAATGAACCTTATTCATCAGTCAATCGTATCAGTCCGTTGTATCAATCAATCATCTCAGACAATCCTACCATATACCAATATCTACTCAACGGCCGCTGTCTTTGCCCAGTCCTTCATATTAGTGCTTCATAGTTATCCGTATTCTCCTTTATAAATTGGAGGCTTGCCGACCATGAGCATTACTTTCTGTGGCTCAGGCCCCCCTGTAGCCGATAGTTTCATTCTGCACTGAAGTCTGCATCTTGAGCATGTGAAACCTGGGGTGGGGTCCTTCTCATCTTAACCATAGTGGGAATGTCTTCGCTCTGGGTGGAGCTTTGGTAGTTCATATTTTGGCGTTGGCTCTTGATGTAGAATTTGTGACTAGCTGCAAAGGATGGTTACATTTGATCTCCTTTGGCTGTAATATTAATTTACTACCATCGGCACCTTCAATGATTTCTCCCTATGACTGCTTTTGAATTGCTTGATTTGGGATAGTTGATAGGTCAAGCAATGCCTCAGCAGTTGTTCTCTCCTCCTCCCGCCTTTGCCGAACTTGTTGCAGAGACTTGCCTCGCAACCTTCAAAGGCATTTTTATTAGAGGGAATGAGTAAGAGCTTCCTCTAAACTGGAATATTTTCCACTTCCCTACCAATTTGTTCTCTAAATTGGAGCAGCCCAGCTGTCACTAAATAAAATACACAAAGCCTGGAGAGAAGGTGACCTACTGTATGTCTTGGATCCCCAGAGATTTCCTCTTCACGGTTTTTTTTTTCTCTCTTCCAAGCCAAAAGTCATAAAACTTAGTTTTTAGTGGTATTCCCTAGTTCACTTAGGTAGGTTCCGCTATTGGATGGAGGTGGATGGTGACCCTACTTGCCATTCTCTCTCTCCTTAGGAAGCCCTCATGTCATCAGTGCAATCCTGACAACATATGCATCTCATTTGTATTCTCAGTCTGTCTCATTGCTGACAATATGCTTCTCAACCTCATAGTCAATGTATAATTGCTCAATGTTCCTTTTTGGGGCTCCTTCCTAAGGTACCTTTAGCCAAGGGAATCTTCCCATGGCACCTCTAGGGGTGGTTCCTTGCCTTCGGTACGCCTACAGGGTGGTAATTCCCGATTGAATAGAGAATGAGAATGGCCAAACAGTTATTACAGTTGCATAAGCATAACACTACTCTGGTTGTGTAGGATCATTGAATTGGAAGGCTATGCTTGTAGTTCAATGGGGCGAGTGACCAGCCACACCCCTTTCCTGAGTTATATAAACAGTTCCTCCCAGCCTCTCTCTGAAGCTCTTTTTTCTTTGCTCCACCATCCTTCCCTCCTGCAGTGGCACACCTCTCTCCCCAAGGGGCTCCTTCCTAAGGTACCTTTCACCAAGAGAATCTTCCCATGGCACCTCTAGAGGTGGAACTCTCTTTGAGGGTTCCTTGCCTTTGGTACCCCTACAGGGTGCTAATTCCCCATGGAATAGAGAGTGCGAATGGCCAAACAGTTATTACAGTTGCACAAGCATAACACTACTCTGCTTGCGTATGCCCATTGAATCTGAGTGTATTATGTATGGGGGGATGATGGAAAAGAGATGGAGTTTATAAGGAATAATGATATGCACATGGGGCACTAGAGAGCTGTGACAATGACTGGTAGTTTTCTGTGGGAGCTCCCAAATATTCAACATACCAGAAAAAGCTGGCTACCTCTAATTTAAATTTTACTTTCTGGAGACATATTTGGCTCATGATCTGATAGATATCATCGCAAACAGGCACCAGTGTGAGTTTTGATAAAATGGGCTGCTTGAAAGCAGCTGCTATGACTATATCTCAGAAACAACAGTAACGGCAGGGGGAAGACCCTAGCAGCAGAGGGGTCCATCAACCCTCAGTGATCAAAGGGAATCCTCGACTGCAGTTAATACTACAAATCAGAAGGTGGACAGTCCTGCTTTAGCTCTAGACTTGCACAAACAGAATGAGCACGATAGATGATAACAGCAAATGGAGAAGAAGCAAAAGCTCTACAAGCACTGGGTATCCCAACAAATTTAATAAAAAAAAATACAACCTTGAAATCCACGATGGAGAAAATGGAAAACCAACTCTGCACCCCAAATGTCAGGACTGTGGTCTTACCTGAGGAGATTGAGGGGGGCTGATTAGCCATGAATGACTACTATACATTTTGGAAATGGAGGTGAACTTAAAATTAAAATCTATATACAGGATAAATCCCAGAATGAATCGCTCCTTGCCTAATTATACCAAGACAGTCACTGCCATTAGAGACAGCATGGTGACCAGAGACATTCTCCTGAAAGTGACAAAAGTAAGTGCCCCAATCAAGGTACATGGACTGACTGGTGAGGCTATTTCCTGATCTTACCTACAGCACCAGAGCTCAGGGAAGCAATTTAGGGGAAAGAGGAAATTGTTTGACCTGGAAAGACACACTAAGCTGAATCTTGTTTCCAGGTGTGACCTAGGAGCACAAGGAAGTCAAGTGACTTGCTCAGGGTCACAGAATACGCAAGTGGGGTCTGATGGGATTCAAACCCAAGTCTCCAGGTTTGCAGCTCAGTGCACTTAGCCCCTATGCAATGTTACCTTTAATGGCATATGCCAGGAGCTCTGGTCCCAGATCACTATACACTCCTTTTTACTTTTTCCATGCCAAAGAATACAGTATGGGGGGAAAGCATTTCAGTTTGCTGATTCCAAAAAGACAGGAAAGTGAGTGACTAGGTCAACAGAGTTTGCTACTCGTGAAGTGGAGGAATCAGACAACACTGACATACAATAATAATGGTGGCATAGAAATTTTTTACACTGATATGCACAGTTTGTGATACTTGGGAGCAGTGCTGTTTAAAGAAGGACTCCGGCAAAAGTACTACAGTACATTACAGAATTAGGATCAGCATACCTCCAATGTATCTCGTACCAAAAATTAGGTTTCTGTGTTACTTCATTTTAAAGTTATGAGCTATTTTGTTACCCTAATTTCACGCCCTGTTCAAAAAAGCCAGTTTCAGAAAAGAGCCACTAAAAATGTCATAACCAGAACTGACAGCCTAGTCTTCCCTTTCCGCATCCATATAGGACCTATTTCTCCAAAGTTTAAGAAAGTGTATCTGATATAATCATTAAAAAAAAAAACTGGCATAGGGTTGGCTACAGAGCTTGCATTTCTAGAATATTCAGGTGCATGGAACTGCACTTTAGAACATGTCAGGAGGTAGTTTTGGAATGCAATGTTGAACCAAGGTATAGAATGACAAGGTGTTTTGAATGTGCTAACATACATACTAAGAAACCAGCAGAGTAGGCCCTATGGTTTATCGAGTCTGCTCGGGGATCAGTGCTCTTTTAGGGCACAGTTTTCTGCTCCCCCTCCTCCCCAAAGGCCCCCTTCCCTTTCCCCTGACTGGGCTACCCCCCCCAAGTGCTGACCCCATTTAGATACACACTCCCCCATACCTGTCCCAGACCCTCTTGAACCCCTCCACAGTATCCACAGCCACCAGTTCTGCAGGTAGGGCATTCCAGGGTCCCACCACCCTTTCAGTGAAGTAGTGCCTCCTCATCTCCCCCCTGAGTCTCCCACCTACCTGCCTCATAGGGTGCCCCCTAGTGGACACCTCCTTTTTCAGCTGGAACACCCTATCATGGCTTGTCCTATTGATCCCCTTAAGATATTTGAAAACCTCAGTCATGCCCCCCCTCTGTCCGTCCTTTCCTCCAGGGAATACAGGTTGAGCTCCTCAAGTCTCTCCCCATAGAACTTTTCCCCCAGACCCCGTATCATCCTGGTCACCCTCCTCTGGACCCTCTCCAGAAGTGCAACATCCCTTTTCAAGTACGGATGCCAAAACTGGATGCAGTATTCAAGGTTCGGTTTAACCAGACAGTTGTATAGTGGCAGGAGCACCTCCTGGCTTCTCGAGGTTATTCCCCTTGTTATACACCCCAGCATTTTGTTCGCTCTTGCTGCAGCCCTTCTACACTGCTCTGAGTTGTTCATTTTGCAATCCACTCCCACCCTGAGATCCCTCTCCCCACTCGAAGCCTGTAGCATCACCCCTCCCAAAGTGTGCACATGAGCTGGGTTCCTGGCCCCCAGGTGGAGAACCCTGCACTTCTCAGTGTTAAATCTTAGCTTTTGGGTGCATGAATATCCTTCTAGAGCCTCCAGGTCCCCCTGTAGGGTTAACCTACCCTCCTCCCCATCCACTACCATCCCTAGCTTGAAGTCATCAGCAAAGATGCTCATCTCGCTCCTGATACCATCTCTGATATCCAAGATATAAGCGTTAAACAGGAGAGACCCCAGCACTGATCTCTGCGGGACCCCACTAATGACCCTCCTGGAAGATGATACCTCCCCCTGACTACTATCTTCTGGAAATGCCTCCCAGCCAGTTCCTGTTCCACCTGACCATCCACTCCCCCAACCCCATGCCCCTAAGCTTCTTTAGCAGCCCAGGATGTAGCACCGAGTCAAACGTCTTGCTGAAGTCAAGAAAGAGGACATCCACCAGCTTGCCCTGGTCCAGTGCTCTCTCGTCACCCAATTGTAGAACTCCACAAGGTTGGTCTGACACAATCTGCCCTGAACAAAGCCATGCTGGTGATCATCCAGGTAGCCCCCTGCCTCCAGAAACCCCACCAGCCTCTCCTTTAGGATGACCTCCATCACTTTGCCTACCACTGACGTCAGGCTTACCGGCCTGTAGTTTCCCAGCTCCTCTTGCGAGCCACCTTTGTGGCTAGGCACGATGTGGGCCATCCTCCAATCCTGAGGCACCCATCCTGACTGGAAACCTACCATATGTTTTGGCAAGGGGTTAGCAAGACCCTTGATGCCTTGTTTGTAGAACAGGATTTGTTTACTCTTTAGTTGGTCCTTTTCTCTATTTCACCAGGAATGATTACGGGGCACAGTCTGAAGCCGTTGTTAATTTTACTATTGGTGACAAGCAAATGTATTAATTAACTGTGGCTATGGAGATCCCCCCCAATAGTCCATCTGACTAGCGTTAGTTAATATTTATAGAACTGAGATCTTTATGGCTACATGATAAAGTAGCCAAGGCTGAAGAATTCTGGCTGAGATTGGATGGTTTATCAGATAGACACTAATCTAGACTTTGTCCCTTGAACTGGTACTGGGATCTGCAGACTGTTTAAAATTTCCAGATATCTCTGGGGGAACAGTGAATCAAAGAATCATTGAACTTCTGCAGGTATTGTGTGGAGTTGTAATAAGATACTCTGTGAAATGTTCAAGGCCTACCATATTGTAATTGCATGCTGTACAAGTGGTGCATCAGCTGTCACTATATGTCTGTACCCTGCTGCTATTTGTTGTTGCTCTGCTATTCGTTTTTATTTTTATTATTATTATTATTATGGATTATACAATATGTGGTGTATGAAGTAATGCCAGCAAAACCCCAGCACTTCTCAGCCCCTATCCCCGGGGTGGGCAAACTGCTGTACTTAGCCCCATCTCCAACCCCTTTATCCCAACCTACCCCACTCTGTCCACACTGTCCTGTCTACCCCACCCCTTCTTCCCCTTTTCCTCTATTTCTCCTTCTGATGCAGCCTTACTTTGCATATCGCCGCATTTGCTGGTTTGGCTTAGATTTATGTACCCTTATGTTAATATTGTCATCATCTGTTTGCTGTACTCTCAATGTTTTATCTGTATATTGTCCTGAATTCCTTGCATTGTTGTTTATGTACATGATGTGGAACCTCTCAATGAATATCCGCTCACAGATGTATCCAAGATTTCAATAAATAAATAAAAAAAACAAATAATTAATAAAATTTGGATTAAAAAAAGAATGGCAAGGTGTTACACAATTTTAAAATGTTGGTGTGGACATGCAATCTCAGAATGTGGCAGTGATATGTCATCTCAAAATGTGGTGGGACACTAAATCACAGAACGCGGCAGGAACTCACATTGAGGAATTTGGAGGGGAGTGGCAATTTTGGAATATAGTGTGGATGCACATGGTTGGAATGTAAAAGGATACACCATTTTATTCTGAAATTGCTTGTCCCTGCCACATTCCTGAATTGCATGCACCCACCACATTTCAGAATTGTGCATCACATCCCCACCACATTCCGACAATGTGCATACCAGCCACATTCTGAAATTATGTATCCCTGCCGTATTCCAAAATTGCACATCCTCGCCACATTCTGAAGTAGTGTTTCAATACCACATTTGGAAATTATGTCACTGCTACATTCCTAAATTGTGTATCACTGCCACATTCCAAAATTGTGCATCACTGCCACATTCTGAAATCGTGCATCACCGCCACATTCCAACATTGTGAGTTAATGTCACATTCCAAAATTGTGCGTCATAACCACATTCTGAAATCTTGTGTCACTGCCACATTCTGAAATTGTGCATCACCACCAGGCTCCAAAACTGTGCATCACTGTTACATTCCGAAACTATGCATCACCACCACTTTCCAAAATTGTGCACCACCCCCACATCTCGAAATGGTGCATCACCACCACATTCCAAAACTGTGCATCACTGCTGCATTCCAGAATTGTGCATCACTGTTACATTCCAAAATTGTACATCACTACTGCATTCTGAAATTGTTCATCACTGCCACATCCTGAAATGTTAAGTCACAACCACATTCTGAAATTGTGTCATCATCACATTCCGAAATTGTGCGTCACTGCCACATTCCAAAATTGTGCATAACTGTTACATTCTGAAACTGTGCATCATCACCACATTCCAAAACTGTGCATCACTGCCACATTCTGAAACCGTGTGTCACAGCTGCATTCCAGAGTCTGGTGGGTAAGGTGAGAAACTGTGTGTCACTGCCACTTTCTTAAACTGTGCATCACACCACATTCTGCAATTGTGCATGACTGCCACATTCCAAAACTGCGCTTCACTGCCATATTCTGAAATTTTATGTCACCACCACATTCTGAAATTATGTGTCAGTGCCACATTCCAAAACAGTACGTCATCACCACATTCTAAAATTGTGCATCACTGCCACATTCCAAAATTTAGCATCACTTTCACATCCTGAAATTGTGCATCACCATGACATCCCAAAAATTGTGCATCGTTGACACACTCTGAAATTGTGGGTCACCACCACATTCCAAAATTTCATGTTTCCACCACATGCTAAAACTGTACCTTCTTGCCACATTTCGAAATTGTGTGTAAACGTCCAGCTTCCAAAATTGCCAGTTATTGTCACATTTTGAAAAGGTGCATCCCCACCATATTCAAAAATGTCACGTTCTCACCACATTCAGAAAATGAGTGTCACTGCCACATTTCAAAATTGAACGGCCAAGCCACATTCTAAAATTACGCATCCCTGTCTCTTTCTGAAATTGTATGTGACTACCACATTCTGAGATTCCGTGTCCATGCCACATTATGAAATTGCATGTTGCCACAAAAATCTGAAATCAAGCATTCCAGTCATATTTTGAAACTTTAAATCACCATCACATGCCAAATGTATGCATCCATGACAAATTATAAAACTGCACATCCCTACCACCTTCTACAACTATGTGTCTCCCACATTTTAAAATTGTGTATCTCTGCCTAATTCTGAAAATATGACACTATCATATTATAATTTTTTTTGCTGTTATTCTTTTTATTGAGTGATTTCATAATTATTACAATACTGGAACTGTCTACATATAAAACTGAGTGGTTTACAACATCACCATCATATGTTCACTTAGTACAGCATTAATGTCAATATGAGTATAGCATAGACAGTACGTACAATAAACAGAGTTGACTGAGGACATCTACAGGATGCATTCTACCTAGGGTTCCAGAAGGTCTAAATGGACTGGACTTACCTGATTCTCCCTCGGTTCATAGTACTGTGAAGCCTATGGTCAGTAGTTCATATGGAGGAAAGGGGTTTGTAGCGGAAGTTGCAGATCAGCTTCTATTGAGCAATGCAATAAGATGAGGGGATAGTGGGGGAGACTGAGTGGATATCCACCCGGTAGCACTCAAGAGGTCTGTCAGGAAAAAGAGAATAAACATTCAAAAACATACAAAGTCCACCACCTTTACAAGGCACTTCAGTGGGGGTGCAATAAGTCTTTCATGTACCTAACGGGTTTCCCATTATGCATATGGTCATAGTAAGAGAAGTAGGGGGTCCAAACACTTTCAAATTTGGATAGGTTTCCAGATTTATAACAGGACATTCTGGTCCAGTGTGCAGCCCCTTCCATGGCTTTATGCCACTCCAAAAATGTAGGGACCAACTTTGTTCTCCATTGCTGCAGGATTAGCCTCTTCACGTCCACAGATACTTGTATGATCCATAACAATTGGGCTTTGGGCAAACCCAGCACGGAGTGAGGCAGGCTCAGGAGCTGATGGGAGGGGCACCCCCAGAACTCGAGAACAGTGGTCAATTACTGCATCCCATAATGATGACAGGGATGAACATACCCAGATTATATGTAAAAGATCCGCCCCAGGGTTGTCACACCTCCAACATGTGTCAGTTGCGAGCAATCCCATCCGTTTGAGTTGAGAGGGAGTATGATACCAGAGATGCATAATTTTGTTCTGAATGAGTAAGCTCCTCTGGTCACAACAAGCTTGATGCATTCTCAACCAACCCAATTGCCACAATTGTTCTGTGATAGGGAAGCCCAGTCTTTTTTTCCCACCTGATTTTGGCTGGGAGGGGTTGGGGATGGAATCCCTCATAAATTTTTGAATGGTGCCCACTCTCCCTTTTGGGTGTTGGAGCCAAGGCTCTAGCGGAAGAGGGGTGCACATCTTTTTCTTATTTTTAATACATACCACACACCTACATTTTCGCTTGGCCCAGGTAGAAAGGAGGTTTCTTATTTGGAGATATCTCCAGAATTCTGTCTGTGGCAGACCATATCTGGCCTTCAGCCCTTGAAAGGAGTCCAGAGCCATACCCCCCTCCGTGTTAAGATCCCCCCAGTTTTCTATTTGTTTGGATTGCCAGTTAGGTCACCTAAAAGATATATTGTCTATACATAGGTGGGGGTGAAGCCAAAGCGGGGTGTACTTGCCCAAGTGGAGGCAGTGTTTGGTTTGGAGCCCTAATTTTTGCCAAGCCAAGAGGAAATTGTATAGAGTGGGCCATTGTTGTAGTTTCTTGGGGAGAGGAAAGGGCATAAAGGCAGAAGGAAGAGGGCCATCTAGTAAATCTCTCTTTATTTGTATCCAGGCCAGAGACAATGAAGAGGGCGTGGGGCTTAGCCCATTTCAGGATTTTGCTACTACGAATGCTATAGAATACTGGATGAAATCCGGCATATTCCATCCCCCTCTTAGCTTCTGGGCTCGTAGCTTAGCCCACTATACCAGGGCTTGGAGGCACCCCATAAAAATCTACTAAGTTGGCTGTTTAACCGCTTGGCCCATACATCAGGCAGTAAAGTAGGTATGTGAGATAGTAAGTGAAAGACCTTGGGGGCTAGCACCATCTTGATCGCAGAGATTTTCCCCGCTAGGGACAGGTGTAGGTGTTCCCATCTCTCCATGTCTTTTTGAAGAGTGTCCATGAGTGGTTTGAGATTGATATCCATCAAGGTCTGTATATGAGGGGAAATTTTTATCCCTAGATATTTAATAGAATCGTGAGCCCAAGCAAGGCATAGATTGCCCAATCTGATTGGGGAACACAATTCATTTAGGGGCAGAATTTCAGATTTTGAGGGATTCATTTTTAGACCCGAAAGAGCCCCGAATGCCTTTAGTGTAGACAGAATGCTGGGGAGGCTGATTGGTAGGTTTCTAGTCAATATTAGACAGTCATCTGCATGTAGTTTGGTGGTATATTGCTTGTCCTTGATAAGTATACCCTGGATCTCTGGATGGATTCTCAAAGCTGCAGCAAGTGGTTCAATAGCCAGAACAAACAGCAGGGGGGACGGGGGGCAGCCTTGTCTCATTCCTCTATGTAGTTGAAAGGCATCAGAGAAGTTGCCATTGGTAAGCACCCATGCTACAGGGCCAGCGTATAATGTTTTAATCCAAGAGGCAAAGTATGGGCCTATGTTAAAGCTTTCCAGCACAGCATGCAGATATTCCCACTCTACTGAGTCAAAGGCCTTTTTGAAATTAATGGTGATTGCTGCGGCTGGGGTCGGTAGGGTCTTTGCTACTTGCATTAGGGAAATTAGGGCCCTTATATGGTCGGAGCTTATTCTGCCCCTAACAAAACCCACTTGGGAGGGGTGCACCACATCTGGAAGGAGTTTTTCCAGCCAGGTGGCCAATACTTTAGCCAAGATCTTGGTGTCTGTATTGATGAGCGAAATGGGCCTGTAATTTGCTGGTAAGGTATGATCTTTTCCTTCTTTGGGGAGAACTGTTATTATGGCCTCTGACAAGGTGGGGGGAAGCGTGTGGTTCAGCTGGGCCTCCTGCAGCATACTAGACAATGGAGTGGTGATCAGGTGCTGGATCGCTTTGTAAAAGTCTGCAGGAAAGCCACCCCCCCCGGGGGCCTTATGTAGGGCCAAGCCCGCTATGGCTGTGGCTATTTCCTTAGTGGTTATTTTCTGGTCCAGCACTTCCTTTTGGGTTTCTGTTAGTTTAGGGAGAGATAGGGATCCTATAAATTGGAGAAACTTACCCTTGTCCCATTGTGTTTGGGATGTATATAAGGATTTGTAAAAGTTAGTCATAATGGCATTAATGGCCTTGGGATCGGGGTTTAACTTCCCTACCCCATCTCTCATCTGAAGACTCGATCTCTCTGCCTGTTTTTGTTTTAACCTGTAGGCCAGCAGTTTGCTTGCTTTTTCCCGCTCCACCCCATACCTATGTTGCACCCTATGTATATATAGTTCGGCTTTTCTGGTTGCCAGTTTGTTAAGTTTTAGTCTGAGGGCTGTAAGTTTTGCTATCTCCGAGGGCGACTGCAGCATAGAGGGGCATGATTTATACTTGGCCTCTAATGCATTAAGATCCAATTCGAGGCATTTTTGTTCCTTTTCTCGCTGCTGCCACCTGTAGGAGGCAAAGCCAATTATTTTGGCCCGTATGGTGGCCTTATAAGCTTCCCAGATCTTGGCGGCCAAGGCCAAACTGGCTGGGTTGTCCTTGAAGAAGCCCTCGGTTTCTTTGTGCAACCATGGGACAAATTCTTTATCATGCATTAAAAGAGGGTCTAGTCACCACATTAGTGATCTGGGAATTTGTGTGGAGGGAAGGAAAGTGACGGATACTGGTGCGTGATCTGAGATGTACATGGGTGAGATCCGAACCGCGGTGGTGGCCGAAGACAGGTTAGGAGAGGTGAGCCAGAAATCTAATCTGCTGGCCATTGCCCTCGAGCCTGAAAAATAGGTAAAATCCTTGACCGTAGGATTTAATACCCTCCATGTGTCTGCAGGGCATGGAGGGATCTCTGATGGGGTTCCAATTTGGCATTGGATCTGTCCAGCAGGTGGTCCATTACCAGATTAAAGTCCCCTTCCCCTAGTATGTCTGGATTGTCATAAGTGACATCCATAATTTTTTGGGAGATGGTATGGAAAAATTTTGGGGAGTCTTCATTTGGGCCGTATACATTAACCAATAGCAGGGGGAATGTGGGAGTGGAAACTTTTAAAATAATCCACCTTCCTTCTTCACCTGCATGTACCTCTATAGGCTGCCATTGCAGCTTCTTATGTAACAGAATGGAGACCCCTCTTTTGGCTGACCCCGCTACACTATGAACTTCTTTGCTGACCCAATCTCTGACCAGCTTGGAGGCTTCTTGGAACTTAGTTTAGTCTCCTGAAGGAAGGCTACCTGGGTGCCTAATTTTTTGAGATGAGATAGTACCATTTTCCGCTTCACTGGGGAATTTAATCCCCTTACATTCCAGGAAGTGGCAGTTATATTATTAGGATCAGCCATAATCAGCATGTCTCCATTTTGCGTGCATGATTATGATTACACAAGCCATCCTCTTGAGTGCTTTGGGTTCTCTACCTACCACAAAGATCCTCCTATAATCTCCACAGGTAGATATTCTGTTACCAGATTTGGATTTGGGCCTATTTAGCGGTAATGCTCCTAAGATGGACACAGAAATCACTAGTTTTATCCTAGTTAACATTGAAAACTCCTCAGCCAGGACCAGGAAGGCACTTACCCCCCGACGGTGGATGCCGAATAGAGCAATACTGAGCTGCAGGAAGTGGCACCTCCCTGGCTTGTGAGATACACAGCACTGGTGTCTAAAGTAAGTAAAAGGTACAACTGCAAAGCAGATCTGGCATTCTTACACTTTCAGAGAGGAGAACTTAGTAGAGAGTGTAGAGCCGTCACTGATCAGGGAGGTATGGGATAGGTCCCCCTCCCAATGATCAAGTTCTACACCTCACGGGGGTGTATTGTGGTTGATCTTGTCCCACAAGATAGAGTTATTTGGGAGAAATAGATCCGAGCCATCTGGGGTACCAGCCACCCATTTGGTCCGTGTCTGGTCATCCCACTATCCTTTAATTAAGGTATACATCTCATGGCTCATGAGATTCCCAATACTTTTAGGAAGCAATTAGCCAGAGCCATAGAAACAAATAGGAGCTATCCAGATGAGTTGAGGCACCTTGCTTATACAAGGCAACAGCCTATGGGGCACTGTTTCTTTGGCCACATTAGATTTTGGATTTTAGCCATTTTCCATGCTGTCTACTGTTCCTAGTTAGGAAATAAGCTGATTAGGCTATGATTGCATCTGACTAGGGATAACTGCTTCAGTGTATATGGGGAGAAACATCCTATCAACTATACAGCCACATACATTTCTGACCCAAAACAGACTTCGTCTGCACGTAGCAGGAAACATAGAACAACTATAAAACCTCAATAATGAGCGAAAAACCAGAGCTCTTACTTTATCATAAAACTAACGTCCCATAAGAGTCTCGTTGCTGTATCAACTAAGCAGTGAGAAGCAGGGTGTCACGAAATAGGCATTGTGGCTATCCTTGGAGAGATAAGGCAAAATAGAGAGGTCTCAATACAGGAACCCCTTTCCTCTAACACATCGCCTACCTCTCCAACCCTACCCAGGCAATATACCTGGGTATTGAGTGCTAAAACCTTGCTGGACAGGAATAGGGCACCTCCTAAGAAATAACGGGGGGGGGGGTGGATAGCCACAACCCTTTACCTGCATGCTCCCAAGGTTGATACGGTCCTCATCCCGGTGGAAACACAGCTGATGGGGAAACTGCTTCTGGATCAGACTGGGGACTGCCTGCTTTCATGGCCCAATTTCTGGATGTCGGGGCCCAGTCCTCCGTAAGATCTGGCATTGTCAGCTCCACATGATCCGTGTGAGAGGGACTCCTCTCGGGTAGGTCCAGGTTGGTAGAGATTGGAAAACTTCACCGGGGTGGAGTAAGTGGATGATTCGCTGCCTTCGGAGTGTTGCATCTGTCTCTGCTTGCTTCTAGACCGGGATCTTTTGGTGTTGCTCCTTTGTTTCGACGGGCTCTTGTGCTGTTTAGCGGCGGCCTTTTTCCTCTGTCTCCCTTGATGAGTTGTCTGCCAATCTGATGGAGTATCTACCATTGGGACTGGGGAATCTAGAGTCTCGCTCATCAGGAGTCGGTCCCTGCGCAGTATCCATCGGAAGCTGGGCCTCGTCATGAGGCATGAGTGGCTGCGGTAGCAGGGGTGCCTTTCCATCTGCAATGTCATCCAGAAACATTTCCACTTCTTCTGGCTTGCTAGATGTTATGTAGTCCCCTCTGAACAGGATCCAGAGTTGGGCAGAGTAGTTCAGGGACACCGGAATTCCATGTTGGTATAGCGCTTGTTTTATTGGGCCATAAGCACACCTCCTGTGGGCCAAGTCGTAAGAGAAGTCCTGATAAATTTGAACCAGCTTCCCCTCCCATTGCAGATCCTTTAGGTCTCTTGCCACTCTAAGGTATAGCTCTTTAGTGGGGTAGTGGGAAAACTTGCACAGTATGGGATGAGGTCATTGGCCTGGCTGTGGCCTGGGTGCAAGAGATCTGTGGGCCCTCTTCAGCTCCGGTGGGGGTTGGTTGGCAATTTTTAACATTACCGGGAGGGCACGTTGCAAGAAGGTTGGCAAGTCGTTTCCTTCAGCCCCCTCTGGTAACCCCACGATCCTGATATTCTTCCTCCTCCCCCGGTTTTCCAGGTCGTCTACCTTAGCCAGCAAATATTGAATTTGTTTGTGGTGCTCTTCCAGTTGGCAGTGGTGGTCACGCAATGCCTCCTTTTGCTGTTTAACTTGTGTTTCATTGTGTGTTGCCCTGTTCATGAGTTTCTCAACATCTGCTTTAGTGCTAGCTGTAGTTTCAATAAGAGCAGCAGTATCCAGAAGAACTTTATTAAGCAGAAAGGTTATGTTACCAAGTTGTTGGTCCACAGACAGGGGAGTAGAGGGCTGGAGATCCCTCGGATCAGACATTGTAGTGCCAACTCTACCCTAGTGTCTTAAGGATGTCTCACAGGACAGGTTGTTGCAATGAGGCTAGATATAGATTTGAAGTTTAGATAACAATCCTAAGTTCGATTTGCACAATTTAGGTATCCCCGTGTTCAGCACACTCTGAGGAAATTAGATCCGTTAAGTAATTCCTGGATAGTGGTGTTCGAAATGTCGGATGGGTCCTGATGGGTGTAGCTGGTACTGCAGTAGTACAATTACACTGCTATCATATTGGATGGCAAGCTCCGCCCCCCCCCCCCCCACATTATGAATTTTAGCTTCCCTGTCACATTTTAAAATTGTATGTCCCGGCTACTTTCTGAGATTGTGTTATTGCTGCATTCCACAATTGCAATCTGGTGGCATTTCAAAATCTCATACCTGCAATATTCTTAAAGTTGCACACAACTTTGTCACTCTAAAATCATGTTTGTCACTGAATTCCAACTGCCCCCCATCATATTCTGAAGTACTGTACAGTACTTTGCATCTGCACATTATGGAAATGCATGCCCTAACTCATCCTGTATCAGCTTTTCTTTTTCATATGTTTACTACAATTGCAGTTTTATACAACATGAGAGAAATAAATCCTATCAGATTGCTTGCATGGAGAACTGGACTACAAGATCTGGTTATGACATCATCAGTAGCTCTTCACTGAAACTGGCTTTTTTGAACAGACAGTGCATTTAGGGTTACAAAATGACTTGTAACTTAAAAAAGTAACTTGAAGATCTAATTTTTGGCAAGATGCTGATTGGGGATATGCTGATCCAAATTCTGAATTTACTGATGCTAGAAAGTTTAGCCGGACTCTCTCTTTAAATGGTTATAGCTTTGCCAGTCTTAGCAGTGGCAGGGATATACAGTACAGTTACTTGGCTAGTATATCTGCCTAGCAACACGCATGTGGGACTTACAAAATGTGAACTTTATTTTCAGGGGTTAGCATGATCAAATGGCCAAGATGGCTTTATCATGGACACAAGGGTGGCTTTTTCGGTCTTCAGTGTTTACGAAAAACTTCTCCCACCTCCTGAATAACTGCCTACTGACACTAAAAATGAGCAGAGGAGATGCACTTGCAACATTTGTTTTGTATTTTTGGTATTGTGATGTCATATCTAGTGCTGTGTAAATCTGTTTAATATTAAACACAGTACAGAGCTGAACATGTCTGCATGTTAAAGTTGTGTATCGGGGAGGCCTGAATTAGTCTTGCTTTGGGGTCACATATAAGTTATACAGTTGCAGCCAAAGGCAGAGAGACTTTCCTCAGATATATCACAAATTATCTGGAAACATCTGACTCAGTCTATGTCTGCAGCTGAAATATGTGACTAATTATCTCTCTGTTTTTCTGTTTTTAAATGTGGGGAGAGTAAGACAGAAATTAACCTCCCATTAATTCTTAAGTGGTGTGAGATTTTATTACCCAAACGAGGAGTAACTTGGGTTTTATTTTTAATACTCACTTTGATCAGTTGAACCTTTTTGGTCACTGCAGGCTATTTTGGTGGACTACAGTATGTGAATATAAGTTTATCTTTCTTGATATCCTCTCAACTGATGCAACACGAGAAGTATGACTGACGGATCCTAAGAGTCTAATCTGTTGCTGTGCAACATTGTATAATAATAACAATACAAAATTGTCACTCAGTAAGACATTAACCAATAATTCCTCCTTTACTTTCTTTTCTTACTAAAGAGACAGCACCATTTAAGCATATGTCTCTTTAGTAAGAGAAAAAATAAAGGAAGAATTATTGGGACTGAAGAGTGACATGTCACTGAGACCAGATGGGTTGCACCCTAAGATGTTTTGGGAGATGGCACAGGTCATAGCTGAACCACTGGCAGATATCTTCATCACATCTCTGAAGGAGGTGATGGTACCTGCCATTTGAAAACAGGCACATGTGATTGTACTGTATAGGAGTGGTGGGAGGAGAACATATCTGTACAATTATAGATCTGTGAACTCTGGTTAGTAAGGTGTTGGACAGACTTTTCAATTCAATTCAATTCGATTTTTATTTAACCAGCATAAACACCTTTAAGTGAACTCATTTACAAGGCATGCTGGGAGTACACAAATTATGATAGCACAATGTCATGACAAGGTAGAATACATACGCATACATTTTTGAGACAGCAACAAGTGTGCATATCACATGAGGAATAATAATGGAATGCATCATAGTTACAGAGCATACATAGGTTACAGTTACTCTAGAAGGGTATCAGGGGGGGGTACCATGACATAGCACACTGTGTTTGAGACAAGACAGTAATGATCAGGGAATGCAAGTGCTTTTGAGGTAGAAGGGGTAATAGGGGATTAGGAGAGTATGCGATAATATGTGGTTCAATGTTTGGGTGAATAGAGTATGGGGTTAGAAGTGCTTATGTAACTGTAGTTTACTTTGGCTTTTCTCTATTCCCAACCTTGGTAGGTAAGCTGGGTAGTGAGTAGGGAATAGAAAGCCCAGCACCAAGGGTAAGTAGAGTGCTGGAGGAGGAGGAGGCAGGGGTGGATGGTGGGTGCTTCACAATGCACTAAGTGGAGAATCATGATGGGAGGCTGGCCTTTGTGGAAGATGTGGGAGGAGCTATTCCCCCACATTGAACCTCGGACTACAGCCCTCCCATTGAATGTTTGGGTGAATAGAGTATGGGGTCAGAAGTGCTTATGTACCTGTAGTTTACTTTGGCTTTTCTCTATTCCCACCCTTGGTAGGTAAGCTGGGTAGTGAGTAGGGAATAGAAAGCTCAAAAGAATTTCAATGAATGTTCAAAAGAGTATGATTACTTCCTCCAACTCATGGAAAGCATGACCAGTAGCACACAGGAGATGAAAACCCCCCAGGTGGAGGAAACCTCTAAGGACCCATGACTACTGACCCACCCATCCTCCAGGCAAATTAAGAGGAGATGAACCTAGGTTCTAGCAACCATAAGCTAATTTTGGGAAAAAAGTGATCTGCTTGGAGAGATGATGGTCCATCTTCGAATCCATGGGTGATGCATTCTGGAAGGATGATTCTGAGGTTGAAGAGGTAGGTCTATTCTGAAGGAGCAGCAGAATCCTGAGAATGGAGATGGTCCAGTCAAAAAGGGGTGAATGTAGTCCAGATTTCCAAGGTGATTATGGATGATGTCCAGAGGGATTACAGAGGCTAATGATCAGGAAGAGCATGATTTGATAAATTTGCTACCAGACTTTGAACAGTGGGAAATATGATGGTTTATGAAGTCATAAAGTAAACAATCTAACTTTGTAGAAGGTTTGATATTCAAGTTAGTGTCTGGAGGTGAGGAGTTAAGCGGTAAGGGATAAGTTGCAATGTAGGCATCCATACAGCAGATGAAGGAGTCGGACAGAATCTTGTGCCTGGTAGGGGTAGTGACGTGGACAATTTTAGACCAATGAAGAAAGATTGGTATACGCACTAGAGATGGTACCTGAATATATATGGAATAATTGGAAGCTCAGTATGAGGAATTCGAGAGTTGATTTGGGTATTGATGTCATAATGATACTTGTATAGGCTCTTGCTGGTCTAGCAGTAGAAAAAGTAGATATGGGTATTTCTGTGGCGTAATTGCTCATGACATGCTCTAAAGTGGCCATGACTGTTTTGCCTTACAGGCGATCCAATGTTTAAATACTGTTGGAAGCTGGAAATGGTATATGAAAGAGTCTATAGGCTGATGTGGCAATGAGAAGTCGACAGCAGTGTAGAATGCCAGGGGTGTCTAGCATGTTAGTCAAATATGGATCTGTTGAGAGGCAAGACTGGGATAGTGAGACAGCCAGATCAGTTGCGGATGTGCAGACTGAGAATCAATGAAAGCCTGCTCTCAGTGAAAGTCTTCACTAGAGGGAATATGGGAGGTGAATCATGAGGGATGAGCTAGAAGGACTGCTGGAAGGGCAGCTGATCTGATTGATGATAATATGATGAAGGAATGTAGATGACTGTATGAAGTATGGTGACATCCAGGGGCTAGAAAATAGTGGTTTGGATAGAATACCTGTAGTAAGATAGCTTAGGCACTGGAGAGCCAATGATGGGAGTTCTGGGAAGGTAGCTGAGAAGGTCTTAGGACATACAGTGGCTATTGAGGAAGTAGGAGTCGAGTAATGTGATCAACAGTCAAATAGGGAAGCCATAGTGCTTGAATTGACAGGATGGGTAGGGAGCATCCAGTAGAGGCAGATGAGGGATGAAATCTTTCTATAGTCCAGTTGAATGGAATTCCGGAGCTGATCATAGTGAGATGATTGGAAAGTACTGGCAACTCTATGGTGACGTTAGAGTCTATAAGGCATATAGCTCAAGGGATGTTGCTAGAAGAAGTTGTCCTCAGGTGAAATGATCAAGCACTCAGTCAAGTAGTGGATGGGGCTGTTAAGATGGCCAAGGTAGGAGTATGAAATAGATGAATGAGGGAGTAGTTGACCAGGTAGGAATACTGGCCAGTGACAGGTATAAAAGCCCAAAAAGAGACATAGCAGACAGAACAAAGCCCCTAGCTGCCAGACCGGCAAGGAAAAGGCAGCTGACCAAGGATGGAGGGGAAAGTCTGAAGTGTAAGTCCACATACTGGAGGAAGGAGTCCTAGAATACTGCAGAGGCCAAGCTGTACTGACATTGCAGATGCAGGAAGGAATAGGATTGGGTCAGCACCACAGTAAACTGAAATAGGATGTAACAAAGCCATTGCAGGCCATGAGAGGCAGATCCAAGTAAGACCAGAAGTGTATCCAGGTACCAAGCGCTACGAAGGTGAGGTATGAAAGTCCCACGTTCACAGAAGATGGCAAACAGCAAGTGCAGAGAACAGAAGGCACTGTACCAATGAGGCACAAGGATCCCACCTCTGAAGGGGAAGGCAAACTTGCATGGCAGAGGGCAATGAGTGACCATGAGCAAGGAATTCCAGTAGGCAGTCAAACTGAATGGAGGGCAAGGTTGAACAAGCTGGAGGAGTCCAAATTCAGAGTACGAGGAGGCCAAGGTGGGGATGAGCATGATGAGTCCATGGAAGTCAGAATGCAGACTGGCGAGGTAGAATGTGGAAGGCAAAAAGGGTACAGTGGTCCTGTTCCAGAAGGGAAGTGGCAACCAGGCAACAGGTAGAGAATGGAAGAGGTTGAAACAGGCAATTGGCTCCCATCCCTGGTATTCGAGGTGAGATGATCTTCAATCAATGCCCCCAGACAAAGGGCAGATGGTGAAGGCAAATGGGTACAGTGATCCCAGTCCCAGAGGGAAGAGGCAAACTCTATTCAGAGGCAAAAAGGACTCGGCACTCAGACACCACGGTGTTTTTAACCTTAGGTTTTTACACCAAGTTCATTTATTAATAGGAAAGGCAAGCATTAGACAGTACAACCGGTGTAGTCCTGTGTGACTGCCACAGAAATGGTTATTTTGTGGCAGTCTCACAGAGCTACACCAGTTCTACTGTCTAATGCTTGCCTTTTCTATTAATAAATGAACTTGGTGTACAAAACTACGTTTAAAAACACTGTGGTGTCTGAGTGCTGAGTCCTTTTTGCCTTTGAGTTGTCTATGGGACTTTTTAAAACCTATCCTGCAGGGGTGACCCTTTATGTGCAAACTCTATTTGGGTAGAGAAGGTATAAGGTTAAAACAGTGGATTGTAGACACAGGTTGTCATCCCAGGGAGACGGTGTGAGATGACACTCATTCAATGCCATCTGGCAGAGGAATGATGCTGAATGCAAATGAGGAATAGTGGTCCCGTTCCCGAAGGGAAGAGGCAACCAGGCAGCAGGCAGAGAATGCATGAAGATGAAACAGTCAAATGCAGACACAGGCTCCCATTCCAGGTAGTCCAGGCGAGAAGACCATTACTTGATGCCGCTAGGCAGAGGTAGGATGGTAAAGGCAAATGGGGTAAAGAGGTCCCATTCCCAAAGAGAAGCAGCAACTGGGTATTCAAATAGAGAATGCAGAAGGCTGAAACAGTCTGTGGCAGACACAGGCTTCTAATCCAGGTAGACGGTGCGAGGCAACCGTCATTCATTGCCTTCAGGCAGAGGTAGGATGCTGAACGCAAATGGGTATAGTGGTCCCATTCCCAAAGGGAAGTAGAAACTGGTGTATTAGGTAGAGAATGCATAAGGTTGAAACAGTCAAATGTAAACTCAGGCTCCCATCCCTTGTAGTTGAGGCGAGACGACCTCGAATCCAGACCACCGGCATAGGCAGGATGTTGAAGGCATATGGGGTAAATAGGTCCCGTTCCCAAAGGGAAGTGACAACCAGGTACTAGGTGGAAAAAGCACAAGGGTGAAACAGTCAATGGCAGGAATAGGCTCCCATCCCTGGTATTTGGGGCAAAAAGGCCGCCAGTCGATGCCTCCAGGCAAAGGTAGGATGATGAATTTGAATGGGTACAGTGGTCCCGTTCCCAAAGGGAAGCAGCAACCAGGTATTCAAATAGAGAATGTACAAGGTTAAAACAGCGAAATGCAGACACAGGATCCCATCCCTGGTGGACGGTACCAGACGAACGCCATTCGATGCCACGAAGCAAAGGTCGGACATTGGAGTCAATAGATGCAGTGGTCTCATTCCTGAAGGGAAGCGGCAGCTGGTATCCGGTAGAGAATGCATAAGTATGACACAGTAGATTGAGGACATGGATCCCATCCCTGGTAGTCAGGGCGAGCTAACCTTCACTCGATACTGCCAGGCAGAGTTAGGGATGGAGGATGTCAGGTTTGTCAGTAGTAGGTAGTAGTGAGTGTAACAGAATCCCATCCCCGGTAGACAGGGCAAGCCTACCTTCACTCAGTACCTCAGAAGGTACAAGTTAGGGATGGAATCCGGACAAACTGCTGGTATGGGCTGAGCAAGGAAAAGGCAGCTGGCTGCGAAGTCGCAGGGAGTTAAACTGAGAGGCAGTATAAATGGGAAGGAAGCAAGTCAGAACAGGAGAACGTGAGGAGGAGTCATCAGGAATGCCAGTAGGGGGGAGTTTAGAGTAATCCAGGATGGAGCATACTAGTAGTGATGGAATGCAACAAATGATGGAAGGCATGGGGAGAGCCAATGATGTGGGCCTAGGGGGTGCTGCAAGAGGTGTGGAATAGAAAGGAATGTGAATGTTGTAGGTAACTGGCATGCTGGAAGGTGAGGAGGATACGGAAATGTAAAACCTTGAGGCTGAGCAGGGTACAGATGCTGGGAGTAAAATGGTAAAGGGTGCAGGTGCTAGACTAGGGTCAGAGGTAGCACAGGACAGGATGGTAGAAGGGCATAGATTGAGATGGAGTGCTGGCACAAAGAGCAAAAGGCCCAAAAGGAAAACCAGGACAGCACAGGACAAGGGCAGGAATGGAAGACGACGGGGTGGGCAGAAAAGCAGGGAAGAAAGAGAAGACAGCAGGAATGTCAGTAAAGGGGAGTTAGAGCAATCCAGGAAGGAGCAAGCAGGTAGTGAAGGAGTGCAATGAATGACGGAACACTGAGTAGGCTGCAAGGGCAATGATCTATGTGATGGCAGAGGAAGCCATGGAGGCAGGATGGCTGGATCGAGGCATGAAGGCCCAAATGGAAAATCAGGGAAGCATGGGACAAGGGGAGGAATGGGGGATGGGGGGATAAGGGGAGGGGGATGGGCTCTGAAAAGGAGACAGGAGGGGAGGAGAACAGGAGCAAGGAAGGAAAAAAGAAGCACCATGAACCCAGGTTGGGTAGATGGGTAATGATTCCGCATTGTTGCCATTTCCTCTGTCAAAAATGGGGTTGGGGGCTACCTTGAAGGAAAAACAGCACATTTCAATGAGTAGTTCTGTAAGACGAGCAGTACCAGAAGTCTGCAAGCAAAAGTAAACATGACCACATAGCCTGTTGCAGTCATATCAGGCAGTTGCATACAAGAAACCATGCTTCCAGTTATACCGCATATAGGAAAGGATGGGAGCGAGCACGCTGGAAGAAGTGCAAAAAGAAAGTATGCAGTACTACTTGAGGCCTAACCTGAAACAGCATCAGTCAGGCTGGATGGAAAATCAGCAGCAGTCATAGGAAAAGCAGAGCAGCACAATGAGTCATGCTCCCGGCTGGGTTACAAATTAGTGTCCCTGGGGCAGGAAGCAAAACAGGAGTGGGACACACACAGCCGAGAAAGAAAAACAACACTGGAGACCAGCAACCTACCTGCAAGGAAGCTGCCGACAATGCAGCAGAACGGGAGGTGGAGCAGCAGGGGCCTGAACCACAGGAACCACAGGTGATTGACTGCCAAATTGAGAGCTCCTGCAAAAGGGGGAGCAAGGACGGACAAGAGGCAGGGTAGAGGGGAACCGGGAGGAGCAGGCAGGCAAGTGGCGCTCCAGGAAGATGTCGTTAACCAGAAAGGAGGACAGTATGGGGCAGAGATCGAACATGGCCTCGAGTGGAGGAACAGCACAAGAGGAGCCAGGGTACAGAGGGAGAAGTGGCAAGAAAGTATGAGTAAAGGAAACCAGAGACGGTACAGGGAAGGGAAACCATGGGAGATGAGAAAAAAGAATCACTACAGAGGCAGGCAGAGACAAACAGAGATGGGGGCAGCAGAGGAACAGGAGGCAGCACAGGGGGATGAAGGAAGCAGGGAGCCAGAGGAGAAGAAGGAAAGGAAGCTCAGCCCATGAGCCACAAAGCTCAGAGCGCGGCTTCACAATGCGCTAAGCGGAGAATCATGATAGGAGGCTGGCCTTTTCAGAAGATGAGGGAGGAGCTATTCCCCCACATTGAACCTCGGACTATGGCCCTCCCAAAGTGGGAAAAGAAGGAAATTAAGCAGGGTAGTCACGCTGGATAGGGAATGATGTGAAAGAGATGGGGGAGAGAGGGAGGAAAAGAGATGCATCATCTGAACAGGTGGTTTGGAGGAGGATAGCCAGCATGTATTTAACAAAGGGGGGGGGGCTGACTCAGATTAACCACTTCACCTTTATGGAAAGGGTGCCTGTGAAAGTAGACAGACAGCAGCACGTGGATGTTGTCTATCTTAATTTCCATATGGCCTTTGATAAAGTGTCACAAATACAGTTGATTGTAAATTAAGATGTCTAGGTCTAAATGTAAGAACAGTGAACTGGGTGATATGTTGGCGGTTGGGGAGGAAACAGGGTACAGTACATGTTAGCAAGGTATCACACTGGGTAGCAGGTGACAAACGGAGTGCTGCAGGGCTTGGCACTGGATGCAGTGCTGCTTGGAATGTATATTAGATATCTGGAGGAAGGGGTAGGACCAAGAGTCACAAAGTTTTCAGATGAAACAAAGATTGCTAGGAGGTGGCTTCACAGGCAGCTGCACAGGAACTGCAGAAAGACTCAAACATACAACAGGATTTGGTGGGCAGTGAACTGGGGAATGATATTTATTACAGAGAAATGCAAAGTCATGCACTTCAGCTATCCAAGCAACAGGTACAAAATAATACACCTTGTATGGTGCAGTCCTTGGAAGGGTGGAGGAAGAGAGAGATTTGGGGGTGATAACATAATCAGATCTGAAAAATATGTGGCAGTATGCAAAGGATGCAGCATCAGCTAGTAGTGTATTGGGTAATATTTAGAGGTAATTTGTTCATTGGGCAACTGGAGTGATGATTCTGTACTATAACTACTGTACAGTATGTGAGACTGAATATGATATTGTGTACAGGTGTGGTCACCTTTTACAAGAAGACACAGGGTTATTGGAGAGGGGAAAAGGAAGGGCTAGGAGGATGGTGGAAGGAATACGAGGTTGCAACCAGTGGTGTATGCAGGATTTTGTTTTTTTTTTGTGGGGAGTATTTGATATGATAATTGTGAATTAGATACATAAAAAGCCAGGGGTCTGGGGCCACAAGGCCCATGAATCTGGGGTTTACATGCTCTGTGGTGAGGTTTGGGGGCTTTTCTTGAAGAAAAAACACACTTCTGTTACATGCTCCCTACCCCTAATTTCAGGGGAAAATGTTAGTTCCCCATGGAATCAGGGGTGTGGGAGACTGGCTGGCATTAGAATCTGCAGCTGTAATTGTTGTGGACAACTGGCTGACGAACAGAGCTATCAACCACCCACCCCATATGCATTTTTGTAATATACTGTGAAAGATGTCTACATAAAGGCTGGGGTTCTTGGGGTGGGGTTTACATGCTCTATAGTGAGTTTTGGGGCTTCTTTTGAACCCAAAAGACAATCGTGTTGCATGTTCTCCTAAATCTTTTTCTACCCCCGATTTCAAGGGATTTTTTTTCCCCCATGGAATCAGGGGTGTAGGAGACTCTGGCTGGCATTAGAGTCTGCAGCTGCAGTTGCAGTGGACAGTTGGCAGAACAACAGTGCCATCAACTACCCCACTATGTGCACCACCACAGAGGATCCTGTTTGTGGACACTAATCTGAATTAAAAAAAAAAAGAACCCTTCATGACTGTCTAAGAGGTGCAGGAGGTACCACTTAGCAGTACCAGACAAGAGATTCAAGTTCATATTTCAAGCCTCACACCTATAAAGTCTGGCATGGGTGGCCCAATCTTTGGGGGCACAAACATACTGTATGTGGATATGTGCCCCCCATTGTCCATCGTACCACCCTGTAATGTCTACTTGCTTCTGCTGCCAATTCCCTTAATGAAGAGGGAGCAGTGCACAGGGCATCCAGTGACTAGTCAGAACAGGATAGATCAGAGCCAGCAGCCTAGCTGTTTAAGGCTGGAGCATCACTACTTACCCAGTTTGGGGTCAGGCCTTAGGTAAGGGCATCCAGCTGCAAAGTAAGCAAGCCCCCCCCCGCCCCGGCCTGCACACCACATCAGTAGTGACACTCCATGCACAAACCACTGAATCCACTCTCCTGAGTCAGAGATACACCACAAGCTGCTCCTCCCTCATAATGGTGCTTGGGAGTAGTACCCAAAGTAAGACGGCAATGGAGGATGTTGGGGAGTACACATACTGTAGCCATGCCCCCACCCCAAAGACTGGGCTCAAATATTTCACATATAAAAAGTCAGGGTGCTGTAGGCAAGGTCTGGGACAGTCAGAGGTGCCATGGGCCCCCCATGAACCTGGAAGTGGAGCCATGGTATGGTAAACCTAACCTAACCATGGTGTAAGAGGATCTTTGAGGCATAAAAAAAACAGGCCACAGGGGAAAAGGTTTTCTCTTCCACACAGTGCTGGATCCCTAATTTACAATCTCTGAACACTCTGCTAGAGACCTGAGGATGTCAGTGTGTCCATCTGACTATTCATTTTGTTCCTAGTCAACACCTGACAAGGGTAACTGCTGTTTTTCTGATGGTTGAGGGATTTTCTAGAATGCTGTAATATACTGTGCTCTGCCCAACTGCATCAACACGTCACTTTCCCTGTTACCTTCTGAACTTTTGAAAATCGATAAAGATTATAAAGTAAAAGAAAATCTACACTCACAACCCTGAGGCACCATTTTGCCTGCATCAGGCCTCAGAATAATGGAGAGTGCAACAGAGACAGATGATCGTGGGCATGTAGTCGACCCTGTAACAGGACTGAGTAATCATAGAGAACAGACACTCTAACCTTTGTGTCAGGATCAGAAATTATGGGTTCCTTTCTGAGTGACGTAATATGTCATATTTGCTGTTTTATCTGTAGTAATTCTAGCTTGGTTCGGGGCCATAGCCCTAGCCTGAGACCCCTCCAGTGACTCCCTCCTCTGCCACAGAGGTGGGTCCACTTCTTAGTAATGGTCTAGAGCAGGTATGAAGACAGAGTGGCAGATGCACCTTTTCATTACATGGTCTATAGTCGTGGTGTATGGCATTTAAATGGTCTCAGTCTCAGGACCCTTGATGGTTTATTAAAACCTTTCCAAACCTCCAAAACTTTTTGTCATTCTCCTATCTCGATCCCTACACACACTATACAGTAATAAACTTTATTAAATAAAGTGAAGTACACGAGCCAGGTCCTGACCTACCTCTGACCTTACTGAGTGAGAGAGACATAGTGAGTGCTTGCACTTGATCCAGATAGATTCCTGTGGCCAGAAAAGTGAGTGTCAACCAACTCTCCAGTTTTCTTCAGACTCCTCAGGCACCTACACACCTCTTCTCTGACCACTACCATGACCAGGTCCAGTGACAAGGACCACAGGTACCATGAGAATCAGATTCCAACTGATTGGATCGACACAACAATGGACAACAGTCGGGGACAACTAATACAGGTGCTCAGCTTGCTGATTTATTTTAACTCCGTCTCCGACAGCCGTCAGAGGCAGGCCACAACCCGTATTCCTCAATCCTTTCCTCATGACATCTGACTTTCCCCAGAAAATTAAAAATCCTCCTGGCTCTCACACAAAAGCCTTCCGACCACCTTTTCACTTCACTCCTCTTCAACTCCTGGCTGGCTGTGCATTGTGCATGAGCTTCAAAGTGCCAAGCCGCCAAATTCCTGCTCTGCCATTTCATTGGCTGATGAGAGATGAGGAGAAGCAGACTCGGACAAACACTTAATTTGCCAATGCTGCTCAGTCTGCCTGCCTCCTTGTCCTCGCGCCATGGCCATGCACATTGCTTGGTGCTCCAGAGTCCCAACCCAGCCATTTCAGAATCAAGCCAGGACTCAGGAGATCAATTGCATGCATTTAAAGGGATTGTGCTGGTGGAAATATGGGAGGCTAAAAATAAAAATTTCGGGGGTAATTTGGGGAGATGATTGAACACCCTGAACACCCCCCTGCCTACGCCCCTGGTGGCAACTATGAGAAAATAATCAGAGAGGCTGGGATATTCTTATTGGAAAATAGGTGCTTGTGGTGGGGCATGATTATGGTCTTTAAACTACTACAAGTTTGTTGTTCGGAATATCTGTACAGTAAGTGATTTGTGGACATCCTAGCAAGGAATGGAGTACTGAAGGGCAATGGCCCAAAGATCAGTGCCGTAGTATTTAGGCCTGATGTTAGGAAAAACATTTTTACCACCAGAGTGCTGGGACTGTGGAACAGTTTACTATGGGTGGTAATAACTTCAAAGAATGCTGAGTCCTCTAAGAAACTCTTGGCATGCATCTGAGAAGGAGCAGGGGGGATTATTTGATATACTCACTAGACTAGAGGGGATTCAGACACAATGGATGTGTTCTTCCCCTTCTGAGTCTAACATTGTATTGTATTGTAAAATTTATTAAAATATTTAACCCTTTGTGTGATTTGCACAGAACTTGTAATTGTAGCATGGTCAAATCAAAATCTCCATAAGACTCACCGCTGATCGAAACAACTAGAGCATGTTGTTTGGTAATACTCAGAAGTACCAAGGTAAATCAAAGGGCTGGATTTTCAGAGCCCCTGAAAGTCCTGCAGCTGTGGGAAAAACTAACAGAGCCACAGTTTTTCCTGCAGCTGTAGTATTTTCAAAGGTGGAGTCGGTTTATAACCACGTCCATGATATAGGGCATCTTGGGACCATTTTTTTGGGTGCAGCTGCAGGAAAATGTTGCGCTTGGTGGGACCAGGCATAGCATGCCCTGTAACTGCAGTGGCTGAAAATACTAATCTCCCGAAGTGCAAAGATTTCATCCTGCAGCAGTGGCTGCAGTTTGGTACTTAGTCCCTGATGGGCTGAACATCCAATCCAAAGTCTCCTAAGCACAAAAGGAGAAATGTATGTGTAAGACTGTGGAATGATTACTCTGTCACTCTTTCCAAATGACAAGCCTATTATTTTTAAAGCAAAGGCACTTGAGTCCAGTAATATAAAAAGCTCAGCTTTGTTACTACAAGCAACGGGGCCTATTCACAAAATTTGTTGATATTTACACTTGTGTTACCTGTTTATTATCAGGATGATATTAAAAACAGCATTGTGTTGCGCCAATGGTCTTATCCCCTGTACAAGCAATACAGATGTTACATACCTACCTACTAGGGGTGTGCGAATACCTTTAGTTTATTAGTCTAGGAATTAATACCTTTGAGCCAGGGCTCTTTTACAAAGGTTCCACGTCACAAAGAACATTTAACAAAGCATGATACACATTACAGGTAAAACCAGACAGGAAAGTTACATCATAAATTTGCTATTAACAGTTTAAGGCAGTAACGTTTTTAAGTTTCATAGAAAAACAAGCTATAACAGGTTCAGGCGGTAGACAATTTCGAGGTTAGGAAACTTCCAGGAGAGAGGGTGATCATTGAAAGCCAAAGGAGGCTAGAGAGGAGAGAAAGGTGGTGAGCGGGAGAGTAAGTGAGAGGGACAGGAAAAGGGGAGTGAGTTTGGGTGGAGACAGGAAGTAGTAGAGGTACCAGAGGGTTCATTAGTCAGGGAGGAAGAGGCCTCAGATGTGAGGATGGACATGAGGAGTAGTAGTCTTTATCTAGCGCAATCACAGTTGCTAGTGGTGGTGAGGTGGGCATACAGCATGGATTTGAAAGCTTCAAGCGAGGTTGAGGATAGAGTAGGTGGACTTAGCGCATTGAGCCATGTCGGGGCCCTGTATGCGAAAGATCTTTGTCCCTGTGCAGTCCAGCATCTCGGAACCAGGAAAGGTTGGCGTTCAGATCTGGTGGAGGGTCGTGAGCCAGGATTCAGTCGGAGTAGGTTTTGAATACATAATGGAGTCAGTCCCAAGATAGATTTTTTTGCCATTGTGCAGGTGAGATAAATAAGACGATTTGATAGGTTCAACCAGCCTGATTCATAGTACCAGTCCTGCGTGTGAGTCAGTCTTTGAGCCCCGTGTGAAACCCGGCAGGCCTTATTGGAAGTGATTGAGATCGCCTTAGAACAGTGGAGGTAGCTGAGCCATAAATAATAAGGCCATAGTCAATGATTGAGATTATGGACTCTATACATAGCTCATGATTTAGAAATTGACAGTTACAGAATAGTATTCCAAGGCGTTGGTTCACTGTTTCGCAGTGTTGTCAATTTGGGTTGCAAGGTGAGCCTTGGTCAAAAGTGATGCCAAGGTATTTGAAAGTATTTACTTGGTCCAGTGTAATTCCTGAGAGGTTTGTATGGTGAGTGGAGTATGCCTATTTTTGTTTTGGTGATTGGAGAAGAGCATGGCTTTTGTTTTATTGTGGTTTAGCACAAGTTTACTATCCAGGAACCACCTTTCAACACTAGAAAGCAAGTTGCAGGCTTTTCATTGAGGAGTTTGGATCCTTGTGGAAGAGAGAATTACAGCATCATCAGCGATAAGATTATTTTCCCTGGCAGATATCTGGGAGGGAGTTAAGGAACAGGCTAAAGAGGAGCGGTCCAAGAATTGATCCCTGTGGTACACCGAGAGAACTGGTTTGAAGTCAGAGAGTTCATTAGAGATTTTTACAGCCTGTGACCGATTGGACAGGTAACTTCTTACCCAGCACAAGGACCTTGTCGAGGCCTAGGCTAGAAAGTAGGGAGGTAAGTAGGCCATGATGGACTGTGTCGAAAGCTTTTGTAAGATTGATAAAGACTGCACCTGTTTGGCACCCTTTGTCCAGGGCTGAGTGGACTTCTCCAGAGAAATCAAGTAAGGCTGTTGTGCTATGTCCTTTCCTAAAGCCGTGCTGTTGATTACAGAGTAGATTGTATTTGTCCAGGTAATCAGAGAGTTGGTCTTCCACTATTCGTTCAAGTGCTTTGGAGAGGGGAGGGAGTATTGATATTGGTCGATAGTTTCCTGTTGAGGTTTTGTCCCCCTTTGTGCACTGGCGTAACTATGGCAGATTTCCATTTGTTGGGAAATTGACTTTGGCAAAGTGACAGATTAAGAATTTTTGCAAGGGGGTGAATTACTTCATTCAGGGTGAGAGACAGGATTTTTAGATCTAGCGTGTCACTACTTGTTCTGGATTTGGAGCAGGCCTTTCTTATGTACTTGTGTGCGTGCACTTTGATTTTCTTGAAGTAAAATTGCGGTTTGTCACGAGGGGTGTTTTGTGATACTAGGCTAGGCACAGGTAAGTCCGAGAAGAAATCTGGGGGGAGAACCCCACTAAGGTCTGTGAATGTCTTATTAAGCGCATCTGCAATAGACTTTGAGTCAAGAGTGGTGGATCCATCAACTTTCATAATGGTAGGTGACGATTTTGATTGTTTACCCATTATGTTTCAGATGTTTCCCAAAAGCTCTTCCATCACCACAGGTGGATTCAAGGGCATTTTTGAAATAAGCCTCTTCATTTGCCTAATTTGTGAGGTACATCTATTTCATGCCTGCTTGTATTTTAGGGTATCATGAGGTGAGCCTGTGTCTCTGGCAACTGCCCAGAGGTGGTCCCAACCTGAGCTCGGCAAGTAGTTTGGCAGTAATCCATGGATTTGATAGCACTTTGATTTACGTTTTTTACTGGGGCGTATAGTCGATGCAGAGTTGAAAGATTTAATGAAGTATTCTAGTGCGGTATTAATATCAGTTGATTCAAGGATTGGCATCCAGTCCTGTTGTAGGAGATGGGTTTTCAACTTGATAAGATTCCCATAAGGCAATACTCTGCTTGTTATAACTTTGAGGGTGGCTTGAGAAATTTATTAGACCAGGTACAGGACACTGGGGAGTGGTCACTGAGGAGTCAGGAGGACTTAATGTTTTTATCCAGTCAGGGTGATTTGTGAGAACCCAGTCAATAAGGGTGCTTGTACCAGTTTGTAATTTTTCCGGTGAGGGAGGTTACCATCTGAGTCAGGTTTGCTGCTAGGATGTCATCTTGTAAGAGCCAGTGTCAGAGGCGGCGCGTTTATGTTGAAATCCCCGAGGAGGAGAAGCCCATTTTCAGAGGGCTGCAGACTAACAAAATCAAGTACAGACTTAATACTAGCATGGTGGTCTTTGGAGGATATAGACTGCTGACCACTGTGAGAACTTTGTTTTGTGCACCAGAAGCAGTTTGATAGGAGGTTGCATGCGTGTATTGTGGGGTGAAGCTGCCGCATTGACAGGAGAGGTTGTCCTTTATGTAGATAGTACAGCCCCACCTTTCTTGCTTGCCTGCTGAGTCTGAAAAGATTGTAGCCTTCAAGCGAGACCGCATGATCCGGGTGCTGGGAGATAGCCAGGTTTCCACAATGGCTAGTATATCAGGTATTTTTGTCCAGCAGAGTTTGAAGAGATGCCAATTTGGGAAGGAGGCTGCAGATATTTAGAGTGATAATGGAGAGACCAACCAACTTTCCCTGTTTTGTCGGCTTCAGTGCAACAGGATCAGGGTTTGGGTGTATCCCACCAGATATTAAAAGTTGGAGGAGCAGGAGTTTCAGCGATGCCATCGTAGTTCATAATAGGTTGGAGTGAGTTTTGCTTGTACTTTTAAGATGCTTGGATTGTCTTCTGGAGTCCCAGTAGAGGGTGATCGTTAGTGAGTTATAATGATGTGGCAGTTTCAATTAGGAAATATGGCTCTTTGCACCAGGTATTAATTGGGTGATGTTTGTTTAAGACTTCCAGAGTAAAGCCATGGTACAATGTTTGGGTAGTAGTATAGAAAGGTGAGAGTAGGTGGAGGGTAGGGTAGGCGGAGGGAAGTTGGCATAAAGGGAAAAGGAGGGTGAGGGTGAGCAGGAACAGGTGGTGGGGACTAAGCCAAAGCATTTTTAGCAAGGCAGGGAGGCGAGAAGTAGTGTGGGCTAGGCAGTCGAGGGTGGCGAGCAATAGGAGGGTGGTGGGGTGCAGTTTTAGTGGGCTAAGGTGGATAGCTAAGCACTATGGCGAAGTACAGAAAAATGAAAAAAAAAAGACTGGGAGGGTTTGGTGCCAGAGGGTTTAAGAGAAGTACTATAGTACTGTTGAGATCCAGGATCACATAATATGTTAAAGTTCCTGAAAGGTGATAAACTGTGGCCTGGGCATATGCAATGTGTAAAACCTTTTTGTCTATATGTTTCCTTTGTTCTTAAGTCCTCAGAGATAAGTACAATACCTTGGGAGTAGGTCAGACAGTAGGCATATGCAATGTGTGAAATCCTTTTGTCTGTTTCTTTTGATCTTCAAAGTCCTCAGAGACAAGTACAATACCTTTGGAAAAGGTCAGACAAAAATGTTGATTCAGTCACAAAATGTGTTAAAATTCCTTTGTTCTTTAAAGTCCACAAGTGCAGTTGCTTTAAGAGTGGTCAGATGAGAATGTTGAAAATGTTGATTCAGTTGCAGGACCCAGCATCACCATGTTTGTAAGACTAGTTGTAAGGCATATGCTTCCTTGGGAGGCTTCAAGAAAGTTGATTTAAAATTAAAAGCCTGATACCTGATGATGGCGATTTGCAGAAATTCAGTCCAGGAGACTTTCACCAATGTTGTGTGCAAGAATGGCACAGGTATTCGCAGAAAAACATGTAAATGAACAAAAACTAACCTACAGACACAGACAAGCACAAACAGCCACCCACACAGCCCCAGGAGGAGGACCTTAATTCTAATATTCAGATGAATATTCATATTCGGGGTGCCAGATATTCATTATTCGTTATTTGACCCACCCCCAAGATAAATGTTTTTTTTTTCATTTTATACTCTTGATTAGATTTTCCACAAAAAAAACAACAGTAGCAACAACAACAACAACACATTAGAGATAAAGTAAGGTGAGGATGCAGCAGGTTAACACTAGAAATGAAGAACAACCAAATTCTCATACCATTATACAATTCCCTATAACCCCCTTCCTCCCTAATCCCCTTCCCCACCCCTTTTAAACATGACTGGGCTTTGTAGATGAAATTCATATTAAACCTCATACAACTGTGAATTAAAGAAAAGAATAACTTTTAGCAGTAGAGCAAGCAACTTAAGATTGTTGTATGTTGCAGTGTAACACAAAGTTTGACATAGATAATTAAACATGGGCACCATGTATTTCTGCTTAAAGTTGAACCAGCATAATATTCTGTGGTGATTTGCATATACAGCCCATGATGCTTTGCATTATAGGGTATGTGTGATTTTGTATTTCTTTGAAACTTGGCTTCCTGGCCAGTGCCCTTTGGGGTAACCATTGCCTCAGTGCTTGCGCGCCGAGGTTGTTTGTCTTTTAGCTTGTTTTTTGTTTTTATTGGGCTCACCACAACATAACCCAGATAGACCATCTTAGGGTAGCTGGTTCATTCCACTAGGGCATCACACAGATGAGGCACACTGATGAGTCATGGTAGGATGAAACATGTGTATGTGTCTTCTGTTGACGTCCTTTGCAGACTCGTGTGAGGCCTATTGGCACCATGCATTTCTGCTTAAAGTTGAACCAGTGCAATATTCTGTGGTGATTTGCATATGCAGCCCATGATGCCTTGCATTATGGGGGTATGTATGATTTTGTATTTCTTTGAAACTTGGCTTCCCTGCCAATGTCCTTTGGGGGTAACCATTGCGTTCTTTGTCTTTTAGCTTGTTTTTTTTGGTTTTATTGGGCTTACCACAACATAACCCAGATAGACCATCTTAGGGTAGCTGGTTCAGTTCCACTGGGGTGTCACACAGACGAGGCATACTGATGAGTCCTGTTAGGACAAAACAAGTGTATGTGTCTTCTGTTGACATCCTTTGCAGACTGTGTGAGAGGCCTTTTGGCACTATGCATTTCTGCTTAAAGTTTAACCAGCATAATATTCTGTGGTGATTTGCATATACAGCCCATGATACTTTGCATTATGGGGGTATGTGTGATTTTGTATTTCATGGGTAGTTGTGTATATAGATAAAAGGAAAAGTATATATGAATAGGTAAGAGCCAAATTTAACAAGATAAATGTTTTTTTTTTTAAGAAGACATTGTAACACTGTCAAAACTCCACCACTTCCTTCCCTTTTGAAGTACAGTATGCAACTCTGCCATGAACACTCCCCAACAGCCTTTCAGGCACCCAAAAAGGCAACAAATTACTACACTGATCAGTGATCAGGTGACACACGGTCATCACAGATTGAGGAAAGGCCACAGATGGAGTGATGTATTGTGTCATATCTAGGGCAACTAATATGGCACTGGCATAAGTGCATTGTATGTCCACCCTGGAAGAGAGGAGAGCAAGATGTGCCATGATAGAGACCTGTACAAGTACCTCAAGGGGTGAAAACAGGGTACATACTGTAAGTGGAGTCTCTTTCAAATGAGAAAGAACACAAGTACCGGGGCAATGGGGGCATGCGATGAAGCTGAAGGGGGAGTTCAAGACAGATGTGAAGAAATATTCACAGAAGGCATGGTAGATGACTGACAGAGATTCCAGGCATAAGTGATGGTGCCGAAAACAGTGCGCGGCTTCAAGCATGTGTGAGATAGGCATAGGGTTGGGGCGTATTTGAAAACAGGCAGGGAGGGAGGCAGCAGGGTTGCTTTTGGGTCTGCTGATAACATAGAAACAGAATTTGATGGCAGATAAGGACCGCTTGGCCCACCTAGTCTGCCCATTTCCCTACCTGATGGATAAGCTGCAGATTCTAGTTAATCAACAGCTTACTTCCTCCTACCCCCCACTAGAATTGCCTTATGCCTGTCCCATGCATTCTTGAATTCTCCCACTGTTCCTGACTCCACAACCTCCTCAGGAAGGCTGTGCCATGCATTCACAACCCTCTCAGTGAAAAAATACTTTCTAACATTACCTCCGAGCCGTCCCCCTCTATCTTCAAATTGTGCTCCCTTGTTCTTGCACATCTCTTCTTCTGAAAGATACTACCCTCCTGTACTTTGTTAATTCCTTTGAGATACTTGAAAGTTTCTATCATGTTTCCCCCTCCCTCCTTTCCTCAAGGGTATACATATTAAGCTGCTTTAGTCTCTCCTTGTATGTCTTTTGGTGCAGACCCTGCACCATTTTGGTTGCCCTCTTCTGAACAGCCTCCACTCTGTCTCTATCTTTGCAGAGATGGGGTCTCCAGAATTGCATGCAGTACTCCAGATGGGGTCTCACTAACTGTCTGTACAGAGGGATAACAACTTCCTGTTTGCTACTGTTGATGCCTCTCCCTATGCATCTCAGTATCCCCCCAGCCCTCCTTACTGCCTTGTCACATTGCTTGCCCACCTTTAGGTCATCTGATATAATTACTCCTAGGTCTCTAAGACTGATAAGGCAGGGATGGACAATCTGGGCTGACCATGGGCCAAGCAATCCTTTTTCAACAGATAATTAGTAACCTACAGTACACAATAATAAGGTCACTAGAACGTAATAACTAGGTGTCGTGATTTGTGATTGTGATGAAACTGAAGATTAAAATAAAAAAAACAGGACTGCACCAAAACAAGTTGAAGTGGTGTGATTTGTGAATCATGATGATCGTGAATGTGATTCGTCGTGAAGTCACTAAATGAGTATAATGTTCGCTCTGAGATTGTTTCTGGCTGATTTAAATGAGTACAATGTTTGCGCTGCAATGATATTGAAGCTGCTGGCATAACTACAGCCCTGAACTGGCTGATATCAATGAGTACAATGTTCGAGCTGAGATTATATCTAAGCTGCTGGAGTAAGTACAGCTCTAACTGACTGACTTAAATGAGTATAATGTTCATGCTGAGATTATATCTACTGTCTTAAGTACAGCTGACTTGTGAGGACAAAGATTCGAGTCCATCTGCTTAGTAGGGAATCCTGAATGTGAACAATAACAGCACTACTACTAAAAGTGCTACATCTAGAGACTGTTTTGCCAGCCACCTTTTTTTTTCTGCCCACAAGGTACATAGAGTACTCTGCCTCATCATCAAAGTCACTCGCATGTGCCTCTGATGAAGAAGATGACGTATCACAGGACAGTTCATCATGTGGAGGGAAATATTCAGAACCAGATGACTGGTACGCACACTGCAAGCATCACTACCTAGCCCTAAACCATGGGGAGGGGGGAGTGCAGTCAGCTGACTACACTCCAAGACTGCTGGCAGCTACCGACTTTCATGAAACCCAAGCCCAACCTCAGATTTTTTATTTATAAATGCACAAACGTTCTGCTGTATTTCAGTACAAAAAAATGGTTGCAAGCAGCAGTACTGCTTTATTTTTGCACAGAAAAATTATTGCAAGCAGCACGCATGCGCAGGACATGCAAGGGTGTGCGCACACTGCAAACATTACCACCTAGCCCTAAACCATGGGAGGTAGGAGTGCAGTCAGACAACTGGCCTCTGAGACTGCTGGTGGCTACCAACTTTCATAAAACCCAAGCCCAATCTCATATTACACCACAAATAGTCCTTACACAGAGATTTCTATAGCAGAATTACTGCAATTCAGTTTTTTTTTTATTTGTAAATGCACAAAAGTTCTGCTGTATTTCAGTTCAGAAAATTGGTTGCAAGCAGCAGTACTACTTTATCTTCGCACAGAAAAATTATTGCAAGCAGCACGCATGCAGGGCAGGCAAGGGTGTGCACACAGTGCAAGCGTCACTTCCTAACTCTAAACTGTGGGGGGTGGGGGTTGGAGTGTCCTTCGAGACTGCTGGTGGCTACTGACTTTCGTGAAACCCAAGCCCAGCCTCAGATTACACCACAAATATTTGTTACACAGAGATTTCTATGGTAGAACTACTGCAAGTCAATAATTTTGTTTTTATTTGTAAATGCACAAGAGTTCTGTATTTCTGTACAAAACAAGCATTTGTCAATGCCGAATGTTCACCATGTGCACTGGTGTCATGGGGGAGAGGGGATGTTTGAAAGTTGCTTCAGTGAAGTTGTTTGTGAGGTGGGTTCCCAAAAAACATATGTTGAAAATGTGGGACAAAAATATTTTCAAATGGCCAAGTTATGGCACTGAGTTGAAAACCCTACTGAAAAACATTGACGTCGAAAATCACATTGAAATATATTGAAGCGCTTACCTCAGTTCACGGTTGGGCTTTGAACAGCAAAGATGTGCCTGCAGTCCAAGCTAAATTACGGCGATGGACCTCCAGTGGGTAAGTATGGGGTGGGGGTCTGAGTGGGAGGGTTGGGGTTGGGTAATGGTGGAGCGAAAGATGATGGACGGTTTTCTTTTTACAGGGGAAAAATGATGAGGACAGTTTTCTTTTTCAGGGGTTGCTGAACAGATGAGGACACTGGGAGATTGGGCACCCCAGTGTCTGTATGCTGTTGGGGGTTTCTGATGGGCAACAATGGATGGACAGTTGACACTGGGAGCTTGGCCACCCCTAGTGTCTGCATACTGTTTGGGGGGGTTACACAGTGGACAGATGAGGACACTGGGGGATTGGGCACCCCCAGTGTCTGTATGCTGTTTAGGGGAAGGGGGTTACAAAGCAGACAATGATAGATAATTTCCTTTTTTTTAGGATAAAAAATAAGCATTTGTCAATGCCAACCATTTGCTGTATTAAAAGATGTCCACCTCTGCATATTGTTTATGCCCTTGAGGTACTTGAACGTATCTATCATGTTCCCCCACTCCCTTCATTCCTCCAAAAAGTACATATTGAGGTCCTTTTACTCTCACCTGATATGTTCCATGTTGCAAGCCATGTACCATCTTGGTTGCATTTCTGTGGACTGCCTCCACCCTGTCAATGTCATTGCGTTTTTGCAGCCTCCAGAACTGCACACAGTACTGTAGAGGGGCCTCACTAGTACATTATACAATGCAGCACCACCTCATGCCTTCTGCTAGTGATACCTCTGTCTATGCACCCCAGCATGCCACTGGCCATCCTTGCAACATTTGTGCTCTGCTTTGACAGCTTTAGGTCATCAGAACTGATAACTCCTAGGTCCCTTTCTTCCTTGGTGATCATCAGCACCTCCACCCCATCCTGTAACTCTCCACAGGTTCCCCTCTTCTCAGGTGCATTATTTGGGCTTCTTTACATTGAACCTCAGTTGTCACTCCTCAGACCATTTTTCAAGTCTCTCCATGTCCCTGCTCATTTTCCCCACCCCTTCTGGAGTATTCACTCTGTTACGGATGTTGGTGTCATCTGCAAACAGGCAGACATACCTTTCCTTCTAGCCCTTCCACAATTTCTGTAATGAAGACATTGAACAGGATTGTTTCCAGGACTTATCCCTGAGGTACCCTGCTGGTCACCTCCTCTCCCTGTATTGGATCCCATTACCACCACCCTCTGCCTCTTGTCCGTCAGCCAGTTTCTAACCCAGTTTATCAGCTTGTGCCCCGTTGCCAGACTACTCGTCTTGTTAATCAGCCTTCTATGTTAGACATTGTGGAATGCTTTGCTGAAATCAAGGTAGGTGACAGCACACGTCCCTCCCTGATTTACTTCATTAATGAGGCATTAGGGGCAGTGCAGGTGTGTCAGACTATGAGCCAATGATGCATGTGAAAATGAGCCTCTCCTCCGCCCTAGCTAATGGTGCTTGCCCAAGTTAAACATGCAGATTTGCATTTACAGGCACACTTCAAAGGGACCAGCCACACCAATTTCTGTGAGGAACTTGTCATTTCAGCCAAAGCATTCTTACATTGTTTGGCACTTTCCTACTTGGACGCTCCATAGAGCCAATACAGCTATTTATTTCAAGATCAGGGCTCCCCAATCCTTGGTCACTGCTTATTTCAAGATCGGGGTTCCCTAATCCACGAGAGCCCAATGGAGCCATGGTGGCAGCTGTTTGTTTCTGGATTGGGGCTCCCCATTGCTTGGAAGCCCCATGGAACAGTAAGAGTAGCTGTTTATTTCAGGACCAGGACTCCTGATCCTTGGGAGCCCCCTTGCCCTGCCACACTTTAGCTTCCTACTTCCCTCCTCACCCCCAGTCCAGGAGAAGTTGCAGTGATGCTGTATATACTAAATGTCACTTGCCCCTATGGTGCCTGCCATGCTAATCAATCCTCCTCTGACCTGGTTATTATGTAAATTACTGACCCTTACCCACCCTCTGGCACTGACCACCATACTCCCAACCCCCACTCACCCTACAAAAAGGATACAGCATCAGGGTTGGGTGAAGTGAGGGTCTTCGCTTCTAAGATTATAAGAGAATTCCATAGGAGGCAGCCAGCACAGCCCTCCCTTCACCTCATGTGGCAAAAGACTGTCCAATGAAAAAAAGATGTTTAAAGCACTAAGTCCCAAAAATGCACAACATGCATATGTATGGACTTATTCTTTGTTTTGTACCTGTTCAGCTTGTCATAAAGTCATCATTTTAGTATATTTTTGCCGAATGTTCACTAATATGCACCATGAAAGCACATTTTGGGTTGGATTTAAAAGGTGCCACTTATGTGGTCATGATGAAGGGTGGTCATTTGCATATTAGTCAAAATCTGGTGAATGTTTTTTTTTCAAATGGTAAAATTATGACAAAAAAGAACATTTACAGCAGTAACAACCAGGCTGCAACTCAGTAACACTGCAGTATATCACACAATACTGCAGTATACTACAGGTAGCAGTGCAATTCAATGGCAATTACGTCGCTTTGTCATGTAATATTTTGTGACATGACACATACGGTGGTGCCAGCCAGGGTGCAACAGAATAATTCTGCATGCAGCAGTATACTGCAGGGAGAAGTGTAATTCAATGGCAATTAAGCCCTTTTCATGCAGTGTTTTGTGACATGACACATATGGTAGGGCCAGCCAGGGTGCAACACAATAATTCTGCATGCTGCAGTATACTGCAGGGAGAAGTGTAATTCAATGGCAATTAAGCCCTTTTCACACAGTATTTTGTGACACATCACTTACTGCACATTAATGCATTGCATTGTGGTTGGCCTTACTGTAAGGGGAAAAAAAACTCCATGCACATGCACAGGCCATATTTTATGGTCTTATTTTTTTTCATGTCTTTCTACATTAGCTAGTCATTGACCAGCCAACATGAAGGGAAGGCAGTGCCAGTCACCCACCATAAGATTCCCTTATAACTGTAGAAGAGAAGACCCTCACCCAACGTTGGTGCTGTATCCTTTCTGTAGGGTGAGTGGGAGTGGGAGGAGGGTGGTTGTTGCCCCTTGTCAGAAGGTGGTGGGGTGGGGGAGTTCGTTTTTTTACATGCTGGTCAGGTCAGAAAAGGATTGGTGGGCATGGCAGTCACCATTGGGGTTGACATTCTTCAACTTTATCCACCTCTACAACTAACACCATGACTCCCCAAATTTACACTCATGCTATGACCTGATGCTCGTGCTACTACAGTATGTGATGTTGATCCCAAGTTCTTTTTTATTCCCAAATTGTTGATCTAAGTTCTGTTCTGTTCACAGACCCTGCACTATCTGCATCTAACTCATTGATTTGTAAAGTGCTTTGGGCTAGTGTGTATGACAGGGACTATATAAACCCAAATTCTAGACTACTGTACTGTTTTTGTACTACAATAACAGTATTACAATCCTTCCTTTTCTAAAGCATTTTGGGATGCAGTGTATATAACAGCTAATTTATAAAACCAAATTCTGTCCTACTCTACACTTCCTGAACTACCAGTATCTAACTTATTCTCTTGGAAAGTGCTTTGAGGTATAGTGTGTAAGAAAGGAACTACAAAAGTAATTATATTCTAGTCTATACTCTGCACTACCAGTATCTAACTCATCGGTTCATCAAGCCTTTTGGTATAACGTGTATGAAAGGAACAGTAAATGCAAATTGTATTTCCATACTATGCTATAGTCCCTATAGTTCCACTACCAAACTCAGTGCTGGTAAATCAGTATGGGCTGCAGTGTGTGTGTATAAAAGGGAAAGGGAAAAAGAAAAGGAACATTGTTTAACCAGGAGTAGCACACTAAACCGAAGCTTGTTTCCAGATATGACCTGGGAGCACAAGGAAGTTGTGGGACTTGCTCAGGATCACACAATATGCACCTAGGTGGCTGTGGGATTCAAACCCAGGTCTCCAGATCTGCAGTTCAGAGCCTTAACTCACTGTGCTATACTGCCTCCAAAAGGTGCTATTTAAATTCAAAGTCTACTCCGGTCTACATTTCCAGTACTACTCATATCTAGTTCACTGCTTTATAATAAATGTTTTGGGACAGCGTGTATGAAAGGAACTATATAAAAACAGTTCTATGCTACAGTCATAGCACTGCCAGTATTTCACTCATTGCTTCGTAAAGCACTTTAGAGTACAGTGTGTAATAAATGTTCATTTAGAGGTAGATCATCTGATAATGGCCAGGTCTTATTAATTCTTACAGACTGATAAGTTTCTATACCACATCAAGGCAGTCCCACAGAGGTGCCCTTCTGTCACTTACTAAGCTTAACAATTTCAGTACTAACACTAGCAAGCAAACATTACTAGAATTTATCAATGTTTGTTTTTACTACAATAATACCAGTAGATGGAGTTTATTCCTGCCAAGGTCTCCTCAGGGTTCAGTCCTGTTCTAGTTATCTCTTGGTTGTGTACCAAAAGATCTACCTCTGTAATGAGTACAGTCTCTCAAGTTTGAGAAATACATCTCTTAAAGAGGTAGTGCAACTCCTGTCTAATGGATTTTCCTCACTGAAAATATCCTTCACATTTACCCTTCAATGAACATATGTACTAGTGCTTAAAAAGCAAGAACATCCATCTGGGTCTGTTTTCAATGGTAAATTACCTTGATGCTGTTCCTGGTCACTCACACACTGCAAGTTGATCACAGCATTTGTTGAAGTCCCTTAGAGAATTGTTCTTATATATCCATGCTTACAATGACTAAATACAGTAGCATCCTTATCAGCTGCAGTCAGAGTGAGCAAGAAAATAGAGGCCACGTTTTGGCTTGTGGACACCCAAGGCTTTAGAGCTGCAGTTCAGTTTCTTCAGCAGGGGATAACAAACAAAAAAACAGACAAAAGTAATCTACTGCCCAGAGAGGCGCTGTTTTAGGTCAAAAGTCAAGAACATTGCACAGGACCTGAAAAAACTTGTAATCCAGAAAAATAGGCCACTAAATGCTGGACACAGGGTTAACTGGGGATTTTCATCATTTTACTGTATTTTCTCCTGGCATCTACTTTCCAATCTCCTCTTGATGTTTTCTTCCCCAACCTATGCCAGCCTCACCTTTTCTGAATGTCTAATCACCTACCCTCGTGATTATGTGGGAAGTCTCAACCAGGAGATCCTTTTTTACATGGGTACTCTCACCCAATAAATTACTGATTGGCTTAACTGTGTGTGGGGACTCATTGTGAGGTTTACAATGTTTCCTTTATTTTTTTTCACAGGTTTTATTTCATTTCACTACTTGTCATATGATTATTGAATTTGGTGTCCCATTTCTGGGTCTAGGTAACAGCCTCAACTTGATAATTACATTCTCGCAGCAACCTCAGTAAAAAATTACCCACTCCTACTTATCTTTTTCCTATGGGGTTAACTAATAAAAGTATAACAAAAATAGTCGAAATAAAATGTTATACATTTTGAAAAGTAGCCATTTGTTACTTTTATTTTAGAAGCAGTGTTCTTTTTCCTTTTGCTCACTGGAAGGGTTTTTAACCGATACTGTAGTATTAGGTGTGTTGCAAAATAAAGCGCATTACCTGGAAGTCAAGGTACTGTATCTAGTTCTATTCCCCATCACACCACATCATTATTGTGACCTTATTCATCGTGATACAGTAGAAGTCGCTTAATCGGGATGGCCTGTTGGTGACCCTTTCATCCTGATTAAGTGGCCATCCCATCTATCAGAAGTGGATGTTCTTAGTACTGTCAGAAGCAGTGTTTGGTACATGAGAAACACGTGGCCACTTGGGGCACCAGCACAGCCAGGGTGCATGAGCCAAGATTGCCCTTTTAGCTGCTGCAGTGAAGTTCTAGATTGTAAAGGTTCTCTTTGAATTCTGCTGACTCTGGCATGCTCCAGCCTCTGCCACATGAAATAAAAGGACTGCCTTTCTCACACTTGAACAAATAACAATCATTTCTTAAGTGTCTTCCATCCCCACCCTTAAGCAGCTTCCAACACCAACAATTTCTTCTGATTATAGTAATTAATAACTTTACTCCCAACTCCCTACTGTGACATAAATGGTGAATTCACAACTCTTTTGTCTTTTGGGGGCAACTCAGTGTTTGAAGTGTGCTGGGTTTGTGCCTCCACCAAATAGCTGTCCTTGCTGCAACAATGGAGAAAGCACAAGAAGTCATGCTAGCAAGGTATAAAAAGTAAGAAAAACCATGCCCATTTCATCTTGCTAGCTTGACTTTTCTGTTTGGTTGGTTGCTTGAGCCGCATTGCTAGTGTCTCAGGACACAGTCAGGTTTGCCTTTCTTCAGTTGCACTGCCACCCACTACCCATCCGCTGGACCATCTACTGCCTACTTGCTTCAGTCTACCTCTTGAATCTCTTCTGGGCATGTTGGACATGCATGGTGAGTACTATGTGGACATTCAGGGTAATTATCAGTTTCCAGTGCCCAGAGAATTTTGATACTTTAGTTGCCATGATTGACTGTGGCTGCTGCACCCTCTGATACTGCAATACTGCTGCACAGCTGCCAGTGCCAGGCTGGACCTAGGGTTGCCACCTTTGGTTGAGGCAAAAACTGGACCCTAAGCTCCGCCCCTAGCCCCACCCCTTTGCATCACTCATCAGGCATTGTTCCTCCTAAAAGTCCACTTGTTATATAAATAAAAGGCAACACTTAAAGCAACAGTTCAACAAAAATGTTAAGATACTGTACTGAACCTGTTAAAGTAACTTTCCTAGATTCTTCCTAGTTATTTATTTACTTATGTATTTATTTATTGAGATTGGTTTACCAGATAAACATACAGAGTTAAAATAAATCTCATTTACAGATATGATATGGGGGGAGACAAGGGAAAACTGTAAATAGCATACAACAGTGCATGATATATATTAATACCTAACAAAGACATTGTTTCCTATAATGTGTACTTAACATCTTTTTCTAGCTCCATTTCCAGTTCATGTCCACAGTACTATGTCAAAGCCAAAGAAGTGACCATACTTTTTTCTTGAGGTAAAAACATTCAAACATTTAAAAATGCCTAAATTCTGTTAGTGATGAAAAAGTTTACCAGCAAATGAAAGTGGAAGACAACTGGCTCTGTTACTGTTACAAAAGGTGGGGGCGGCTGTGCTGCTATGCCAATTTAAGATGCAGTGGAAAAGATTAGGTTAAGTAAGTGCTAATGGTGTTAATGGCCATACTTTACACCTCCCATGCTGACTGCTTTCACAAACAAAGGGCTATACTGACAACAGAACTTGTCTGTAACCTGGACATGTAGTTGAAACAATGAATGATATGACAATAATTGTTTCAAAAGTATGTGAGCACTCAAAATGGCTCAAAAACCTGACCAGCACAGAGCAAAACCGGATTACCTGATAGGGACCCTGAAAACCTGATCATCAGGTAAAAAACCTGATAGGTGGCAACCCTAGCTGGACCAAGGGAGCTACAGCAATGACAGGGAGCTGAAAAATGCATACAAACATTGCAGTGCATCAGTATTATTATGATATGGGGCAGAATTTTTGAATGGTGGTGCAGGGCTTTCATCCCGCCCTGTGCCATGGGACTTAAACTCCGGCGGTGCACCGAAGCCCTGTGCCACAACTGTGCCCGATTTTCCAGAATCTGGTGCAGTTACAACAGATTCCCTGCTTTCCGGCAGCATGAGACACATATCTGGTGCAAGCACCAATACTTTGTCCCCTAGAATGGCGCACGCTAGACCACAAAATTGTGGTCTAAGGTGTGGCGGTGGGTGCAAGGGATGGAAAATCCCAAATGCCAGTCAGTGAATGATGCAAGCCCCGTGCTCTGTTTGTTCAGCACACATGGTGCTTGCAGCAGTCTGGAAGCTCTGAAAATCCAGCCCATAGTGCATAGTGTTGTAATCAATTATAGTATAGCACACTGGGCGAGCTGCAGCATCAGCGTGCCCTGCATGGCTAGTGCACACTATGAGAGCCCATGTATAGCTTAGGGATCTCACTGTACAGAGAAGATATGGCAAGTATTTAAGGGATGTTATCCCCTAAATCCCTTGGCAAAGGATGGACTGGACATCGAGATAATTTATTGCGGTGTTAAAGGAGAACTGCATTGAACCTGCAAGTCATTTTTCCCTGTAGAAGTTGATTTGCAAGTACTAGTTCAAATTCTGTTACTATTATACCTCTACAGGCTTTTCAGTTATCCTATTGGGTGCTTCTAGTTTGCCTACAGATAGTAAGTGCCATTTTAGAACTGTATGATGTAGCTTATGGCCCTTGCTCAGCTCTTCCATTGTTGAAACAATGCATCTCATGTTCCACTATAGAACCGTGTTGCTGGAGAGGGACATAAACTACATCATGCAATTCTAAAATGGCACTGAACACCAGACTGTTAATCAGAAATGACAAACAAGGTCACTAAAAGGCAAATATATATGGAACAATAACATAATTTGAACCAGTTTTTTAAAAACTGCTTCTACTGGGACAAATTACCTTCGGGTTCAGGGTGATTTTCCTTTAAGAAGATTAGAACTGGACACACATAACAGTCTTGCATCTGGAAATGACAAGAACGCGAGATGTGGAAAGTCACCCATTAGAGAATTACTGAAAAGGTGAATTTGATTTAAAACAGAAAGTTAATTAACAGATTAAGTATGCATTCATTTTATGCTGGTGGTTCTGACCCACAAAGTATGCTGTCTTCTCAAAATGTCATATTGGTTTATCTACAGTGCTGGAGGTGGGTAATTTAGGCTGTATATACAGTCAAAAGAAGTCTTTCACAATCTGGAAAGATCACTAAACAAAACACAAAGTGTTAAATAGATCTGCAAGTTTCCCTAGTGCAGAGTCTCGTCACCTTTACAAGGCAGGGATAGGAAATGAGTGAGTAATAACTAACAAGCAATTATAAATGATGGAATGGGCTGAGAGCAGAACAGGTTAGTATTTTGGGATACGTATAATGCAATCATGCAATGGCAGTATCAGCCTAATTAAAGTATTGCTGTGTAATTCTTGGATGACACCTTCGACTAGAAGAACCATGATACAGAACAATAAACTGTTCTGAAGGTTGTGTGGTTGGCAGTTTAATGGCAATGTGTAAACTCATACACCACACAGGATTTAACAGATTTATCACACGCCCTCACTTCCTGGCAGTAGTGCATATGGCAATTACTTATATACTTGTAGCAAGTAACATGTCTGCATATTGGTTGGGTCAGGTGAAAGAAGAAAACAGTGTCATCATGCAAGTGGATGTGTTGTGGCCCATATGCATGACCAATGTTTTATCTGGAATACAGAGCACCACCTTCTCGAGCAAAGATGGTGCAGCTGCACCTGGATCACGTATCTGTATGTGAAATGACAAAAAGCAATGACATACTTTAAACTGTACTCATCTACAGTTAGTTTATATTATAGAAGTTGCAGAAAACAACCTCTTAGCATGTTGCAGAATGATACCAAAAATCCCTAGAACACAGGCTTTGTGACACAGGCATGGATGTTTCTAATATAACATAAGAATATATTATTGTTTGACTAAGAACTGTTTGCAGATACAGACCCAGTCAGGGTTGAAGAAATGGCAGTGACAAGTCATGGGCTAACTTGTGCACAAGTAGCAGGACAGGAGAGAAAAAAATGGACATCCTTTTGAGAGATGCCTTTCAACCTGGAACCTCCCACAGAGGTATGCTGACCTTGATTGCCCTCACTTCCACTACCACCCACTCCTTTTGGATTTTATAGTGCAAGGATGCCATTTGCAAACATTTATTTTAACCTAACCTAATTTTTAAGCTAAAGACTGAATAGTGATGGTCAGTTCATGTGATGAGAAAAATGGAATTGAGGGAGATAAACCTGAAGGGGGTTCCGACCTACCACTGCAGTTTGCTGCTGCATTGCCTGCTTGCTCAGGCACCACCCATCACTATCATTACCTGATCCACACACTCTGCTGCTCACTGACTGCAGTGCCACCTGCCAGCTGCTGCCACCTGCTGGTATTTGTCCCAACCTTGCCTGACCTGAAATCTCTGCTTGGGCTCCACTCCATCTGGGAGCTCATTTTATCCCCCAGGGAGAGGGATCCTGCCAGCTGTTAAATATATAAAGTGCCAATACAAATAAAAAAAAAGACCTGTGTAACTTTTGTGGCATGAGGGGAAGTTATCGGGGCAAGGATGAATGTGGGGGGTAGCAGGAGAGTGGGAGGGTGTAGGAGGCACAAACAAGGAAGCAGGCTCCACTCACCGATGTGCTCCTCAAACAACCATAATTTTGTAGACGAGAAATAAGGGCACCGTCCACCAATATAAATATACAAAACTGCGTTTATTGTCAATAAAAACTAAGCAAAAATAGAAAACAGCAGCAAGGTACCACATAGGTGCTACAGACTCCATAACGCCCAACCAGTTTCGCGCATGCGTGCTTCCTCAGGGTCAATCCCACACCTCATGTGCATTTCTTATATATTGAATCATTTAAAGAGACAGCAATCAATACAAGATAAAAAAAACAATAAACAGAAATAACTAAATAGAGGTATGGAACCATTACTCTGATGTGAATATAGAGTAATTATTACCATAAAATTATTTATTTTTTAATGTATTAAATGGTACTTTATATTTTATAAAAAAACGGCAGTAAAAAAGGAGTTAGTACCTGTAGCACCTACATGCACGCCCTCAAGTCTAGAGGACATGACAGGAGTAGACTTAACCCAAATTATTTCTTTTGCTGTCTTCATAAGTATGTCTATATTTGGAGTATATAAGTTAAAATTATGTTGTTGTATTTCTCCATATTTTCCAATTGCCTTGAATTATGGCTACTCTGATGTGTTATATATATAACATATCATATATATCATTGTATTAAAAGTATATTATGGGGTAAATAATACTAAAAACACATTTTTTTTATAAAATATAAAGTACCATTTAATACATTAAAAAATAAATAATTTGATGGTAATAATTACCCTATATTCACATCAGAGTAATGGTTCCATACCTCTATTTAGTTATTTCTGTTTATTGTTTTTATTATCTTGTATTGATTGCTGTCTCTTTAAATGATTCAATATATAAGAAATGCACATGAGGTGTGGGATTGTCCCTGAGGAAGCGCACATACGCGAAACTGGTCGGGCGTTGTGGAGTCTGTAGCACCTACGTGGTACATTGCTGCTGTTTTCTATTTTTGATTAGTTTTTATTGGCAATAAACACAGTTTTGTATATTTATATTGGTGGACAGTGCCCACATTTCTCATCTACAAGGGTGTAGGAGGCACCACAGAATTGTTCGCTAGGACTGCCATCAAGTCTAAAACTGGTCCTAAGTACTATGCTGTTCATTTACACCACCGACATACCATCTGCAGTATTTCCTCAAAGTTACACAACTTTCCTCACCTACTGTAGGTCTTTCTGTTGGGAGCAGTGCTGCTGTGCTGTGTTGATGTTCAGTGTTCTACTCCAAATTGTAGAGATTGTGCAGAGCAGGAAGAAACATGCCACAGTCTTTTTGCTGTACTGCACTTTTAATGCAGTTAGCGTTGAACTCTGTAATGAGGGGAACAGTGAGAGAAACAGGCCAGTGACATTTTACTTTTAACACAGTTAGCATCGGTTGCTTCACTAAAATGTAGATATCAGGCAGAGCAGAGAACTTTTCCTTTTGTAACACAGCTAGCATCAGTAATTAGGCAAGCAGGGAGAGGACAAGCCATAAAATAAAATATGAAATATAAAGTTCTTAACTTTTGACACAGGTAATGTTGGTAGCTACACTGAAATATAGAGATCAGGCAGAGCAGAAAATGTTTCCTTTTCCTTTGACCTCAACTAGCATCGATTGACCCACCCAGTCTCTCACCGGGGCCATGGCCTCCATAGCTGGTGGGGGATGGGCTGCCCAGGTCCTGTGGGCTATAGCAGACAGCCCTGGTGCAAAGTGACAATCAGAGGGCTGGTGACAGAATGGGCTGACCCAGGCTTCTTGGAGAAGGCATGGCCTGGGAGAGGCATAAAACCGTGGACCAGAGGGGGGAGTGCCCTCTTGAGACCAGCCAACAAAACCTGACTCCCACACACCCACCCTTTGCTTGCAGGCCATAGCACCAGTTCAAGGTGCAGTTAGTCTGATAGTCACAGCTTGTATAATTCATTTACAGAGAGCAGTAAATTCATGGCTGACCTGATAAAGAAATTGTTCCGGGCTTAATGAGTTGTGATGGGGTGACAGCTGGCTGGAGTGACCCTGGGTGGGTACACTTCACAGAACCAGAGGAGTGGTCACTCATTTAGGGGTGTGCACCGGAATGCGGGGTGGGGGAGATGAACTGAAGGTGGGGGAGTGCAGCCCTGGGTGGGCATGATCCTCATTAATAGCCATGTCCCTGAATCCGGCTTTTAAAGGGAGAGGAGGGACTGTCCAAAGGGGAGACGTGGCCATGGGTGGGTCTGTCCGACTGACGGGCCAGAGTTCCCCCGATATGAATGATGTGGAAGGCTGAGAGTCAAGCCAAGAGCAGCATGAATTTGCTGCCCCAGGAGTCTTAATGTTTTATACCATGTATGTTTGTAGGTTGTTGAAACATTTGAGCTAAATGTTATGTATTGTGGAAATTATCTAATTTTAGTAAAAAAGCTGCAGCCTTTTTTTACTAAATCTGAATGGTGTGTGTTCATTTAATGTGGGTCCATTTGGGCAAATTGAGGAGAGTAGGGAGATAAGCCACAGTCATTTTAATGACAGTCTTCGGCAGGTATGAAGCAAGTGGAGGGGGAGGGGGAGAGAAACTAGATAAGAGACAGCATACGACATCATGTACAGATTTTAATTTAGGAAAACTTAGAAAAGGCAAACAAGTGGTAGTGAAATAGCAGTTAAGACCTACGCAGTTAACGCCTACTCAGCAAGTGATAATGGCATTCCATTTGAGGTTTGACTCAGAAGCTGGGACTGAATTGTCCCAAATAAACCAACACCCCTATCTCAATTAAACAGACATTGAGTTCATTGCAAATAATAGCCACTTAATTGGTTCCCAGTGGGGCGTCCCAATAAAGCAGATGTCCTGATTATCCATGTGCCGATTAAACAGCTTCCAATGCATTACAAGTGAACACTCTAGCAGAAGGAGATTGGCTCTTTTTGGTCAGATGTGACATGTCAATGACTGATATCATAATTTTGATGAGTTATGAAGGGGACTATAACTAAATATGAAAGCTTTCAGCCAGAGTGCTGTTCCACACATCACACCTAGTACTGACTAGTAGAAACTCTTCTATCAAAAGTTAAAAGAAAAAATCAGTATAATTATAAACAAACAGTTAACTGGTTTAAAAAGTTAATATTAATTTCAGACCATGTACTAGGGCTTTAACATTTATTGCAAAATTACAGTACATTTGCTTGAACTTGTGGTCTTTGTTCAGTGTGCTGTCACCTTAAGGAGAGAGTGCTTCATTAATAATGCTGCAGTAAGTTCTTGCCCCTTTACAAAGCATCAGCAAGCTGTGAAACATTAGGGCCCTTTATGTGCTGGCAAGAAATATTCCTGGCTTTTGCAGAAAGGTAATTTTGTCAATAAACATTAACCCTGTGTCACCTATTTTTTTTTTTTTTTTTTGGATTACAATTTTTTGTAGGCCCTGAGTGCACAGTTCTTGGCTTTTGTTCTGTTACTGGCCAACAGAGATTCAAAACTTTAACAGCCAGTCAGAAGTTAGAATTCATGCATAATTAGATCACCAGAGTTTAGATGCTGCTCACTCTAAGTAAGTATATGCTGCCACATTTGCTATTATAACTAGCAATTGTCAATGCCGAATGTTGGCTTGCTGGCATTGGCATTGGTAGTGCAGGAGTTATAGAGATGCATAATAGGAATGGCAGTGAAGTATTGAACTGATGCCAACCCCACCCCCACCCTGCAGATACTGACAGGCATTGAGGATGTGCCTTTGGGTCTTTGTCCATAATGCTCATGCCATTTCACCTCACCCTACCCTGCAGACACTGGCAGGTGTTGCAGTGTGCCTTGGGGTCTTCAGGCATTATGCTCACCCCATTCCATAAGGAAATACCCTGAGATGGGTGCAAGATAGGAAAATAGGGTGAACTTTGGGGCCAAAAACTCCAAGGCACACCTTGATGCCTGTCACTGGCTGCATGGTGGGGGTGGGGTGGAATGGTGTGAGCATTACAGATGATGATCCCAAGTCACACCCCCGACGCCTGTCAGTCTCTACAGGGTGAGGCGTTACAGTTGGAAACCCTAATGCCCTGGATGTTTGTTGGTATTTTCACTCCAAATTTTCAACATGGGCTTTTTGTGACCCCACTTCATGAACAGTGGCACTATCAGTTAATTTCCTGAAAGATTATTTTGTACAGCGACTGCGCCATTTGGCATCATAGGTGTGAAAACACATTTTGGGCAGGATGTGAAAAATGACAGCTGTACTGTTCATGAGGTGGTGTGAAAATATGAAAATGTTGAAAATCTGGAGTGAAAATATGAAAAATTGGTGACGTTACGAGCATGCATAGAAACTGCACAATGCACGCCTGTAACGCAGTAATTTTTTTGAATTTTGTCACCAAACTTTCAACATGGGTATTTTTGGACCTCTTCTCATGAACAGTGGCACTGTGATTTTGTTAATCTGTCCCAAAAGTTTATTTCTCACAGCGGCAGCACCATTCTGCACCACAGTATTAAAAACACATTTCGGGTAGGATGTGAAAAATGGCAGCTGTACTGTTCATAAGGAGGTGTGAAAAAATGGCAATGTTGAAAATCTGGAGTGAAAACATAAAAAATTGGCGAAGTTATGAGTGTGTGTAGAAACTGCACAACTCATGCTCATAACGCAGTCATTATCTGAAATTTTTTCACCAAATTTGCAACATGGGCTTTTCGGGACCTCCCCTCATGAACAGTGGCACTGTCGTTTTGTTAATCAGTCCTGAAAGGGGATTCCATGCAGTGACCGCAAAATCACATTTTGGGACAGAGTAACAAAATGACAGTGACATGTTCACAAGGTGGGGTACCAAGAATCCCATGTTGAAAATTTGGGGCCAAAATTCAAAAAAATAGCTGCAATATCAACCTAAGTTGAAACTTGCCATTATAAAGCTTACTGTCATTTCTTCAGTTTGCAGTTGGCCTTTGAAGAGTGCAGACATGTCCCGCACCACAGAAGATCATTGCTCCAGACCTCTGAAGATACGTATGGGGTAAGGGGGGTATGGGGAGGTGGGTGCACAGATGGAGTGTGCAGGTTGGGGAAGGGAATGGGACAGACCATTTTCTGTTTTACGGGTTAAATGAAATAAAAAGGCTATGGGGGACTGTTTTTCTATTTTACAGGGATAAACAATAAAAAAAAAATTTAGGCACACTGGGGTGGGCTCCCACTGTGCCACAATGGGGGGGCATATACCATTGCCGACACAGGGATTGGGCACCCTGTTGTCAGCTAAGAACATAGACGGGTTGGTGGAGTGGTGCATCCGACAACGGGAGTGGGAATCCCGGTGTCGGAAACACTATTTTGGCACACTCGAGGGCTCCCAGTGCCACATTGATGGAGGGGGATACATGCCGAGACAGGATTGGGCACCCTCAATGTCAGCTTTGCGGAACTGTGTGGCAGGTGGCAAAAGCCACCCTGTTTCTGCACACTGAGGTGGGCTTCCAGTGTGCCACATAATAGGGGGGACATGCCAACAGGGGGATTGGGCACCCCCGATGTCGGCTTTCCAGGGAGTGTATGTAGGGCTGCAGGAGTCGTCATTGTGGAAAGCTGTGCCGCGGCTATTTCACTTCTTGAAATGTTTCACCAGGAAAGGCACACTGAAACTCCTCTGGTAACTCTGGCCATGTGCATTACTGTGCACTGTAATGCACATGGCCAGAGTCTTGTCATCTGCTGCTGCAATGAGGAAACTGCACCTCATTGGAGTGGCAGATTTCTTTCAACTCCATGGCTGTCTTTGAAACTACTGTCATCGGCAGCATGCTCATTGATTGGGGGCTGAGGGACGCACCCATTAAAGCATCCCCTGCATTGGCCACAACACTGACACACCTCTGAAAGTGCTACTACCACAAGATGTTGCTTACGCATGCACAAGCCAACATAAAAAGGGTCTCAGAAATGCTGCTATCTGATTGGTTGTCAGTATTCTGAGATCCCTACATTACTCTCCTTATTAATATGCTTGTGCAGCCCTATCATCTGAGCATTTATTTCCCCGGGACTATGTTTGTAAAATTCCATTGGTAGAATACAGAGGTAGGATATATTGTACTGACTCTTAGACAGCCAGTGTAAATGAAAATATTAAAATGTTAACATTTTGAAGAGGCACATCTTTTATTTCTATATTCTGCTTTGTCCTGCAGCACATATCTTATCACGTCTTCTCAATTGTAAAGTCTGTGAGGAACAATTGTGACTTTTCTCTGTAAACACATATGATCTCAATGGAGCGGAGGGGGTGGGCCAGGTACATTACTACAAGAGGCCCTCCGTAGATAGAATGAGAAATACTGTAGGTAGGTAGGCAGACTGTAATTATAGTTGGCACCTATGTAATAGATTTTCAGCTCAAGTCAAAACGTCAGTTCCCTTCAGCTGAAGATTAAAAAAAAAAAAATCAGTTAGCGGAATCGTAGAGCATTGTCATGGTAACAGCGCCTATGCTTTCCTTTTCAGTCATCATGTATCGGGTACAGCCATTACTAGCTCATATTGCAGCTCATATTGTACAGTACAAAGTAAAAGTGCAGTATAAGCTCCCTTTTGCTATTTACCTACCGCCACCCTCTCTTGTAAGACCCCATATCTCTCTGCCCTGCTGAGAGTTTCAAACTCTGAGTTTGCTCCACGGTGCTCTACTCTCTTCACTGTCTCCTACATACCTTAATTCAATCCGGTTGGTTGGTGTGAGCATTCAGTTTCTGTAGGTCAAGCCATGGCAATTAGATTGAATATACAGACTTTTGCATCATTAGAGCTTTTGGGTCTGGTTATTCTGAGCATGGGTGTGATCGGAGGTCAGTCAGCAAACAACAAAGCCGACCCCGACCCTGATCCAAAGTCCATATTGCATAGCTCAATTTCCACAAACAGAGGAAAAAAAATTAGCACCTCCATTCAGTGTCTATCAGTTTTAGTGGGGATGATTGGGGGTCAGTCTGACTGGTTGATCGGTCAGAAAGAGAAACTAGTAAATTCCATTTGGTGTAAAAAAACAAAACAAATAAATGATAGCAAACAGGGCTCTCTCGAATCGGAGGACTTAGGGCTCTCATACTCTCTCTCACTACCTGTAGTGTCAGCTAGTGTCTGTGACTTAAATACAGTGAATCTATCAAAAAAAAACAGCGCTGTTAGAGTGTAGGAAGGTAGAAGGCAGCCAAGCAGGAAGGTAATGTAATGACTGGAAAACAACAATTTACACCTATTCAGGTGTGATAAAGGGTGATAAAAGGATTACCACATTACATTTCGTGTTGTCACTCAGCATGTTATTGGGGTTAGAACAGCACTGCATAAAGGATAGGTATTTGCATTCGTTTTCACATTTGTTCACGTGCACTGCAGCTCTTGCTGAAGATCTGAACACAGAACTGCGCGGGACCATTGATCAAGAGCAGCAGCACAGCGGAGGAACTATTTCACTTCAAACTGGGGATAAAATCCTACAGAAAACAAGAAAATGTGGTCAGGTAAAGAAAAAATTTGAACCCATTTTTATGTTTGCTTGCACGCATGTGCAAGAAACATAGTGCCATCATCGGAGATTTCGGCGGTGTGTCACCTCCTCCTCCAATCCAGGCAGTGTGCTGGCAGGTGCGGCCCCTGTAAGCCAATGCATTTTGGAGCTGTCTATGACATGCTCCAAAATGCAATAACGCTCACAGTTGAAAGGGAGCTACACTTGAGTGAGTAGTGATAAGAAGCTGCTCACGCACAACTCCCCAGCCGCAGGCGCGCTGGCTTCTGCACGGCGCGTGATAGCCGACGAGGTGCCCAATCCCCGCCGGCTGAGCTGCATCGCCTCCTCCCCCCAGTAGTTGGTGCCACGCTGGGAGCCCAACCTCAGCATGGCAATCAGTCATTTTGCCGACGGGTGCCCAATCCCTGTCGGCTGAATGCCCCCAAAGTCCTTGTGCATATGCTGGGAGCCCACCCCAGCGTGGCAAACGCCCCAATGGTGTTTTTTCTTCATTTTTGTTACCGACGGGGTGCCCACCTCCGTCGGCTGAACCCCCAAAGTCCTTGTGTCATGCTGGGAGCCCACCCCGCGCATGGCAAGCGGTCCCAAAGTCTTTTTTTTGTTTGTTTTAACCTGTAAAACAAAAGCGGTCCCCTGAGCGCCTCCCGAACCCCCCCACAACCCGCACCCACCCACTGTGCACCCAGCCTCCCCACCCCCCTCACCCCATACTTACCTCCGGACTCCGTGGCGGACGATCTTCGTGGACCGGGACACGCCTGCACTCTTCAAAGCCGACTTGAGACTGAGGAAATGTCGGTAAGCTGTATAATGGGCTAGATGGAAGGATTCAACTTTATTGCATATCTCAGGCATTTTGGGAATTTTGCACCAAATTTTCAACATGAGGTTTTGGGACCCCTTCTCATGAATGATGTCACTGTCATGGCGTTATTCTGGCTCGAAGGGTGATTTCGCAGTGACTGTGCAGTGACTGCGAAATCACCCTTCGGGACTGAATACCACCATGACAGTGACATCATTCATGAGAAGGGGGCCCAAAACCCCCATGTTGAAAATTTGGTGCCAAAATTCCAAAAAATGACTGTTTAATGAGCGTGCATTGCGCAGTTCCTACGCAGGCTCGTAAGTTCGCGAAATTTCAATATTTTCACTCCAGATTTTCAACATTGCCATTCAACCACACAGTCTTATGAGTAGTACAGCTGTCATTTTTCACATCTCACCCAAAATATGTTTCCACTCTTGTAGCGCCAGAATGGCTGGTCGGTGTCTTGAAATCAATGTAAGGGACAAATTAAGAAAATCACAGTGACACTGTTCATGAGCAGAGGTCTTGAAATGGCTATGTTGAAAATTTGGTAAAAATTCTAAAAATGACTGTTTTCATGCGCGTTCGCAGTTCCTCACGCACGCTCATAGGTTTGCGTGATTTCAATATTTCCACTCCAGATTTTCAACATTGCCATTTTCCACACCTTCTTATGAGTAGTACAGCTGTCATTTTTCACATCTCACCCAAAACGTGTTTCAGCCATGTAGCGCAGACAATGGCGCAGTCGCTGCGGAACTCAGTGTATGGGACAACATTAAGAAAATCACAGTGTCACTGTTCATGAGCAGAGATCTAAAATGGCAATGTTGAAAATTTGGTGACAAATTCCTAAAAATGACTGTTTTACTAGTGTGCGTTGCACAGTTCCCACGCACGCTCGTAGGTTTGCGAATTTTCAATATTTCCACTCCAGATTTCCAACATTGCCATTTTTCCACACCTCCTTATGAGCAGTACAGCTGTCATTTTTCACATCCTGCCCAAAACGTGTTTCCGACCATGTAGCGCACAATGGCGCAGTCGGTGTGCAAACTCAATGTATGGGACACATTAACAAAACCACAGTGACACTGTTCATGAGCAGAGGTCTTAAAATGGCTATGTTGAAAATTTGGTGAAAAAATGCCTAAAAATGACTTTTACGAGTGTGCGTTGCACAGTTTCTATGCATGCTTGTAAGTTTGCAAATTTAATATTTTCCTCTAGATTTTCAACATGTCCATTTTATTAAACTTCCTTATGAACAGTATAGCTGCAAATTTTCATATGTCACCAAAATGCGTTATCGCGCATATTAGCGCACAATGGTGCTGTTGGTGTCTGAAAGCAATGTTTAGGACAGATTAAGAAAATCACAGTTACACTGTTCATGAGCAGAGGTCTTAAAATGGCTATGTTGAAAATTTGGTGACAAAAGTCCATAAAATAACTGTGTTACAGAGTGAGCATTGTGCAGTTTCCACGCATCCTCGTTAGTTCATGACTTTGTAATATTTTTCATTTCCAGATTTTCACTAGTGGTATTTTTCAACACTTCCTTATGAACAGTACAGCTGCCATTTTTCACAACATGGCGGAGGTGTTTTCACACTTTCAGTGTAGAGATGCGTGGTCTTGTGGGAAATCATTTTGGCACAGATAAAGAAAATCACACTGACACTGTTCATGATCGGAGGCACCAAAATGCCTGAGTTGACAATCTGCTATAAAATATCCCCAACCTACTTATCTAACGGTGTGTGTTGCACAGTTTCTTATGTACATTGGACTTCACCATTTTTAAATATTTTTACTACACATTTGCAACATTAGCCATTTTACACCTCCCCATGAAAGAGTACAGCTGTCATTTTTACATCCTGTTGAATATTTTTGTACCTGTGGTGCTAAATCCCATAGTCACTGTGCATAAGCAGCTTTCGGCTACCAAACTGATATTCCCCCTGTTCATGAGGTGGGGTCACAAAACAAACGTTGAAAATTTGGAGTTAAAATACCAACGAATGCCTGAGGTATTAGGCTTTTCAACTAAATTGCCCAACCCTATAGAGAATGACAGGAATCAGGGGTGTGACTTGGGATTCTTGCCTGTGATGCTCATACCATTCCCACCCTGCAGTCACTGAGAGGCATCGAGGTATGCCTTGGACTCTTCGGCCCCAAACTTCACCCCATTCTCCTATATTGCACCCATCTCACCATATTTCCTAATGAAATGGGGTGCGCATAAGGGCCAAAGACCCCAAGGAACACATGAAACTTGTCAGTCTCTGCAGAGTGGGGTGTGGTGAAATGGCGTGGCCGTTATGCCTGATGACCCAAATGCACACCCCAATGCCTGTCACTCTCTGCAGGGTGGTGGTGGGGTTGGCTTCAGTTCAATACTTTACTGCCATTCCTATTACACAGCTCTGTAACTTCTACACTACCACTGCCAATGCCAGTAAGCAAACATTCGGCATTGACAAATGCTTGTTTATAATAGCAATAAGGTACTCCCAGGGGTAATGTTAATGTTCTTGTTAATCACCCTCTTGGGGTAATATGGCACTCGGCTGCACCTCGTGCCACAATATAACCCCAGGGGGTGATTAACTAAAACATTAACATAACCCCTGGTTGTACCTTATTGCTTAAGTGGCCAGCAGTACATACAGTATTTACAGTGATGTAGCTAGGAAACTAGAATTTGTAAGCCAGAACCCTTTGGTAACTCTTTGTACTCCTTCCCTCACATTGTCATGAAACAGTGGCAGGGAGCATAATCTGTTGACAGTTGCAATGTGGCAAATTATTCAGTGTTACATTAGGATGAGGAATTACTGCTTTTAAATGGTAAGTGGCTAATTGGGATGGTATTCCAAGAAAGCACTGTATTCCTATGCATCAAACAAGCATTTGTAAATGCTGAATGTTGGCTTGCTGGCACTGGCATTGGTAGTGCAGTAGTTAGAGAGATGCACAAGAGGACTAGCAGTGAAGTAGTGAACTGACACTGACCCCAGCCCCACCATGCAGAGAGTGACAGGCATTGGGGTGTGCCTTTGGGTCGTTGACCATAACGCTCATGCCATTTCACCTCACCCTACCCCGCAGAGACTGACAAGTGCCACGATGTACCTTGGGTCTTTAGGCCTTACACTCACCCCATTCCATAAGGAAATATACTGACATGGGTGCAGTGTGGGAGAATGGGGTGAACGTTGGGGCTGAAGAGTTTAAGGCACACCTCGACGCCTGTCACTGGCTGCAGGGTGGAGGGGTGGAATGGCGTGAGCATTACAGCCGACAATGCCAAGTCACACCACTGATGCCTGTCAGTCTCTACAGGGTGGGGCATTATGGTTGGAAACCCTAATGCCCAGGGCATTTGTTGGTATTTTCACTCCAGATTTTCAACATGGGCCATTTGTGACCCCACCTCATGAACAGTGGCACTATGAGTTTGTTTGCCGAAAGGTGATTTTTGTACAGTGACTGTGCATTTTCGCACCACAGGTGCAAAAACACATTTCATTTATTTATTTATTTAGTTTTTGTTGACCGGGTAAGTGCACTAGACAAATCCTGCCTATTTTCAGGCACGACCCGGGGAGGGGACACAGATGAAAGCCAACTGACCTTGAACCAGATTAAGCTGTTGGTGGTATTGTTAGTGAATGAGAGAAATTTGGCCAGGACACCGGGGAAATTCCCCTACTCTTTTCGATAAGTGCCATGGGATCTTTAACATCCACCTGAACTACCACCAATCCAAGCAGATGGGACCTCGGTTTAACATCTCATCTGAAAGACGGCACCTCAGAAGTGCAGCACCCTCTCATGCTGCACTACAGTGTCAGTACTGGGATATTAACCCAAGTGCCAGATGTGGGAACTGAACCCACAGCCCTCTGATCTCCCGGCCTCAGAGGCCTGATTTTGGGCAGGATGTGAAAAATGACAGCTGCACTGTTCATGAGGAGGTGTAAAAAATGGCATTGCTGAAAATCTGGAGTGAAAATATGAAAAATTGGTGACATCACGAGCATGGTAGGTAGGTAGGTAAAATTTTTTATTCATAAAATAATGAATATGGATAACTCCACTGAGCCAAGGCTCCTTTACAGTGAGGTCCAAAGTATCAAAACCAGTTACTCCTCAAGTCACTTATACATTAATCATATCAAAGATAATAAATACGACATATCACTTGACATTAAACATGATAACATAGACAGACAAATGCAAGTACATATATCTTTACACTAACTTGATAGACAATACAATCGACACATAAAAAAAAAATTCGAAGTGCAGATTTTCCATACTTTTTTCTAAGCTAAATCCCCTTCAATACTTATGTGCTCTATGAGCCAATCCTTTATTAGATTTAACTGGAATTTTCTATTTAAAGGTCTTAACATCCCAGGTAAGGAATTCCACAGGAGAGGTCCAATACTTATAAAGTGGTTATTTCCCCAGACCGTTCTCCGTTTTGGTATCATACATTCCAAACTATTTGCAGAACGCAGTCCCCTTAAAGGATTCTTTAATTCAATACTCTCTGCCATATACTCTGGAATTTTCCCGGATATACATTTTATCACAAATAAAATTGTACTTAAACCTCTCCTTTGAGATAAAGTATACCAGTCCAAGTCCCTATACATTTCTAATCTATGTGTCATCCTTGGCACACCTAATATAAATCTTGCCATTTTATTATACATAACATCAAGCTTGTATAACTGCTCTTTTGATGCACCCATGTAAATCAAGTTCCCATATTCTAACATGGGTAATACCACCACAGTAACCACAAGTTTTCTGACTTCCAGAGACATGCTATTTCTTATTCTGTATAGAGATCCTAAACACTTTCCTACTTTTATCAAAATATTCTCAATATGATTATTCCATTTACGTTTTTTATCTAGATAAACCCCCAAATATTTATATTTATCAACTTGCTGCAAAATACCCCCGGTATAAGTTTTAATTTGCAATTCATCTTGTTTCAGATTTACCCCATTCCCCCTATGAAATACCATTACCTGAGATTTTTTTTCATTTAAAACTAATTTAGATCTCAACAAAAAATCCTGTAAATAATCAAAAGCCTGCTGTAATACCGACTGAATAAGTGCCACTGATGAATCAGCCAAATAAATAATTGTATCGTCAGCATAGAGATGATGTTGTACCCTCTGTTGCATAAACTTTAAATCATTCATGTAAAGATTATACATTATGGGACCCAATATAGATCCCTGTGGTACACCCAAAACAATTACTTTTAAACCCAAAGACCACTCCTTAATAGTTACTTGTTGCTGTCTTGAGTCCAAGTAATTTCTAAACCAATTCACCACCGGCTCAGATATACTACAGGATTTCAATCTGGACAGGAGGATGCCATGGTCCAAGGTGTCAAAGGCCTTTGAAAGATCAACAAAAATGGCCCTCACTGGCATCCCCCTGTCCAGATCCTCTACAATATTGCCCGTAACCTTCAATAGAGCCGTAGTGGTTCCATGTTCTGGTCTACAACCTGATTGATATTTTTTAAGGACATCTTTATCTTTTAAAAATGCCTGTAGTTGTTTCGCTGCAATCTTTTCCAAAATTTTTGATATTGTTGGTAACAGGGAAATTGGTCTATAGTTTTCCATAAGCAGCCTAGACCCCGACTTATAGACTGGCACAATCTTTGCTGTTTTCCATATTGAGGGTAATTCCGCAGAGAAAAGAGATATATTAAATAAATTTGCTAAAGGTTGCTCTATAATAGGGGCTGCAAACTTTAATAAAATATTAGGGATCCCATCCATGCCTTCTGCTTTATTTATGTTGATTTTAAATAATAATTCCCTAACTTCCCCTCTTGTTATGGTGGTAAATTCAAATTCCACTTTCTCATCAGATTGTACATTTTCTTTACCTGATTTATCTAACTCAATATTGCTTTGTAAAACCTGATTCATATTATTCCTTCCAGATTTTAATGCATCCGTACCCATATTAGTAAAGAATGCATTAAACTCATTTACTGCTTCATTTCCTAAATCTAATTTTTCCCCATTAATCAAAAATTGCTTGGGATAACCCATATTTGGACCCTTATGTAACTTATTTATTGTACTCCAAAATACCCTTGGATTCTCCATCATTTCTTCAGATAATTTTTGTTACAATAATCCTGTCTGGCCTTCCTAATTTCTTTGGTATACAAATTCCTTAGTTGTTTATACTTAATCCACTCCTGGTTTCCTTTTATTAATTTAGCTTTTTTCCATGCCTTATCTCTGGCTCTTTTAATTTTAAACAATCCAGAATCACACCATGGTGCATTATTTGATTTAATCAGCCTAGTTTTTATTGGATCGTATTTATCACAGATTTGTATAAAATCCCTTTGGAACATATCCCATGCATCCCCCACATTGGGAATTAACTCTAATCTTTCCCAATTATACCTTTCTAATTCCTGCATAAATGTGACATAATCAAAATATTTGTATACCCTAGTGTGCATAATGTTCTTAGGTACTTTCCTAGTTTTTTCGATTTCTTATACAAAAAACTATCTGATGATCAGACATTGTATCTGGCAGCACCCCACTTTTAACATACTTATTAGGATTTAAAGTAAATATAAGGTCCAAAATAGTTTAATTATCAGGGTTATTTACATTTAACCTAGTTAATTCTCTTATAAATTGTATTAAATTTAACGTTGTGGCCATATCAATTAAACTATGATGAGCATCTATTGTTCCCCAATCAACATTTAAATCCCCAATTACCATTAGTTCATGTGAATTTAGATAATTATTCAGGATATTTTGCATTTCATCAAAAACCACAAAACTACTTTTGGGTAGACAATATATACCAAGCAATAATATAGGTTTGGAATATGGTAACTTTACTTCCAATGGTAGAATTTCTGCTCCAGTCCAGTCATTTAGACTACCCTGTTCTTTAATATCAATCCAATTTCTAGCATAAATTACTACTCCACCCCCCTTTTTAGATCTATCCTTTCTCCATACGTTAACATTTTCCAAAGCTATACCATTGTCTTGAATTCTTGTATGCAACCATGTCTCAGTGATTATTAATATATCAGGTTTATAGCACATTACTCAATCTCTCAGGTGGTCAATTTTTTTAAACAAACTACAGATGTTAATATGCACAATCTTCAACCCTTTTTCATTTAACATTTCTAGGGTACAATCATTATTCAAATCAAACGTAGGCCCAGGATTTAGATTAACATCTCCACTCATCATTAACCCCATAATTACTATTAATTTACTCAGTCTATACAATTTGGGATTTATTTGACTTCCCCTTCTTATATATTTTTTATATTAGAACCTACCAAAAGAATATTCCTTCCCCAACCACTTAAAACTTTACTAAAACTACATACCCACTTAATCAAAGTGGTCTCTGTATATTTATCCAATAGAGTAGCCTGTATTTCCCCATGCCATCCTACTAGTACATCTATCTTTCCTAGCATGGTACTTTTATGCACTGTTATTATATATGGCTGTACTACAACATCTTTTTCTACCTGAATAGGGTCTCCATTTAAACAAAACTGACACCCCACTAATAAAATTGCCCACCATAACACTAACATTATTACAAATGTTACCTCCTTTCAACAGTAGAAACTACGCAACGCACGCCCACAGCACAATTACTTTGGGGATTTGTTTAACCAAATTTTCAACATAGGCATTTTGGGAACTCCAGTCATGAACAGTGTCACTGTGATTTTGTTAATCTGGCCCCCGAACATTGATTTCCCACAGCGACCGCACAATTGTGTGACATGTGCAAAAACACATTTCGGGTAGGGTGTGAAAAATGACAGCTGTACTGTTCATAAGGAGGTGTACAAAAATGACAATGGTGAAAATCTGGAGTGAAAATATGAAAAACTGGTGATGTTATGAGCGTGTATAGAAACTGCACAACGCATGCCCGTAACGCAATTATTTTGTGCATTTTTTTTTACCAAATTTTCAACATAGGCATTTTAGGACCTCCACTCATGAACAGTGCCACTGTGATTTTGTTAATGTGTCCTGAACATTGATTTTGCACAGTGACCGTGTCATTATGTGCCACAGGTGCAAAAACACATTTCGGGCAGGATGTGAAAAATGATGGCTGTACTGTTCATAAGGAGGTACAAAACAAGCATTTGTCAATGCCGAATGTTTGCTTGCTGGCATTGGTAGTGTAGAAGTTACAGAGCTGCGTAATAGAAATGGCAGTGAAGTATTGAACTGAAGCCAACCCCACCACCACCCTGCAAAGAGTGACAGGCATTGGGGTGTGCCTTTGGGTCATCAGGCATAACGGCCACACCATTTCACCACACCCTACCCTGCAGACACTGACAAGTGTCACAGTGTGCCTTGGGGTCTTTGGCCCTTATGCGCACCCCATTCCATCAGGAAATATGGTGAGATGGGTGCAGTATAGGAGAATGGGGTGAACTTTGGGGCCAAAGGGTCCAAGGCATACCTCGATGCCTCTCACTGGCTGCAGGGTGTGGAATGGTATGAGTATTACAGGCAAGAATCCCAAGTCACACCCCTGATGGCTGTCATTCTCTACAGGGTGGGGGCGTTATGGTTGGAAACCCTTACACCTCAGGCATTCGTTGGTATTTTCACTCCAAATTTTCAACATGGTTTTTTTGTGACCCCACCTCATGAACAGTGGCAATATCAGTTTGTTAGCTGAAAGCTGCTTATGCACAGCGGCTATGGCATTTAGCACCACAGGTGCAAAAACACATTCTGAACAGGATGTGAAAAATGACAGCTGTACTGTTCATGGGGAGGTGTAAAAAATGGCAAGTTTGCAAATCTGCAGTAAAAATATAAAAAAAACTGGTGAAGTCATGAGTGTGCATAGAAACTGTGCAACGCACACCCGTAATGTAATTAGTTTGGGGATTTTTTACAGCAAATTGTCAACACAGGCATTTTGGGACCTCCGATCATAAACAGTGTCACTGTGATTTTCGTTATCTCTCCCGGACAATGATTTCCCACAGCGACCACGCATCTCTGTGCTGAAAGTGTGAAAACACATTTTGGCCATGTTGTGAAAAATTACAGCTGTACTGTGCATAAGAAAGTGTGGAAAAATGCCACTGGTGAAAATCTGGACTGAAAATATTACAAAGTCATGAATTTATGAGTGTGCGTAGGAACTGCGCTACGCATGCTCGTAAAGCAGTCATTTTTAAGAATGTTTTCACCAAATTTTCAACATAGCCATTTTAAGACCTCTGCTCATTAACAGTGTCACTGTGATTTTCTTAATGTGTCCCATACATTGATTTCACATACTGACTGCGCCATTGTGTGCTACATGGGCGAAAACACATTTTGGGCAAGATGTGAAAAATGACAGCTGTACTGCTCATAAGGAGGTGTAGTAAAATGGCAATGTTGAAAATCTGGAGTGAAAATATTGAAAATTCGCGAACTTACGAGCGTGCGTAGGAACTCCGCAACGCACACTCATAAAACAGTCATTTTTAGGAATTTTTCCACCAAATTTTCAACATAGGCTTTTTGAGAGCCCACCTTATGAACAGTGGCAGTGTCCTTTCATTACTCAGTCCCAAAAGGTGATTTCACACAGTGACTGCGAAATCACCCTTTGGGCCCAATTAACGCCATGACAGTAAGAGCATTCATGAGAAGGGGTCCCAAAAACCCCATGTTGAAGATTTGGTTCAAAAATTCCAAAAAATGCCTGAGATATGCAGCAAAGTTGAAAAAACCCTATCTATCCCATTATATAGCTTACCGGCATTTCCTCAGTTCTCGGTCGGCTTTGAAGAGTGCAGATGTGTTCCTGGTCCATCGAAGATCATCGCACGGAGTCTGGAGTAAATATGGGGTGGGGGTGTGGGAGGCGGGGTGCACAGTGGGTGGGTGCGGGTGGGGGCAGAGACAGCGAGGGACCATTTTCAGTTTCACATAGAAACATAGAATTTGATGGCAGATAAGGACCGCTTGGCCCACCCAGTCTGCCCATTTCCCTACCTGATGGATAAGCTGCAGATTCTAGTTAATCAACAGCTTACTTCCTCTTGCCCACCACTAGAATTGCCTTATGCCTGTCCCATGCATTCTTGAATTCTCCCACTCTTCCTAACTCCACAACCTCCTCAGGAAGGCTGTTCCATGCATCCACAACTCTCTCTCTGTGAAAAAATACTTTCTAACATTACCTCTGAGCCATCCCCCCTCTATCTTCAAATTGTGCCCCCTTGTTCTTGCACATCTCTTCTTCTGAAAGATACTACCCTCTTGTACCTTGTTAATTCCCTTGAGATACTTGAAAATCTCCATCATGTCCCCCCTCTCCCTCCCCTCCTCAGGGGTATACATATTAAGCTGCTTCAGTGTTTCCTCATATGTCTTCCAGTGCAGACCTTGCACCACCCCGGTAGCCATCCTCTGAACAACCCCTACTCCGTCTATGTCCCTGCGGAGATGGGGTCTCCAGAATTGCACGCAGTACTCCAGATGGGGGTCTCACTAACTGTCTGTAGAGAGGGATAACAACTTCCTGTTTTGTACTGTTGATGCCTCTCCCTATGCATCCCAGTATTTGCCTAATGCACTTACCCGGTCAACAAAAACTAAAATAAATAAAAAAAAAAAAAAAATCCTCCCAGCCCTGATAACACTGCACTGGTAAGCAAGCTGGTTAACTTGGGAGTGGGTAATAACGTGGTAACCTGGATAAGAAACTAGTTAGCGTATAGGACACAGAGGGTAGTGGTAAATGGAGTTCAATCCGAGGAAAGCAGGGTGACCAGTAGTTGTACCTCAGGGATCAGTGCTGGGACGAGTCCTCTTCAATGCAAAAAAGTGTAAAATAATGCACTTGGCACATAAAAACCCATGAACCGAGTATAGTATTAGCAGAGTGATACTGACAAAGACTAAGCAGTAAAGAGACCTAGGGATAATTGTATCGGATGACCTAAAGATGGCCAGGTAGTGTGGCAAGGCAGTTGGAAGGGCTAGTGGGGTGCACAGTAAGGGATATCGCTAGTAAGAAGAGGGAGGTGCTGCTACCCTCTATATATATCACTGTTAAGACTCCACCTTGAGTTCTGTGTCCAGTTCTGCAGACCACATCTCAGGAAGGACACAGACGGAGTGGAGGCGGTCCAGAGGAGGGCCACCAAAATGGTACAATATCTGCACCAAAAGCTCTGTGAGGAGAGACTGAAGAAGCCAAATACAGTATGGTCTGCCTATAGGAGAGAAGGGAGAGAGGGGACACGACAGAGAAGTCCAAATTCCCCACAGGGGTAAACAAGGTACTGGAGGTGGGCATTTTTTTAATTATTTTTTTTTGAGAGAAAAGGGTTTGTCTGGAACAAGGGGGCATGATAAGAAGCTGGAGAGAGGTAAATTCAGGAGGGATGTGAGGAAGTACTTCACAGATATGGTGGTGGATACCTGGAACAGCCCTCCATTGGAAATGGTGGGGGTGAAAACAGTGGATGCCTGGGACAGGCACAAAGGAATCATAGGGATAAGGAAGTGTGTGTGTGTGGTGGGGGGGTTGGGGATTGCACTTTAGATCAATTAGGGTCTACAGCAAAAAATGAAGGTTAACAAAAATGGACAGATTGGGTGAGGCCAGCAGCCCTTATCTACTGTCACATTCTATGATTCTTGGTATGTGCAGGGCAGCCAAAGTTATATATATATATTTTTTTCCATCTAAAACCATTGGATGCTCCATCTCTCTGACGTGGGGCATTTGGCTAAGAGGCCAGTTGTCTCTGACCTCTGTGTGTTGTGGATGCTCAGGTTACTCAAGAATGGACATTCAGGCAGGAGCAGAGGAAGTTGAGTCTGAACTGGACAGACCAGACTAGGCCATCTGAACAGGGCGAACAAAGGTTCAGGGTCAAAATTGGTACTGGCCCACTAGCCACATGCTGTAGGATTCTGAATTGGTCCAATAACATTTTCCTTTAGCTGGGCCTCCTGACTTGTATTGGTGAAAAGAACATTTAGGTAAGTGTACCAGTTGGGCCTATGGAAAAGACTGCCCATACTTTGATAGTGAAAGGCAGTATGGTAAGTCTGGCCAGATGCAGGTGGTATCATATGTGTCAGTGGCTCAGTAGGTAGCACACTCACCTCTGAGGCTGGGAGATCAGAGGGCTGTGGGTTCAGTTCCCACATCTGGCACTTGGGTTAATATCCCAGTACTGACACTGTAGTGCAGCAAGAGAGGGGTGCTGCACTTCTGAGGTGCCGTCTTTCGGATGAGACATTAAACTGAGGTCCCATCTGCCTGGATTGGTGGTAGTTCAGGTGGATGTTACAAGATCCCATGGCACTTATCGAAAAAGAGTAGGGGAATTTTTTATTAAAATCAAAAATGAAATCATAACAAATATGTGAAAAACAGTAGTACAGTGAAAAAATTGAAAAGCAAAACATAAATAAATATCAATACATATGATAAACAAAAAAAAACTTAATTCTGACTGAAAACCTCCCCCTCCCACATTCCAAAATTATAAAAATGTTTCAGTAAAATCGAAACAAGTATACACAGGGCATAAACATAGAAAAACAGTATAGGCAATATATACAGTTGTAAATCATCTCCCCATCCTGGAAACGTAACATTGATTATAATCGGACAGACACAAACCCATTTTCCCTTTTTTTTCCCATGCCCTTAATCAGGGGTACAAACATATGCCAAGAAGAAACAAAAGAAAGGTGAAAATGAACATAAAATACTACAATAAAAAACATTTTTTCTTTCATTTTTTTATATTTTGTGTCCCTTTCCTTCCCTACCTTCCTTTTATCCTTTTCTCCCCTCTTTGCCCTACCAACCCCATTCTACTCATCCCCTCTCGAACCAGAACTAGACCATAATAATTCTATAAATCCAATTTCTAGCCAAAATCTAGAAAATAACAAATTTGTGCCATTTCTTTTCCTGTTGTGGAAAGGAGAGATGTTTACATTCGACACGTTTAAAAGTTTGTAATTCATTTACAATTATTTGTGCCAGATTAGTTTCAGGGATATCCTGTTGTTGCAGAACTAAACGGCATCTGCTAAGCCAAAGCCAATACAAAAAACATACATGAATACTTTGTAATGTGCTTATACAAATTCCTTCATTAAGAACAGGGCAAATACCATAATATAATAAATCCTGTAAAGGGGGAAGTGTTAACCAACTCATGTAATTTAACCATCTATTTTTCAGCACATCCCAAAACCTAACCGTATATGGACATTGAAAATACAAGTGATTCATGGTTTCCAGTTTACCCTTACAATCTGATCTTGGACAGAAACGCTCATTTAATGCTTTATGTTTCTGATTACTCTTAACGTTCACCTATTGTGAATCGCTAGCCAAACGGTATCCCACATATGAACGGGATCCTGTTATTAGTAATGTAAGCTAGAAATCTGCTGTTGTTGATAAGCAGAAAATCCTATCCAAGGGTATCTGTAAAAACAAATCCATTATCGATATATAAAGGGCTTTCCGAGACATTTGTAATGGCTTAGATAACTTATATCCCACATTTTATTTTATCAAAAACTGAATCCCATAAATCTAATAGTCTAGGTTTTCTTTTATTTTTATGTAAAAAAATGCCATTTCTCCATTCTTCTAACACATGTTTAACATTTATAAATCCAAGCTGTATCCACCATTTCGATTCATTTCTAATCAATGGAGACAAGTTAACGGAAAAAAATATTGTAAAATAAAACACAATTGGATTGATCATGTTCAAGCCACCTTCTTTAATCGGTTTATACAAAATATTCCTTTTGATTGGATTTAACATACTACCCCAAATACAGGTAAAGAAAATCCTCAAAACTGAAGCCTCCAATTGTTTTTTAAAGGGAATATAGCGCTTAAATACAAAAATATTGGGATCAGAAATGTTTTTGTATAATACACCTTTTTGTTGTTTTCCATCGATTCCATACTTCCACCTTTCTTTGCTACTTCTAAAGCACATTCCCAGTTAAAATGGACATATCCCTCCACCCCAATAAATCCCCAAGATCTTACAGGGCTGTTGGGCCACCAGAAACCCCCAAAAACTGGAGGTGGTTAGACTCTCATTTAATCTTAACATTTTAGTTTTAGTAAGGTTTAAAGAGGCCCCTGTAATTTTCCCTATTTCCTGGATAAGATCTCTTGCTAAACAAAAAGAATATTCATTTTTTAATAGTAGACACACATCATCAGCGTACGCTAACACTTTGCAATTAGAAGCCCTAGAATCATTTATACCTTTAATCAATGGGGACCTGCTCAAAACCCACAAAAGAGGGTCCAAAACAAACACATATAGTAAAGGACTTAAAGGACATCCTTGCCGTAAGCCCGTATATATGAAGTGCGGATCTCCTTTCCAACCATTTTCGTATGGAAGTACATATGCTAGAGCGTAACAAAGCTTTATCCACCCAATAAAGACCGTAGGTAACCCAAATGCTAATAAAACATCCCCACAAAAAGGAATGAGATACTGTATCGAAAGCCTTGGCTTGATCCAGGCTAATTAAATACCCTGGCATCTCTAGCACCTCTGCATCAATCCTCGAGGCAGTTATAATTTCTCTTATAGTTAATAAGGCATCAGAAATGTTCCTACCTGGAACTGCACAATACTGCATGGGGCTAATTAGTGAAGGCATAATTACCGCCAATCTATTCCCTAAAAGCTTTGCAAATATCTTAAAATCTACATTCAACAAAGTCAGTGGTCTCCAATTCCCTAAATCCTTAGTACTACCAGATTTATATAAAGAAAATAGTAGTCCTTCATACATCTGGGTGGGCAAAATATTGTCTTCCAAAAAAAAATTATAAAGACGCAGAAAAACAACCGGAATCACAGACCATACTATTTTATATAATTCGCTCGACAGGCCGTCTGAACCAGGAGCTATATTATCATGCAGGAGTGCATGACCTTGTCCATTTCTTGCAAAGTAAAGGACTAAGCAAAAGAGAATTCTGAGAGCTGGTGGACTGAGGAAGTGATGCCATCTGTAAAGAAGTCAGCTGATGAAACAGATCCTGGTAAAGTTCCAAAGTATCCTAATATATTCCTCAACAACCCCATAATACCTTTATTATCCCAATGTTCTACACCTGCAGAGTCTACAAGACTTGAAAAAACCCGTCTATCTGTCCTAGTTTTACAAGCTAAAAATGGATTAACTTGTTCAGATTTCTCCTAAGTACCAAACAATTGTTCCTTCTGTAAGGACTGCATTCTAGAATATTGATAGTCTTTCATCTGCTGCCTTACACTATCTATACGATCCCTTAAATCAGGTATTCCCAAACTTTGTTGAGATAATAATATACCCAATTCGTCTCGAAATTCTAAGTATTTATCCCTTTTTGTTTGTGCCCTATATGAACCCACTATTTTAAAAAACTCGATTAAACATATTTTCAGATCTGACCACCAAAGTCCTATATTTTCATACAAGTCTAAAGTAGATACTTTATCACTTATAACCTCTTACAAGTCATGCAAGATAATCACATCAGACATCAAGGCACATTTAACCACCATACCCCTTTCCCAGCTACCTGTTGAGGGGGGCACTCAAACAGAAAGCCCAACAGCCAATGATCTGAGATCTCAATAGGGATTAGTTTAGGAGAAAACACTTGAAACATCTGATTCACAAAAAGGAAATCTATACAAGAAGAGAGGGAACCTTAAAAAAAGTAGGCTTCTAAGCCAAAGGGGTGCCTACAAAAGCATTTTTCAGATCCGCTTGAAAAATGACCTGGTTTAAGAAATTTTTATCACAATATTGTTTTGCGTCTTCCTTTTGGGTCTTGAAATTGATGTTGAAATCACCCCCAAAGATCAAATGATGTTTTGTATATAGATAAGGCTGTATTTTTTTTAACAAGTCATTCCGAATGGATTTTACCTGAGAATTGTAAATATTAATCAAACGCAAAAAAAACCCATAAAAATTAACATCTAACAAGAAAGCCCTACCTGGCTCTATTTCTACTATTCTAATAACGTGAACCTCATAAGTTCGAAAACAGAATCCCACCCCACTACAGGGTTCAAATCCTGGTGACCAAATTGAAAATCCCCATCCCCAATCCATAGTGGACTGTTGAATCTCCACCGTATCTTGTAAGCATTACATCTTGTAAAAATAAAATATCATAACTCAAGGTTGTAAGATGCTAAACATAGTGAACCTATGTTTCTTATTTTTTATACCATTAACATTTAAACTCGCTATAGAGAAATTCACCATTTATGTTTTTTTTTTTCAGTTTCCCACTAGACCTTGTGACTCGTTTTACTGGAAAAGGAACACCATTCCCCCCGACTGGCAAATCTGCCTTACCCTCTATCTCTTGGTCCTGTATAGGCACATTCTCAACCTCTTCAGAATCAATAGGTTGAGCTTGTTCCATCTGGTCACTCCAAGAAGGAAGGGAAGAAAATCTATTCAAAAGCGTTACTGGGGCCACAGTAAATATAGTGTCCTTGATTTTTTTGGACCCTGATTGCTGAACCAACACAAATCGCTCATTATCACCTAAAGGATCGGAAGATCCAAAACCATCCACAACATTTTCTGTTGCCTGAGAATCCCCTTGTGAGCTTTCCATAGACTCAGTAAGTAAGGGTGACTGAGGCATAGGTGGGGAACCTAGTGGGGTAACCAAAGGGATAGTATTCCATATGCATGGGGTGTGATCAACATCTGAATTATCAGACTCTAAATTCCTAACACCTGTTTGAACAGTAGGTTGAAAAGGGAGAGAAGCTCTATTCAACCCTCTCGCAGCCTCCCTTCCCCTACATCTCTCAACCGGCTGAGTTCCTAAAGTCGGATTTGTATAAGGAGTTATACAAAAAATGTGCATGGTCAGAAGCTGCATCTAAATCAGTCATATTCCATGGACATTTATTAAACCCATGCTCCGATTCCCTACATAAATTACATACGGGGGGGGCTTCACACTCATTCGCCCCGTGCCCAAGAACCCCACAGGAAAAGCATTTTACAGAGTCACAATCTGTGTTTAAATGATCTAGAGAACCACATTTATAACTGCTCTTTGGTTGGCCTGCATAAAAGATTATTCCCCTATCCCTTCCTAAAAAAAAAAAGAACTAGGTAAATGCTGTATCCCAGAGTCATCCTGGGATAGTTGAACCCTAAAAGTCCAACCACCCGTCCAAAACCCATTATCATCTATGATGGGTCTGGGATTCTCCATTATTCTACAACGTTGCTCCAACCAGTATATTATATTTGCCACATTGACACCTTAATTCCGGAATAGGACAGTCACTATTTTGATGGTAGGTTTAGTGACTGGGATTGCTAAAAAGTCTTTCCATATATCCATGTCCTTTACTTCATAATAACGTTTCCAAAATCTATCTAATAAATGCATGGAACAAAAGCTTATATCACATTGAAAGTTCCCAGGTGAATGAATGAAGGCGTAGACATCAGAGGGTACAAACCCTAGACTGTCGAGTAAGAGAGTTTTCCCTACCCATAGTCTGTCCGGGACAACTGGTGCTAGCCCCTTATAACGAAGTCTTACTAAAAATCTCCGTCTTGCCTCTTGAGCAGGACGATGAAACAGACCTGCATAAGATTTTTTCTTCCTCATATCGTTACTTGCAGAAGGAACATCACTGACTTGGCGGTGGGAATCACCATTCTTATCCATAGAAACAGTGACACCTGGGATTAGAGACTTAGCACTTGCTATGTCAAGCAGTCTGGTATTCCTGCAAATGCTGTCTACCACAGCGTCTGACGCAGTCATGTTCATGTTAGCCTCACCTTCAGCTGACAGTTGCGTACTTCTGCTAGTTTGGGACTCTGACACTTCGGACTGGAAATTGAAAGCCACCAATCCGGGAACATCCTGTATTGAATTTTGTGGAACATCAGAGAACGAAAAGTTCGGCTCAGGGACCCAAATACCCTTTTGCCACAGCCAACCTGCCTTAATAAAAACATCATTCTTGGAACGAATCTCATTATCATCAGTAATTGAGTGAAGCGCTCCATCCACCAAACCCTCGCTACACGCATTCGGAGCTGAAGAAGCCAACTGTTCTCCAGGGGGTGCAGTAAGTGGTAACCTTTTATTACCTGTCAATACAGGGCTAGCAAGTGAACGTTTTCGTTTCTTTTCTTCCTCTAGTCACTCTTGGCATAAACCATAGTCCTTTTCTGCTACTTGGATTAAAGTCAATAACTGCTGTTTTTTTTCTTCCATTTTTTCATATAATAAAGATTCATTGTCAGTACCAGAAACCGATATATCTGTCGACATGTCTTGGCATTCCGTCAGCAAAGGACCCTCTCGGGGTTCAAAGCACTCTGACTCCTCCACACTAGCTGCACAGGCATACGAAGGCTGCAGAGCTCCAGAGCTAGGACCGTCCTCCTCCACTACCTCCTTTCGACTGAGGTCTTCCATCTCCGCGGACAGATGGACGGCGCCACCCACCTACAGAGTAGGGGAATTTCCCTGGTGTCCTGGCCAAATTTCCCTCATTCACTAAAAATACCACCAACAGCTTAATCTGGTTCAAGGTCAGTTGGCATTCATCTGTATCCCCCTCTCCCGGGTCATACCTGAAAATAGGCAGGATTTGTCTAGTGCACTTACCCGGTCAACAAAAACGAAATAAAATATGTAGTGGCTTCAAAATAGAAAGTAGAAGTAGAAGTAGAATTAGAAAGTAGAAGTAGAAATTACAAAGCACAAATTACAGAAGCACAGTGAAGCAGCATAACAGACAAATAAACAGACTTGGTCTCATATCTCTAGGTTTCCTGGGCTCTTCCTCCTCAGTCAGGTGGTGAAAAAAGTTAAATAAAAGTAATTCTGTTTATTTAACCAGCTTTACAACATACCAAAATTGACAGCAGAAAAAGGCCGTACATTATATCCAGTCTGCTTGAGTTTGCAGACCCCCCAATAACTACTCTGTGATCCTCTTCCACCTCTTCATCCCCACCTTCCCCCATTCCATGCAATTTTCCCCGTTTACCCTGTCCCAGCTTCTCTTGAAGCTGTCTACAGTCTTCAGGAAGACAAACTTCTCCAGCAGTTTGTTCCATTTTGCCACTGCCCTTGCAGTGAAAAAGTGTCTTATGTCCCTCGTGAAGCGAACCCCTGACCACCAGTATGAGGCAGTGTCCCCTAGTGGTCTTATTCCCAACAAGGTTTAACAGACAATCAGAGTTCATTTTGCTGAAACCATTAATATAATTAAAGGTTTCGTTTCAAGTCAGCTTTATACTACGTAATGTAATGCGAGACTGTAAATTACTAGTAAATACCACTGAATCTCTAGTACTATCTAACAATTGATATACTATCAGGAAATTGATCATAAATATAAACATAGGTAGGAGCACTATCATGGTCTGAAGGAGCATGTATTTTATGGCAGAAGTTCAATCAAGTGTGCTCCTCTGTTTCAGAGGAGCACACCACACTAACTCCTTAATGCTACCCCTGGACACAGATGATACCAAGGTCCAGTAATATAACAAAAAAGGTTTCCTCGTAATTGCCAATCTACAGAAAAAAAACCCAGGCACTGTTTAAATTTGAAATCTACCGCAGGTGCCTCGCGGTAAACCCCGTGAGGTCCGAGGTAAAAAAACAAGGCAACTGTCCCCAATTCGACGGTTCCAACAAGAAATTAGTCACAAATGAAGGAAACTGTTGAAAATAAACACCCGCAATAAAATTAAGCTTTAAAGTAAATAGTCACAGTAAAAATAAAGTCTAAATAGTGCCGTTGTGCTAAAAATAAAAAATTTGCGAAGCGCTAATGAAAAAGTAAAAGTTGTCACTCGGCACACTAAAGGAAAAGATTTATGAGGAAAACTTTACCCAGATAAGCACTAGGAGGCTGTCAACAAAGAAAGCTGGGAGACACCTCAGAGGCAATATGCTCAGTCCAGCGGAGAAAAAAATTTTGAAGCACTCAACAGCTTTCACTAAGTTCACTCCCCCTCCTGTCTTTTGATTGGCTAGCCCAACGCTCTTTAAAAAATCTCTTAAAGGCACACCTCCGGGGCAATTGCACCTAGCCAGCTAAGTGCAAAAAGTTACTGATGCTAAAGGACTCCTGCGGTAAGAAAGAGGACGTCCCCTGGTCTACCCAGGTCCAAGGCACTACTTTTTTATTGCAGGGCTAATTACCAATTTTTTGCCACCCTCTCCCAAAAAAAAAGATTTGAAGGGGATTGTGACAAGTTATGTGCATAGAGGCAGACGTTTAATCTTTCATCCCACATGCAACTAATAAGCCATGATAGGGTGTGCATTATGTAAGCAGTAACACAACAGGGCATGTGGTTACTGTGTGATTACTATCGCCCCCCCATGGGGTGGAAGCAGGAAGTGGTAGCAGCGTGTCCTTCAACCACGGGTAGGGAAATGCGTAATCACAAATAACCACAAGCCCTAAGTGTGTTACTGCTTTTATAAATGATTACAAAATAATAAAAATGCAAAACTGAAAACTTGCTAAAATAAAAAATAATCAATGGTAAATCAGCTCTCGCACCAAACAGCTAGGTTTGCCCTGTCAAATCATCCAACAGAAAAGTCACTTGCACTGTTAGTTGGACCCCCCGTCACAGTTACTGAGAACTTCAAAGCACTGTAGTTCAAGACTTACAAGACACTTTCCAGACTTGTGCAGTTATCGATCATTAGCACAGGTACTACCCAATCAGATCACTTGATTTTTCTTGCCCATTTTATAAGGTGGCATACGGAGCACAGACCAGAGAGGAAAACCTGCAACCCAGGTCCCTGGTATTTGTCTTAGGAAGGGGGCAGCAAAACTCTGTGAAACATTTTTGCAAAAGACATTAGACTGAGCACAACCATCACAGGGATACTGTGTCTTTATGTGATGCTGTGTCAGTTTGTGTATGGGGGAAACAATTTTCAAAAACATGAAGAAAAGTAGAAACATGGTTTAATAAAACAGATGTTGACAAAATGTTTCATGATTTAGTGGAAAATAATCATCCTCCTCAGAATGATTTACTGACATCCAGTGTACATATATATTTTTTTTAAGAATAGTTGGCCAGAAAAGGCACACTAAGCTTAACTTATTTTCACTTGCATCCAAGCATTAACAGGAACTCAAGTAAATTGTTCAGGCAAGTGGCATTTGTAGGTTTCAAATCCCTGTGTGCTGGGTCTCCAGGTTCATAGATTGGTGATTTAACCCTCTAGAATAAATGGCCTCGTAGTGTTCAGTATTACACATTGTAACACGGCTCACTGTCGCCCACTGTAATAGAGCACCAGGATTCGCCGAACGGCCACAGCTGACTGAAACCGAGCTGGTATTAAGCCACAGGTAACGCCCGCTCGGTCAGTACCAGCTGTGGCCATGGAGGCTCCCGAGGGTAGCAGCCTGCTCCATCACTGCAAGCCTCCCTGCTGTCTGTGTAGTGAGTGCAGTATTGTGGGAAAGGCAGGGAGAAGTTTATGTAAGCTTCATATGCCTATTCTGTTGACTGATGAAGTGAGCTGCAATTAATCAGACGACCTGCTCCGTAATGTAAAGTAAAACTTCAACGTTTACCTGCCTCCACATGTCAGCATATGGAGAGATGTTTTATTTTTGTACAGCCGAAAAGTGACGGCCCTTTTGAACCAAACGGTGGCAGAAGATATTGTGTTCGAGATGGGCAGCTGTCAACTGTTCCCTGCCTTTCCCACAATAATGCACTCACTACACAGACAGCGGGGGCTTGCAGTGATGGAGCAGGCTGCTACCCTCGGGAGCCTCCATGGCCACAGCTGGTACTGACCGAGCGGGCGTTACCTGTGGCTTAATACCCACTCGGTTTCAGTCAGCTGTGGCTGTTCGGTGAATCCTGACGCTCCAGTACAGCAGCCGACAGTGAGCCGTGTTACCAAAGAAACGTAATGTGGACTTTTGCAATGACAGCTGCAGTTGTACAGCACTCAGGGGAATTGTACAGAAACAGCGCTGATGCTGCCCGCCGGAGGTGATGCCGGTAACATAGGCTTGTCGTTGCCGCGATGAGCCTATGTTACAAGTGCATTAATCACCTTCAGCGTCTGGCTCTGCCGGGGATTAATGCCCACTGGGCGGTTGGACCCCTTGGGCACTAACCACCCCCCCAGCGGGCATTAATCCACCGGAAGAGCCCTCCTCTGGCGGTGACTAATGCTTACATATTTGTTTTAGTTTATGTTGATGGGAAAAGGCAGGTCTATTTCAATTTTTGGGGGTGGGAAAGATACAGATGCAAACTAGATTAAGCTGTTGGTGATATTTTAGTGACTGGGGAAAAATTCAGCCTGACACATGGAAAATTCCCCTACAGTACCTTGGGATCTTTAACATCCACCTGGAAACGCAGCCAGGACCTTGGTCGAACATCACATCCTAATGACGGCACACCCAGACAGCACAGCATTTGGGTGCTAGTGTTTATAACATGAGCCCAGTACAGATGTAGGACTACAACCCCTGACCTTCTGGACCAGAGGCATATGTGCTACCAACTGAGCCAGGCTGACACTTATTAAAGTTCATGATCCCATGGGGACAATATTTTTCTATTATTCCAAACTGTAGTGAGAAAGAAATCATGTGACCAACTGGAAACTGGACACCACCCTCAAAAATAGCATCCCACTGCTCTAACCACTGAGCACGGGCTCACATGGTTGGACCTGGGGCTCCCAGACACACCTCCTTTTCTCTGATATTGCATATCCTGCAACTAGGAATAATTCATTTGAAAATTAGACTTTTTTTGGTACAGTATTGACCACTGCTATACTGCTAAGCAATTTAAATCACACTTTCTTACTACAATTCATGCACCAAAAACACATCGTTCAGCTATTATATCCCTCAACTCTGGTCAATATTTGTATGTTTTTTACAAATATTGAGTTTTTTTTTTAAACTTGATAACAGAATGGGGCATCCCTATGTCAACAAAAGGATGTGCCAGTGACTCAGTAAGACTGTTTCACCCACCTGTTTTTACATAATGTTCGTAACTTATCTATAATTATGTAATTGTCTTTTTGTATTGCACAATTTGTTAATCCTGCACTGTTTTTTGACATGAAGCCTTTGTAAAGAAGTCTCTGACTCAAATGTTTGTAATTCCGATATCTCAAATAAAATAGATCTGGCAGGGGTTGAAGTGAGCTAGCTACAATTCACAAACTTGTTTACAGCGTGTCAGTGTAACAGTTTACAAACTGATCTTTAAGTACCAGGACGGCGGGACATACTGTAGATTACTTTAATAATGCGTAACTCAAGACAGTAAAGCAACAGGCAGAAGATAACCGAGTTTTAAAATGACATGTATATGTATGTACTCACGCGGCATCCGGGTGAGTACATTTTTGGGAGCCTTGAGCCTCCTGGGGACTCTCCTAGTGGACCCCTCTCCCCCCGCCTCCTCCCGTTTCTCAGGTAAAATGAGACCCTTCAGCCTCTCAATCCTCTCGGGGTCAGGGGCCGCCTTACTCCCGCATTTTCCTTTCTTTTTCTTTGGGGTTCCACTCCCAGCTCGGCCTCTCGCTCCTCTGAGGAAACTTTCGTATTCCGCTAAATTGTTGAAGCATTTTATATTAGGGTAGGGCAGAGGTATCTTGGGGAAGTAGAGGGCTACCAGAGGATCAAATTTATCCGAGCTCACATCCAGCTTGGTAGCCTCATTATCATCACTGTCCTCCTCCGTGGCTCCATCAGTAGCCGTCCCCTCACCGGGTGCACCCGACGCCATCTCATCTCACCTGCTGCCTCTCCCAGCAGGCAACGGCAGGTTGTTTTTTTTTTTTTTAAATGATGATGTGGGACGTACTCTGGGGGGTTGGGGGGGAACCAGTGGAGCCGACTGGGGATTGGGCATCCCATCGGCTATACACTGTGTAGCCACACTGGGGTGGGCACCCAGCATGGCATATGGAACTCTGTTTTTGTGGGGGAGGCAGCACAGCCGACGGGGGATTGGGCACCCCCATCGGCTACACAGTGTGTGCGTGGGGGGGTGAGCACTCAGTATGTGTGTGTGTGTGTGTGTGTATGTGTGTGTAGGGGAAGCGCGCATGAGCAGGCGATATCTTATCGCTGCTCACTGAAGCATAGCTCCCCCTTTCAACTGTACTCCACTGCATTTTGGAGCTGTCATAGACAGCTCCAGCAGGCATTGGAGAACTGCGGCTGCACCTGCAAACACACTGACTGAATTGGAAGAGGGCTGCCACACCTCCGAAAACTCGGATGATGGCACTATGTTTCTTGCACATGCGTGCAAGCAAACATAAAAAGGGCAATATTGAAAATCTGGAGTGAAAATATTAAAAATTGTCAAAGTTATGAGTGTGCATTGAAACTGCACAACGCATGCTCATGACATGGTAATTTTTTTGAATTTTTCCACCGAATTTGCAAGATAGGGTTTTTGTGACCCCACCTCATGAACAGTCACATTGTAATTTCGTTAGTCGATCCCAAAAGGTGATTTTGTGCAGTGACCGTAAAATGACCTTTTGGGGCTGAGTAACGAGATGGCAGTGTATGTGTTCATGAGATGAGGTCCCAAGTACCCCATGTTGAAAATTTGGAGGCAAAATTCAAAAAAATGGCTGAGATATTCCCCTAAGTTGAAAAAAAAAAAAAACATTTATGCCATTATACAGTTTATCGGCATTTCTTCAGTTCGCAGTTGGCTTTAAAGAGTCCAGATGTGTTCCGGTCCACTGGAAATCATCATGCCAGGCTCCAGAGGTAAGTATGGGGTGTGGGGAGGTGGGGTGCGCAGAGGGTGGCTGCTGGTTGGTGGAGGGGACCCCACGGCGAGGGACCATTTTCTTTCTTTCAGGTAATTAAAAAAAAAAGAACACTGCGGACAGTCTTCTTTTTTTACAGGTGTATGAAAAACTGTTGTGCACACGGGGGTGGGCTCCTAGTGTGCCCCATGACTTTGGGGTGATGTTGGTCACACTGGGGTGGGCTCCCAGTGTGCCATGCAATCTTGGGGGGGTTATTTAGCATGCCAACAGGGGGATTGGGTACCCCTGAAGTCGGCTTTGTAGGCATTGTGCGGCAGGTGGTGGCAGCAGCCACTGCTGCAATGTTTATTGAAATACTTCACCAGGAAAGGCACATCGGGAGGCGTGTTATTGTGCCGCTGCATGACGAGCTTGTCTCTCATTGCAGCGCCACTTTCTTTACAAGTTTTGACCACTTTACATATTTCTTGTGTGAACGCCTGCATGCTGGCTTATTGGGGAATGAGGGACGCACCAACTAAAGTGTGCCCTGCATTCGCCCACACTGATGCACCTCCGAAATCTGCTACTACCTCAAGATGTTGGCTTGCGTGCAGGCACAAGCCAACATAAAAAGGAGGCTGATTCAATTTGTAAATCCAAATATGTTTACTTGGTACATTCAAAAGACCTCACAGTGAAGCTGGCTACTCCTTGCAGACTATCCCCAGGGCATGGTCTTCCTCAGGGGTGGATTTACTGATTGAATCGGCCTCCTTTTTTGATGCATAGGAGTGCAGTGCTTTCTTGGAATTCTCTGAACTGTGGTCGGGCTAGCAACCCCTGCACTGCACCCGACTCTATTTGTTTGTGCACACAGTGTAGAGGAGTGGATAATCGGGAGGGTAGCCTTTAAGAAGAGAGCACTTTGTTATTAACAATGGGCAGAAAAGATGATCAGTAAATCTTTTGTGCACTTTATTATAGAACTGATACAGGATAAATCCATGATGCATCTGCTGTCCAGACTCTATAAAGCCCTATGGGTAGTATCCATACCAGAAGTGGCACAGGGAATATAATAAAAAACTTCTTGATGAACAGTAGAAAATTGGTTTGGGGGCTAATATTCATTATGCAATAAAAAAGGATGAGGATGGAGTTGGTTTAGAACAGGGTTTCCCAATGTGGGGTCAGTGCTCCCCCCCAGGAGGGTGCATGAGCCCTCACTTGGGGATCCTCAGCACATAAGGCACAAAAAAGCAAGCACAGTATTTCTATTAAATAACATTTTAGCAAACATAAATATAATCTGTTTGTAACATTCTTATTCAGTCTTAATATTGAATAAAGTGAAACACTGCTAAAAATGTAAATCTGCTCAAGAAAAGGGGGATCTTTGGAAATGGCTGGAGATGGTCAGGGGGCCCTGTGGCATGTCAGAACATGGTCAGGGGGTCCTCAGTGTTAGAATGTTTGACAGCCCATGGTATAGAAAGCTGGTGCTATTAGATTTTTTACACACCAGATATAGTAAGAAAGTATGATTAAAATATTCTGATAAATGCAGATAGCAGTGTGAAGAAATCTGACCACATGTATACTGTCCAGGTGGGGCATGCTGCAAGCTGGGAAAATATTCAGATAAGTTGATGGAAGATAAATAATGGATATTTTAGGAATAGAAATAGATATAGTAGTTTAACAGATAATCTATTGCTGTGACCCTTTCCACTAAATAAACCAACTACAGTAACAGATAATAATATTTATTTATTTATTTTGCTCATTGCAGTAAGGAAATATATCACTTGAAAACAGTTAAAAAAATCCCTCCAATCATGCAGCAATTGTGCAACACTGAACAGTGTTTGCTGAACAGTGTGGCACACACAGGGGTATACTTTTGTCAATAAATGGGTACTTGGTGATATTTATTCTAGCAAGAGTAAGTCATTGCGCTACTTTAAGAAATAACTTGAAATACATGTAGAAGTCTAAGGAGTTATGCCAAGCCTGAGGAGAGACACTGGCACACAAAGACAGCTGAAAAAGACTAATAACATGGGTGCGAAGAGGGCAGTGTATTTTTTCTGAAATGGGCATGTAGAAAATGAAACTGAGTTAGAACCACAATATATGGTTGTAAATAGTGTAACTGATGACATATGCTAACAATTAATGAAAAACAAATGCTCAGGTTGGGGCCCAGTGGCACATCTGCAGTATATAGAGCTGCTTGGTGGGGGACTTGGACCTGTGAACATCTGGGTTCTCCTGTTCCTTGGGCCGGAGGAGAGTGCACTATATGGATGTGATGTGTTAATGCTCCAGAGTACAAGGGTCTAGTGGCAGTACTCCCTAGCATCCCTTGGGGTCAAACACTGAGTGGGACTTATGGTCTGAGAGAAAATTGCTGCATGTGTTCCTAGTCCTATTACATTATAGTTCCATGATGGAGCAATTCAACAATGGTGGAGAAACACACATTTTCTTGCAGGCCTTCCTGGAGTATTGATTTGTTAGGTTTTAATTTGCAAAAATTTGTGTTGTAACTTAATTATTGGGTTTATTCAATATAAGGTGCTCAGATAGTGTATTTGTGGATCCGACTGTATTCCGATGGCAGTGCTGGTATATGTCTCCAAATCTGATATTTATCTGACCAAACTGTGACTTTGGATCTGAGGTCAGATTGTTTGAATTTAAGGTCAGATCCTTGGATCCAAGGCTGGACCCTTGGATGCAACATCAAAGCCACAGGTCAAATCCATACATCTGACCATTGGATTCCATACATCCAAGTATTTTTTTTATTGCTCCTATCTCTGATGATCCCCATCTGCAGTGTCCTCTTCATCCCTGTCACCGGACATCTCTGGGCTTACCCACCTGCCTGTTACAGTGCCTCACAGTTTCCCCTCTGTGGCAGACCTCTCCAAGGTTCCCCAAGCCTTGGGAAGAATTTTACCTCAGATGTGGTGGACGAAGAAACCCAGTAGATGGTGCAGGGCCTGTGAGAAGACATTGCATTATGCTGCCTCAGTCAGCAGTATTTTTCCCTGTTTTATCCCTTTCTCTAGGGACCTCACTGGTATGGACTGCCAGTGATGTGGGCATGGAAAGGTTCTCATATTGCAGCCAGGAGGTGCCTACCCTCCCATTGTAGCTCTGCCTGCACTGGCTCTCATGGTCACCCAAGTGGCGGTAGTGCAGCACAGTGCATAGGCCCCTCCCTCCCCAGAGGAGCATAGAGTCCCCTTGATCCTCCTTCCCCACTGGCTGACCCCCGATGACCTGAGATCATTCCCAGTCTCAGGTCACTGGCACCGTGAGCAGTAGTGCTACAGCTGTACTGACATGGAAGCTGCATCCAGGTATTTTAATCTGATCCATTGGATCCATGGATGGCTCCTAGGTTATCAGAACCATTTCAGATTCATTGTATTTGAGGATATCTGAAATCTGAAAATGCTGCTCTCTATCTAATGGTATCTGACTTGGTCGGATACTGTCCAAGCACCACACTTATGCAATATCAACAGATGTTTGTGTTTTATTTGTTGCCTGTTGCCTTTTTTTAAAGAGCTCTGAACCCCACTGAAGGGTCCTATATAGAATACTGAATGTGACGCAGCATGTAACAAGATGTTTTACACACCCAAGGTGACTAATGCCACATCATAAACTATGAAAGTGAAAACTTAAGTGCTTTATCTAGGCATCGCACTGAGGGTGTATAACAAAAACATCTTTTCACTGATTCTCACATTTTCACTTTTTATGTCTGGATTTCCCTTGCTGTCCATGGTGCTCAATGCTCTTTAGTCAGGTGCCAGGGATCAGATATGAGTAAGCGAAAGAGAGGTTAAACCTAAGTGTGAAATCGCATTTGTATATAACACAGTACTCAAGACACTGGGTTTTGGGTTGTAATTGACCCTTGAGAGTAATTATTTTTACAATTAATCTTTTTATTGAAATCTTTGCAGTTTACATATAGACAAATTGAAGTATACATAGATGGAACATTTTGAACCTAACAGGGTACTTTTGCATAACAGTATAATTAACAGTTATCCTTAGGGGTATGCCCCCAGGATGGCAATACTATTACAGCGAAAATGTCGATGCCGACAACATCGACGTTTTCGGTGTAACAATCCACCTGAGACCCCAGCACTCTCTCTCCCAGTCCTGCACCCCCTTCCCGATCCAACTCCGACTCAGAGTTAGAATCCAGTAGATTGGGGGGTGGGGAGCAGAGCCCCCCAGGGGGTTGAGGGGCAAAGCCCCCTGATGAAAAAACAGCCGGGGTCTCCAGTCAGATTTATGTCAACCACAAGTTGTAGTCAACATAAATCTGTCGCTGTGATGGCAGTTGATAACTTAGTTGTCGAACCGGCATCGTAGAGCCATCCTTGGGCACCAAAACAGTAGACATATTAGCACTAGAGGCCTGAGGGGCCTATAAACACAGAGTAACTGAGAAGATCCAAATTGGGAGGTCAGACTAGGGTATATAGACAAGGAGGTATCAGTAACTGTGTGAGAAACCAGAACAACTGACAATTTGTATGTCAAACAGCCCTCTATGGTGGTTGCCAGGCTCTGGAGGGAAGGGGGTTCATTGGGGCCCTGACTGATGCAGAACAAAGCTCAGATATGGGGCCAATATGGACTGGAAGTTCCCCATCTTTTGGTTAACTTGAGAGGACAATCTGGAATTCATTGACAGTGTTTCTAGAGCTGTGTTCCATTCTTGAATGTTTGGTAACTCTGGGGACCTCCATCTAGTAAGAATTAGTCTCTTGGCTTTTACAGAGGTAGCCATCAGCCATTTCAGGCCAACCAATGGCAGGATGAGGCCCTGCGGTTTGCACCCCAGCAAGGTATGAGGCGAGAGTGGGGGCTCTAGGTCTAGGATGGCTGAAAAATCGGTTGACCACCAGTGTTCAGAACGGCACAATACTCGGGCAAGACCACATAATGTGTAACAGGTCAGCTCCCTGGGTGCTGCACCTCAGGCAGAGATCCTGGGGAATGAGTCCCAGTAGTCTGAGTTGGGTCAGGGTCCTATACCAGTAGTGCAGGATCTTGCTTTGTATTAGGTGACTTTTCTGGTCTGTGCAGGCCTGGTGGGCGAGTCCCCAGCATTTGCGCCAGTCTTCGTCAGAGATATGCCCCTGCAGAGCAGACTGCCATTTAGCTTTAGCCCCTTCAGTGGGAGCCGGTTGAGCCTCCCCATTATCCGGTACAGGGAACCTGCTTTGGCCTTGTGGGGTTTAAGCCAATCCATTCAAGGCATCTGAGAGGTGGGTTGGGGATTGGAAGCCCTACAGGCCCTACATTTACAAGGGGCTTTGGACCATTGAGTATAAACAGATCTAATCTGCAGGTAACACCAAAACTCCCCCCCTTGGGTAGGTTACATTTCTCTTGAAGAGTCTGGAAGGATTCAAAATAATGCATGTCAAGGGTGATTAAGTCAAGCATCCTGCAAATAGAGCTCTTTTCCCAGGTATCCCAAAGGAAAGGTTTTCCCTCTATACGCAGTTCAGGGTGCTCCCACAGGCAGGTAAGACATCCCATCTTAGAGCAGCATTTGGAAATGGTGGCCATGAGGACCCATGCCTTGTGAGCTGAGGATATTGTAACCCATTGGTTATCTTGAGTCTTGGGGGGGCAGTTAAGCAGAGGGAGGGGGTGCCAAACTCCCAGTACCGCTTACTCTGTGCAACACCATGGAGGGAGTGGAGGTCCCCAGGGATGGAAGGGAAGCAATGATCTAGCATTTATGAAGGCATACATATGATGCCTGAAGTTTGGCATGTTCCATCCCCCTTGTCTCCAGTGGGCTCTAAGCTTAGCTGTACTAAATCTGTGGGAAGAAGTACTCTAAATGTAGTGGCCTATGAGGGAGTCAAGCTTTTGAAACCATTTGTTTTGCACAATAATGGGCAGATGGTCCAGGAGGTAGTAAAGTCTGGTTGCAAGCATCATCTTGATTGAGTCGATTTTCCCTGGGAGAGAAAGGGTCAGGTGCTGCCGTCTGTTACATTCCTTCTGAAAGGTGTTTATCAGTGGCAACATATTCAGGGGGCCTAATTTGTATAGCTCAGGAGAGAGGATGATCCCCAAATATTTGCTATGTGACTGCACCCATACTAGGCCTGAGGCTGGGCCCATGTCCCTCGTGGTCTACTTATTAAGGGGGAGGATTTCTAACTTAGTTCTGTTGATCTTTAAGCCAGACAGCTGTTCAAACTGAGAGAAGGTCTCCAGGATGTGGGGTAGGCTTTGGGATATGTCACTGGTCAGGATGAGGCAGTCATCTGCATAGAGTTTGGTTTTAAAATCCTCATAGCCCACCCTGATGCCTGGAATACAGTTGTGTTGCCGAATGACAGATGCCAATGGCTCAAAGGCCAGTATGAATAGCAGAGGGGACAATGGGCATCCCTGTCTGGTGCCTCTCTGTAAGGTGAAAGGGTCAGAAAGGAAGTTGTTAGTAAGAACTTTGGCTGTGGGACCATTGTAGATTGTGCTGATTCACCCTCCAAAAGTGGGGTCTATATTAAAATTGAGCCAGCACAGCCTTAAGGTAATTCCATTTGACTGAGTCAAAGGCCTTCTCGAAATCTATGGTGACAGCAGCTGCAGGGGATGGGAGGGCAGAGGCTTTCAGGAACAAAGTGATTAGGGCTTTTAGGTGGTCAGCACTGGACCACCCTTTGACAAAGCTAACTTGGGATTCATGTATTAGGGATGGGAGAACCTTCTCTAGCCTAGATGCAAGGACTTTGGCCAGAATTTTGGCATCAGCATTTATCAGGGATATGGGCCTATAGCTTGCCGGGGACATGGGGTCCTTCCCATCCTTGGGAAGGACTGTGATCACAGCCTCTTTAAAGGAGCCTGGGAGTGCCTGAGCTGCATAAGCTGACCTGAAAATTTGGAGCATGGGTTTGTAGACGATATCTTTATTCAGTTGGTAAAAGTCGGCTGGGAAACCATCACTCCCTGGGGACTTATGGGGGGCCATCCCTTCTATGGCTTTAAGCACTTCTGCTTCCTCAGTGGGAGCATCCAGCGTAGCCCTCTGAGCCTCAGATAGGGAGGGAAGGGATTCTTGGTCCATGAACTGATCAAATCTGGCCTTGTGGAGTGAAGTTTGGGTCTTATATAGGGTACTGTAAAAATCAGTCATGGCAATATTTGTTTCTTTGGGGGAGGAGCGCACTGTACCTGTGTGGTCTTTAAGCTTCTCAATATGCCTCTCTGCCTGTTGTTTCCTGAGGCGGTATGATAGGAGCTTCCCTGTCTTATCACTCTGATCCCAGTATTTATTGTGTATTCTTGTCATTTTCAGCTCACCTTCCTAGTGGACAATCTGTAGAGGCTAATTCTAAGGGTATTTAGTTTGAATCTAAGGGACTGGATATGGCGTCAGTTAGAGTCCAATTTATATTCCACATCTTTTAGACTGAGCTGTGCTTCAAGCTGCAGGGCCTCCGCTTCTCTAAGTTTCCTCCTGTGGGCCATGTAGGAGATTATTCTGCCTCATAGTGTGGCTTTGAAGGCCTCCTAGATCATTTGGGGGAAGGGGCACAGGATTTGGGATTGTCATGAAAGTAATTGGAGACCTCCAGTTTCAACCAGACTTGAAACTGCTGATCTGCCAGGAGGAGGGGGTCGAGCCACCAAGTCACTGACTGCTTCTTTCCCAGTAATAGATATGCCTGCAGCTGCACCAGTGCATGGTCAGAAATATATAATGGAGTGATGGACACATCTGAAATGACTGGGTTTAATGTCGTCAATGTGAACCAGTAGTCCAATCTGCTGGCCATAGCCCTAGCTTCAGAGTAGAAAATGAAGTCCTTTGTGGATGGGTGAAAAGTATGCCACGTGTCAGTCAGGTGGTGGAGGGACAACAGATCTGATAGCATTCTTAACGCTTTGGTGTGCAGTTCAGACTTAGCATTGGATCTGTCCAGTAGTGGATCCAGGGCCAAAGTGAAGTCATCCGGGAGTACAATATCTGTTTGATTCCTTGTCATGTCCAATAGGGCTTGGGCGATTGAATTAAACATCTTGGGCTGGTCCTCATTAGGAGCATAGATATTACCTAGGAGAAGGGCCTCTACTGGATGTTACTTTAACTAAGCTCCATCATCTCTCCTTGTCTCCACGCTGTTCAACAATAGACCACTTTAGCTATTTATGGCAAAGTATGGATACCCTCCTCTTGACTGAGCCAGCTGAAGTATGAATCTCCTACCCCACCCACTCCCTGGCAAGTTTCCTTGCCTCTAGTGGCTTGATCTTTGTCTCCTGGAGGAAAGTTACCTGGGTTTTTAAATTTTTGAGTCTGGACATAACTTTTCCTCTTAATCGGATCATTCATACCTCTCATGTTCTAGGATGTAAAGGTCACTGGTGTGGTGGAATCCATACCATTAGGTTATAAATACCCACATTCCCTTTATCCCCTATTAGTGGTTCCTTAGAGATAGCCATTATAGTGAAGGAGTCTCATCCACCTCTTTGCTGTCCTCCAGAGACCCTATCGTGTGTGGAAACCCACCTAAGGTTGATTGTGAATTGTACACATGTCACACTGGCCCTGTGGGTCACCACAAAGATTTCCCATTTTCCATAAATATGCAAATGCTCCAGACCTCCGATTCAAGGGGTTGTATAGTCATTCACCACCTTATCAGAGGTCGAGCACTTACATAAAGTACACCCATGGAATAAAACATCTTGGAGGCCTCCTGGGGTTGTGCCCCCAGGTGTAAGAGAAAAGACCCATAGTTCCATTCTAAGGTCTAGAGATTGGCCCCTTAACACAGCCAAGAGGAGCCATCCGTAAGCTCCCCCAAAGGCTAAGGGGGACCTCTAATGGGTACCATCTAATCACTTTACAAACACATGTAAGAACAACAATAGAAATCGTAAGAGTAACATTTATCATTAACCAGGGCATACCACCGTGGAGTCTAAGCTCAACAGGAGCCCTAATAGCTCCTTAACTGGTAGCCTGTCCAGCTGTTTATGGGAAAGAAAGAAAGAAAGAAAGGAGGGGGGCCAGTACCTCCTTGAGTGGTCATTTAACTGACCATGATCAAGTTTGGTAGTGCAGAGGCCTCGTGTGGGCAGGTATGGCAGGCAGGAGACAGATGCCAGCTAGGCCATCATGGTCCTGCAGATGGTATGCGTGGCTATCCTGGTTAAGAGTGGGGTTTTGTTAACCCCTGTAGGATCTAGGCCCTGTTGGCCAAGCAACATGGGAGCGGCATATGGCCATACCTGCCACTGATAAGCCACACATCCCTTAGAGAGCTCACCTCATCAGCGGCGGTGTGACCCATGTTTGGAAGGAATAAGCAGCTTTACCCTGCACCCCGCTATAAATAGGAGAAAACCTACTGCATCACCCTGCATGGGATGAGTTGTATTTAACTGCTTTCTTGGTGAGTTCACTTTGTCTAGCATTGGACTAGGGACTGGTTTAAACTAGCCGGGACATCCATTGTAGGAGGCATAAAGCAGTCATGGGCACCCCCATTGGTAACCAACTCTTCCCCCCCAACAATCCGTTTGACCTTCCTTGAAGTTATAGAGAGCTATCCCTATATTTTAGTACCGCATGTTAGACCAAGTCAGCAGCCACTTACCTGGGAAAAGCAGGGGTTCACCTGGCCTTATATTCCAACAGGGGAGGGGGAGTGAGGGGGCGGGAGAGGGGGACCTCTCAATCTCACGGATCGTCAGCGGCAGATGCAAGGTTTCATAGCACACGTTTGTGCCTGATAGTTGCTTTAGCTGTGTCCCAAGGAGTTCCCTTTGTTTTGTTTTTCTTGAAGATGGGCACCATGTGGGTTAACAAAAGACAAAACCCCCTTGTGAAAATCCTTACACCCACCACCCTCCATATCCCAGTAGACCAACAGGTAAGCATTCACATGTCACCAAAAGGAAGCATTACACAAAGGATATCAGGTTGCCCCTAAACAGGCCTGTACACATTGTCCAATGCAGAGAGGAGCTCAGAAAGACATTTCAAAGAGTCTAATCCATCAACCATGCTGTCTGGATTAGAGGTGGCCCTGTGGGTTGGTAAGGGGGACCAGCTGCCAGTCCTTTTGGTCTCCCCTTCCCGTTGCAAAGACTCCCTGGTGTCTGAAGTGGAAAGGTCAAGTGCCGAAGGCATGAGCCCATGCAGTGGCTCATACCTGTTGGACATCTTGAAGGGAGTGATCCCTGGAGAGCAACTGCTGGCATCTGATGGCATAAATCGAGGTTGCCTGCTCCAGGATCTTTGCTGCCTGGTAGTGGGTGGGGTGCCATTTCCCAGCTTTGACTTCTTTTTTGGCCGTCCCCTCGCAGAGGTTTGACAGGCAGATGTTGTAGCAGAGCCCCCACCCTCCACATGATTGTCTCTGCGATCCTCCGAATGGGAGAACTCCATCTTTGATTCTGCCATACCACAGGTGTGCCATGCAGTCTATCCAACTGCGATCACTTATCGTGGATCTCTTTCATGTATTTTTCAGCCTCTGCAGGGGATTCAAATGTAATATATTCCACATCTATTTGTATTCTCAGGAGAGCAGGGTGTCTGAGGGATGTGGGGATATTCAGCTGGTAGCATTGCTGCTTCCCACTAGCATAGACTCGACGTCGGTTGGAAAGTTCAAGGGAGAAGTCCTGGAACATCTGCACTCTGCTCTCCTGCCATTGGAAGGCCCCCTGCTCCCTAGCTGCTTTTAAGTAGAACTCCTTCTCTGGATATTTTAGGAGCATGCACAAAACTGGTCTTGGCATCTTGCCAGGCTGAGGGCATGGGGAAAGGGATTTGAGTGCCTTCTCAATGTCTAAGGTAGAGGGGCACGATTGTTGGCCTTAGCTAGGGAGAGAAGCTGCTCCACCAGGAAAGTCCCCATGTCTCATCCCTCTGCCCCTTCAGGAATGCCCACTAACCTGATGTTTTTTCTTCGGGCATGGTTCATATAGGTACTGGAGTTTTTGGTGATGATCTTGGAGTGTGCCCTGCTGGAAATGCACAGTAGAGACAGTGTTCTGGATGGCTTGCTCTGTATGTGACACCCACGCAATCAGATGTGCCAGATCATCATTAGTTTTTTTGGCTGCTAATTTTAAGTAGGAGGTGTCAATTAGAATTTTGTCTAATTTGACCATCATTACAGAGATGTCAGAGGCATGGTGAGCTGTTTGGAGCATTGCCACCAGATGTGAGCAGGAGGCGGCTGCCATTATGACCCCTAATGAACAGTCCCTTTGGAGCTTTCGGTCAGGCAACACTTAACTAGAGCTTACCCACTTGGATCGGCCTTCCTGCTGGCACTGAGGTACAAAACTGGCACGCCATGTGAAAATACCTTCCCAAATGGCAAACTGGTCAAATTAGGTATCATTGGATAGCGCTTGTGAACCTTCTCATTCCTGTGTATTTTTAAGGACTCAGCAGCTGGCACTTTTGTTTGATGGGCATGAAATGGCTCCTCAGTGGTCCCTCCTCAGCAGTAACACTGCCACCATGTTTGATGGCAAGCTCTGCCCCTGACCCTTAAGAGAAATTATAGTAAAATAAAATGTTCTGCCTTGCAAATGAGGTCAAGTGTTCCAGCCTGATCATGTTTTTCATCCAGGTAACTGGGCAGTAGACAAAAGCCAGGCAGTGAATTTACTCGACTTTGACTTAAGCAAAGCCTTTTTTTCTATTTTGCATGGGAAGCTACTCAAAAAGCTGGAGCACTTATGAGTAGAGAAAGGATTAGTCAACTGGGTGGGAATCTGGTTAGGGGAAAGGCAGCAGAGGATGTTGGGTAATGGGGTCAAATCTGGGGACAGGTGGTCATGAGTGGGGTGCTGCAGGGATCAGCCTTGAGATCTGTCCTGTTTAATCTGTTCATTAGTGATATAGGGAACAGTATCCAAGGTAATATGTAGCTCTTTACTGATGACACATGGCTCTGCAGCAGGTTGGACAGTAAAGCAGGGATAAGGGAGCTTCAGAGGTATCTAGAAAGGCTTGAGAGGAGGTTGAAGGTCTGGCATTTGTGATTCAATGCCAAGAAGTGCAAGGCAATGCACTTAGAGGATAAGAACCCACGCATGCAGTACTGGATGGGAGGGGTTAAGCTGGCGTCTCCATAGAGAGAGAGAGATCTAGGAGTCGTTATCAGTGGCTCACTCAAGTAAACCAGCCAATACAACAAGGCCTATAGCATGACATATTGGATCTTGGGGTGTATAGGGAGAGGTTTGTGACAGTAGGAAGGGGGGTGATACTGCCCCAATACAGATAACTGGTGAGGCCTCAGCTGGAGTACTGTGCCCAGTTTTGCAGTCCTCACCAGAGAAAGGACATTGATAGGCTAGAATCAGTGCAGCAAAGGGTCACAAAAATGATTCAGAACCAGCATGGCAGATCATACAAGGAATGTCTAAAGGCCCTGAACATGTACTCACCAGAGGCCAGATGGGGACATGATGGAGACTTTTAAGTACCTAAGGAGCATAAATCGGGTAAATTGCAAGGACCTGCTTATTATAAATAGAGATGCATGAGAGGGCTTGATTGGAGATTAGTGGGAGGTAAATTCAAGAAGGATGCAGGAAGATTTATTTCACGGAAAAGGTGGTGGAGCCTGGAAACAGATTACCGGTGGAGGTTGTTGGGGCAGGGGCCATTAATGGGTTAAAACATTGATGGGGCAGGGCCAGGGGTCTTATACTACCATATGGGGGAACCAAGAAGTGAAAAGAAGCAGAAGGGAGGAACAGAGGGCTTGAATGACCCACTGTGGCACTAGAACAGTGGTTAAGGTAATACCAACTATGGGCAGACTTGATGGGCTGTTAGTCACCTTCTGTTATCAGATTCTATGTTTCTAAGTGCCACAGCTGTCAAAACTGCCTGACTGGTGGAGAAAGAAACTGAGAGACAAAACTGAGAGGAAAAAAAATATGCCAGTGTATTTTCAGTGTTTCACTTCTATCTGCAATAAATGGTTTTCTGACATGCGTACAGCCTTGGTTTCTTTTTTAAAAGTTTGATATGATTTTATTGTGGTAGTACAGTAGTAGCACTAGAACCAAGAAAGCATTGCAATCTTTGATCCATTACTCCATCATAATCATCCCAGGACCTCTTCTTTTACCTGCTTGTGACTTTTGGTCTTGTCTGCTGTATGTGTCTTTCCTGTCGAGAAAATTAGAATGTGTAGGAAATCTGGACAGATATATCAGTCTGCGGCACAGCAAAGGTTGGGGGTGCTTGACAGATCACACATTTTTTTCCTTCTGTTGTGTGAAACCAGATTGCCATTTATATTTTTTTTCATGTAAAATGCCTTTACAGAAATGGCTTCATAGTAGGTTTTTGGGATTTACATGTTTCCGTAATCATAGGCCCTGCACAACACTTCATTAGATACAATAGTTTTTATTTATTTTATTTATTTTTTTATTTATTTAGCTTTTGTTGACCGGGTAAGTGCGCTAGACAAATCCTGCCTATTTTCAGGCACGACCCGGGGGAGGGGGATACAGATGAATGTCAACTGATCTTGAACCAGATTAAGCTGTTGGTGGTATTTTTAGTGAATTAGTTAATAAACTGGAATGCAGAATAAGATGCCAGATTACCTGTGGAAGGCATTCACTACCAATATATATTTATAAAGTGCTACAGTCCAAGTTTAAAATCCTTCTACTATTTTATAGACCGTTCAAATTTGAGCGCTTGATGATCAGTAAAACAGGTACTTTTAATGTAAATGCTGTAAATTGGTTTGATGAACAACCATGTCTTATTAAAATATTTACATTGGTTCTTTTTCTGTCAGCCTGTTAGTTTTACAAAAAGCAGATTTGTTTCAGTAGTAAAAATTTAAATGAACGATTAAATAAATGATTGAGTGGAAGGATGAATGAATGAATATATAATAAAGCAGGACATTGCCAGGGTGATTCACCACCTATGACAAAGCTCAGAGATTACAGGGATCTTTAAACTAGGTACTAATGCCCTAGTTAAAACTAATGTAATGTCCATAACTGACTGAATCCAATAACAATAACCCTCTCCATCAAAAGGGAATGCCCTTAGACCCTGAAAATTCTTAGGCTTTCTTTTTTGAACGTGTCAAGCTACTCTGCTACTGCTTATAAAACATACTATTTCTCAAAAACACAGTGTAGCCCCGAGGCTCCCTTTGCCCAGCACAGCAGATTTATCACACCATCAGAAATGCTGGCAACAAGGTACTGCTCTGACAGCATGAAAAACAATGAGCCATAGAAACTCCAGCCAGGTCTCCATTAAGAAGTGGTTACAGCTGACAGTGTTTCTGAAAAAAATAAATGCTGGCCTGTGACCAGATGAAGGCACCTGCAGAAAGCATGGCTGCACAACAGCAGAGTCCATAGTATTTTCACTAAACAACTCTCCTCTTTAGCACCATTGGCAAGGTTTGGGTTACCCTAGCAAGAAAAAAACATTTGTTTGCAGCATGTTTCTAAGAAATTGTGTGACTCTTTAGCACAGCCAAGGAACTGTTCATTTGTGACAGCAATGTTTCATATGTTGTGCTTATTCTCTAAAACTGCACAAAGCTTCTTTTCACTCCAAAAGAACAGATGTACTGACTCCTAAAACCAGAACACATAAGCTGTTCATCTCATTGCTATTTTCTCCCTCTCTTTCTCTCACTGTCATTCAATTACTCTGCTCCCCCTTCCCCCTGCGCTCTCTCTCTCTCTCTCTCTCTCTCCTAACATGATTCTACTTTTTGAAGAAAAATCTATCCTATATCACACTGGTGCAGTACGTGTCATATTGCTGACTGACCTAACTCAGGACAATCCTGAGTTCAGACAACCACTGCCCCAAGTCATGTGTAACTCACCCCAGGATGCCAGGTACTATGGGGCACTTCAAACTGGTAAGGGTCTGGCCAGACTGGTCCAAAGTCAGGGGACCATGAGCACAAAGATTGGCAGGGCACCAATATGTAAGCCACGCATTAAAGCAGAAGTGTAACAAAGTTAGGCAAAACATTTGAGCCTACCTTTTGTTTTTACTATAAAATATTCCAGACATCATCCAGTTTTTTTAGTGGTAAAATGTTCTAGTTCCACCAGAATCTGAGTGTTTTATCAATGTTTAAATGTATTTATTTCTCAAGCAAAGAAGATGGCTGTCACGTTTGGCTTAGAAATAGCACTGAAGACATGGCAAGGGTTAGGATCGAGAAAAAAAATCATTTTGTGCAGCACAGGAAGTACCTAGTAAAGTAGATCTGACAGGTATGCTACTATTTCCAGCTTTTTTGGGAAAACACTTTCATTGCAGTGCTGCTTTAAGTGCAATGTCCACACTCTCAAGCTCAAGTCAAGCAGCTCTGTCCTTATTTCTTTTTTCCAACACTTCCAAACTTCATTGTCATCCAACAGCTCACAGGAACAGTTCAGTTTCTTTTGCAATCCCTCTATACTTTCACCTGCTTTGAGTTCATACTGACTGTTCTCAGAAACCTGAACTGATGTGGGTTACACTTTACTTGATTAAGCACCAAAGCAGATACCTGCTTCTTTATAGAGCAGTATTACATGTTACCGGTGTAACCCCACCGCAAATGAGGGTTCCCAAAAGTCTTCCAGGATGTTGCCTGAATGCTCCAAGTCTGGGCGGTGTTCAGCGTCTGAGCTGTTTAAATGTGGTTCCAAGTGAGTGCTATTTGAGCCTCCACGTACTGTCTCTTTAAGAGCTGTCTGCTTGCAGACTTACAGTAATTAGTTTGTATGGGGGGACTGTGTATTTAATGCTCGAATCCCGCCCGAGCTGCTGTCAATTCGCCTCCATTTCTGCTGTCATACATGTGCAGAGGGGGAGCCTTGTTGAAAAATATAACTATTTGTCAGAAATCATTTGGAGTGACTGAGAAAATGTAGTTTGTCTAACCTGTCTTCATTTCAGCACAAACTATTTCAGTGTAGCTCTTTCATTTTGGTCCTGAACTGCTGAAATGGACCAATCAATGGGGAAGGGTTCCTTAAAATGGAGCCTGTGGACGAATCAGAACTTGGACTCTCAATTTTGAGCCAGCCACAAGGGGATTGTATGGGTAGTGACTCTGGGAAATGTAGTTTTGACCTTGGTGCCTTTTTTCACCAACAGAGGGAGTCTTATTGTGAGTGACAGCTGAACCAGCCAACAGAATGGTGTGGAGCTAAAGGAAATGCCCTGCTTTGTGACTGGAAAGATCAGATCAGTTGGGACAGTGAAGAGAGAAGGAGCTCTGTGCTTCTGTGGTGTATAGTTTCACGTGGGGAGTGCGTGTGAGGCCCTGAGTTTCAGCTTGCAGTCATTGTGAGTGCCAGTTTGGACTGAATCCAAGTTTTGAGGAGAAAGAAGCACCAGAAGTGTGGAAACCAGGCTCACCCTGTAAAAAACTGGAGAAACTGCTGAATTGCACTCAGTCTGTCAGAAACTGAAGCTGCTGTGTGTGCTCCCGGGTATTTTGCAGTAAGTGCGATCAGGATCGAGGAGCAGCCTGCCTGGTATAGTACTTTCCTTTTACATATGAATGTGCGTAGTGCTTGTGGGGAATCGTTATTACCAATCCCCTGTGCTGTGTGCTGTGTGTTGAAGCTGGAAGCAAACACCAGCATGTCTCGGACTAAATTCGTTTGCTATAAACTGCAGGGGATCCAGTCACAAGGATCTTGTCTCCATGCCCTGTTGCTTCTGACAATCCAGAAGAACATCCACCATCCGGTTCTCAGCTTGTGTATTGTGATACAAATCAGGGTATTCCCCTGCAGCCTGTTTTCAATCACAAGTGTGTCATCTAATTCTTGTTGTTTCACTGCTTCATGGACTGAGCCATCCGGCTCCAGATTACAATTGGGTGTTGTGCATATATTTTCTTCTACAGGGCCCTATCCATCTGCACCTGCCGGCCAACCCCAGGCAACAGACCTGGCTAGCCCCCCCCAACCTAGGTACCCAGAGTGTGACTTTTCAGACCCTGTATGTGTGCACAGTACTGTGATTTAATGCCACCAAATAACCTGATTTCCCCCCTCCCGTGTTACTGTCCCCTAAATAAATCAGATTTGTTGTTGTTATACTATATACTGCCTGTGGTGTTGGAACTTATGGAAACTGTACTGTAGTTCACTGTGTATGTTGTTTAACCTTATTTTACAGGGGGTCCTCAGAGATGTGCTACAGAATCAGTCTCGAGGGTAAGTGATGCTTTATGAGTGAACAGTGTGTCTACGTGGGGTATTGGGGCTGTAACTCCTGTGTACTGTGTGAGCCACTAGAGGGAACCAAAGGGGATCACGGTGTCCCAGAGGGCTGTGATCAAGCTAGTCTAACCACTACAAATCCTGACCTCTGGGTGGAGGCACCTGCCATACAACTTAGGCCCCTCAACCTGTCTGTAGTCAAGCAGGCAGGGGTAGTAGCCCTTGGGATAGCGCCACCTGGGGGTTACATCCTGGAGGCACTGCTGGGATTAGTGTTCCCCAGTGGCTACATTTACGAATCACTGTTAAAAATAAATGGATACCCCGACAGAAGTGGCTGTGCACCGGTTGGTGCAGTGGTGTACTGGGGAGGAGATCGACCCCCAAAATGCTATGCTTATCCTGGACATCCCCCTGGGTATAAATACGGACACTGTACAGGGAGTACTTTCCAAGGTGGAAGGTTTACAAAACCCTGTGGTGGTGGGTCGACATGCTGATTTGCTCACCCACACTTTCATGGCCCTAGTAGAGTATAAGGACCCCATAGATAGCTCCAAAGTGCCACAGACTATTACCCCAGAGGGAGCCCTCACTGCCTGGAGAGTGATAACTAAGGACAGTAAAGACCCGGGGGGGAATGACCCCCACTATCTGAAACTTTTGAGGAGAAATTTGCTAAATTGTTGCTAAAGGAGGGGAAAACTGTGGAGGATTTAAAGAAACTATTATTGCCACCTGCGGGCATTCCTCCCCCAACACCCACTCCCCCTCCAGCACCCGTTATTGCCCCTCCTTCTGTGTCAGTGCTAGCCTCTATGTTTGTACTTGCCATTAGTCATGACTCTTACCGTAAGCTCAAAGTATTCTCTGGCATCTGCCCTACTCCAAATGGGGAGGTCGATCTGGAAACCTGGATAGACTCTGCTACCCTAAGCGGTACAAGACTGGCAATGCTCCGAGGCAGAAAAAAGGGCTCACCTGGGGGAGAGCCTCCAGGGACCCGCCCAACGTACTTTTCACTCCCTGAGGGTCTCTGACCCTGACGCCAAAGCCCAAGAGTACCTAATTGCCCTTGAAAATGTGTTTGGGAGCACCACTAGTGTTGAAGCCTTGAAATGGAAGCTTAAAGATGTTAGACAACAGCCGGGGGAATTGTTATCTGCCTATATGGATTGATTAGAGGGAATCTTGCAAACCATTTTTCAAAAGGGGGGTTGGACCTCTAGTGAAGTGGACCGGGTAAGATTGGATCATATACTCTGCTCTGCCCAGCACTCTAGCTGGGTGTTGCTCAAATTGCAACTGCATCAAAAGAAATCTAGTCCCTTGCCTTTCCATGTGTTGATGAAGGAGGTACGAGAAGTTGAGGAGGAGGAAGGTTTTTCAGAGCCCTTTGCAGTCGAAGCTGCTACATCCCCTGCTCCAGGTGCGGGGTCAGACGCTGATGGTCTGGAATCACCAAAATCACATGACAGAACCCGAGACCAAATGTCAACCAAGGGGGGCCCAGCCAGATAGGGATGGCTACTGATGTTCTGCCATGGGATGAACTGCTGAGGGAGTTCAGGGAAGCAATAAATAGTCTCTTTATGAAGGCCCTTCCTACGAGTACAGGTCCCAATTCTTACTCGACTGCATCCGCTATGGGGATGGGGGTGCCCTTCCCAGACATCTCCTGCTGACAGCAGCTCAAAGCTTGATATCTTGACTATGGAAGTGGGGAAACTGAAGAGAATTCTCCAAATGTCCAACCCACCCACCGCTGAGGTGGCACCAAGGTTTTCTATTGATAGTACCAATGCCGCAGCCCCTAATGTGATGCCTCGGTCACCCCAAACTTCAGCAGACATATTTTGCTATAATTGTGGGAAGGATGGGCACATGAAGAGGGAATGCCGGTCTCAAAAAGACTTAAAGAGAGTGTTGAGCCAGCTACAAGGAGAGCTTTGGAGCACAAAACAGTGATTAAGAGGTGCACTAAATGACCTCAGTGAAGGTCCCAAAAATGCTAACTCACGTTCTTCTGTGGCTAGATCATCTACCCAGGCCCTTGCTACCACCTCTCCAGGCTGGTCCAGAATAGTGGGCCCTTCAATGGAAGCTACAGTAAAAGTGAATGGTGTGCCCACCAGAGCTGTGTTGGAAAGTGGCTCCCAAGTGACAATTATGTTCCAGGATTGGTATCAGAAGCATTTGTCAGATGTACTCTTACAACCATTGGAAGGACTGCATGTATGGAGGTTAAGTGAGAAGGCCTACCCCTACGCTGGGTATATCCGAATTTGGCTATCTTTCCCTACCTCCGTGGCTGGAGTGGCAGAGCAAGTAGAGACCCTGGTCTTAGTGTGTCTCCCTACTGGACTGTATGATGGGATTCCTCTACTAATTGGGACAAATGCACATATGTTTGGATGGTTGGCGCAGTTGTGTTATGAGAAACAGGGGTCAAGGACTGGTAGAGCTTTGAGAATTCTGGCCTTGATCAAGAAGGCCTATGAGGCACAGAGAGATGCTGAAGGAGTGGAATCAGAGGAACCGGTTGGAATTGTCTGGAAGAAGGATCCTGAGTCTCTGATCCTGGCGCCAAATGCCCAGTGTACCTTACAGGGGGAAATCCGAATCAGAAAGGATGTCAAGAATAAAATCTTCATGCTGGATGCACCAGGCGATGGGAAATTGCTGGAAGGACTGCTGGTCAAGCCAAGTATTTTGCCTGCCAGAGCCCATGCTTATGCCAGACGGGTAATGGTCCAAGTTCATAATGTGTCTGATAGAGAGATGCGAGTAAATAGAGGTTGCACCCTGGCTAATGTACATTGTGCAGATACGGCAGTGCTACCCAGTAACAAGTGTTCGGGGGAAAATGACAGAGTGACACCCGACTTGTTTGATTTTGGTGACTCCCCGTTGCCAGTCGAATGGAAGATGAGAATCAGTAGAAAGCTTGCCCAGAGAGACCAGGTGTTTTCTTTCAAAGAATGGGACATAGGATGTGTGCAAGGAGCTGAGCACCACATCCGCTGCATGATGAGAGGCCATTTCATGAGCGGTCTCGACACCTGGCACCTACTGACATAGATGATGTGAGACAGCATCTGCAAGAGATGCTTGCTGCTGGTGTAATACAAGAATCCAGATGCCCATATGCTTCACCTATCATGGTAGTGAGGAAAAAGAATGGGACAGTAAGGATGTGCGTGGATTATCACACCTTGAACCGGCGGACTATTCCTGATCAGTACACAATGCCCTGCATTCAGGATGCCTTAGACTGCCTGAATGGTAGTAAGTGGTTCTCAGTGTTGGATCTTCACAGCGTGTACTACCAGATCCCGATGGCCCTAGAAGACCATGAGAAGACAGCCTTTATCTGTCCGCTTGGCTTCTATGAATTCATGAGGATGCCTCAAGGGATTTCAGGTGCCCCAGCCACTTTTCAACAACTGATGGAGCGTGCAGTGGGGGACATGAACTTATTAGAGTGCCTGGTATACCTAGATGATGTTATTGTGTTTGGCAGCTCACTGGAGGAACATGAGAGCAGATTGTTCAAGGTGTTGGACCATCTGGAAGACTTTGGCCTTAAACTATCCATCGATAAATGTCAGTTCTTCCAAACCTCTGTAAAGTATGTGGGACACATAGTATCCACTGAGGGAACAGAAACAGACCTGAGTAAAGTTGAGGCCTTGATCACCTGGCCACAGCCCCACAATCTAAAAGAAATGAAAGATTCCTGGGATTCTGTGGTTACTATCGCTGGTTCATCAAGGACTATTTAAAAGTGATTCGTCCTTTACTTAATCTTACTCAAGGTTACCCTCCTACTAACAAAAAATATAACAGATCAGTTTCTTCTGAGCCTGAGAGAGTGTATTTCTTTCCTAATGAAGTATTTGAAGCCAGATGGACACCTGAGTGTGAAGCTGCTTTTCATGAGATTATATATCAATTTACCCACGCTCCTGTCCTTGCCTATGCAGATCCAGCAAAGTCCTATGTCCTGCACACTGATGCTAGCCTGCAGAGCTTGGGGGCTGTGTTGTACCAGATGCACGAGAATGGACTGAGACCAGTGGCCTTTGCCAGTAGAAGCCTGACCCCATCTGAAAAGAACTATCCTGTACATAAGTTAGAGTTCCTAGCTTTGCAGTGGGCCATCGTTGACCAATTCCATGAGTACTTATATGGGGCTAAAATAGTAGTAAAAACTGACAATAATCCTTTGACCTATGTGCAGACTTCAGCTAAGTTGGATGCCACTGGCCATAGGTGGCTTTCTGCATTATCTACATATGACTATGCTGTTGAATACAGAGCAGGCCTAAACCACATAGATGCTGATGCTCTCTCTCGGAGGCCTGTTTCCCGAAATGACTGGGTCAGACTGTCAGAACCTGATATTCGAGCACTCTGCCAGAAGTTTGAACAAGAGGAACAAGTGGCCACAGACACAGTGGACTGTTTAGTGGACTGTTTGGGGCCCTCTGAAAATTGCATACCTGCTGCTTATTGCCACTTTTCTGCACTAGACATTGGTGCATTGTCTCAGCTAGACAATGACAGTCTTCAGCGGGCTCAATCCCGAGATCCTATGATCAAACCAGCTTTAGAAGCCTCTACACAGGGAAAGATGTGTCCAAGTTACGCTGCACTGATTTGAGAACTGCATTGTTATACAAGGAAGGTTCTAAGTTGAAATTAATTAATAGACTGTTATACAGAGAAACAGTAGACAGAGGGGGACAAATAGACAAACAACAACTAGTGCTGCTCACTGCCTTTTGAGACTCAGTACTGAGGTCCTTACACAACCACACGGGGCACCTTGGTATAGACAGAACACTTGACTTGGTGATATTCAGATTCTATTGGCCTAAGATGGGGGCTGATGTTGAGCAACACATTCAAACTTGTAGTCGTTGTTTGCAGAGGAAAGCTTTGCCCCAGAGGGTTGTCCCCCTTGTTAACATCACCACCAGTGCCCCCATGGAGCTGGTCTGTATTGATTTTCTGAGTTTGGAGTCCAATCAAATAAATATTAGCAATGTGCTGGTGGTTACTGACCATTTTACGAGATATGCCCGAGCTTTCCCCACCAAGGACCAGAAGGCATCCACTGTGGCCAAAGTGCTTGTAGAAAACCTTTTTGTTCGCTATGGGGCTCCACAAAGAATCCATTCTGATCAAGGGAGGGACGTTGAGAGTCATTTGATCAAAGAGATGCTTTCTCTGTGGGGAGTGCGAAAGTCCAGAACCACCCCTTACCACCCTCAGGGGAACTCACAGCCTGAACGTTTCAACCGCACTCCGTTAGATATGCTGGGCACCCTCCACCCCAAGGACAAGCCTAGATGGAGCCAACAAATCAGCACCTTGGTACACGCCTACAACTGCACCAAAAGTGATGCCACTGGGTTCTCCCCCTACCGCCTGATGTTTGGAAGAGAGGCCTGACTACCAGTAGATGTTTGTTTCGGAGTTTTTCCTGATGGGGTTTGAGCTGATAACTATCTTCAGTATGTACAAAAGTTAAAGGCCCAGCTAAATCATGCATACCAACTGGCTCAAACCATGGCTGCCAAGAGAAATCTGGCCAACAAAGAAAGATATGATAAAAAGGTGAAAGCATAGGAACTCCAGGAGGGAGATCGTGTACTGCTAAGAAATCTGGGACTGCATGGCAAACACAAGATTGCTGATAGGTGGCACCATCTCCCCTACATTGTGGCAGGCAAACTAGATGATCTGCTTGTGTACAAAGTAAGGCCTGAGAATAATTCAAAATATGTTGAAACAATGCATAGAAATCACATTGCCTATTGGACAAATCTTGATTGAGTCTGAGCCCCCAGAAAGTGCTCCCTCTGGACCAGTGAACCAAGCTGCTGCTAAGCAAAAGCAAAGAAAGTCTGCACCTACAGATGCTGAGTTAAAGTGTTCCCCACAACAAGTCCCAGTTGAACATGACTGTCAGTCCATGTCAGAGGAAAGTGAGTGTGACTTTGAATACTACCCTTCTTACGAACTGAGTCAATTGTTTTGGGGCAATCCCCTAACCAATCCTGGAGATGAAGCTGGGCCTTCTGGACTGCCTAAGCCCCCAGCTTTGTCTTTGGAGCCAATGCTCCCAGAAAGTGAAGTGCAAAGTATCAGGTCAGATGATATGGAATCATTGTGTATGGTTGAACTGTTTGAGCTTTCAGAGGAGGAAAATGATGGACTGGGACAAACTGGTGATATACCAGAACAAGAAGAGTGTGTTGAGTGCCCTGATAGTTCACTGCCAGTGTCAGAAAACTCCCCAGTGAGTCCAGTGTTGTGGACTCTGAGATTGCAAATCATGGAGCTGAAAGTGCCCCAGGTTCTAGCCTTTCTACCCCCAGGGAGACTCCCCTGGCAAGTAAAGACAGCACTGAAAATGAGGCTCAGAGTGCAGAGACTGTAACAGTTCCCCCTAGAAAGACTGGCCGAGCTGTAAAGCCTGTGGTGCACCTCAGCAATGATTCTCCTGGGAGACCTGTGGACTTGCCTCTCAATGTTGTCCATAAAGGAGCGTATGTGTCCTCGAGCTCATTGCCTAAACTGAGCATAAGTGCTACCTCCAAGTTGGTTGTGTTGCCCTCTAGGTATGGTGCCCCTGTCCCATCCAGCCCCAAGGTAGCTGATAGGGAAGGGCCCCCTCTCTTCAGGTTTCATGTACAGGAGGTAATAACCTGAGTTACGGTACAATGTGTGTATAATACTGTGTAAAAAGTGATGTACTGGAAAGTTTCAGAAATGTGTTTCTGATAAGGTGATATGTTGACTGATGATTACATGTATAAGACTAGTGTGATATTGATGTAAATGTATATGGTTGTATTGAAATTTATGGGGGTACTTACTTGACGTGGACGCCAAACATTTCCAGGCCAGGAAGGGTGTAACCCCCCGCAAATGGGGTTCCCAGAAGTCTCCCAATACGTTGCCTGAATGCTCCAAGTCTGGGCGGTGTTCGGCGTCTGAGCTGTTTAAATGTGGTTCCAAGTGAGTGCTATTTGAGCCTCCACGTACTGTCTCTTTAAGAGCTGTCTGCTTGCAGACTTACAGTAATTAGTTTGTATGGGGGGACTGTGTATTTAATGCTCGAATCCTGCCCGAGCTGCTGTCAATTCGCTCCATTTCTGCCGTCGCTACATGTGCAGAGGGAGCCTTGTTGAAAAATATAACTATTTGCCAGAAATCATTTGGAGTGACTGAGAAAATGTAGTTTGTCTAACCTGTCTTCATTTCAGCACAAACTGTTTCAGTGTACAGTAGCTCTTTCATTTTGGTCCTGAACTGCTGAAATGAACCAATCAATGGGGAGGGGTTCCTTAAAATTGAGCCTGTGGACGAATCGGAACTTGGAATCTCAGTTTTGAGCCAGCCACAAGGGGATTGTATGGGCAGTGACTCTGGGAAATGTAGTTTTGACCTTGGTGCCTTTTTTCACCAGCAGAGGGAGTCTTATTGTGAGTGACCGCCAAACCAGCCAAAAGAATGGTGTGGAGCTAAAGGAAATGCCCTGCTTTGTGACTGGAAAGATAAGATTAGATTAGTTGGGACAGTGAAGAGAGAAGGAGCTCTGTGCTTCTGCGGTGTATAGTTTCACGTAGGAAGAGCATGTGAGGCCCTGAGTTTCGGCCTGCAGTCGTTGTGAGTGCCAGTGTGGACTGAATCCAAGTTGTGAGGAGAAAGAAGCACCAGAAGTGTGGAAACCAGGCTCACCCTGCAGAAGACTGGAGAAATTACTGAATCACACTCAGTCTGTCAGGAACTGAAGCTGCTGTGTGTGCTCCCGGGTATTTTGCAGCAAGTGCGATCAGGATCGAGGAGCAGCCTACCTGGTATAGTACTTTCCTTTTCCATATGAATGTGCGTAGTGCTTGTGGGGAATCGCTATTTCCAATCCCCTGTGCTGTGTGCTGTGTGTTGAAGTTGGAAGCAAACCCCAGCTTGTCTCGGACTAAATCCATTTGCTATAAACTGCAAGGGGTCCAGTCACAAGGATCTTGTCTCCATACCCTGTTGCTTCTGACAATCCGGAAGAACATCCACCATCTGGTTCTCAGCTTGGGTATTATGAGCACAAATCAGGGTATTCCTCTGCAGCTTGTTTTCAATCACAAGTGTGTCATCTAATTCTTGTTGTTTCACTGCTTCATGGACTGAGCCATCCGGCTCCAGATTACAATTGGGTGTTGTGCATATATTTTCTTCTACAGGGCCCTATCCATCTGCACCTGCCGGCCAACCCGGGGCAACGGACCTGCCTAGCCCCCCAACCTGGGTACCCAGAGTGTGACTTTTCAGACCCTGTATGTGTGCACAGTACTGCGATTTAATGCCACCAATTAACCTGATTTCTCCCTCCCGTGTTACTGTCCCCTAAATAAATCAGATTTGTTGTTGTTATACTATATACTGCCTGTGGTGTTGGTACTTATGGAAACAGTATTGTAATTCGCTGTGTATGTTGTTTAACCGTATTTTACAGGGGGTCCTCAGAGACATGCTGCAGAATCAGTCTCGAGGGTAAGTGGTGCTTTATGAGTGAACAGTGTGTATACGTGGGGTATTGGGGCTGTAACTCCTGTGTACTGTGTGAGCCACTAGAGGGAACCAAAGGGGGTCACAGTGTCCCAGAGGGCTGTGATCAAGCTAGTCTAGCCACTACAAACCCTGACCTCTGGGTAGAGGCACCTGCCATAGAACCTAGGCCCCTCAACCTGTCCATAGTCAAGCAGGCAGGGGTAGTAGCCCTTGGGATAGTGCCACCTGGGGGTTACACCAAGAAGCCAGGAAAGATACCTTTTAGGCCCAGAATATTTATCTTGCCATCCCTGGATGTCCATCTATAGTACCTTCTCTGGAGCATAATGGGATTCTGATGCCATGTAGCTGCTGGGGTGGGTGTCTAGGGCCCTACCAGGGAACTGTGGCTGTACCAGGACCCAGTCACACAACCTTAAACCTCGCCAGCCCATATGATGCAAAGGCCCATCAAGACTTGGTACTGTAGACCATTCTCTTCACTGAAAAATTCTCATACTTTGTCTAATACTTTCACATTTTTTCACTGCTTTTGATATAAAGCTTTGAACACTTGCTTAGTTCATACTCACTGCCCCTGGGATAGAGAGGCAGTGAACTTTTACTTCCATCACAAAGTTCCGGCAAAGTCTGTGATTCTGACTTCACAAAGCACTCTGTGAAGTTGGCCATTTTGTGGCAACTTTGACTTTGAAAAATGATGCCAGCACTTCGCATATAACTTTGCCTTAGGCATTGTTCAATGTCGAATTCAGGCGATGTTTCCTCAGAAAGATGAACAAGTGCCTGTAGGTCACATGCAACACTTCCTGCTGATCACATGATACAGCTCCATGTACACACTGTCCTTCAGTTTCATTTTGCAGTCTGTGTGAGTGGAAGGGCACAGATCTGATGCTTTTTTAGCCCTGAGAAACAGATTGTACATCAACGTTTTACATCTTTCTTGTATTTTATACCTCTTTTCTTGTGTAGACATTTGTTAGGAGTTATTTAGTTGTACTTTAGGTCTCACTTTCTTTATATTCCTGTACTTTTTTCTACAGCCTGCTATCTGTATTTTCCTTTTACTTCTCTGGTCAGAAACTCTGGTTCTGTGAATTCTTTAGTTGTTTTTTGTAATTTTTTTTTACCTTTTCCAAATTCACTTTCTTTGTGTTATTTTTACTTTTCATACCTTTTCTTTTAAATAAAAATAAGTGGAGAGTGGGAGGAGTGGGAGTCAGACTGAGGAGATGGAGGAGAGAGGGATGGTCATGCTGTCGACAGATGGGACATGTCATCCCATCTGTCTGAAGAGGACACCTGCACAAATGGCACCAGCAGTGCTTAATGTTGAAAGCAGGACCAGCAAGATGCCTGTAGCAGAAATGACTTCTTTGTCTGCAGAAAAAGAAACACCTACAGCGCAGCAGCAAGTATCAGCATCTCTTGTTATTGCTGCTGTTCTACCACCAGAAGAATCTGCAAGGGATAACCACCCTATGCCTTCCTCCCTGTGGTACCACCACCACCACCACTGACTGATCCCCATGAGGAGGAGCCCCCAAGACCATTCACTTCAGGCTCCTCCCCTAAGCAGCAGCACAAGTCCCTAGTTTGGGAAATGTTTGATGTTGACCCCACCAACAACAGGGTTGTGATGTACAAACACTGGCAGACAGTTGTTCAGCATGGTAGCTGGGGCAGCCACTTGGGCATTGGTGGGCAGCACACCCACCTTAGAGTAAGGCACTGCTGTGAATGGGAGGAACACAAGAAAGCACCTGAGAGGGGTGGAGGTGGTGCCATGCCTACTAATCCTTCTGTGCCATGGGGGGGTGGCACAGCAAATGATGGTGAGGTGCACAGTTGCCAGAAGGGGGCACTGATGAGGTAAGTGGGACCTGCAGTCGGACCCAGGGGGTGTGGCCAGAGTGAACATGTGAGACTCCAGCTGCAGATCTTCTTCCTTCACATTTTTGGTTAAGAGATGTAGTGGCACAACTCCATGTTGAGATGGGGGACATCAGATGCAGAGTTGAGTCCATGGAGGCCACACTCCAGGTGCTGCTGTCAAACCATCAACACTGCTTGAGGGAATGGCTGAACTCTCTGGTGGGGGTGCACCCTCTGTCCCACCCAGGCCATAGCAATGAATGCATACCATATGTCTTAAAATTTCCTTTCCCATTTTTACTCAAGTCCCAGAAATTATATATACTTGCTGTATGCTGCTGCAATGCGTCAGTCAGTCTCCCACCACAGCACAGCATCTCTAAACTATAGTTCACTTTAGCACCCCGAAATGCGCAATATATAAAAATCCCAATTCCCATTTTTTCCTAAACCCCCGAGAAAATGATACATGATGCTGCTGTATGCCACCAGCAACAGTATTGTGACCTGCAAACTATGCCAGACAGTTGTTCATCATGGTAAATGTGGCAGACACTTGGGGACTGATGGGCAGCACACCCACCCGAATGTAAGGCACCACTGTGCCTGGGAAGAATACAAGAACTTAGCTAAGAGGGGTGGAGGTGGAGGTGGTGACATTGCTAGAGATCCTTCTGTATGGGGGAAGTGGCATAGCAAGTGACAGTGAGGTGCACAGTTGCCGGAAGGGGCACTGAAGATGGAAGTGGGACATTCAGCCCGACTTGGGGGCTGCGGCCAGGGATAGACCCTGAAACCTCAGTTTAAGACCCTCCTCCTCCTTCTCAGTGAAGAGAAGAAGTAGCACAACTATGCATTTAAATGGGAGCCGTCAGATGCTGAGGTGCATCCAGTGAAGCCAAACACCAGATGCTACTCTCAAACCAGCAGACTCTCCTTGATGGAAGGGTGGAACTCCATGGTAAGGGTACACCCTCTGTCACACCTAGACCATAGTAATGCTGCAGACTATATGAAATTCTCATTCACCATATTTTCTCAAGTCCCAGAAATTATATATGCTATACGCTGCTGCACTCTGTCAGTCTCCAACAACAGCACCTGTTGCCCTTTCATGGACAGAAATTCAGGAGAGGAGGAAAAGAGACCTGTGAAGACAACAGTGAAATTATTTAGATGTTTGTCCACTCCCTGATGTTTTGTACCTGTGAAAGCAAAATTACAATATAAAGTATAACAACAAAATGAGCTTTTGGCAATGATACTTACCTTCACGCTGGTGATGGTCATGCCATGAAATGGAACAATGGTGCCCCAGACAGAGAAGGCTGAGGAGGAGGAGGCTGGTTTGCTGTAGGAGTAAGCAGCAGGACAGTAGACCTGTGAAGACAGGAGAAAATTATTTAGGCCCTAGTCAAGTAGCCACTGTGTTGGTTGTCCACAGGGTATAGTCATTGTCCACTGCCAGTCTTACAGTTTCGCTGTCACCAGTCAAGGGAAGACTGAAATTATTGTTCCCAGTTGTCCACTGTGGTGGCTGCTTGCACAGTATATCCTTTGTCTACTTTCAGTCATTTTTTTAAAATTGAATAAACTTTATTAAGACAAAAATAAGAAATATATGACAGTACATATAGAAGTAATCAGGTTCTAGAAGTACAAATGAGTATAAAAGTAGTCATAGTCAAGTCCAGGAGCATAACATGGATAGGATGACTACCCCACCACATCCTCCCACCCCCAAAAAAAAACACTGATCCTGCCATCGGAGGTACAAATCCAAGATATTAAATGGGGCACAGTTCAGAGTGTCCCAACCCAATTTAGGCCAGTCAATAGAGAAGCAATTATGAGTGTGAGACAATCCTTATACTGCTAACAAAACATAGGGCGGTTCCCAAATACTCTTATATTTGTTAGTCTTGCCTGACATACTACATATAAGGCGCTCGGCCTGTAGGGCAAATAAGATCTCCCTGTACCATTCAAGGAGCTGGAGTGGATGTTGATCCAGCCAATGACGGAGAATGACCTTTTTTGCACAGGCCAAAATTAAGGCCATATGAGGTTTCTGGTTACCAATGAGGGAGTTATTGTATTCGCCCAAAATACATATTTCAGGAAAGAACGCATCAGACAACCCCAGCAGGGGGTCTAGGTGATTTTGAATTGAATCCCAAAAGGGGGCCATAGTCCCACAAGACCACAAGATGTGGAACAAAGTGCCAGGTTCTTTGCCACAACTGGTACACAGTTCTGTGGGTAGTCTGCCTATTCTATGCAATTTATTTTATTTATTTATTTTATTTTAGTCTTTGGTAACCAGGTAAGGCCCACTAGGTACAAGTTCCTGTTTTCAGGGGTGACTTGGGAGCACTGGGTGGTTAAGTGACTTGCTCAGAGTCACACAGTATGCAAGTGAAGGTTGTAAGAATAAAACTCAGGACTGGTCTGCTGAATGTATCAAGCTCATTCACACCTCAGTCCTCTAACCCCTAGGCTATACTGCCAGCCCAACTGGAGTGAAGTAAAGGTTATGAATTACTTGAAATTGCATAAACCGGTATCTGTCCCATTTAATATATTTCTATAACTGCTTCCAGATAGTGGTCCAGTTTCTTGTGGGGTTGTGAACTGGAAGAGCTCGGTCCCAGTAATGGACCCCTCAATGGAAGTCAGATGTTCCTGCAGATTTTTTTTATCATATTTCTTTTTATTGTAGTTATTTAATATATTTCTTTCCAAAAGTATATAGTAAGACAGTTCTACATAAACAAGTTCAGTTCATCTGGAGAGAGAAACAAAAAAATCATTATATTAATTAATTATAATTAATTGTTGGCACACTTTAGTCTAATTAGGAAAAGTTAATATGGAATGTATATATATGACTTGTTCCTGCAGGGTTTGATAATAATACAAGATATGATGGAAAGTGGGAGCATTGTAAAAAATAGGAAGAACAAAAGAGTTTTGCCAAAAAATTGTAGATGCATGTGGGATAGTTGGAAATATCGAAAACAAGAGGAATTGGGCCAATGGTATAGGGAAGAAGCCTCTTGGAAAGATAGGAGTTTCTGGTTGTGAGTAAGATCCTCCACTGTATCCACTTCCATGCCTGGCCAAAACCATCTAGGGAGAGTCTGCCCCGCAATCTGAAGATTGGAATTCCCAAATAGAGGCTGGGATATATCCCTATATGGGCACATTTTTATTAAGGAACAAAATTGTGACTATACAATAATAGATGCTTCCAGAGGAGTGTCCTTGAATGGATGGGGATATCCAGTCATTGGGCAGAGCATAGGGAACATTCTGTATCCAACCAATGTGGAATATAGGGTTCCAAGGGGGTTTTCACTGGTAGCCCCACCCAATGGGAAAGTCTGGTAAGATGCAATGCCAGATATTACAAAAAGAAATTAGGGGCCTGTAGGCCACCATCCTGTTTAGTACGCATTAGTTTGGATAAAGCCCGGTGGGCCACCCTGCCTTTCCATATGAAAGAGGTAAGGATTCTGTGCACCTGTTTAAACCACGACTAAGGTAAAGCGAAGCTGAACATCTGTAGGGGGTACAATAACCGGGGCCAAACGTTCATTTTAATAATATTCAAGTGACCCTACAGAGATAAGGGTAGTAAGGATCAACAGCCCAAGTCTGCTTTGATGCAAGACAATGCCAAATCCAAGCTAAGTTGTTTCATCTGGTGGGATGAGGTACTAAGAAGAATCCCCAGATATTTCAGTTTGTTTTGTTTCCATACAAGACCAAGGTGGTTGACTTCTACTTTAAGGATGTGATTATTAAGAGGCATGACCTCAGTTTTTATGAGGTTCAGTTTATAGTTGGAGAAACCCCCAAATTAAAAAATTAGTTGCAGGGCAGTGGGCAGGGATGTAGCAGGGGAAGAAATGTGTAATAGTATATCACCTGCATAAGCAGACAACTTGTACTTGGTAGAGCCGAGTGACATACCCTGAATTTGTGGAGAGGAATTAAGCTTACGGATCAGGGGTTCCAGAAACAAATTGAATAGGTAGGGAGATAAGGGACAGCCCTGTGAGGTACCCTGATGGAGAGAAAGTGGAGATGATAAAACTCCATTGCAAAGTATCCAGGCTGTCGGGGAGAGATAGAGCACCTTGGTCCATCGTAAGAACTCCTGAGGGATACGATATAAGGGTAAAAGAGTGAACAAGTAGTCCCATAAAACTCTATCAAAAGGTTTTTCTGCATCCAGTGATACCAAAGCTGCAGGTATAGAGGAGTCCCTGGATGCAGAAATAAGGTAAGTGAGTATCCTAAGATGGTCAGTCAAGAGTCTACTCCTTATGAAACTGACCTGTTCCCTACTGATAAGCGAATCCCAAACTCAGCCCAGTCTACTGGCCAATATCTTAGCAAGAATTTTAAAATCCACATTAATAAGCGATATAGGCCTGTAGTTTAAAACCATTAAGGGATCACGACCGGGTTTGGGAAGGACTACAATAATGGTGTCTCTGAGGGAAAGATCTGTGAGGCCATTCTTAAAAATATAATTGAAGGTATCCTGGAGTATGGGCACTAATTGAGTTTTAAGAGTTAAAGGGGCTTGCAATATAGCGACATACGAGTCAGCTAGTTGGGGAAGAGTTATACAAACATACGAATGTGCCAGCAGAAACAGACCACCCGGTCCATCTAAGTCTGCTCGAGTGTGCAGCTAGGTCCCTTAGTTTGCAGCTGCCCCCCCTTTGCCATTCCACTGCCACCCCCACATCCCCCACCCTCACTCTCCCCTGTTCCCTGTCCCATGCCCTTTTGAAGCTGTTCACAGATTTACATGATACCACCCATTCTGGTAGGGCATTCCATTTTGCTACCTCCCTCTCTGTGAAATAGTGTCTCCTCATTTCCTTCCTAAATCTTCCCCCATGTATTCTTAGCTTCTTAGCCCATGCCCCCTGGTGACCCTCCCCCTCCTTAACTTAAAGACCCCATCTACCCCATCCTTATTGATTCCCCTCAGATACTTGAATGTCTCTATCATGTCCCCCTGTCCCTTCTATCCTCCAGGGTGTACATATTTAGGTCTCCCAGCCTGCTGTCATAGTCTCTCCCCTCCATTCCACATATCATCTTTGTTGCCCTCCTCTGCACCCCCTTCAGTAGCCTGATATCACGCTTTAGGTATGGCCTCCAAAACTGCACACAATATTCTAAGTGCAGCCTTACCAGCGACCAGTAGAGGGGCAAGATCACCTTTCTTTGCTTGGATGAACCCCCCTCACTGTGCATCCCAGCATTTTGTTCACTTTTGCAGCCGCTCTCCTGCACTGGGCAGTGTTGTTCATGGTCCCTGTTATCATTACCCCAGGGTCCTTCTCCTCCTCAGTGATCCCCAGTTTAACCCCTCCCAGCCAGTATTCTCTCCTTGGGTTCTTCACCCCAAAGTGCATAACCTTACACTTCTTTGCATTGAACCCCAGCTGCCACCTATCTGACCACTCCTCCAGCTTGCTTAGGTCCCCCTGCAGCTGCTTCCATCCCGAAGGAAGTTGTCAAAAAGATCAGGGTTAAAAGGGGAAGAAGGCGGCGCATATAGCTGTTGATAAAAAGGTTTTAAATGTGTCAACAATATCCTGTGGTGAGGTAAGAAGACGGCTGGAGTCACTATGAATGGAGGATACTATCTTGTCTATGGCTTAGGAGTGTAAGCAGAGGGCCAGTAATTTCCCAACCTTTCCCCTTGGTCGAAATATTTCACCTTGGAGCGCAATAGTATATGCTCTGCCTTCTCTCCCAATAAAGAATTATACTGGAATCTAAGATTTTCTAATCATTCCCATTCTGTCGGAGGAGAGGCTTGTGAAATGCACTGTTCCAGGGATTGTATATGGTCCAATAGAGAGGAGAGAGCAGCTGAAGTCTGCTTCTTCCGCCTAGTGGCTACACGGATTAGTTCTCCTCGTAGAGCACACTTCAAGGCTCCCCTTAATATATCAAGCTTAGTCATGGATAGTGTATTCAGTTCCATGAAAGAGGTTATAAAGGACTGAAGGAGTTTTATGAGGTCTGCCTGTTTAAGCAACTGATTGTTGAGTCTCCATACTTCATCTCTGTTTAATGAGGGAGTAAAAGTAATTTGGATATAGGCAGGGTGGTGGTCCAAAATAACTTTAGCTGAATAATAACACGAAAGAACCCCGGGGAGATAATCTACCCCAAGCAGGAAATAGTCCAGCCATGAAAAAGAATTGCTTGGGAGAGAGTGAAATGAGTACTCCCTGCAGTCTGGATTTAATGTTCTCCATGAGTCTACCAGGCCCAAGGAGTCCATCAATTCACAGAGGGCCAATTGCCCAGGTGAGAGACCCTGCTGAATCTTACCAGACCTATTGAGAGTGTTACATAAAACTATATTCCAATTCCCCCCAAGGAGAATCAGAAGGGAGTTTTAAGTGGCTAGACGGGACATCAGTGAAGTGAAAAATTGAGGGTCGTCTGTAGTGGGACCATATATAGCACCCAATATCATTTCTAGGTGACTGAGCAATGCCCAAATAAGAATATAGCGACTGTGAGGATCCACCACATCCTGAAGGAGGCGGAAGGGAATCCTCCGGGCTATGAGAATGGCAACTCCCTTTTTGCGGGAATCAGAGCCCATGCCAAAGGCCTGCCCCACCCAGGATCACCTAAAAAGGAGAACCTGGGATGGGGGTAGGTGAGTCTCCTGCAAAAAAGCCACATCATTTTGGAGTTTGTGCAGGTGTAATAACATTTTAGCCCGTTAAGTAGGGGATTGAGTGCCATTTACATTTCAAGTGCAAATGTTATAACTTGCCATGAACAAGTGACCAATTGGGACCAATAAACTCACTGGCAAATATAGGGGCATACGAAATAAGATGAAGCTCATGAAAAAGACCCTTCCTCCGGTGGCACCTCCCTTCCCAAGCCATCCACTCATTTAGGAGAATAGAAGCATAGAGCAGTAGTTGGAGTATAGACAACTCCAAAACTAAAGCCTCCCCCACCCAACCCAAAGTTTAACCAAAATACCACTTATAATACCCCAAACACCCAAATACAAACAGTAACCCAATCCCCCATAACTATCCAAACCCTCGGTTAACACTTTACCATAACTGAAGTGAAGACTCGAGTAATGAGTTAAACAAGCAGATTCAAAATAACACACTGAAGAATAACTAGGATGGGGAGCACAGATGCCGATTAACAGAATTTTGTTCACCACGAGATATGAAAAGCTCCCCATTAACAGACAAAAAGGAACTCCTGCCTTTAATTCAGCTCATGAGGCCATTGAAGATCAGCAACATCAGAACAACCCCCCCACCAGCCATAGCCCAGAACCTCACTGAAACAAGAAAAAGAAACAGTAAATACAGCACCATGCTAAGGCACCTAGTATTAAATCCTAAACAAACATGAATCTCTGTCCCTTTGTTAAGTACGAGCATTATACCAACAAATAAATATGCCTAATATCCTAAATAAAAAGAAATAAAACGTGAAAGGATATACTGTTAGCACTAATTAAAAATTAGAAATCTGGCAGCAAGTAGACCCATGTAGAACAGGAAAAAGGTTCAGCAAAGTGTCCGGCGATTGTGTACCAGCACCAGGGTGAGGAGTAATTAACCTTGTCAGTTTAAGTCTCAGTAACCATAAAATCACTCATGAAAGTCCAAAATCAGACAAGGGAATAAATAAAAAGCAATCCATCCAGGGTGCCATACAGAAGAACCAGTTCTCGGTTTTAGAATGAAGTGTCAGAGTATCAGGAAGAAGGAGAATGAAATATCCAAAGCTATAATAACGCCTTCCTGCAACATGCAACTAAGCCAGAAAGACAAATTCAAACACTGATGGAGACATGTGCCCATAGGTCTGAGAGTTAAAACCAGGGCCTTAGGACAGGATCAGCCAGCTATGAATAAATCTGGAAGACATTGTTGGAGAGATCTCAGGGCTAGATCGTACGTATCACGGGAAAGCCAGTTGTCTTTGACCCAGACTTGCAGGCAGGCTGGATAGAACATCTGAAATCTGATGCTGGCAGGAATTCATTTAGAGACAATCGAGTCGAAGGTAGCCCGTTTTTGTTGGACTGAGGCAGGTAAATCTTGAGATATACGGAGTCTGTGGCCTTCCCAAGAAATAGTGTGTATCTCCCGAAGTTAATGCAGGACGTGTTGTTTGTCGAGAAAATTGAGCAACTTCAGCAGGAAAGATCAAGGTGGGGAGTTGGGGAGGTCTGGGTTGCAGAGCCCAGCTTGCTCCACAATTGTTGGGCCATTAGGAGATGGGCCTGCAAGTTTTCCTAAGAGCTTTTGGGAAAATTGAAGGAGGAGACATTCGGCATCCTCGGGAAGCCCAAGGATAACCAAATTGTTACATCTGCTCCTGCCTTCCAAATCTTCCAGTTTGAGTTCAACTTTGTGCAGTTTCTGACATAGGAAAATTATCTCCGGGTCCGTCTTTTCACGCCATTTTTCAAGCGAGACAGACCGAGCTTCCACGTCTCCGATCCTCCGAGTGACATCCCCAACAATGTCCTTTCTCATCGATGCGACCTCTGTGGTAAGCATTTTCAGTGCTTCTTTTATGGGTTGTAGTTCGAGTAGAAACCTTTCTTCTGTAAGCAGGGTACCAAGTGCTGAACGACTAGAAGCCTGCCCAGATTTAGAGCTCTGTCCTTTAGTTTTCTTTCAGGTTTTCTCCGGCATCTGAGGTGGCGTGTGACACTGCAAACCTTGCCGCATCTCCTCTTCAGCAGACATCCTGGATTCACAGTAAAAAGTGAAGAAGTCACCTCTGGAAGGGTTAATCTCAGTGCAGTAATGGTAGGATTGAAGAAAATAGATGAAATGTCAGTAGAATTTAGTAAAAACTAGGTGAAGCGGGTGGGAGCAGAGTAGAGGAGCTGTTAATCCTATCTAGGCATTACGTGACTCCCGTCTACTTTCAGTCTTACTGTACTGTTGTCACATGTCAAGGAAAGACTAAACTTATTGTTCCCAGACAAGTTATCCAGTGTGGTGACCATCTGCATAGTATTTCCATTGCCCACTCCCAGTCTTACTGCTCTGCTGTCACCTGTCAAGACAAGGCTAAAATTATTCAATAGCTGGTCCATGACATGGACTCATGGTGTACCCGTGAAAGGAAAACTGAAAAGAAAAAGGAAAAACAAATCCTGGAATTATATTTACCATCACATTAGTGATGCAGGGGTCAAGCAGGGGTGCAATGGTGCCCCAGAGGCGGGGAGGAGGCAGCTTGCTGTCTGCTGAGGAGGAGGCAGCAGGAGAGGAGACATGTGAACACCAGAGTGAAATTATTGAGTCTAACCCACTCATGGTCTTTTGTACTTGTAAAAGGAAAATGAAAATAGAAAACTAAAATTTTTAAAAAAATGGAATGATAGTTACCATCACATTAGTGATGGACGATATGTGATGGCACAATGGTGGCCCAGAGGTGGAGGGGTTGGCATCTTGGTGGCTGGAGGAGGCAGCAGGACAACAGAAGCAGGTTCACACAATAGTCAATGTGTCTGGCATTTATGCTGGGTTAAGAGTCTGGATTTTTCTGGAGGCATGCATGAATTGAAAGAGGAGGAGGCCCATGTTGTTCCTGGATGATGAGCACTGGAGGAGGCCAGACTGCATTTTTTAATGCATGTCAAGATAGTGAGATTTTTAATGGATAGGTTTAAGATGGAGAGGTTTGTATGTTGGTCTGTAATGATTGCCCCTGCTGCACTAAAAACACTTTCAGAACTAGCACTAGAGGGTGGACAGCTTAAATATTTAAAAGCCACATCTGCCAGTGCAGGTCACTCTTTACCATTGTTGTTCCAATACAGCAGGGGTTCTTCATCAGCTCCAAGGTGTTTGGGGTCTACCATACAAGCCTCAACAGATCTGGCTGCTGCGCTTAGTCTATCATCCTCTGATAGGACCTCCTCCTCCTCCTTCTCTTCCTCACAATCTACAAAGCAAGAACTGTCAGTAGAGGATTTGATTTTGAAGGTGGCTTTCTGGTTGTCTTACTGCTAAATGTCAAAAGTTGCATTTCCACATCTCTCTCTTCTCTTGCTGTTTGTGACAGTGACATAGTGTGTAACATCTCGATAAGCTGTTTGCTTAGCATCTGCCAACTGTGTGCATGACTGATCAGCAGTCTTTGCAGATGCTCAACTTTCTGACTACCACCATCGAGTATGACTGAAAGCCCCCATTTGTACTGTGGATCCAGCATTGTTGGAGTACTGAAATCCACAGATGGGAGGATAACATTCAGGTGTCTGTTATGGTCCAATACATTAAGCGTGCATCCAGACAATGCACAGCTTACAGTCACCTGTTGCCTTAGACTCCTGCTGCCCAGTACAGCCTGCCTCAGCTCCTGGGGCAGTGGGATTGCCTGGCTAATAGAGGTAGTGTCCCCACTCACTGCCTGTGTACTATGATCAAAAGGCCTCAAGATCAAAATAAACCCATCCATAAAGTTCCACTGTTCTGCTGTCAGTGACATAAATGCTCCAAAGAGCTTATACTGTTCATATATCTGCTCCAGCACATACAAGGTCAAACCCCACTTCATGACAACCTCTTGGTTTAAATGGTGCTGAGGCAGGCCACTTTTTAATTGCAATGCACGAAATTAGTCCATGATATTTGTGGACCACACAAAATGGCCACAAATTTGATGGCACAAGGTGATCACTTTTTTAATGTCACATTGCACTCCTGCACAATCAGGTTTAGACAGTGTGTAAAGCAGGGTACCCTAACAAAACCCTCATCATTAATAGCCATGACAACATTTGCACCAAACTCACTGCCTGTGAAGCCTGCCTTTAGAGGTAGTGGGTTTAATCAAGTGTCAGTCTTCTCCAAAATTGATGCCAGAATGTTTTTCCCAGTGTGAGAATCAAGCATGCTCTTCATAGCCGGTGTTGCAAGCTTGCAAATTCAAGGCATGTAGCTTCCATTACAATTAGATCACTTGCATATTCTGCCAAGGTAATGACCAACCCCTTCAGTTCTACCCAATGTACTGTTACGCATATAAATGAACTAGCAGCTGTTGGCCTGCTGCTCCACATATCTGTGGTAAGATGGATGTATGAAATGGAGGAATGCTCCGGGGCACGTGAAACTTCTTTTTCAACAACATCTCTCAGCTCAGGAATTGACCACTGTGAAAAGTAGGTCCTGGATGGCACTTTCCACTTTGGTCATGCTCTGGACATAAAGTAAAGTAAATCAGCATTTCCCACAGAAGAAAATGAGAGAAGATCAATCGCGATCATCTCTGCCGTGGCAGCATTCAATTCCCTGGCCATTACACGATTAAGGGGGAATTTTCATTGCTTAGATAGAATGTTAGTAATAGTTGGCTGTATCTTTTTTGGGTGGTTGCTTTTTGTGAACAGTTTTGTGTAGACACCACATTGCTTGGATGTCACAGATGGAGACAGTGTCAAGAAACGTGTAACTTGACTGAGGGTTTTTTGTCAGGGTGACACCGCTGCTGCTGCTGCTGCCGCTGCTCCTGGTGCTGTTGCTCATGAATGATTTCACACTTTCAGGGGTACCACAGACCTCCTCCTCAACCTCTTCTTCCTCCACAATATCCTCCACCTCATCTCTGCCTGCCAAACCACCTGCTGACACTTTCCACTGATGTGCTTTTCACATAACCATATGTTTGACTTTAAGATGGGTATGCTGTCACCCTGTGCCAACATGAGATCTTTTTTTGCCTTGGCTTACTCTAGCCTGACAAAGTTGGCATATTGCCACAGTGTCATCTTTTGGATCAGTAATAAAAAAAGTCCCACACAAGGGATTTTTGAAGGCCACACAAATTTATGTGGAGCACCAGTTGTGGTGGCCACCACTCCTGCACTTGCTTCTGTTCTGAGATACAGTATGTGTCATCATATATTACCTTTTGTGGCAGAGGTTGCCTTTGAAAAATTCATACACTTTGCTATCACCATTAATTTTTTCCTTTTCAGGCTCCCACGAAGGATCAATGACAATGTCATACTCACTTTCACCCTTCATTTCCTCCTCCTCCTCCTTCTCCTTTCCCAGGTCCTCTTCTTCCTCATTTTCCTGTGATGGCAGAGGCACACACCACTCTATCACTGCATCATCCTCAGACTCAGGTCCAATACCACTAACCACTGGAGACTTTTTTTGATATTTTTCAACACCACCATGTTTACTCACTGGTGTTGAAGGAATTGAGGAAATTTCAGATAACAGATCTTGGCTCTGGCTGCTGCCCCCTCAACTTAGAAAGCAGCCAAATCAAGTGCTGTAAGCATCTTAGCAGCTCCACTACCATCGCACGCCACAAATACACTGCTACCTTCTGCAGCCATACTATGCCCTCGTCTGCCTCAACTGGTGGCCCTCACCGCTGCCTTCCCTGTCTTTCCTACCTGTCTATCTTTCCTTTCCCTCTACCACTCATTCTAAGGTGATAATGTGAAGCACTTCTAGTGGCCTGAACATTAATAAAAGCGCTGCAAATAGCAAAATAATTAAGAGCAAATTAAAAAATATTTCAGAATGGCAAGACAGGGTTAAAGTATAACCAAAAGGAATAATCAGAAATATTAAAATACTAAAGTTCTACAACTACCTGTCAGAGCCCTGGATAGACATTAGTACATAAGCAGCACTGGAACACTGAGAGTGTACAGAAATTATGGGACTTTAGAACAAGCATTTGTCAATGCAGAATGTTGTCTTGCTGGTGTTGGCATTGGTAGTGCAGGAGTTAAGAGAGATGCATAATAGGAATAGCACTGAAGTATAGAACCAATGTCAACCCCACCCCACCCCACAGAGAGTGACAGGCATTGGGGTGTGTGTTTGGGTTGCTAGCCATAACGCTCATGCTATTTCACCTCACCCTACCCTGCAGAGTCTGACAAGTGTCGCATTGTGCCTTGGGGTCATCTGGCCTTATGCTCACCCCATTTCATAAGTATGTACATTGAGATGGGTGCAGCATAGGAGAATGGGTTGAACTTTCGGGCTGAAGAGTCCAAGGCACACCTTGATGCCTGTCAGTGGCTGCAGGGTGGGGGTGGAGGGCCAATGGCATGAGCAGTACAGCAGACAATCCAAAGATACACCCCTGATGCCTGTTAGTCTGTACACAGTGGGACATAATGGTTAGAAACCATAACGCCCTGGGCGTGTGTTGGTATTTGCACTCCAAATTTTAAAATATGGCCTTTTTTTGACCCCACCTCATAAAACCATTTGGGACCTCTGCTCATGAACAGTATCCTCGTGATTTTGTTAATCTGTCTCGAACATTGATTTTGGACCTCTGCTCATGAACAGCAGCACTATGATTATCTTAATCTGCCCCGAACATTGATTTCCCACAGTGACCATGCGATTGTGTGCCAGATGGCAAAACTACATTTCAGGCAGGATGTGACAAATGACAGCTGTACTGTTCATAAGAAGGTGTTCAAAAATGACAATGTTGAAAATCTGGAGTGAAAATATTACAAATTCTCGAAGTTACGACTGTGCATCGACACTGCACAACGCATGCTTGTAACATAGTCATTTTATGGAATTTTTTCACCAGATTTTCAACATAGGCATTTTGGGACCTCTACTCATGAACAGTCTTATTGTAATTTTCTTACTCTGTTCTGAACATTGTTATCCTACAGCGACTGCACCACTGAGTGCCGGTTGTGCGAAAACAAAGTTCTGGTAGGATGTGGAAAATGAAAGCTGTACTGTTCATAAGGAGGAGTGAAAAAATGGCAATGGTGAAAATCTGGAGTAAAAATATTAAAAATTTTGAAGTTACGACCGTGCATGGAAACTGTACAACGCACGTTTGTAACAGTCATTTTATGGATGTTTGTCACCTAGTTTTCAACATAGGCATTTTAGGACCTCTGCTGATGAACAGAGTCACTGTGATTTTCTTAATCTGTCCCAAACACTGATTTCCCACAACGACCATGCTAGTCTGCGTGGGAAGTGCGAAAACACAATTTGGCCAGGATGTGAAAAATGACAGCTGTACTGTTCATAAGGATGTGTGAGAAAATGCCAATGTTGAAAATCTGGAGTGAAAATATAATTAATTTGCAATGTTATGAGGGTGCATGGAACAACACACACGCATAGCACAGTAATTTAATGGACTTTCGTCACCAAATTTTCAACATAGGCATTTTAGGACCACTGCTCATGAACAGTGTCACTGTGATTTTCTTAATCTGTCCCAAACACTGATTTCCCACAGCGACCGCGCTATTCTGTGCAGAAGTGCAAAAACACATTTTGGACAGAATGTGAAAAATGACAGCTGTACTGTTCATAAGGAGGTATGGAAAAATGCTAATGTTGAAAATCTGGAGTGAAAATATTACAGATTTGCGAAGTTACGAGTGTGCCTGGAAACTGCACAACACACGCTTGTAAAACAGTCATTTTCTTTTTCACCAAATTTGCAACATAGACTTTTTGAGAGCCCACCTCATGAACAATGCACTGTCATTTCATTAATCGGTCCCAAAAGGTGATTTTGCGCATTGACCATGAAATCACCTTTCGGGACTGAATAACGCCATGGCAGTGACTGAATTCATGAGGAGGGGTCTCAGTAAGCCCATGTTGAAAAAGTTAGTGACAAAATTCCCTAAAATGCCTGAGATGTGCACCAAAGTTGAAAAAACCCTATTTATGCCATTATACAGCTTCCGAGGATTTCTTCAGTTTGCGGTCGGCTTTGAAGAGCACAGACTGTTCCCAGTCCACCGAAGATCATCGCGCCAGACTCCAGAGGTATGTATAGGGTGAGGGGGGTGTGGTGAGGTTTGGTATGCAGTGGGCGGGTACGGGTTGGGTACCGCAGACAGCGAAGGACCATTTTCTACTTTACAGGGTTAAAAAAAATAATAAACATCGCAGGAAGGTTTTTTCTTTTAGCAGGTACTTTTGGCACACTGGGTTGGGCCCCCAGCATGCCACCTGCGTGTTTTGTGGTGGGAGAACTGGAGCCGGTGGGGATTGGGCACCCCTTCGGCAAATAAAAGGTGTTGGGGGGGCGATGCCAAGGGGGATAGAGCATCCCCCTCAGCAAACAACTGGCATGGGACATGATGCCAATGGGGATTGGGCTCCCCATTGGCAAATGAACTCAGGAGGGGGGCATGATGATACCAACAGGGGGACTGGGCACTCCTGACATCGGCTTTTCTGGGGACTGTGTGAGGCGGACGACACAGCCATGTCTGATTGAAATGTTACACCAGGAAAGGCATGCCCTGCAATGAGGTGAAGCTCCCTCATTGCAGCGGCTAAAATGTTTGAAGTTGGTGGCACACTTTTGCACTGCTGTCATAGACAGCGTGCAATCTAATTGGTGCCATGGAGTCCAGCCCCAAAAAGCAGTGGCACTACTGGCCACAACATGACCGCGCCTCCAAAACCTGCTGTTCTAAAGTTACTACAACATGTTTCTTGCGCACGTGCAAGACAACATAAAAATGAATTGTCTGAGAGTGACAGTGAAAATGCACTGAAACTAAAACTGTTGCTAGCTGCAGATAAAAGCCTGCCCCTCCACCCCACATACAGTACTAGTCCAGCACAGCAGCACCACACAGAAGGAGAAAGAAAAAAAATAACTAAACTATGGGCAAAAATGTTCAAAATTCAATCTGCAGATGCAGAACACCAAGTAGAATATGGTTTCTAAAAAAGTTTATTTTATGTAACGAACAGCAGTAAAATTGAGTTCAAACTGAGCTCTGCTATACTACAGTAAACAGTAAGCAAAATGTTGTTGCACATGAAGTGCAGACTGGGACCAGCTTCACAACTGAGTGTAAGGGCCCTTTGTGCTGACTGCTCCTCTTCAAGAAATCACAGGCCATGAAGGATTATCGGAGATTGCAGCTCCATAACAACTCTGGTAAGGCTGCCCTCTCTCCTCTCTACCTCCCTCCCTCCCTCCTCTCTCTCTCTCTCTCTCCCCCTCACTCTCTCTCTCTCTCTTTCCTGGCACATTTTAAAACTCACTCCCACTCCCCAGTCTCATTCAGGAGACAGTAGCCTGACTCCACACCCCTGACACTGGTGCCCATATCAAATAATAGAAGTGCCAGGAAGAGCCTCCTGTTTAACCTTGAGGCACCTAAGCAGCCTTTTAACACTGTAGACGCCTTGATCCTTTCTGCACAGCAGTGTACCATCAGAGAGTACTTGTAGGGGTCTCATACACAAATGCTATGTGAGTTGCTATGTGGTCTGTATTCTAGTGACTACTTGTCATGTGTTATCCCATTGAGCTTTTCTTAATGGAAGTTGCAACCATTCCCTGCATGGTCACAAAAGTCATTGTGACTGTGTGGGGAAGGGACAATGGCACACCATACAAAGGTTATTTATAGAGGCAGGCAGGCCCCACTATCCCTGTAATACCTAACTGCACCCTCCCCTAGAAGTTGTGCTGAGAGGTGGTGGGGATATACCTTATGCAAGAGGATTTTTATTTTGGTGTATGCTGTCCATCAGATAGCTATACAATTGAATGTGGGCTAGGATAGTGGTACCACTGGATGGCAGGGCACACGCAGGCATGGGGAGAGGAAGGTAACCACTGACATATGACTAGCAGGATCAGTGAGCCACCAGAAATGCAACACAACTGGCCCAGAGGTGAACCAAAAGGTAGGTATGCATGCCAGTGGGGAGAGACTTCAGGGCAGCATTGCATTTCGCACACTTTCACAAGACAGCATAGTGCAGCACAGTGCCATGTGACCTGACTTATGCCACCATTGTAACTGTAAGTGAGTTACACTCCAACATGTTAGTGGGTGGAAGCACACTACCCACGCACCTTGGCAATGCGATTTACATTGTGACCAAGAACACCTTTTGAGTATAGTGCAAATAGGTCATGGTGCAATGGGGTGACAAATCACCCTTGTTTTGTGCGGCCACCCATTACATCTAAGGCTGATGGAGCATAATTGGCTCATGGAGAACACTGAAAGCAATTGATTGAGGCTGAAGGAGCAGGTGCTTGTATGTAAGAGATGGAAAAAATCAGAGAAAATGTGTCTATCTGGGGTAACTCGGGACTCTAAATTTGTTCATAGAGGAACTGTCATCTCTAGGTGGGGGAACTCTCTTATAGTATTCAATGGAGGAAGATGACAGATGGGCAGGAATTCTCAAACAATTTTGTAAGAGGTGTGACTCCCTGATGTTGCTCTAATGCAAAACCGGTAGGAGGCTAGTGGGTCCCACTGTGTTGTTCCTGTTTGGGGGCTCGGTGTTTTCTGGTATGTTTAATTTAATTTCTGTATGCCTTAATAAAGAGCATTATACAATAGCAAGAAAAAATCCTGGACTCTGATTGGTCAGTCTTGGGCAGGACCCGTGATGTTATCCCAGCACAACATTACGGGTCTACTGCCATCATTATGGCTGATCTTTTTTTTTTGCATCTCTTGTTAAGAAACAAAAATATTTTTCCACTCTAATAAAAACATTCTTTAAAACTATTTTTTTATACTTAACAACGAGCCATTGTATAATAGCAATAATGCTCTCCAGGGTGTGTGTCATTTGGGATAACGTCACGCCTCAGGTATTGGACGCCCCAACCACCTAAGCTGTGATGTTATCTCAGCACGACACACACCCTGTTGGACATTATTGCTTAATTGATTTATGCCATTACTCTTGCTCATTTTTCTTGCAGTAGACAGTACCGGATGTTCTGTCTCTTAGCCTTGATATTTCTTCCTGAGCATGCCTGGCTGGTGAGGCAGCTTTTTCTCCTTACTTTATTTTGGGTAGTGTATGGTTTGAAACAAAAAGTCTGTTTTTTTCTGCTCAAGAACACTTCAGCTTAATGTCTTATTATTTGGAGAGAAAAAAAATAAACCGGGTGAGGTGTATTTCTGTATTTTTTTTTAATTATGAAACAGCAGAAGATTTTATGTTTGGGAAGGGCATGGTTTTTGTCTGTGGGGGGACAATAAATGTAAAATAGCAGGTGGCACAAGTCTCCATTCAAATTTTAAAATGCTATTGTACCACAGAAGAGCATAATGGCATTCTATGACCTTTGAACTGTGGTACAACATCTTTTTAGTTAGTATAGATATCCATGCATAAAAAGGAGAAACCAGATACTGTACATAGAATAATGTGTGGCAACCATTCACAACAAGGCTGCGTTTCCATTGAGAGGTAAGACGACATCACTGACCCTGAAAGAGCAGCTTTAGAAGTCTCTATGATGTCAACCCATGCCAACATGGAAACATTGGCCTTGCTAATAGTATATGCTTGTTTTAATTCATTTTCATTCTTTCTAAACTCTGTCTTGAGCTGTGGTCAAATAAACAGATAAGAATAAAAACATTTAATGTAATTTTAGGGAATATCTGCATGTGCTGGCAACATTTCTAGTAGTTAGTCTTTAAAAAACAGTTCACAGGGGTGGATCAGTTGGTTCTATGTGATAACGGCGACCACCAAAAGCAATCACTGTTACCGAGCGAGTCAGAGTGCCGAAAAATCAATTTCTGCACTCCGGCTCTGGCCTTACAACAAAAGCAGTGCCAGGGACTTGTATTTTACATTTATGCAGGTCTGTGCCTTCTGCGCCTCACTCTAAGGATTCTCAACTCTAGGGGGTGCATGTCGGGGGGTAAAACATCAGAGCAGATATGGGGTCAAACCAAAGTGGTCCATCATTAAGGAAGGAATATTGGTTGCCGCAGATGAGTGTGTTAGGCTCAGGGGAAAAAACACAAGGGCCAAAGGCCAGCTGGTTCAGGTCCGGGGTTGCCAAGGCAGTAAGTGAAAAGAGGTTGGCTATAGAAAATTCCGGAAGACCGAGAGGGAGGTGGGTAGGGAAAATTATCTAAGGTTGGCTAGTGAGGTAAGTAAGGAAGTCCGGCGAGCAAAGGCGCAGAAGGAGCTTCAAATAGCTGAAGGAGTTAAGAAGGATGAGAAGGCTTTCTTTCACTACATAAGTGAGAAAAGGGACAAGAAGGAAGGGATTGTTAGGCTTAAGAAAGTTGTGGAGTGGGTGGAAGATAATGGAGGAAAAGCAGAGATACTAAATGAATACTTCTGTTCTGTCTTCACCAGGGAGAAGAACGGACCAGTGTCTTCAGGAGGGAAAAGAGGAGCAGGGGGGGAGGGGAACATGGACATAGTGATAGAGGTGGATAGAGTGAGAAAGGGTCTGCTGGCATTGAAAGTGGACAAATCATCAGGCCCGGACAGAATACGTCCAAGGGTACTAAAGGAACTGGCTGAGGAGCTGGCAGGGCCACTAGCAAACCTATTTAATAGTTCACTAGCATCAGGCGTGGTGCCACAGGACTGGAGAACAGCACATGTAGTGCCCCTTCACAAAAGCGGTCCCAAGGATGATCCAGGGAATTACAGACCAGTCAATATGAACTCCATTGTGGGCAAGCTCATGGAGACCATACTAAAGGAAAGGTTGGTGGAATATCTAGAGTAACATGGTCTCCAGGATGAGAGGCGGCATGGATTCAGGGTGGTGAGATCATGTCAAACAAATCTGATTGACTTCTTTGACTGTGTCACTAAGACAGTAGACAGGGGCCAAGCGGTAGACATCCTCTATCTTGATTTCAGCAAGGCCTTTGACTCTGTCCCCCACAAAAGGTTGATCAGGAAGTTGGTGGATCTTGGAGTTGGGGAAAGGATGGTCAGTTGGGTTGAAAACTGGCTGAGGGACAGAACCCAGAGGGTGGTGGTAGAGGGAGAGTTATCTGGCACCAGAGAGGTAACCAGTGGGGTCCCACAGGGCTCTGTGCTGGGGCCGGTGTTGTTCAATGTCTTCATCAATGACATTGGGGATGGCATTAAAGGCAAAATGTGCCTATTTGCAGATGACACCAAGCTCTGTGGGAGAGTGGACACAGCTGAAGGGATATGGGACCTTCAGGAAGATCTGGAAAAGCTGGTGAGGTGGTCCAGGATCTGGCAGCTTGGCTTCAATGCCAAGAAATGCAAAGTTATGCATATTGGAGCTAAGAATTCCAGGACGGAGTACTACCTGGGTGGAGTTCGAGTATCTGCTTCAGAGGAGGAGAAGGACCTGAGAGTGATGATCACTAGTGACTTGAAGCACTCCACGCAGTGCAAGAAAGCAGCAGCAAAGGCAAACAAGATGCTGGGATATATAGCTAGGGGGATCAGTAGTAGGAGAGAGGCAGTTATACTGCCCTTGTACAGGTCACTGGTAAGGCCGCATCTAGCGTATGGAGTTCAGTACTGATGCCCACACCTCATAAAGGACATTAACCTGCTGGAGAAGGTACAGAGAAAGGGCTACAAAGATGATAGCTGGTCAGCAGGGCAAAGCATACGAGGAGAGGTTGACGGCACTGAACATGTACTCTCTGGTAGATGAGAGAGAGAGAGGAGACATGATTGGGACATTCAAGTACTTGAAAGGGATAAATAAGGTTGATAAGGAGAGTCTCTTTAAGCTGAGAGGCAACCATATCACAAGGGGGCACAGTCTTAAGCTGGAGGGTGGGAGGTGTAGGGGGAGGTCAGGAAGCACTTCTTCATAGAGAGGGTGGTGGACACTTGGAATGCGTTGCCGGAAGAGGTCACCTCGTTGAAGACAGTGGGCAGCTTTAAGAAGGGCTGGGATAGGCATGGAGGAAGGTAGAGAGGATGGGAGGGAGGGCAGGGACATTAGCTCAAGCTGTGGACTCTGCAATACGAGCAGACTTGATAGACCAGATGGCCTTGTTCTGCTAGTTTCTTCGTATGTTCATATAACCCACCACTGGGTAGTCTTTAACCTCTCCCTGTTCTTTTTTTTATATGTGGGTTCCAAAATGTTTTGCAGAACTCCAGGTGAGGTCAAACCAGTGACCTGTACGGTGGCAGTACCATCTCCCTCCAGTGACTGATAAAACCCTTCTTGATGCACCCCAGCATCTGTTTACCTTACTCTGTGTTGCACTTCCTTGGGGAGAGGTTTTCAAACTATTGTTTAATCATCACCCCAGGACCCTTTCCTCCCTTGAGTGCTCCACTTTGATCCCATTGATGCAACGCTGTGGGCTTTTGTTTTGTTACCAATGTGCATCACTTTGAATTTTTTGACATTGAATTTCAATTGCCAAAATTTGGACTACTGCTCCAGTCTCAGAACATCCTTTTTCATGCTGCCAGTTCCCTCCTTGATATCTGCTCTTTGCAGTTTCATGTAGTCTGTGATCGGCAGGCCTGAATTCATGTTTGAGCAAAGTATGGACCTGCATAGGGCCCCATATTTTGGGGGGGGGGGTTGCACTATGGCCATTTCATAATTTTTTGATTTTTTGCCCTGGATGGCTGGATCTTCTTTTTTAGGAATCATATTTTTTTTGTAGGGGTTGGGAGGAGAGATAATTAATTGGTGTTGCACTGCACTTGCTTGATGCCTATGACTGTCTGCATTTCCAGATGTTTACAGGGCCAGCCAGAAGTAGATGACTTCACAACTGATAACTTTTTTAAGAAGTCCACACATCAGCTCTGACCCATTCACAATGTGCAATGTGCCCAGATGTGTCCCTCTTCTCTTTTGTGTAGCCTATTGACTAGGTAGGTAGATTGATGCATATCCCTCATGCCCTGCAAGCTGTCTTTCTTTGACTGATTCCGATAGCATGGCTTAGGACTGGTGTATTTCTTTACAGCCTGAGCACCTTGTCTCTCAGGTACCTAGGCTGTCACATGTGCCATGGGTTATCACCACACAGAGAGAGAATGAGGGAGTAAAAAATGAATGATGATGCAGGGAGCAAGGTATGATTGACTCCCTGGTTCTCTATCTTGGGGTGATGGACTGGAAATAATATGTTCAGTTCCTCTCATCTCCAGACCACTGAGACCTGTCCTTACTCTCGTATTCTTGGCGGTGACCAGGCAGCAGCAGAGTGACAGAAATTCAGTGAAGGAGAAATGGATGGGAGCATAGTAGACAGCATTGCAGTTATACTGGGGGCCAGTTGTGCTACACACTGTGCCAGCAACTTAGTGATGTGGCCATGTTCATAGAAACATAGAAACATAGAATTTGACGGCAGATAAGGACCGCTTGGCCCACCCAGTCTGCCCATTTCCCTACCTGATGGATAAGCTGCAGGTCCTAGTTAACCAGCAGCCTACTTCTTCCTACCCCCACCCCATAGAATTGCCTTATGACTGTCCCATGCATGCTTGAATTCCACCACTGTTTTTGACTCCACAACCTCCTCTGGAAGGCCGTTCCATACATCCACAACCCTCTCTGTGAAAAATACTTCCTTAAATTACCTCTGAGCCGCCCTCTATCTTCAAATTGTGCCCCTTGTTCTTGCACACCTCTTTTTGAAAGATGCTACCCTCTTGGATGTTGTTGATTCCTTGAGGTACTTGAAAGTTTCTATCATGTCTCCCTCTCCCTCCTTTCCTCGAGGCTATACATATTAAGCTCCTTAAGTCTCTCTCATATGTCTTCCGTGCAGACCCTGCACCATTTTAGTTGCCTCCTCTGACAGCTTCCATCCTGTCTATGTCTTTGTGAGATTGGGTCTCCAGAACTGCACGCAGTACTCCAGATGGGGTCTCACCAGCTGTCTGTACAGAGGAATAATAACTTCCTGTTTTTCTACTGGTGATGCCTCTTCCTATGCATCCCAGTATCCCCCAGCCCTCCTTGCTGCCCTCTCACATTGCTTTCCCACCTTTAGGTCATCTGATATGACTACCCCCAGGTCCCTTTCCATTTTTGTTGTTGTTAGTATCTCACCCCCCATTGTGTACTCTTCCCCTGGGTTTTTGTTTCCCAGGTGCATTACCTTGCACTTCTTAGCATTGAATCTAAGCTGCCATACATTTGACCATTCCTCTAACCTTGCCAAGTCCCTTCTCATCCTTTCCACTCCACCTTGTGCATCAACTCTGTTGCAGATCTTTGTGTCATCTGCAAAGAGACATACTTTTCCTTCCAGTCCCTCTGCAATGTAGCTTATAAAGACATTGAAGAGGACCGGTCCTAATACTGAACCCTGCGGTACCCCACTACTAACCCCCTTTTCAGAGTGGACTCCATTTACTATTACTCTCTGTGTCCTATTCTCCAGCCAATTCTTTACCCAGGCTGTCATCTTGGGACCCACTCCCAGGCTGGCTAACTTGTATATTAATCTTTTGTGTGGGACTGTGTCAAATGCCTTGCTAAAGTCTAGGTAGGCCATGTCCACAGCCCTCCCTGATCAACTACTTTGGTCACCCAGTCAAAGAAATCTATCAGATTTGTCTGGCATGACCTTCCTGCTGTGAATCCATGCTGCCTTGGGTCCTGTGCCCTCTGGCCTCTAGATACTCAACAATTCTTTCCTTCAGAAGTGATTCCATCATTTTCCCTACCACTGAGGTTAAACTAACAGGTCTGTAGTTTCCTGCTTCTGCCTTGCTCCCACTTTTGTGAAGGGGAATTACATCTGCCCTCCTCCAGTCCTCGGGTACCACCCCATCCTCCCATGATTTGTTAAAGAGGGTAGTCAGTGGTGTCACTAGTTCTACCCTTAGTTCTTTTAGAATTCTAGGATGAATCCCATCAGGTCCCATTGCTTTGTCCACCTTCAGTTTTAAGAGTTCTTTCAGAACCCTTTCTTCTGTAAATAGGCTGGTATCAACTTCTGTATCCAGAGTGTTTCTACTGTTTGTTTTAGGTATCTCCCCCACTTCCTTTGTAAATACTGAGCAAAAATATTTGTTTAGTATCTCTGCCTTTTCACAGTCACCCTCTGCCCACCCTTCCTCCTCTTTATTAAGCCTCACTAGCCCTCCCTTGGTCTTACTTCGCTCCATGATGTACCTATAAAAGGTTTTATCCCCCTTCTTAACTGAGTTGGCTATCTTTTCCTCGGTTTGGGCCTTTGCTGTTCTGACTGCCTTCCCAGCTTCCTTTTGCTTTAACTGATACAATTCCCTGTCCTGCGCTTTCTGTGATTCCTTGTACTTCCTGAATGCTTTCTTTTTCTCTTGAACCTTCACTGCCACTTCCTTTGAGAACCATAGTGGTTTCTTACATTGTTTCATTTTGTTAATTTGCTTCACACAAAGGCATGTTACCTCTGTGATGGCAGTTTTTATTATTCCCCATTGTTCTTCCACCCCTCCTTCCTGCTCATTTGCTAGTGCATTCCTTAGGCACTCACCCATTTTGGCAAAGTCAGCCTCCTAAAGTCCAGTACTTTTGCCTTGTATGGCTTGACTCCATTGCTGTGTTTATTGTGAACCATACTGTTCGATGGTCGCTAGTTCCCAGATGGCTACCCACTCTACATCTGTGATCCTCTTCATCTCCATTTGAGAGAACCAGGTCTAAGATTGCTCCCTCTCGAGTGGGCTCCAATACTAGTTGTTAAGGCATGCCCCTTGTAGGCATCTAGAATAACCCCATTCTTTGAAGTGGTTCGCAACTGCATTCCAGTTAACATCTGGCATATTCAGATCACCATCAGCAATATCTCCTTTTCTGCCATTCTAAATATTCTTTCTATCATTTCCTTGTCCATTTCCTCCCCTGAGAAGGGTCTGTATACAACCCTTGCGGATTGTGGTGCCATTGCCGGTCTCCAAATTTACCCACAGTGCTTGTTCTCCTCCCTGTTTTCCCTTTTGTTCTGTTGCCTTGATTCCTTCCCTTATGTAAAGAGCTACTCCTCCTCCTCTTTTACCCTCCCTGTCCCTCCTGTAGATAGTGTATCCTGGTATGTTTACGTCCCAGTCATAGTTTTGTGTGTACCATGTTTCTGTGACTGCCACGATATCCAGAAGTTCCTCCTACATCAAGGCCACTAATTCAGGAAGCTTGTTACTCAGACTACGGGCATTGGTACTCATTGCTCTCCATTTTTTGATGGCTTTACCTTCTTTTGCAGCATCCCCCACTGACCTGTCTACCTCGGTCTTTTTCTCATTTAGTACCCTGTTTTGTAGGGAGAGGCTGGGATTTTCCTGCTGCTTATCAGTGCCTCCCCCCTTGACTAGTTTAAAAGCTTGCCAATGAAGCATTTAAACTGATTGCTCAAAAGACTTGTTCCCTTCCTGGACAGATGCAGACCATCCTGCCAGGATAGGTGCAAAGTACCCTCGCCTCACTCATGCCATTGACAGGCAGCACCTCAGAGAAGGATATTGTGTGTGCTACTTGTCTTAGGCCCCTTCCCAATTCTACAAAGTCCTTCTGCACTGCTCTAACCTCATGATTAGCCAAGTCATTTGTCCCTAGGTGGACAATGACGTCCAGCTCAGATTCCCGTGCAGCTGTTCTTGTGATCCTGAGGATGTGCTTCCTGTCCCTCCAAGCCATGGCACCAGGCAGGCACCTTACTTCAGTTTTCCCTGCTCCCCCCAGTTCTATTCCCCTAATAATTGAGTCCCCCACCAGGAGCTGCTTCCTTTCCTTGTTGTGTCCTCTGCCTCCTTCCTGTGGGCCTCCCTTGTGACAATTATACAAAAGTATCGCGTAATGTTGTCACTTGCTGCTATAATATACCCAGTGGCTAAAATATTACTGTCACGGAGTGTGGTGAGAATGCACATTATTTATTTCTATGTTGCTATCTTTGGTTGAAATCACTGTATTTAAATTGGTAAAACAGGATTGAGCTGGTTTTGAATACCTCTGCAGAGATCCCACACTGCATACTGCTATCAGATTCCTGTTGCAGTCATGCTTCACAGTGTTACTCTGTTTTTACACAGCTACAGCACTGAGAATTGCACCACTCTATTCCTGCTCTGAATACTCCAGCAGGATCAGATAACTATTTACACAGACCACCTTTGTGCCGATGCAGGTTGTACTGGAGAGGGGCTGTGGGGCTGGGTTGGGAGCAGTGGAGGAATCTGGGAGCAGCTGCTTTTATTGGAGCAAGCATTGCTGCACATTTACACTGCCACATAATATGCTTGTTCAGATAAATGTACCCACTCCTGTGCCAGAACATCAAGAGGCCTTAGTGACATAGGGGAAGGCACTCAGGGAAAAATGTGCATGTTCGCAGACAACACCAAGCTCTGTGGGAGGGTGAACACCCAGGAGCAGATAAAGGAGATGAAGGAGGACCTAGCCAAGCTAGAGAGATAGTCAGGGATATGGCAACTTGGCTTCAATGCCAAAAAGTGCAAGGTGATGCACATAGGGGCAAAGAACCCGAGAACAGAGTTCTACATTGGAAAAGTTCAGATTATGCCATCGGAGGAAGAAAAGGATCTGGGAGTGATAATTTCTAGTGACCTGAAACACTCGACTCAATGCAAAATGGTAGTTGCAAAGGCAAATAGGATACTGGAGTGTATTGCAGTGGGATTTAACAGTAGGAAGAGTGAGGTTATTCTGCCACTCTACAGGTCATTGGTGAGACCTCACTTGGAATACGGCATAAGATATTGGCATCCACACTGATGAAGGACATAAATATGCCGGAAACGGTTCAGAGGAGAGCGACTAAAATGATAGAGGGATGTAGGATAGATCATATGCAGAGAGTTTGGGGGACCTGGGGATGTACACTCTGGAGGAGAGGAGGCAGAGAGGGGATATGATTGAGATGTTCAAATATTTGAAGAGAATTAACAGAATGGACTGCAGAAGCCTATTCAATAAAAGGGCCAACACCACCACCAGAGGGCACAACCTAAAACTGGTAGGGGGTAGATTCAAGAGGCATGTAAGGAAGCACTTTTTTACAGGAAGAGTGGTGATGGCATGGAATGAGCTGCCACAGGAGGTGGTGGAGTCAAAGTCAGTGGGAGCCTTCAAAAGAGCCTGGGACAAACATAAAGGAATGTCAGGTGGCCTCATAAGAGGAAAGACAGAAAAATTCAGGGGAGGAGAGGAGGGGGTCGTGGTCATAGATGTTAACTGAAGGCCAGAATCAATCCTTATTATTTCAAGCAGACCCTATAGACTGAGAGGTCTCCTTCTGCTGGCTATTTTCTTATGTTCTTATGAAGCACTCTTAGCATGGTATGGTAAGTGTTCACACTGCCGACTTTGCAGCACATCAGATCATGTGCACAGGTTGATGCGCTGCAAAGGTGCCAGTGTAAACATGCCTTTTGTGTGTCTGCTTTGTGCACACTAAAGCACAGCAAAGACAGGAAGTGAGATAAGACTAGGGCAAGTCCCCCATAGAGTGTTGTCTAAAGCCCCCCTTCCCAGCAAGTACATGTGCAATGCATGCTTTGGGCTTTGTGTAATGAGACTTCTGTGGGGAGACTGAATGGCACTAGGACATGCTAGCACAGTTGTCTGAGTTCAACCAACTTCTGGGGGGAGCAACTCAGCTAGTAGCAGTGCCTTGACCTTGAGGACAGTATGGAATGTCTTGTGTGTTGTCTGATCATTTGTTAAGGCTGCTTGGCATAAGCCAGCAGACTTCTTGTGGTACTCCAGAGTATGTTTTCCAGAAGGAAGTTGGAACATTAGCCAGCGAATTGTGGACTGCTTGTCATTGTCCCTCTGCCTCTGCCTGCTGCCCGAGGATATCGCTATAGAGATCACATCTAATAAAGATGCAATCTCTGTGGGTGGGCTGGTACCACCAGAAGAATTAAAGGGGATTGTGCTGGTGAAGACACTGCTTGAAGTGCACTGGCAGCGGTGCTTGAGGTGTCCCCCTTATAACAGTCACACAGACACCAGCATGGAGTACTCTGGTAACTTTACTGTACTGTATAGCACTGAGATCAAACCGCAAAAGTGCGGGCTACTACCCGCCAGAGAAGGACTTTTATATAAATGTTAATGCATGCGCAGTAACAAAGCATAATCAAATCGCGTATGTTAATTCATTTCCTTACATCTCCCCTCTCAAACTGAACTTGCCTCACAAACACAAAATGCTTAAAATTCTATGTAGCTCAAAGTTTTTGTGAGTCTATGTAGTCACGATGCCAGGTGGGCCTTCAGATCTCCCGTCCACTGACTCAGCTGATTCTCGGGCTGGAGCTGGTACCAGTCAATTGGTCCCGACTGCTGAGGGGTAGGGCTGACCCCCACAGGATCACTTTGTGACATCCCCAGCGTCACTTGTGGTGGGTCCTCCACTGCAGGCACCTCTGGGATCCCATCATCCTCCATCATGTCATCCTGCTCTCTTCTCTCTTCTTCTCCTCGGATGTGCGAGTTTTATGGGCCACAGGAGCGGTGCGGCTCAGGGGTTAACAAAAGATCTCTCCTGTTTCTTCAGTGCAATTTCCCATTTGCTTGGACTACATAAGAGCGTGGCTCTTCAGCATGGTGTTCTACAATTGCAGGAGTCCAGGTATTCTCAGGTGTTCACAAATAAACAGGCTGCCCTGGCTGTAAGGCTGGGAGTGTTCAGGCATGCAAATTGTAATAAGATTGTTGTTTTTCTTGAGTTCCTCGCAGTGTAGCTCGCACATCAACTTCTGGCACTTTTGGTTTAAGTAGCTCAGATCTGGTAGGCATCAGGGTTCTGGATCTGCAGCCCATAACCAGCTGTGTTGGGGATCCTAGCCCCTCCAGTGGGGTACTTCTGAACTCTAAAAGTGCTAAGTAAGGGTCTTGGCAGTCCACTTGTGCTTTCTTTAACAGTCTCTTTATTGTTTGAATGGCTGGGGGTATCTTGGTGAAGACATTACATGTTTAATCTCATATTTTCTTTTAAAATTTCTGAATTTGATGCAGACAAATTGTTGGCCATTGTCTGTCACAAGTATTTCTGGAATACCACGTCTTGCACATTGTGATTTAACATGGTTAATCACCATTTCGCATGTTGTGTTTTGCAACTTGGATATCTCAATGTACTTGGAGTAGTAATCAACCATTGCTAGATAAGTTTCCCTTTCAAATTCAAACAAATCAGCCCCAATCTTTTGCCAAGGCCTGTCTGGTATCTCCTGTGGCTGCAACGGCTCTCTAGATTGTGATCTCCTGAATTGGTTGCAAATACCACACTTGGCCACCATGTCTCTAATCTGACTGTTCAACCCTGGCCAAAATAAGAGATCTCTGGCCCTGCACTTGCATTTCTCAATGCCCAAGTGACTGCTGTTGTAATCTGGTTAACATGTCTGGTCTCAGTAATGTGGGGACTATCAGTTTCTCTCCCTTCAGCAAAAGTCCATTTTCTGTCAAGATCTTATCTCTGACCAGCCAGTACTGCCTTATCTCGCAGTGCACTGATGTTTTCTCCTGGGGCCGCCCATTTAAAACAATATCTCTCATCTTGACCAATGCTGAATCTTTGTCGTCACTTGCTGAAACAATTTCTGTTTTTCATCACTGATAGGCATGTAGTCCACCATGTGAAACTCATAATTGTCTAGTTCAGTTTCTGGAACAGAATTTTCTCCCACAGCCCTACTCAGGGCATCTGCTATGTGAAGTTCGTTACCCGCTTACATTTGCAGTTTTAGCATCATGCACTGAATTCTTGGTGGGGCTGTGGCCAGTGGTTTTTTGAAAAGGCTTTCTAGGTGCTTGTGGTCCGATTCAACATGGACCCTTGGTCTGCCATATATATATTGGTGGAATTTTGAATAGCCAAACACAATGGCTGGCATTTCTTTCTCAATTTGTGCATAATTTCTCTCAGCTTCATTAAGTGATCTGGAAGAAAAAACAACAGTCTTGCCTTCGTGCAGCAAATGTGCACCCAGCCCTTCTGAAGATGCATCAACAGATAATTCAACAGGTTTTCTTATAGTAGGCCAGCACTGAGGGGTTAGCGACAGCTGTTTTCAGCTCTTGAAAAGCCTGTTGGTGGCACTCCTCCCAGTGCCATGCTGTTTCTTTCTCTAGTAACTCTCTGAGTGGTTTATTTACAGTTGACAGATTTGGATTGAACTTTGCCAGGTAGTTTACCATGTCCATAAATCTCTGTAAGTCGGTCTTATTTTGGGGAACAGGCATCTGGGTAATTGTTTTTATCTTCTCGGGGTCTGCCAACAGCCCATCTTTACTTAACTTGTGACCGATTTATTGGACCTCTGCCATTTTGATTTGGGATTTTTTTAGGTTTAAAGACAAATTCTTATCTCTGGCTCTGTGTGAAACATTCCGTAATCTCTCATTGCGCTCTTGCACACTTTGCTTCCCATATTAGGATATCATACATCTAGTCTTTGGTAACCGGGTAAGGCCCACTAGGCACAATTGCCTGTTTTCAGGGGCGACCTGGGAGCACTGGTCAGTTAAGTGACTTGCTCAGAGTCACACAGTATGCAAGTGGAGGTTGTGAGACTCAAACCCAGTTCTGGTCTGCTGGATGTAACAAGCTCGTTCATAGCTCATTACTCTAACCTCTCGGCTATACTGCCAGCCAAATACATAATGACTTCTGCACCATTGAGCCCCTCAAAAATGTGTGAAATCTTCTTTTGGAAGACTTCTGATGCTGAGCAACTCCCAAAGGGGAGACGATTAAACTTGTACCTCCCAAAGGGTGCATTAAAAGTCACTAGATCAGAGCTGGGCCCATCCAGTTTAATCTGCCAGAAAGCATGCCCAGCATCTAACACTGGGAATACTTTGGCCTCTGCTAGCTTGGCTGCAGCCTCTTCGACTGTTTACATTGGGTGATGTTCCCTTTTAATTGCTCTATTAAGATCTATGGGATCTATGCAAATTCATACTTTGTTTGAGTTCCCTACAACCACCATTGAGTTGACCCAGCTCGTGGGTTTCTCCACCTTTTCAACAACCCCAATTCTTTCCATGTTCTCTAGTTCAATTTTCACATTGTCTTGTAATGCAAAATGTATTTTTCTAGGGGAGTGGATCACAGACAGGGCTGACTGTTTTATCTATTTTAATGTGGTATTCACCCCCTAAGCATCCCAGTTCCTCAAATACATCAGCAAATTCAGCCAATATTTCTTCTGTGGTTTCCTCTGCACTTCCACTTGCAGCATCTACAGACAAGTAGACAAGCCCAACACTGGGGATCACGTTTGCGTTAACCACTTGAAATGGCAACAGGTAATATTTTTGCTTAAAACATGTTAGCAACTCACTTTGCTTTTCACATCAAGTTTATGCCCAGAATAGGAAACCAGTCTAGCTGATGGCCTTTGAATAGCTTCTCCAGACAGTGTCTTGTACATCTGAAAAGGCATCACATTACACTGTGCTCCTGTGTCTAACTTGAATGTCACCATTTTCCCATTAATGCTCAGATTTACTTTCCAATCAGTCTCTGGCTTATAGGTAGTCACAGTTTCAATGCTGAAAGTACTTTCATTGTCCTGGGCATCTTCTCTAACAACATGGATCTCACTGCGTTTGCCAACACGACATACTCTAGCAAAATGATTTTCCTGTGGCACAATCTACAGTACTGTCCATATGCTGGGCATTTATTTATCTCATGTTCATGACCACACTTTTCACATTTGACTTTATTCGCTCGAGGTGCATAACTCCCCTTGCCCACATTGGCATCTGCTTTTACTCTTTCTTCCTGCACAGCTGCTATTTGCACTGATCTTTCATCCTGAGCATTGTCACTTAAGCATTTAATCTGTGTTTCACTCAGTTTGGCAGCTCTGCATATATCTATGGAATTATCTAATGTTAAGTTCACTTCTCTCAACAGTCTGGGACTCATATACTCACTCTGTATGCCCCATACAGTTCTATCTCTGGTCAATGATTTAGTTAAATCTCCAAATTCACAAGATTTAGCCTTTAGCCTCAGTTCAGTTACATACGAATCAATGGACTCACCCAGATTCTGGGTCCTAGTATTGAACAAGTGTCTCTCATAAGTCACATTCTTTCTCGGGTTATACTACCTCTCAAATTGTCCCATAATTTTGTCCAGGTGCTCCTTCTCTTCCTCTCTTTCCCAAACAAAAGTGCTGTATACCTCCAATGCATCAGGGCCTGCCACATGCAAGAGGGTCATAGCCTGGATTTTCTGGAACTTTTCAGCGATTTCACTGGCAACCAAGGAAATTTCAAATTGCTGCTTGAATCTTCTCCAATTTTCAGCAACATTTTCTTGCAGACTAAGAGCAGTGGGAGGCCGCAGGCGTTCCATTCTGACACCATGTAATAATCATGCAGACACCAACGTGGAGTACTCTGGTAACTTTACTGTACTGTATAGCACTGAGATCAAACTGCAAAAGTGCGGGCTACTGCCTGCCAGATAAGGGCTTTTATATAAATGTTAACGAATGCGCAGTAGCAAAGCATACGCAAAATGCATATGCTAATTCACTTCCTTACATGCCTCTCCTGGGGGATACTGGGAGGATGACCACCACATTGGCAGCAGTACATGAAGAACGTCCCCCTCTACTGAAGAGGAAAAGGAAAATGCCCACCATTCCTTCAGAAGTGCATGAGGTGTCCCCTTTTGATTAAGGCTATTGGGAGAATGTCCACTGCACTTGCTTCAGTGCATGAAACTTCCCCTCTACTGAAGGGGGACAAGGAGAATATCCACAATGCTGGCAGCAGTGCTAGAAGTGTCCCCCTCTGCTGGGAGCAGAAGAATGCTCACCACACTGGCGGCAATGTATGGAGTGTCCCCCTCTGCTGAGCAGGACAAAGAGAATGCCCCGCACACTGGTAGCAGTCTGAAGGCGCCACAGTTCTTTGAACAGATGAACAGAAAATGGGTAGGAAACACTACTTACTCAGAGCAGAACAGCAGTGTACATCACTTGCAGGCCAGAAGTCAGAGCAAATGAAGACCAAGTGACAAGATGAAAGAACTTCATATTCCTGTGTGGCAATCTGCTTCTGTATATGAGGGTAACGGGGGAAGGAGGGAGGGAAGGAGGACAGAGAGAGCTTTCCTTCCAGACTGGTGATTTGCTCCTGTTTAGGGAAGGCATACTTTATTCTAAGTGTGTGTGTGTGTGTGTGTGTGTGTGTCTTATGTTCACAACATGCAAAACTGAAACTGCTGGAATCTGCCAGAGACAACTTCAGCTGCTTCTACATTACCTTAAAGAGCTAATGTACTGCCTAAAACTAATACTAGTTTTTAAAAGCAGTCAACCATTACTTTTATATCTGAGGTACTTTTTCTTTTCATTTTGCTTAATTAGAAGATTATTTAACTGATGTTAGTAGGTGTGATGTGAGGAACAGCACTCTCCCTGACAACTGACATATCTAGCTCTGTTCCACCCAGTACATCATCAGCATTGTGACCTCACTTTCTGTGACATCAACATTGCTTCGGAATAGCCACTCAGAAGCTGCCAGATCAGTCACCTCTGATGTCACTGTCAAAAAGAACACAATGCTGATGATTGTAGTGGGGGGAACTACTCAGCTGCCAGGCTGAGAGCAATTCCACATATCCAACACAATATTATCACAAAAAAAGCTTTCTAATGAACAAAAGGAAAAAGAAAAATATTTTAGAAATTAAAAGTTACAACTGACTACTAAAATTTTTATAATTTTCCTGTCTGTCTGTTTTGGTTTCACCAGCTCTTTAATGTATAAAGCTGAACTGTAGTACAGCAAACAACATATGGAAATCAATCCTACATACTGAGTCAGAGCCAATCCAATGCAGCTGTTGTTGGCTATAGCCAACTTTTGTTATGTTTGGACTTATTAACTCAATTTGTTGGTTTTAGACTTCATTTTATGCCAGGAAAAGCTTAACGATTTTTTAAGCCATCAAAACTCCACATTCTCTGGGGGCTTAGGTGTCCCCTGGACCCCAGACAAATGTATATAGTTCAAGGAAGGCACCCACAACTTTAATTGCATGGGGCCCAGTCTTCCTATTCTGGGCCTGGTAAAGAGACCCACCTCTCCTGCAACCCCTCCATGATGTCATTAAAATACATGTTGGAAAGTACTGGCTCCAGAACAGACCCCTCTGTCATCACATCAGTGATCCTCCTGACATCAGAGAACTTTTAATTCAGAACTGCTATCTGCAGCAAATCTAGGCAACCAGTTCCCAGTACACCTACTGTATATTATTTTAATTCTTTGGTAACCGACTATGCCCACTAGACACAGCGCCTATTTTCAGTGGTGACCCTGGAGCACTGGAGAAGTTAAATGACTTGCTCAGGGTCACACAGTATGCAAGTAGAGGTCGTGAAAATCAAACCTGGGTCTACTGGATGTACAAAGCTCATTCGCAGCTTGTTACTCTAACCTCTAGGCTATATTGCCAGCCTCAAGGTTAGCCCTTCCCTAACCCCTAGTCTCCTACCTTTTTTTATCATACTTCTATGTGGTACTGACTCAAATTCCTTGATGAAATCCAGTCTCTAAAGTGTGGCTATCCATACCCTTGACACTTAGCTTACTACCTGGAATTGGTCCTGTAGTCTAGGCTGTGAACTCAGAACTGAAGAACTCAGTATGTTTGATATCCCTTGTTTTACTCCATACTGTCTATGATGTCTCTTGTTTGATGTTTTCTCTTACGTACCTGGAAAAAGCTTTATCATTCTTCCTGACCCCTTTGTATCCGTAGTGTTGAGAATGCTTTTACCCTTCGAAGGATTTCCTTGCTTTTCATCATACTTTGCCCCCTTGACCTCATTCTGCTTTCCTTGGAATAATCTAAAAGCTTTCCCTTTGTTCTGGATTGTATCCCTCTCTTGTTTGTTAAACCAGAGAGGATTATTTTTGCTGCATTGACCTCCTCAAATATTTTATCCACTCCTGGGTGACTTCTATTGTCAACCCTTTTATTGCTACGTACATTTTTCCACCCCTCTATATCTCATAGACCCTTCAGCTTTTAGGAATAGTTAGGCTAGGATACAAAATATTTTAGTAGTTAATTAATTAGAAATAATCTGAATTGTAATTTTTTTGTACTTTACTTTCATTGATTTAGCTGTGTATATAGTAGGCAGCACACTACCTTCTCAGGCAGGCTTGCAGAAATATCATAGGCATTCCAATTAATGCTTTACATCATTGTTAGTTAGGATTTAAGATGCCCCTATACATTGGTATATCACTGGGGGGAGTCACTAACTTTAACTTTATATTTCCAAGCAACTGTTTTATAAATGGCCCTAGCTGCCATGAGCAGGGATCGCCATCACATCGTTTTAGGATTATCAAGCACCCTATATGTCAGATATAACACCCCCAAACCAACTTCATTAGTTACACAGTTGCATAATCAAGCATTACTCCCCCGAGCTCCAGAAGCCTAATAAGCTTTCCTGCATTTTTACTTATGAACAACTATTATTAACAATAGTATCATTCTTATTGCTATTATTATTATTATTATTATTATCATATCTTACTGAAAGTAGTATGATGAATGCTCTTACAAAAGTACAAATCATTTGAAGTGGGAATTGATAAACAAAAGTGGAAATTATACTTACACAGGCCACAAGAAAAAGAAATCTATTTAAAACCATGTAAATGGTTTTATGCCTTTGCTGGATGGTTGAAAAGAGTTAATCTTCATGGGAAAATTGACAGAAATAAGACTGATATGAAAGCTAGACCATGGAGCAGATACAGGCTTCTTTTTCTGTGGCATTTTGTACCAATCCCTACATCAGATAAGAGACTATAAATTATAAGGCTGCGTGCTGCTGGTATGTTTCCCAGCTCAAAGCATTTCACCAGCCATGGGAAATGAACCATCTTTAATACCAGAGCTAATGCAGAATAAATCCAGACAAAGGTATAATGTATTTTATTAAACAAATCCACACTTAGGGGTCATGCTATAAGAACTGTGTCTAGCCCTGTAGTTTGGGGAAGGGTGATAATTGGCCCATGGGTGTAGCCAGTCATACTCCAAGTACTCCATGGTGTGCAATTTTATTTAAGGGGGTAGCATATAGGCTCTGAACTGCTTCCTTTTTCCATGAAAAGTAACAAAGAAAATGCTGAACCTTTCTGTAATTTATTCATAGGAGTTGAAACTAGAAGACTGTTCATTAATATTGTCTTTGCATCCCAAGGACAATACAACTTTATAGGCTCTGGGCTGGTATGTGGGTGTCTTAGAGAGCAATGTGTGGCATTTGGATTTACCCATGTATGGTAACAACCATTGTCATGAGATACAAAAGTTGTATTTATTTTGCCAAATGAGGCAAGAAACAAAGTCCTGGTGTACATTTGTATATTGTCTGGCTACACCCCTGGTCTAGCCTGGGGCCTCAGCTAGTTGATAATTGGAGGTGGGACTGAGTCAGATTTCTGATAGCAGGTTGGTTTTGCTTATTGTATAGGATAAATGTTCCTGCAGGTGCTGTCTTAAGTAGTCTATCCCCATTTGCTACAGGAGGGACAAAAAAAGTTTGTGCTTTTTGGAGACAGTATAGGTTGGGTAAGTTGTGGTGAAACTTGTTTGAATTAGTGTATTTATTATTTAGTGAAGGGTAAATTTGAGACCAGCCATAGTAACCCACATTTAGGGGCCATGTTATAAGAACTGTGTCTAGCCCTACAGTTTGGGGGAGGGTGATACTTTTCTGACCTGGGGCCTCAGTAAGTTGATAATTAGAGGTGGGACTGAATCAGATTTCTTATAGGTTGGCTGTGGCAGGGTGACTTGGCAGCCATGGGACCAATCAGAGACTTGGTAGACTAGCAAGAAGTACTGCCTTAAGGAAGCTGCACAGGAAGGATAATAGGCAACCACGTATAACATGTCCCCACACACGTTTGTATCCCATCGAGTGAGTGGAACAGTGAAGGATTGGAACAGATGTAAGACTGGCATTTTAGGCATCGACAGGCATCAGCAGAATGAAGTAGGAAATTAGGGAGTCTGCTGGTCAACTAAGATAAAGCACCTGTTCACTCCTGTTCTTGCATTCACTGCTAGGAAGGGCAGAAGGTAGGCCTAAACTGGGAACAGGAATAACACCCCATCTAGGGTAACAGTATAAGGAGAATTACACAAGGTACAGGGGAACAAGAGCAGAACGCACAAAAAAGGGGATGCTTGAAAGGACAGAAGGTAAAATATAGGCCTAAAACAGGGAACAGGAGCAACACTCTATATTGGGTAACAGTATAAGGGGACTTATACCAGGTATGGGAAAACACAAGTAGCAACAAACAAAACAGGTAAAGCTAGGAACACCGTATCAGGGGTAAGGGTACATAAGTATTTCCAGGTAACACAGGGAGTACGGAAGATGGGAATGCCAGGAGGAGTGCATTGCAGTGACTGTGGGGTGGCAGTTTTCAGACAGACCTTCTGGAGACTGTGTTCCTGCCCCATCTGGGTGCACCTCTTTTGGTTGAGGGAGGAGATTGCTATACTCCAGGCTGAGCTGGCTAGGATATGAGGGACCTCTTCCCCCACCCAGGGGTCATCAAATCTGACACTGTTACCCCAGAGGATGCTAGGGAGGAGGAATGGCTGGACTACTGTGAGTTCTGGAAGGGTGGGGGTGGTGGATGAGATGTACATTCATCAACCAATACCACCACGCAATTCCTACACTGCTCTGGCAAGGCAGGGCTGCCAGAAGGATGCACTCGTGGAAGTGGCTGAGGAGGAGTCGGGGGGTTCTCTGGAGTACAGACCCCAAGGAGGGAGGAAGAGGACCCCAAAGATGGTGGAAGCAACTTCTAGTGGGGGACTCAGTTCTGAGGGGGATAGCTTTAGGAATACAAAAAGGGGGAGGGATGTTAGATGCCTACATGGCACTACAGCCCAGAGGATTAGGAAGCAGATCTGGATGAACACTAGGGCAGCAGAACAGTGGGCAGAGTTGAAGGTCACTGTCCAGCTCAGGACTAATGATCTGGCTAGGGATGGGACTGGGATAGTACAGAAGGAGTTTAAGGAGCTAGGGAGGGATCATAGACAGGTAGCATGCTCAGTGGCTTGCAGGTGCTGCCTGTTTCTGATGGGGGAGGAGAGGGATCTCTACACTAAGACTTTCAACTCATGGTTGAAGGATTTGTGCAGAGAGGAGGGGTTTGGCTACATTGGGGACTGGGGAGCTACCTGGAGAGATAAGGGCCTTTACAGGGATGATGGCCTGCTTCCATCTGGGAGGAGAACCCTAGTCTTCAGTGGACAGTTTAGATGTTACTTTGGTGAACATTTAAACTAGCCAAGGGTGGTGGTGAAAGAAATCAGGGAAGCAGTAATTACCCCCGCCCCCACAGCCTAAAGTAGAAAGTAGGGAAAACCTGAGGGGAATGGAATCCCCCAGGGTGGAAATTATTAAAGGAAGCAGGGCGGTAGAAATGAAGGGGGTGAGAAGGGAAGCATTAAAAAGGGGGGGGGAGGAGAAAAGACAAAAAGGAAAGAAGGGGGGTACCAAGCAGAGTGGTAACAAAATATGGAAGGCCATGTGTATGAATGCTAGAAGTCTAAAGAATAAGATTCCACACCTAGATGCCATAATGGCAGATGCTGACCTGGATATTGTGGCCATTATCAAGTCATGGTGCACCGAAAACCATAACTGTGACAAGTCCATGCTAGGCTATACTCTGTTCAGTAGGGACAGGGTGGGCAGGAAAGGAGGGGGTGTGGTGCTTTATGTGAGGGAAAGCATGAGGAATATGGAGAGAGCAGAGGTAATGTGGGTCACCCTAGAAATGGGGAATGGAGCCTCTGTTTGTACTGGTGTGATATACAGACCTCTAGAGCAGGAGGAGGAGGAGTTATGTAAGGTACTAGAGGAAGCTATTGGCAAGATGGAAGCAAAGGTGGAGGTGCTGGTGGTGGAAGAGTTCAGTCTGTTGGATGTCAGTTGGAACCTCCCAGCAATGGCTTCAACTAGAAGCAGGGACATCCTGGACTCCCTGCAGGGGGCATTCCTCAGGCAACATGTCAGTGAATCCACTTGTGATGGGACATTACTGATTCTGGTACTCACTAACAGTGACAGTGTTGCAGACATCAAAGTAGGAGGCCACCTGGGGAGCAGTGATCACCATAAATATGGTTCAATATAAGGATGACTGTGTAAGTGGACCATAGCAGAGACTGAACTTCAGGAGTGCAGATTTTAAAAAGATGGATAAATGCCTCAGAGATAACCTGGGGAGTGACCTGGGTGTGGAAGAGGAACAGTGGGAGAAGCTAAAAAGGGCCATAGAGAAGGCAACAAAAGCAAGAGGAAAGAGACTGGTATCCTTCTCGAAAAAGGTGGCAGAAAAGGTAAAGGCTAAAAGGGTAGCATTCAGAAAGTATAGGGAAGTGCAGAGAGAAGAGGATACAAAGGTGTATCAAGGGAAACAGAGAAGTAGGGAGAGCAGTAAGGAGTGTGAAGGCTTAAACTGAAGAGAGAATAGCCCAGGTGGTGATGAAAGGAGACAATACATTTCTTAGGTATGTAAGCAAAAGGAGGAAGACCAAAGGTGGGATCGTAAGATTAGAAAGGGAAGGGGGGTGGGGGCTGTGCAGAGGGCAACCAGGAAAAGGCAGACATCCTGAATAAATACTTTTATTCAGTGTTCACAGAGGAAGGAGAAGGGGAGGGGCCCCAAAAAACATAACAGGAGCATTGGAGGGAGGAAGGTGGACTCTAGTCCATTTTCAGAGGAGTGTTTCCTGAAGGAACTCACTAATCTGAAAGTGGACAAAGCAATGGGGCCAGATGGGGTGCATCCAAGGATGTTGAGCGAGCTCAGGGAGGTACTGGTTGTACCTCTGACTGTCCTGTTTAACAGCTCGTCGGAAGTGGTTCCAGAGGACTGGAGGCAGGCAGATACTAACATACTAATTGCCAGAAGATTAGGCCTTATGGTCTATCGAGTCTGCTTGAACCTCAGATCCCTAGTTGGGTACCGAGGCCCTCCCACCCCCTTGTGTTCCAGAAACCCTATCATCCATCCCACCCCCGGCCAGCCTTCATCTGATACATCTGCTTTCTGTGTCTGTCCCACCCTCTCTTGAAGCCATCCACTGTGGATCTCTGAACCAGCTCACCACGCATTCCAAGGATCCACCACCCTCTCAGTGAAAAACCTCCTCTTCTCCCCCTTCCACCTTTCAACTTCAAACCATGCCCTCTGGTGATACCTCCCTGCTTTAGTCTAAAGAGCCCCTCCGTGTTTACCCTATTTATTCTCTTGAGATACTTGAAGACCTCAATCATGTCCCCCCAACTCTCCTCTCCTCCAATAAAAACAGGCAGAGCTCCTCAAGTCTGTCCTCATACATCAAATCCCCTAATCCTCGTGTAACCCCCTTGTAAAAGCTTTCTCGGAGCTGATTTCCATGCTCCATGCCTGGTTGGTGATCGGCATAAAGCCGTTTAAACGGGTAGCCTGTGAGCGCTTTAAAAAGCCTCCGTAAGCTGTCTCTTTAAGGGCTGCCTGTTGCAGTCATAATTAGTTAAATGGGGGCTGTGGTTGTATGCCCGAGTCCCGGCGGGGACACTGAAAGATAGCTCCTTTTTTGCCATTGCTAGTGGTGTAGAGGGAGCTCTATTTGAGGATGTGATTGTTTGCTGGAAATAACGTAAAGTAATAATGATAATGCAGCTGTTCTAACCTGCCTTCCTTTGCAGCAAAGACTGTTTCAACTGTCTCCTCCATGTTGGTCCAGAACTACTGAATGGGACCAATCATTGCCTTGGGACTTTACAGAGCTGCCTGACCAATGGGGAAGCAGCATGTAATTTGGGAAAGGCATTATTGGACCTGGCGCTCTCGCACCACTGAGAGCAGGAGAAGTTGACTGGCAGGTGCCGCCAGCCAATAGGAGCGGGTAGCGCCCAAACTGAAAGAAGAGCCCCTTGCTGCTGGGGGGCAGATGCGTTGTGGCTGAGGAGAAGAGAGGAGCTCTGTGCTTCTGCGCTGGAGTAGTGTTCGCGCGAAGCGCGTTAAGGCCTGAGGCGGCCGTTTTCACTTTCAAAGTAAGTCGGACTAAATCCGCCAGCATGCGGTTGGAGGAGGCTGGTGCCAGCCCAGCTACCTACCAGGCTCAACCTGAGAGGACTGGAGAGAATTGCTAAATCACACTCGGTCCACCCGTGATGTTGAAGCTGCCGTTTGCTGCCCAAGTTCTTCTGCAAGTTCATGAAAGCCTGAAAGCAGCTGCCTGGTATGGTACCCCTCTGTTGTTTGCCATATAAATGTGTAGGGAGGCTGGTGGAATTCAGGCTCAGCCCTGCCAGTGTGGAAGGAATCGTTATTTGCTGGAGTTGTGAGTACTGAGTCAGGGTAGCTCCCTGCCAAGTGTGCAAACAGTGGTTCCCAGTTGTATTATTATACTGCTGACTGCCTAATTCAACTTTCTTCCTATTCTGACTTGCTCAGGATTATAACGGTTATCCGTGTTAAGGGCCCCAACCAGCTGCCACGTTTGGACTAGCCATTAGGGCTTGGGTACCCAGGGACAGCAAATCTTAGGGTTAGGCCTGTGCACAGAGCCCTAGGTAGATAATTATAGTATAAGCCAATTACCTTGATTCACCCCCTTTCCTTGTTATCTGCCCCCTTTAATAAATCAGATTATTGTGTTGCAACTACATCCTGGCTGGTTTGTGCATCCCTGGTGAACTGCTACATAGTGACTGTGATATAACTGTACCTAACTTTACAAGGGGTCTCCGGAGTGAGCTGAGAGATACTGCCCGGGGGGTAAGTGTACTGGTGAAAAGAAGTGTTGGTAAACAGTGTGAGCCACTAGTGGGACAAGAGGGGGTTGCAGTGACAGAGGGCTGTGACAAAGGCAGTCTCAGCAACATGTCAACTGACCTCTGGATGGGAGGCGCCGTCAACGGATCTGGGCCCTCACCCTGTCTCAGTGGAGGCAGGCAGGGTAGTAGCCCTATGTAGCACCTTGGGGTTACAATTGAGGCACCACTGGGATTAGCATCCCTAGTGGCCGAGTGGGGAAGCACATAAGAAATGGAAAAAATGGAAGGGGATATGCTGGGAAAAATTAAACTGGGACCCAACAAGACCATGGTACACAGACTGATGGGGTGGGGTGAAGCCGAAGAGCTAGACTCCCTGAAGATTGTGTTATTGTTAGATGTGCCTTTGGGAACCCCAACTGCTGACATCATTTCTGCTGCAGAGCGAGTAAAATGTTTGGGCAAAGTGGATGTAGAAGGGAGTATGGCTGATTTGCTTGATCAGATGTTGCAGGTGTTACTGCTATGCAGTGTGGCCATCGACCCCGAGAAGGTACCTCCTGTGATTTATCCGGAGGGTGCTTCCCAGGGATGGAGGCTAATTCATATTCGAAGTGGGTCAGTCACTCCTGGAGGGTCTCCTCAAATGAACAGTTTTAAAGACAAACTGCTTAAATTGTTGGCCATGGAGGGGAGAACCACCCAGGAGCTGCTACAAGCCTTAGATTTATCCAGTGATGCTACCCCTCAGGGCTCCCCTGGCACCTCCCCTTGCCTGCCCAAGAGTTCTGTGCTGGCTTCCCTGCCCCTGGTGGTCCCACCCATACAGCTCGATTCTTACCGTAAGTTAAAGCTTTTCTCTGGTACAGTGCCAGTGCTTCCAGAGGAGGATGACCTGGAGGCTTGGATGGACTATGCCACCACTTTGGTCCAGGAATGGCAATGCTCTGAGGGGGACAAGAGGAAGAGGCTGATGGAGAGCTTGCAGGGTCCTGCTTTAGAAGCCATTAGATTCTTCCGGGCCACCAGTCCGGAAGCCACCACTGCAGAGTATCTCTCTGCTTTAGAAGGGGTTTTTGGGAGTACAGAGACTGGTGAAGACTTATTATGGAAATTCAGGTCTGCTAAGCAGAGGAGAAATGAGAAACTGTCCGCTTTTGTTACTAGATTGGAGCGGGCCTTGCAGAAGGCCTATAGAAAAGGGGAAATCACTGCCGCAGCCCTGAATCAGGTCCGGTTAGAACATGTTTTAAAATCTGCCAGATTTTCTAGTGTAATACTGCTGAAACTTATGTTACATGATCGGCGGGTCACCCCGCCTGAATATTGTCAATTAATGAGGGAAATTAGGGAGGTGGAGACTGATGACGAGGGGTGGGAACACTGTGTGGGGGCGGTAAACCCTAGTGGGACCCCTGAGCCTAATACCCCTGAGGAGACTGGCCTGTCCGGAGGGTCTGAGGGATCCCCAGATTTTCCAGGTACTGTGGGAATGCGAGTTATTTCCTCCGACCCCCACGTAGAGAGTGAGTTGAGGGCCGAGGTCAGGAATTTACTGGGAACTTGTGAGGGATTTGAAGCAATCTACTATGTACCCTGTCAGGTCCGGGGCCCCTGAGTCATGCAGAAACCCAAACCCCGGCCAAAGAGAGCCTTTTTGCCCCTCTCAGAGCCCCCCATAGATAAGGTGCCCCCCGCAAAATAGTGACCCCCGGGACCTCAAGTTCTGTTATCATTGAGGGGAAGATGGGCATTTCCAACCCAAGTGCCAGAGGCCGGAGAATTTAAGGAAAGTCAACAACAGACTGATCGCCCAACACCACCAGGCCCAGCCTTGGGCCCCCAGAAAAAGTTTTGTGGCTCAGGCCCATGCCCAGCCAGCTATCCATGCTGCGGCCCCCAACTGGTCTGATGTGGTCGGGCCTTCAATGGAGACCCCGGTGCGGGTAAACGGAATTCCCACTTGAGCTGTATTAGACAGTGACTCTCTGGTAACCATCATGTTTCAGGACTGGTACAAGGCACACTTACCTGAGGTGCCCCTGCAACCTTTGAATGGTCTACATGTGTGGGGGTTGAGCGACAAGGCCTATCTGTATTTGGGATACATCCGAGTCTGGTTATCTTTCTCCGCAACTGTGGCTGGGGTGGATGAGCTGGTGGAAACCCTAGTTTTAGTTTGCCAACCCACTGGACTGTATGATGGGGTGCCTTTGTTGATTGGGACAAATGCGCATATGTTCGGACAATTGGCCCAATTGTGCTCAGAAAAACAAGCATTCCAGACCGGGCGAGCTTTAAGCATACCTGCTGTGATTCAAAAGGCTTGTGCCACTCAGAAAAAGGTTAGTCCGGAGGAACCTGAAGACATGGTGGACTGTGTGGTGGATTGTTTGGGGCCATCTGAAAACTGCATACCTGCTGCCTACTGTCATTTCTCTGCATTGGACACTAGCTCCCTGCCCCAATTCAACAATGATAGTCTCTAACAGGCTCAATCCTGTGATCCTATGATAAAAATGGCTGTGGAGGCTTTGCAGGCCGGGAAGGATGTGTCCAAGTTGCGTCCCACTGATCTAAGGACTGCCTTGTTGTATAAGGAAGGGCCCAAATTAAAGCTGATTAACCAACTACTATACAGAGAGACTGTGAATAAGGAAGGCCGGGTAAATAAACAACAACTGGTGCTCCCCTCAGCTTTTAGAGAACTGGTCTTAAGGTCCTTGCATAATCAAATGGGGCATCTCGGCATAGACCGAACACTTGATCTAGTACGGGCTCGATTTTACTGGCTGAAAATGAGTACGGATGTAGAGCAATATGTCAAGACCTGTAGCCGCTGTTTGCAAAGGAAGGCTCTACCCCAGAGAGCTGCTACCCTGGTCAACATTACCACTAGTGCCCCATGGAACTGGTCTGTATTGATTTCTTGAGTCTAGAACCCGATCTGAAAAGTGTCAGTAACATATTGGTGATCACTGATCATTTTACCCAGTATGCACAGGCTTTCCCGACTAAGGATCAGAAAGCAACCACGGTGGCTAAGATACTTGTTGAAAACTTTTTCGTCCACTATGGGGCCCCACAGCAGATCCATTCCGACCAAGGAAGGGACTTTGAGAGCCATTTGATTAAAGAGATGCTGTCTTTGTGGGGGGTACGAAAGTCAAGAACCACCCCCTACCATCCTCAGGGAGATCCTCAGCCTGAAAGGTTTAACCGTACATTGCTTGACATGTTGGGCACATTGCAACCCAAAGACAAACCGAGATGAAGCCAGCAGATTAACACCCTAGTTCACGCTTACAACTGTACAAAAAGTGACGCCATAGGATTTTCTCCATACCAACTGATGTTTGGGAGAGAGGCTAGACTGCCAGTGGATGTGTGTTTTGGGGTTTCCCCTGATGGGGTGCAAGCAGAGAACCATTTACAGTATGTGCAGAAATTAAAGGCCCAATTGAACCATGCCTACCAACTAGCCCAGACCATGGCTGCTAAATGAAACCTGGCCAACAAGGAAAGATATGATAAGAAAGTAAAAACAATGGAGCTAAAAGAAGGGGACAGAGTGTTACTGAGGAATCTGGGGCTGCACAGGAACCATAAAATTGCTGACAGGTGGCATCACCTCCCTCACATTGTTGTGGGAAAATTGTCAGACTTGCCTGTATATAAAGTGCAACCTGAGAATAATTCCCAAGATGTGAAAACTATACACAGAAATCATCTGCTGCCAATCGGGCAAATCCTGATTGAAGCCGAACCCTCCACTGCTGCCCCTTCCAGGCCGGTGACTAGATCTACCAAGAAAAGAACCACCCCCATGGATTCTTTGGCAAGTCAACTAAGAGAGCATTGTCTAAATCCTGCATAAAGAGATAATCAACCATTGGTGTCAGAAGACGACGAAGATGATAATGAATACTATCCCTCCTATGAACTAAGTCAGCTATTTCGGGGCAATCCCGTTGTTAACTCTGGAGGTGAGGTTGGGCCTTCTAGACTATCTGAGCCCTCAGCTTTGTCTCCAGCACCCCTGTTTCCAGAGCTCAAATTGAGTAGCAGCAATGACCAGTGGGTGGGGTCCTCGAGCATGGCTGAACTGTCTGGCCTGGTTGCATTATCTGATTTTTCAAAGAAAAACAGTGAGATGGGGGAGCAAACAAGTGATATGATAGACCCAGAAGAATATTTTGAATGCCCTGATGGTTCCTCACCGGCGCCTAGACAGCCCCCAGCTGAACCCAGTGGGGTGGGTCCGGGGATAGAAGGTCAGGCCCCCAGTAGTACTATGCAGGGATTTATTTAACTCTAAAAATTGATTAGCGTTTGGCTCATAAAAGTGCTAAATCTTTGTGAAAATGCATAACTCTTGCCTCACTATGTTTAACAAACACGGCACTTCTAGAAAATCTATATAAATACTTTCTGTACAGTTAGCATAGTCCCAAGAAAAAAACTGCTAATCAATTATTTAAAACCCTGCTATGAGTGCTGAGCCCTTTCCCCCCATAGAAATTCCCGCTGCTAATGTCCAGGAGACTGAGGTGGAGTCAGGGCCTGTTTCAAGGTCTCCCGAGACCCCTTGGCGATCCGGCTGAGAAATACAGCCGGTAATAAAGTTGAGTTATGAGTCTCTGGGTCAGCCAGTAGACTTGCCCTTAAATGTGGTCCACAAAGGGGTGTATGTGTCCCCGAGTTCTTTGCCTAAGCTAGCCTTGGGGGGTGACTCCAGACTGTTAGTATTGCCTTTTGAGTGTGGTGCCCCTGCTTTAGGTAACCCACCAGCAACTGAAAGGGAGGGGTTCCCCCAGTCCCGGTGTCATGAGCAGGAACTAATGACCTGATTTAAAAAAGAACAAGAGTTTGTGTGTATAATGTTGTATAAACCATAGTACCTTGTGAATGTTTTATTCATGTATGTAACACAAAGTGTGATATAGTGTTAACTAAGATATCTGCCTTAAAGTAATTTAAGGGTAACCCCTTGATGTGGACACCAAGTTTTTTCCAGACCAGGATGGGTGTAACCCCCTTGTAAATGGGGGTTCCTGAAAGCTTTCTCAGAGCTCGTTTCCATGCTCCATGCCTGGTTGGTGATCGGCATAAAGCCGTTTACATGGGTAGCCTGTGAGCGCTTTAAAAAGCCTCCGTAAGCTGTCTCTTTAAGGGCTGCCTGTTGCAGTCATAATTAGTTCAAATGGGGGGGGCTGTGTGGTTGTATGCCCGAGTCCCGGCGGGGACACTGAAAGATAGCTCCTTTTTTGCCATTGCTAGTGGTGCAGAGGGAGCTCTATTTGAGGATGTGATTGTTTGCTGGAAATAACGTAAAGTAATAATGATAATGCAGCTGTTCTAACCTGCCTTCCTTTGCAGCAAAGACTGTTTCAACTGTCTCCTCCATGTTGGTCCAGAACTACTGAATGGGACCAATCAGTGCCTTGGGACTTTACAGAGCTGCCTGACCAATGGGGAAACCGCTTGTAATTTGGGAAAGGCATTATGGACTATGGCGCTTTTTCGCACCACTGAGAGCAGGAGAAGTTGACTGGCAGGTGCCGCCAGCCAATAGGAGCGGGTAGCACCCAAACTGAAAGAAGAGCCCCTTGCTGCTGGGGGGAAGATGCGTTGTGGCTGAGGAGAAGAGAGGAGCTCTGTGCTTCTGCGCTGGAGTAGTGTTCACGCGAGAAGTGCGTGAAGGCCTGAGGTGGCCGTTTTCGCTTTCAAAGCAAGTCGGACTAAATCCGCTGGCATGCGGTCGGAGGAGGCTGGTGCCAGCCCAGCTACCTACCAGGCTCAACCTGAGAGGACTGGAGAGAATTGCTAAATCGCGCTCAGTCCACCCGTGATGTTGAAGCTGCCGTTTGCTGCCCGAGTTCTTCTGCAAGTTCGTGAAAGCCTGAAAGCAGCTGCCTGGTATGGTACCCCTCTGTTGTTTGCCATATAAATGTGTAGGAGGCTGGTGGAATTCAGGCTCAGCCCTGCCAGTGTGGAAGGAATCGTTATTTGCTGGAGTTGTGAGTACTGAATCAGGGTAGCTCCCTGCCAAGTGTGCAAACAGTGGTTCCCAGTTGTATTATTATACTGCTGACTGCCTAATTCAACTTTCTTCCTATTCTAACTTGCTCAGGATTGTAACGGTTATCCGTGTTAAGGGCCCCAACCAGCTGCCACGTTTGGACTAGCCGTTAGGGCTTGGGTACCCAGGGACAGCAAATCTTAGGGTTAGGCCTGTGCACAGAGCCCTAGGTAGATAATTATAGTATAAGCCAATTACCTTGATTCACCCCCTTTCCTTGTTATCTGTCCCCTTTAATAAATCAGATTATTGTGTTGCAACTACATCCTGGCTGGTTTGTGCATCCTTGGTGAACTGCTACATAGTGACTGTGATATAACTGTACCCTACTTTACAGGGGGTCTCTGGAGTGAGCTGAGAGATACTGCCCGGGGGGTAAGTGTACTGGTGAAAAGAAGTGTTGGTAAACAGTGTGAGCCACTAGTGGGACAAGAGGGGGGTTGCAGTAACCCAGAGGGCTGTGACCAAGGCAGTCTCGACCGTAGTAACCCCGACCTCTGGGTGGAGGCACCCGACAACGGATCTGGGCCCCTCACCCTGTCTCAGTGGAGGCAGGCAGGGTAGTAGCCCTAAGGGTAGTGCCCCCTGGGGGTTACACTCGTATCATCTTAGTTGCCCTCCTCTGTACCCTCTCCAGGAGCTGTATATCCCTCTTCAAGTGTGGCCTCCAGTACTGTACACAGTACTCAAATGTGGTCTAGCCAGTCCATTGCACAGTGACAGAATCACTTCCCTGGTCCTAAATGTGATCCCCCTTACGATGTATCCCAACATTCTGTTTGTTTTGCTAGCCACTGTCCTACACTGCTCAGAGTTATTCATACATGCATCCACCATGACCCCTAGGTCTTTTCCCCCTGTTGAGGCCTCCAGTGCCTCCCCTCCCATGATGTACCTGTGTTTAGGGTTTCCCCACCCAAGATGTAACACCTTGCACTTGGTGATATTGAAATTTAATTTCCGTGTGTGAGCCCACCTTTCCAGGGTGTCCAGGTCCCCTTGCAGGGCCAACCTCCCCTCTTCCCCCTCAACTATTGCTCCCATCTTGGAGTCCTCAGCGAAGAGACTCATTTCACACCCTAAACCCTCCCTGATGTTAGATATGTATGCATTAAACAGGATTGGACCCAGGACCGAGCCCTGCAGTACCCCACTACTGACCTCAGTAGGGTTCGAGAGCTCCCCACCGACCACTACTCTCTGAGTGCATCCAGCTAGCCAGTTTTCAATCCATCTGACCATCAAAGGGCCTACTCCCAACCCCGCCAGTTTCTCCACCAGACCATTGTGGGGAACAGAATCAAACGCCTTGTTGAAGTCCAAGAATAATACATCCACAGGCTTTCCCCTGTCCAGTTCTGATGTTACCCATTCGTAGAACTCCACAAGATTGGTTTGACACGATCTTCCAGGCACAAACCCATGTTGCCGACTATCCAGTCCTCCCACCTCCTCCAAGTACACCCCCAATAGTTCCTTTAGTATACTCTCCATTAATTTTCCCACCACTAAGGTCAAACTGATGGGTCTATAGTTACCTGATACTTTTCTTGACCCCCCTTTATGGATTGACACCACATGTGCCTCTCGCCAATCCCTAGGTACCCTCCCTGTCTCAAGCGACCTGTTGAAGAGCTGTGTCAGGGGTGCAGCCAGTATGTCCGCCAATTCCCATAGTTCTCTCGGATGAATGCCATCCGGCCCAGGAGATTTATCTTTCTTTAGGGCTTTAAGGGCTAACCACACCCTTTTGGTGGAGATAGCATCATCCGTCCCCTCCACCTTACTGGCCTTTTTATCCTTATCCTGATGTGACACCCCTGGGGTACCTCTCCCTCCCTCTTGCTCCATTTCTGTTGCTCCCCTGATACCACTCACTACCGCTTCTATCCCCATCGTGCCTTGCTTTGCAGATATCCCATCCCCCTTCCTAGTGAACACAGAGGCAAAGTACTCATTTAATACCTCTGTCTGGTCCCTCGCCTCTTCCACCCACCCTCCTTCTGATCTCAATCTGCCGAGATGGCCCTTAGTTTTTCTCCACTCCCCAAGGTACCGGAAGAACCCCTTTTCCCCTCCCCATATCCCCGTGCCAGCTGCTGCTCTTTACTGGACTTTGCCTCTGCACCATCTGAGTGACTCTTTCTAGATGCAAGACGGTACATTTCTTTCCTATCCCTCTTGTTGTTTTACATTTTTGTAGGCAGCCTTTCTTTTCTCTGACCACTACCTGAACCTCACTGGACCACCAGCATGGTTTATGTGACCTTGCTCCCTTACGCTTCACCTTAGCGCAGGTCCTGACTGCCTCATGAAGTCCCCGTTTTATGACCTCCCATCTCTTTTCCACATTTGTCATTGCTGTAATCCCCTTCAAGTGATCCTTGAGAATATTTCCCATGCCCACAAAGTCTGCCCTCCTGAAGTCCACTGCCAGTGTCCTAGATCTCCCCCCCATGCTTATTTGAAACCAGACAGTATAGTGGGCACTCCCAGTCAGGGGATCCTCTACAACCAGGTCCCTTACCAGATCCCCATCTACCAGAACCACATCCAGGACATGCCCCTCCCTTGGCTCCATCATGTGCTGTATTAAGAACACATCCTGGAAGCCGTCCAGCAGCTTTTGCTCCTTGACCACCTTAGAGGACATGGTTCCCCAGTTTGTACCTGGCATATTAAGGTCCCCAATCAACACCACTCCCTCCCCTTTTGGTCCACACTGGGCAATGATGTTGTCCAGCAAACCATCCTCCAGAACATCACCCATCCCGGGGGGCCTATATACTACACCCAGCTTGACCTTACCTCCTGCCAGAGTTCGTAAGGTGACCCATAAGGCCTCCACGTTTCCCCTCTGCCTCTTTTACCCTAGCAATTTCTTTGTCATCTCTAATGAACATAGCCACTCCACCCCCTCTGCCCTCCTTTCTATCCTTCCTAAGCATAGTGTACCCCCGCATGTTTAGGTCCCAGTCATGTTTTTTGTTGGCCCACGCTTCGCGGACTATCACATATCCACCCCTCAAACAGCATGGCCTGGAACTCTGGCAACTTGTTTCCCAAGCTCCTGGCATTTACTAACACCACAACCACCCCTTATCCCTCATCCCTTTTGTCGAACCCCACCCTGGTTCCTTATACTTCCATCCTCCCTCTGCTCCTCCTGAAACCTCCTCCCCCAGTCTGTTTCCCCCTCCCCCCCTTGGGCTTGAAGGCTACTCCCCTCATCTGGAGGAGAGGGCTTCTGGTCAGCCCCTCCCTTAGATGTAGTCCTATTTCAGAAATGTCTTGGCAGGGAAGAGGCTGGCAATAATAGACCATTCAGCCTGACATCGGTGGTGGGAAAGTTACTGTAGTCACTGCTGAAAGAAAAGATTTTGGAATATAGTGAATCTAATGGATTACAAGACCTGAGACAGCATGTATTCATGGCGTGTGTATGTGTGTGGCAGGGGGCATGTCAAACAAATCTGATAGATTTCTTTGATTGGGTAATTAAGGAATTAGAGCAAGGTGGAGCGGTGAACGTGACATTCCTAGATTTCAGTAAGGCATTTGACACCATTCTACATAGGAGGGTAGTAAGTAAGTAGCTTAGGAATGGGTCCAAAGATGGTAAACGGGGTAAGAAATTGATTAGGGGATAGGAGAAAGATGGTGGTGGTAAGCAGAGTTTTCGGTGAGGAAGGGTGGGTGACTAATGGGGTACCTCAGGGATCAGTGCTGGGGCCAGTTCTCTTTAATGTCTTTATAAGTGACAATGCAGAGGAGCTGGAAAGGAAGGTCTGCCTCTTTATGGTTGACACCAAAATCTGCAACAGGGTGACCACTCCGGCGGGGGAGGGGGCTGGAAGGATGAGCAGAAACCTGAGAAAACTTGAGGCATGGTCAAGGGTATGGTAGCTGGGATTCAATGCAAAAAAGTGCAAAGTAATGCCCTTGGGGTTACAGAAATGCAGGGGCAAAGTAAAAAATTGGAGGCGTGGTACTGACGACCACCAAGTAGGAACAAAATCTGGTGGGAGTCATATTGGATGACCCAAAGGTATTGTAGAAAGGGACAACAAATTTAGAGGGTTAGTGAGATACTTGGGTGCCAGGAGGGTATTACCAGAAAAAAGATGGGGTGGAATTGCCTCTGTATAGAGCGCTAGTAAGACCCCACCTAGAGTACTGTGTCTAGTTCTGGAAACCACATCACTGAAAGGACATAGCCAGAGTAGAGGAAGTCCAGAGGAGGGCAACTAAAATGCTGGAAGCTGTTCATCAGAAGCACTACATGGAAATACTTAAGGACCTACCTATGTACACCCTGGAATAGATAAGGGGGATGGGGATATGCTGGAGACCTTTAAGTACCTCACAGGGATAAATAAGGTACATGAGGGAAGTATTTTTCAGAAAAAAAGGTGCTCAAGGACAAGGGGGCACAATAAGAAGCCCTAGGCGCAGATTCAGGAGAGATGTGAGGAAGTACTTCTTCACAAAAAGAGTGGTGGGTTCCTGGAATTGTCTTCCAGCTGAGGTGTTGGGGGCCAAAACAGTGGTGGGGTTTAAGAATGCGTGGGATAGGCATGAGGGGATCTTTGGGAAAGGTAAGGGGACATGAGTGGATGGGCTGGGGATCAAGTAGGATCTGGGTGATACTATAGGCAGGGAGAAATGGGCAGAATAGGTAGACCAAGCAGTCCTTATCTGCTGGCAAATTCTCAGTTTCTATGTTAAATGCTAGAATTGCCTATTATATACTTTCTTGTAAAGGCCATTTTTAGCTACCAAATGGCATATTAAAGAGGTCTGTAGAACATTCAAGAACTGAGATACCAATGAATGTTTTTCTTCAGCAGTGTTCATCGTTTCTTTAATCAATTAATTAATTTCTAAAGCTCTTGTCATGACCTGTCTGAAGATATAACACAGAGGTGTGTCATAATATTTGCAGCAGAAATCAAGTTTGTATAAAATAGGATAAGCTAGGTTTTCACAATGGAAAATCCCATGTCATAAGTCAGGACATGACAGGTATGAAATGAAGCCATCTCATGAATAATAAATAGTGGGCTTGATTTCTTCACTTTACCAACACAATAAGATTCACATTCTCTCTCTCTCTCTCTCTCTCTCTCTCTCTCCCCTCTCTCCCTCCCTCCCTCCCTCCTTTCTCTCTCTCTCTCTTACCTGGCCTAAATTTATGAAATTTAAGAGGAGAAGGAAGAACTCTGCATGAGAAACTCATGTGAAAAACAGACAGAGCCTAGAAAGTGAAAGATATTTTCCAAGAAAGAAAGAACTCAGAGGAATGAGGCTCTGAACTCTTTTTATGTATCCCTGGAATGCTGCAAGAAATACAGATCACATGTAGCTGCCTGACGAATGACAACTGGTGCCAGCCAGCAAGCCCCTGATTGTTCAGAGGAACTATAAAATCAAGCTTCACATCATGAACTCTGCAAACTCAGGGGACTTCCGGTGATGTCTTCAAGGTAATGTGGATGCCTAGCTCTACAGCTGTCCACCTCATCTGCCAATAAATGTCCTACAGACACATTCTGCCTATCTCAAGACTCTCAAAATAGTAAAAGGAGGACACCTTACCACAATGAAAAAGGCTGCTCATCAGACAGCTGCACAGGAGAGATGGATGGGGATTGCCAGCCAATGTGGCTAAGTCAGATGCCTCAGACTCCTTAATGTCCCTAGGACTGGAGTGCCTCTTATCTTGAAGAAGCTCAAAAAAGAGAAGAAACTAGATATAATACTGAAGGAGCTAAGGGATTTCAGGAGATGTCAACCAAAAACTGGTTAACAGTCTCTGTCATCAAAACCTTACAGAAAGGAGCCAATGACGTGGACACACAATTAACTGCTGATGATCACCTAATGGCTAGACTGACGGGCTAGATTTACAATTGCTGAATGATAAGCTCAAACCCAGAGCAGCAAGAGGATGCTGAAAGTAGGACATGCCGCAAAAATATCCAAATACAGCAAATGTGAAAAGACCAGATCTGATGCATTCTTGGAGTGCTTTTTAAAGAAGACTGTACAACTTGATCCAGCCATGCCCCTAGAGATCAAGTGGGCTCACTGCACTTTGTCCCCAAGCTGTCAGACCCAAAAGTGTGACCCCACTCGATTATTGCTCACTTTTTAAATTATAGAACAAAGCAGGACATCCTCCTATGGGCTTTAAGAATGAAGGAGGCAAACACCAGGACACCAGTGTGTTTTTGATGATGACTATTCCCCTTAACCAGGAAGAAAATACATCAATTGGGACCTTCAACTAGGGTAAAAAACAAACAAACAAAAAACAATAGTTGGTAAGCTTGTCTGAGTTGGAGGAAGGGAACTGTTATCTGTGCTGTTAACTAGGTGAAGAGAAGCGCTGTAAATTAGGGGGTGTAGTTAAGGCAACAGAAAGCCAGGTATCTGTATTTAAAACTTTCCTGGTTATCTTTTGATAGAGAGCAGCAAGAGGAAGGAGGCAGCTGCTAGAACTCCTCTACTGGGAATATATAGCCCTCCCTCCCTCCCCTCTCCTGCCACCCTGCCACCCCGCCACCCTTAGCCAGTTCCACTTTTATAGGCACAGGATTTGACTGACAACAGGGACTTCCTGTTTGGGAGAAGGAAGGGAGTGATCACAAAGGCACAAAAGACTCACCATCCTAGAAGGAAAAGAATAGCATTCCCTCACTCCCTAGCTGCTGGAGGTCTGTCTCTGAGCAAGTAAGAAGGAGACTACTGAGAAATACAGGAATTTCCTGTCCCAGAACAGGAATGGCAAGAGCTGTAAAGGAACAGAGGCAGTAGAAAAGAAGGGAGAAAAAACCAAAAACAAAAACAAAACAAACAGAGAGAGAAAAGAGTAAGAATACAAAACAACAGTTGAGGGGCCACAAATAAGACATGATAGGAATGGTGCAGTGCAGTGACTGGGGAGTGGCAGTCTTCCGGGAGATGTTCTGGAATATGTGGTGTCATTCCATCTGAAGGCATCTCTCTGGGCTGAGAGAGGAGGTTGCTCGTTTCCAGGCTGAGTTGACCAGGATTCAGGGGACCTCCACTCCCACCCGGGGACCACCAGGGCCAACGCCGCTGCCTCAGAGGTTGCCAAGAAAGAGGCGTGGTTGGACCATGGTGGGCTCAAGAAGGGTGAGGGTGGAGGAACAGAGGTGCATCCCTCCAGTTGTGCCTCTCCACAATTTGTATGCCATTCTGGCAGAGCATGGTTCCACTATGGAAACACCCACAGTGGAGACCAAGAAGGATGCTGGGAACCTCCGCAAAGGAGACCCACAGGAGAGTGGAATGTGACCCCACAGGAGAAGGAGACAGCTCCTGGTGGGGAACTCAATTGTTAGGGGGGCAGAACTGTGGGAGGGAGGGAAGAGGGAAGTAAGGTGCCTGCCCAGCGCCATGGCTTGAAGGGACAGGGAGCGAATCCTCAGGATCACGGGAGCAGCTGCATGGGGGAGGGAGCTGGATGTCATTGTCCATCTTGGGGAAAATGACCTGGCTGGGAATGGGATTAGAGTAGTGCAGGAGGAGTTTGTGGAGTTGGGGAGGGGCCTTAGACAAGTAACATGCACGGTAACCTTCTCAGAGGTGCTGCCTGTCTATGGCATAGGTGAGCGTATGGTGCTCCGCACCATGGGATTCTATCAATGTTTGAAAAACTGGTGCAGAGCTCAGGGTTTTGGCTTCATTGGAGACTAGGCAGTTCACCTGGAGGGATACAGGCCTATACTGGCACAATGGTCTGCATCTGTCCAGAAGGATAACCAGGATCCTAGGTGATAAGTTTGCATGCTTCATTGGCAAGCATTTCAACTAGCCAAGAGGGGAGGCACTGAAAAGGAGCAGCAAAATCCCAGCCCCCAACAAAAAAACAGGGTAGTTTGTGAGGTAAACACCAAGATAAAGAAGTCAATAGGGAGAAAGGTAGGAGTAAATGGAGAAATAGGCCAAGGCAGTAAGGACTGGGTGGGGCTAAAAGAGGTAAGGCCATCAAAAAATGGAGGGCAATGAGTATCAACACCCATAGTCTGGGTAACAAGCTCCCTGAACTAGTGGCCTTGATCAAAGAGGGACAATTGGATATCATGGCAGTCACAGAAATATAGTACACAGAGAACCAAGACTAGGATGTCAACTTACCAGGTTACACAATCTACAGGCGGGACAGAGAGGGTAAAAGAGGAGGAGTAGCTCTCTACGTAAAGGAAGGGATCAAAGCAATGGAACTAAAGGGTAAACAGGGAGGAGATGAGGCCCTGTGGGTCACCCTGGAGACAGGAAATGGCACCACAATCCGCATGGGTGTTGTATACAGACCCCCATTTTAGGGGGAGGAAATGGACAAGGAAATGATAGAAGGCATCCTTAGGTGGCAGAAAAAGGGGAGATATTGTTTATGGAGGACCTGAATATGCCAGAAGTTAGCTGGAGCACCTTTGCTGCAGCCACATCCAAGAGCAGGGTCATTCTCGTTGCCCTATGGGGGGGGGCATGCCTCAGACAGCTAGTGTTGGAATCCACTTGTGAGGGAGCAATCTTTGACTTGGTACTCTCAAACAGGGATGGAGAGGGGATCTCAAATTTAGAAGTGGGTAGCCATCTGGGAACAAGTGTGGTTCATGATAAACACAGCCATAGAGTCAAGCCATACAAAAGTGAGGGTACTGGACTTTAGGAGGGCTGACTTTGTCAAAATGGAAGAGTGTCTCAGAAAAGCACTAGCAAATGGTCAAGAAGTAGGGGTGAAGGAACAATGGGGAAACATCAAAACTGCCATCACAGAGGCAACAAGCCTTTGTGTGAAGCAAATAAACAAATCAAAATGAAGGAAAAAAACACTATGGTTCTCAAAAGAGGTGGCGGGGAAGGTTAGGGAGAAAAAGATAGCATTTAGGAAGTACAAGGAAACACAGAAGGAGCAGGACAGAGAACTGTACCAGTTAAAGCAGAAGGAAGCGAGGAAGGCAGTCAGAATAGCAAAGGTACAAACTGAGGAAAAGATAGCCAACTCGGTTAAGAAGGGGGATAAAACTTTTATAGGTACATTAGAGAGTGAAGAAAGACAAAGGGAGAGATAGTGAGGCTTCATAAAGGTAAGTATGGGTGGACAGAGGATGACAGTGAAAATGCAGGGATACTGAATGATTACTTCGCTCAGTATTCACAAAAGAAGAGGAGGGGGAGGAACGTAATCCAATCAATAGAACCACTCTGGATGGGGGGGTCAGTATCAGTCCATTCACAGAAGAAAGGTTTCTGAAAGAACTCCTAAAACTGAAGGTGGACAAAGCAATGGGCCCTGATAGGATTCACCCCAGAATTCTAAAAGAACTAAGGGGAGAACTGGTGACACCACTGACTACAATTTTTAACAAATCATGGGAGGATGGTATGGCACCTAAGGACTGGAGGAGGGCAGATGTGATTCCCCTTCACAAAAGTGGGAGCAAAGCAGAGGCAGGAAACTACAGACCTGTCAGTTTGACCTCAGTGGTAGGGAAAATTATGGAATCACTTCTGAAAGAAAGAACTGTTGAGTACCTAGAGGTCAGTGGGACAGACAGGACCCAAGGCAGCATGGATTCACAGCGGGAAGGTCATGTCAGATGAATCTAATAGATTTCTTTGGGTGACCAAAGTAGTAGACCAGGGAGGGGCTGTGGACAAGGTCTACCTAGACTTTAGCAAGGCAGTTGACACAGTCCCACACAAAAAAATTAATAAAGACATTTGCTAGCCTGGGAGTGGATTCCAGGGTGGTAGCCTGGGTAAAAAATTGTCTGGACAACAGAACACAGAGGATATTAGCAAACGAAGTCTACTGTGATGAAAGGGGGGTTACTAGCGGGATACCGCAGGATTCAGTACTAGGTCCGGTCCTTTTGTGTGGAAAGGATGGGAAGGGACTTGGCAAGGTTGGAGGAATGGTCAAAAGTCTGGCAGCTTAGATTTAATGCAAATAAGTGCAAAGTAAAGCACCTGGTAATCAAAAACCCAGGGGAAGAGAACTCAGTGGGGGGGGGGAGAGGTACTAACAACAACAAAAATGGAAAGGGACCTGGAGTAGTCATATCAGATGACCTAAAGATAAGCAAGCAATGCGAGAAGGCAGTAAGGAGGGCTGGGGGGATACTGGGATGTACAGGAAGAGGCATCACCAGTAGAAAACAGGAAGCTGTTATCCCCTCTGTACAGACAGTTGGTGAGACCCCATTTGGAGTACTGCCTGCAGTTCTGGAAACCCCATCTCCACAAGGACATAGACAAGATGGAGGCAGTCCAGAGGTAGGCAACTAAAATGGTGCAGGGTCTGCACCGGAAGCCATACGAAGAGAGACCAAAGGAGCTTAATATGTATACCCTCGAGGAAAGGAGGGAGAGGGGGACATAATAGAAACTTTCAAGTACCTCAAGGGAATCAGCAAAGTCCAGGAGGGTAGCATCTTTCAGAAAAAGAGATGTGCAAGAACAAAGAGGCACAATTTGAAGATAGAGGGGGAATGGCTCAAGGGCAACGTGAGGAAGTATTTTTTCATGGAGAGGGTGGTGGACACATGGAACAGCCTTCCTGCAGAGGTTGTAGGGTCAAAAACAGTGGGGAATTCAAGAATGCATGGGACAGACATAAGGCAATTCTGGTGTGGGGTAGGAAGAAGTAGGCCGTTGGTTAACTAGGATCTGCAGCTTATCCAATAGGTAGGGAAATGGGCAGACTGGGTGGGCCAAGCGGTCCTTATCTGCAGTCAAAGTCTATGTTTCTATCAGTACATACTGACACTGCAAGCCCTTAGAAAGCAGTAACTGCAATTTCAAACCATAGCAGGCTTGCTGCTCTTTTTTCCAGGTCCATACTGTTTTAAATCCGCAGAGGAAGCCAAAAAATACTTGCAGGAGAGAGGTATCATGATTGAGCATCGCACTGCAGTAAATGCCACACAATGCCTGCAACAAGATACCTAGCAACCTGTACAATCCAGGAAGAAGAAGCACATGGAGGAAACCCAGAAGGAGATCACTGCCCAGCTCCAAGCCTTCTTCAGAGCTCATGGGGGAATCGGGGCAAAGCCCCCCAAAGAAAAAACATACACCGATGAGTTCGGCTCCATGCCAACTGCAAATCGCTGTTGACATGGAGCCTGGCACTGTGATGCCGGTCGATGTTTTCTTGTTGAACCAGCATCGTAGAGCTCTGAAGAAGGCTTGGAGCTGGGTAATGATCTCCTTCTGGGTTTCTTCCATGTGCTTTTTCTTCCTAGAGTGTACAGGTTGCCAGGTATCTTGTTGCAGGCATTGTGTGGTGTTTTCTTATCCTCTATAGGAGGGTAGTGGCATTATAAAGAAATAATTCTGTTGATTATAATACACTTAACAGCAGGGGGAACATACCTGTTTCCTCGTCAAGGAGTGAACATATCACACTGGTTCCACATGTGCTGCACTGGCCTCCTATGCAGTGGCGCATCACCTTCAAGATCTGCTTGTTAACATACAAGGCCCTACGCAGTTTGTGTCCGGACTACTTAAAAGAGCTCCTGGTTCCCTACCACCCAGTTTGCCCTCTCTGCCCCACCAATGCAGGCTTACTCATTGTCCCTCCATTGAGGCTTAAATCATCAGGCAATCAAGGGTTTGGAGTGGCTGCTCCATTGTTATGGAACTCACTCCCTTTTTGTATATGTACGGCCAACATGGTGGAGGCCTTCAAAATCTCTTTGAAGATCTTTTGATTTCAAGAGGCATTTCCTGATTAATGTCTCTTTGCCTTGATTATTTTAAGTTAAAGTGTAGTTTAAATAATTTTGTTTTGATTTTATGTCTAAACTGTGTACAGCGCTGAAAGCCTTTTTTGGATTGGGGGCTTTATAAATGAACCTTGCCTTGCCTAGATTAATAATGTAGAGCAGTCCAGTGATGATGAGCATGCCTGCCCAACTCCAAACCCATAGAGCACTCACCACCACCCAAACTGAGGAACAGCCCAACAGGGCTAAGAACAGGTAATGATGAAAGGATACAGTCAGCGATTAAGTCCATCAAGTATCAGAAGCTTCTGGGGTTTTGAGGAAGGGTATGCCCCCTGAACAGTGACATTTCTAAGTCAAGTTTGTCTTAGGGCCCCTTCTGTCTCTGTATCTCCCGTTTATCATGCCCACGTTATCCACTTATAAAACTGACTTTACAAACCGTTTCTTTTGCCTGAGTTTCTACTGTTGACCACCATTAACTAGAACGCTGACTTCGTCTTTTAGGGTTGCTGCTTCTCAATGCAGCAAGGAGGGTGCTGAGCCACAGTTTATCATGTTCTTGTCCGAGCATGATGACGTCAGTGATGATATCTCCCGTGGCTCGGTCCTACTAAGGAAACCACACTAGTGCCGAATTGGCATGTTCACAGGTGTGAACTAAAGTGTAGTCCCCCTTCCTATATGTTTTGTGTTGTTCTATTCTTTCTTAAACATCATGGGCAGGATTCACAAAGCAGATGCGCCGGCACATCAGGGAAATGCACAATGGTGCCATTCACATAGGGTACAGATGCTCCGGGACATCCCGGATGCACTGTGCTGGACAGGATGCAACAGAGGGTGAAAATAATGATATGCGGTGCATCTGGAGGGGGTGTGTAGCTGCATACATAGCACAGAGCCATTCACAAAGCAAAATGAATGCACAAACACAGCGCATTCCCAGCACATCCACCAAATGCACCATAAGGAGATAAGTATAAAAGAAGTAGACTTAAGTGCAAGCCCCCAGCAGGCAGACTGCAGGATAACAGCAGCAGCAGACAGAACACCAGCAGCAGAACATAGGCTACAGAGATGGATGGTGTACGGTTCCTGATGGTGGAATGAAAATGGGGATGAGGAGATGGGCAAACCAACAACATGGTAGCAGAAGGCACCGCAGGAGGCCTGCCCCACAGAATTATCATGCCAGATCAATATTCAAACAACTGACAGACATGGAAATAGTTGGCCAATACCACCTGAACAGGGCAATTCTGAGGCTGCTCTGTAAGCTATGTCATGATGAAATGCAGGCACCCACTGGAAAGGGTCATGCCATATCACTGGAGACCAAGGTGACAACAGCAATGTGCCTGCTCACCATGGGAACCTTCCAGAGGCCAGCCGGAGACACCACTGGCATATCCCAGCCATCCTCGTCCCGTCTCCTTACATAATTCCTCACCGCTCTCTTCCCACATGCTTTGGAATTCATCCAATTCCCAAGCTCACAGGCAGAGCAGACAGAAGGTATGCAGCAGTTCCACAGAGTGGCAAACATGCCAGTTATCCTAGGGGCCATTGACTACACCCATGTGGCAATCCATGCACCACCTGGCAAAGAGGCCATGCCGTACATGAACCACAAGGGGTTCTACTCCGTTAACTGCCAGGTAGTGTGCAATGTCACAGGGTGCATTGGCAATGTCTGTGCCACACACCGTGGGAGTACATACAATGCCTTCTTATGGCACCAATCTGCCCTGTGCCACCAGTTTAAGACTGGGAACATACCCTGCGACCACTTAGTGGGTGAGTGGGACAAGCATACATGCCCACAAACAAGACACCATGGCGCAACAAATGACGGGAGGTAGAGCAGGTGTGCATGGGCCCAGCAGGGCCTGCACAGTGGGAGGTGCCCAGGTGGGAGATTGGAAGTGGGCATGCTAACGGGACAGTGCACGCGTCATGGGGGACAGTGCAGCAGCACAGTTCAGCATGGGAGGCAAGGTGATACGCAACAGCAGGTACATCTGGCAGGACAGAATGCACCACACGCATCCAGGCACAGGTGACCACTGGGCAATGGAAGGCAGGCAATGCCAGACAGGACAGGACAGGTGTGGGCAGCCATGGTAGCATGCACAGGCAGGTACAGGGCAGCAGAGGGCAGCCAGGGCATGGAGGCACTGGTGAGTGTACGAACATGCCGACTCACCGTGGGGGAAGGAGATGCACTGGGAGGTGGACCACAGGGACAGGGGTGGACAGCCAGTAGCCACACCAGTGCGCCATGGTGGATTGGTGGCGTGGGGCTGTGGTACACAATGCACATGCAGGGTTGTAACAGACTGCCTTTGCACCCCACAGGTGATGTGGTGTACCCCCTCCGACACTGGTTCCTCACATCTTTCTGCCGACCTGGCACAGAGGCAGAGTAGTGCTACAATGAGGCACACATCGCTACACGTACCATCATCGAGCATGTCTTCAGCATGCTGAAGATGCACTTTAGGTGCCTGGATAGATCAGGTGGTGCCATACAATATAGCCCAGAGAAGGCCTGTGGCATATTCCTGGCCTGTTGTATGCTGCACAGCATGACCATTGATCGTGGAATAGCTGTCCAGGCTGAGGAGAGCAACAGTTCTGGGGAGGAGGGGGGGAGGAGGAGGATGCAGTGGAGAAGGGGCCCCATGGTCGAGGTGACAGAATGCCACTGACCCGCAAGGACCCATGCCTGGTTGCCAGGTCCCAGTGACACAGGGACACCATCGTGGAAGAGCGCTTTGGGGATCGTAGGTGAGTAACACAGGTGGAACAATCTTGGCAGCCCCCCGCACACACCCACACACACACACTCACACCCACCTACACACACCCATACACCCACACCCACACTACCACACCCACACCACAGGGCAGATGACAGCAACACATCCATTGGGTAGAGCACCCGTGAGGAGTGACAGCGATGCACAGACACACGCACAGCAGGACACACATGGCCAGGGGGACACGGTGTCTGTGCTGAGGATGGCATGGATCAGTGTCCATCCACTGGCACACGTGCACAGCAGACACAGGGCTGCACTCGTCACACCCATGCCACACAGCACAACAATGGTGCCCCCAGCTATGCACGGTGCAGCACACAGGTGACCCACACAGGTGTCGTACTGGGGCAGATGTGTGCCAACCACGCCACCCCAGGCACTGTCAGTCTGGTGTGTGGGCTGCTACGGGTGCAGGAAACAGGGGCCATGGGGGCTGTCAACCCAGGTGTCGGTAGGAGGCACCATGGCTGCTATGGACATGTGGGTGGCCACGCCCATGCTTGTGGTCACTGAGTTAGCACCACTGGCCACAGAGGGGGTGTCCACCACTCCTGGAGAGGTACTATAGTGAGACTGTTGATATGTGCTCACTGGTGTGATGCCCCCCGAGACCCAGGTTGGCTCCGGGGGTGTTGGGGATGGCCATGTGTGGTGACAGCATTAGCAGCAATGGATTCACTGGACTCCATGACCTGGGGGTGCAGGAGGTGAGGTGATGCACAACAGCAGGTACATGTGGCAGGTCAGAACACGCCACACGCACCCAGGCATGGTCTTCTGCTGGGCAATGGAGGGCAGGCAGTGCTGGATGGGACAGATGTGGGCAGCTGTGGTAGCATTAACAGGCAGGTACAGGGCAACTGAGGACAACCAGGGCATGCAGGCGCTGGTGAGTGCATGAACACGCCAGCCCACAATGGGGGAGGGAGACACACTGGGAGGTGTGCCACAGGGATGGGGGTGGACAGGCAGTAGCCGCACAAGTGCATCAAGGTGGACTGGTGGGGGGAGCTGTAGTACACACTGCACATGTATGCAGGGTTGTAGTGGAGTGGTGGAGGTGGTGGACCACCACTGGCCCGCAGGGACCCATGCCTGATTGCCAGGTCCCGGTGGCACAGGGACACTATTGTGGAAGAGCACTTCGGGAACCACAGGTGAGTAATACAGGTGGGACAAACATGGCAGCCCCCCACACACACCCACACACACACACACACACACCCCTACACACACCTACACCACAGGGCAGACGATACCAACAGATCCATTGTGTAGCACACCGATGACAGGTGACAGCGATGCACAGATGCTCACAGCAGGACACACATGGCCAGGGAGGACACGGTGTCTGTGCTGGGGATGGTATGGATCAGTGTACATCCACTGGCACACGTGCACAGCAGATACAGGGCTGCACTCATCATACCCATGCCACACAGCATGACAACTGTGCCCCCAGCCATGCACGGTGCAACACACAGGTGACCCACACAGGCTTCGTACTGGGGCAGGCGCATGCCACCCATGCCACCCCAGGCACTGTCAGCCTGGTGTGTGGGCTGCTATGGGTGCAGGTAACAGGGGCCATGGGGGCTGTCAACCCAGGCATCAGTGAGAGGCACCATGGCCACCACGGAAATGTGGATGGCCATGCTCACTCCTGGTGGTCACTGAGTCAGCACCACATGGCCACAGGGGGGTGTCTACCACCCCTGGAGGGGTACTGCAGTGAGACTGTGAATGTGTGCTCACTGGTGTGATGACCCTGAGACCCTGGTTGGATCCAGGGGTGTTGGGGATGGCTATGTGTGGTGACAGTGTCAGCAACAATGGGTTCACCTGACTCCATGACCTGGGGGTGCATGAGGCACTCCTGGGGGTGCGGCTGGCAGCCTGGCGGCCATGTGGCACACTGTTTGCAGCTTGCTGCCTCGACATTGAGTGCAATATGCTCCAGAGCAGTGGTCATACCAACCTGCAGTAGGCAAGCCTCTGCCTACATCTGGGCATCCCATGCAGCCAACGACTCATGTTCCAAGGCCAGCTGTACCTGAATGCCCCTGAGCTCCACCCTGTGGGACGCCTGCCCCTCCACAGTGTCCTGCAGGAGGCATGCATAGCCCTCAACCTCGTCAGCAGGGGGTGGTGTCATGGGGACGGCGCCAATGGGCATGTGGGGTCCCAGCCTGCTGTGCTGAATCCATCGTAGGTGGACGCACCACATCAGAAAGTTGTATGGGCAGGGACTGGACGCGGACAACCACTGTGCCTCCAGGGATACCCGCATCATGGTCCCTCGCCATCCGCTGCTGCACCACAGCACCCTGCTGAACAGTGCCGGCTGTCCCTGTCCCCACAGCAGCACTAGACACAAGGCCCCCAGCAACCACCACCATGGGCAGTTGTGTGGGCCCTGCGGATGTGCCTAGAGCCACAGGACTGCTGATGCCACATGGTGCCACCCATGCATGCACCTATGCCTCGTCCGGTCCACTGTTGGCCTGTCCCCCCAGATCTGTGTGGCATTTGGATCATCATCATCATACACCAGCTGCGTACCAGATGCCAGCACCAGCAGGGCATCCACAATGTCCACCCTGTCCTCTGGGTCGTCATCAGTCAAACTCAGTGTGCTGACTAGCCATGAGTGATCCTGGCCTCCAGCCATGGCATCTTTCGTGGATGGGTTTAATTGCCCTGCAACAACTGGCACTGCTTCTAGGACTGTGGTGGCATTTGAAGGGCCTGGCATGGCATCAGCCACAACCCTGGTTGTGGCCCAGTGTGATGGCCCGGCCTCCTCCCCCACCAGGTCATTGTGTGGTCCACCAGCCACGGCAGCACCCGGTGAGGTGTGATGGAGCTGTAAGAGAGAAGGGAAACATGGTTACTGACATGTGTGACTGATGTGTTCAGACAGGCATGTACAGGGGACATGCAAGTGTGCCATAGGTGTGGCTGACATGCCATACAGGGGACTGCCAGCCATGGGGCCACTGATGCCCCCATGCACCTTTCAATGCAGGCATGCAATGTGGCCTGTACAGGTGGTTATGGACATGTGTGTGACCGGACAAACCCCCTGGACACCACCTGCAGGTATATCATCCCAGATGACCACCCCACGCCACCGTCAGGCACCCCCTGGGCTGCACAGGGGCAACATGTCATGCCTCTGCAACACACAGTAGACAAATCGGGTGTACAGTGACATGATCAGTGCACACCGACACATGGTCATTGGTCATCTACCGTCCCACAGTGGGGCTAGTCAGGGCACACACATATGGACAGGCACAGATCTTGGGACATGTATACCCACAGTGCTGCGATGGACTACCACCTGTCTGAAAGCCCCCTCCTGGAACTCCCAGCACCACTCTCCAGCCCATGCTGGCCACCAGCAACTCCTAATTGGGTGTAACGAGCACACCCATCTGTGGCCTGCCCCCTGTCTCACCCAGGGAGGCCTTGATGTTGGCAATCTTCTCCTTGGCCCTCCTCTTCTCATTATTGAAGTGCTTTCTGCGCTCCTGTGGTGTTCTGTTATACTTTCCATGGGCATTCACATGATTGGCCACTGCCTCCCAGCCCTCGTCCCTCTGCTGGCAGCTGCCACTCCTGCCAGCCAGGATGTCCTGCCTTATGAGGTAGGCCTCTAGCAGTGCCCTGTCCACATCCACTGTAAAATTCGGACATTTCCCTCCAGCAGCTCCATCCTGTCCGGACATTGTGGTTCCTGTGGGTGACAATATGCAGGCATTAGCACAGTATAGGCAAATGTGGATGTGTGCCAGCACAGTGGCTGGCTGCTGCAGAGATACAGCACCCTGTCTGCATACCTCTCAACCTCCTGCCTTGTACATCAGGGACAAGGCTTAAAACAATCAGGGAAAAGTGGCCAATTTCAGGGACATAATTTAAACAAGCATTTGTCAATGCCGAATGTTGATTGCGTTGGTATGCTGAGCTCGTTCAGTGGACCTCTGTCACTGGCTCAGTCTGTTTGTACTGGTGCTGCAGGCTGCTCTTTTGTACAGGTCTGCTGCCTGCATTGGCATGTTTTTCTGCTGAGGAAGAAATCCACAGCTGTCTCGACAGAGCTCCATTGAGGTGGCTCACTCCCCCTCTCTCACTCGCGCATTCTGTTTCTCCTGGCGCTGCAGGCTGCCTTTTTGTACTGGGCTCCTGCCTGTGCTGGTGGCTTTTTCTGCCCACAAAGAAATCCACGGCTGTCCCGACAGAGCTCCATTGATGTTGCTCACTCCCCCTGTCTCACTCACTCCTTCTGGTTCTCCCGGCGCTGCAGGTTGCCATTTTGTACTGGGCTCCTGCCTCTGTTGGCGCCTTTTTCTGCCCACAAAGAAATCTGCAGCAGTCCTGACAAAGCTCCGTTGAGCTTGCTCACTCCCCTTCTCTCAACTCACTCATTCCGTTTCTGCCAGAGCTGCAGGCTGCCCTTGTCTACTGGGCTCCTGCCTGCGTTGCTGCCTTCTTATGCCCAGAAAGAAACTTGCAGTAGTTACAATACATCTCCGCTGAGCTCACTCACTCACTCATTCTGGTTTTCCTGCCACTGCAGGGTGCCCTTTTGTACTGTTCCCCTGCATGCCTTTTTCTGCCCACAAACAAATCTGCAGCAGTCCCAACAGAGCTCCGTTGAGCTCACTGACTCTCCCTCCCTCACTCATTCGTTCTGTGTCTCCTGGCGCTGCAGGCTGCCCTTTTGTACTGGGCTCCTGCCTGCATTGGCAGCTTTTTCTGGCCAGAAAGAAATCTGAAGGAGTCTCGATACAGCTCCATTGAGCTCGCTCACTTCCCCTCTGTCACTCACGCATTCCGTTTCTGCCGGCGCTGCAAGCTGGCCCTTTGTACTAGGCTCCTGCCTGCGTTGCCACATTTTCTGCCCACAAAGAAATCCACAGCAGTCACAATAGAGCTCCATTGAGCTTGCTCACTACTGCTCTGTCACTCGCTCGTTCTGCTTCTCTTGGCGCTGCAGACTGCACTTTTGTATGGAGCTCCTGGCTGCATTGGCACCTTCATCTGTCCACAAAGAAATCCACAGCTGTCCCGACAGAGCTCCGTTGAGGTCGCTCAGTCTCCCTCTCTCATGCGCTCATTCTGTTTGTCCTGGCGCTGCAAGCTACCCTTTTGTACGGGGCTCCTGCCTGCATTGGCACCTTTTTCTGCCCACAAAGAAATCCGAAGCAGTCCTGATAGAGCTCTGTTGAGCTCACTAAGTCCCCCGTCTCACTCGCTCATACTGTTTCTCCCACTGCTGCAGGCTGGCCTTTTGAACTGGGCCCCTGCCTGCACTGATGCCTTTTTCTGCCCACAAAGAAATCCGCAGCAGTCCTGACAGCGCATCGGTGAGTTTGCTCACTCCCCTTCCCTCACTCGCTCTCTCGTTGTGTTTCTCCCAGTCTGCAGGTAGCCCTTTTGTACTGGGCTCTTGTGTTGGAGCCTTTGTCTGCCCACAAACAAATTCGCAGCAGTCCCGACAGAGCTCAGCTGAGCTCGGTCACTTGCCCCTCTCACTCAGTCGATCTTAATCTGTCCCAAACACTGATTTCCCAGAGTGACCGTGATATTCTCCGGCAGGAGTGCAAAAACATATTTTAGCCAGGATGTGAAAAATGACAGCTGTAGTGTTCATAAGGAGGTGTGAAAAAATGCCACTGTTGAAAATGTGGTGTGACAATATTACAAATTTGTGAAGTTACAAGGGTGCGTGGAAACAGTTCAACGACGCTTGTAACACAGTCATGTTATGGAGTTTCGTCACCAAATTTTCAACATAGGGATTTTAAGACCTCTGCTCATGAACAGTGCCACTGTCATTTTCTTAATCTGTCCCGAACACTGATTTCCCACAGTGACCACGTTATTCTGCGCCGGAATTGTGAAAACACATTTCAGTCAGGATGTGAAAAATAACAGCTGTACATAGATACATAGACAGTGTCGGCAGATAAGGGCCTGTGGCCCACCCAGTCTGCCCATTTGAGCTTGTAAATTCAGTTTATGTTTTCCTAGAAGTCCATTGCCCCTTACCCCTGACCTCCAGAATTCCTTTGTCTATCCCATGCATTCTTAAATCCCGTGATTGTTTCAGCCCCCACCACTTCCTCTGGCAGGGTGTTCCACTTGTCCACCACCCGTTCTATGAAGAAATTCTTCCTCATGTTTCCTCTAGATTCGTCCTCCTCCAACTTCATCCCATGCCTTCTAGTCCTGGAACATCTTTTTCACTTAAAATAGTGTATTCCTGCACCCTGTTCCTCCCTGTAAGATACTTGTATGTCTCTATCATATCCCCTCTCTCCATCCTCTCCTCCAGGGAGTACATATTCAGTTCCTGCAACCTGTCCTCATAGGACTTGTGATGCAATCCATGTACCATCTTTGTTGCCCTCCTCTGAACCTTCTCTACCCTGTCTATGTCCTTATGTAGGTAAGGTCTCCAGAACTGGAAACTGTACTCCAGGTGGGGCCTCACTAGTGTCTTGTATAGTGGAATTATGACCTCCTTTTCCTGCCGGTGATGCCCCTGCCTATGCATCCCAGCATCCTATTTGCTTTACCTGCTGCCTTGTCACACTGTTTCCTACCTTGAGGTCATCAGAGATGATAACCCCAAGATCCCTGTCCTGCTTGGTGCATGCTATATCCTCACCCCCAACTGATATATTGTGCCAGGGTTTTGTGCCCCCATGCATTATCTTGCACCTTTGCATTGAATTTCAACTGCCAAACCCTGACCATTCTTCAAGTTTCTGCAGGTCCCTTCTCATTCTGTCTACACCCTCTGGTGTGTCTACTCTGTTACAGACTTTGTGTCATCAGCAAACAGTGAAATTCTGCTTCTAGGTCCTGCGCAATGTCACTGATGAAGATGTTGAATAGGACCAGTCCCAGCACTAATCCCTGTGGTAACCTCACTGGTCACTCTTCCCTCTGTGGAGTGACAGCTATTTCACCACACCCTCTGTGTCCTGCCGCCCAGCCAGTTACCTACCCACCACACTACTGTCCTGCCCACACCCATATTCCCCAGTTTGTGTAATAGTCTCTATGTGGCACAGTGTCAAAGCCTGCTGAAGTCCAGATAGGCCATGTCCACTGCCCCTCCCCTGATCCACCTCCCTAGTCACCCAGTCAAAAAATTCAACGAGGTTGGTCTGACATGACCGCCCCCTGGTGAAACCATGCACCTTGGGTCCTGTAGTCCATTGACAACCAGATGTTCCACCAGTCTCTCCTTCAGTAGTGCTTCCATGATCTTCACCACTACTGCGGTGAGGCTGACTGGTCTGTAGTTTTCCGCTTCCTCTTTGTTCCCACTTTTGTATAAGGGGACTACATCTGCTGTCCTCCAGTCTTTGGGTACCTCCCCTGTTTCCAGTGATCGGCTAAACAGGATAGCCAGAGGTTCAGCCACCACCTCTCCTAGCTCTTTAAGGACCCTGGGGTGCACCCCATCTGGCCCCATTGCTTTATCAACTCTTATTACTTCCAGTTCCTTCAGGACCCTTTCTCGAGTAAAGGGACTTGTGTCCATTTCTGCACCATTCTCACCCTTGTACTCCCTTCAGACCCATTACCTCTCTTCCTCAGTAAAGACTGAGCAGAAATACCTGTTCAATATGTCAGCTTTATTGTGTCATCCTCCACGCTGGCCCCATCCTCTCCCTTCAGTCTCACTCACCCCTCCCTTTGCCTTTCTTTTTCACTTATGTGCCTGTAAAGGTTTTGTCCCTCTACCCACTGATTTTGCAATGTGTTCTTCTGTCTGAGCTTTGGCTTCCTTACTGACCTCCCTGCCTCCCTTTGCTCCTCCTGGTACTTCTCCCTATCCCCTTCTGCCTGTGTCTTTTTGTATTGCCTGAATGCAATCTTTTTGGCTTTCACTTTCTTTGCTACCCCTTTGGAAAACCATAATGGTATCCTCTTCCTTTTCCTCTTGCTAACCTGCTTAATGCATAAGTCTGTAGCTCTTGTAATCCCCATTTTAAATACTGCCCACTGTTCCTCAACCCCTGATTCCTGCCCCATTCCACTTAATGCCTCTTTCAAGTATCTCCCCATTTTCCCAAAGTCTGCCCCCCTAAAATCCAGGATACGTGTTTTTGTGTGGTTTGGTTCTGTTCTTTCTGTGATTTCAAACCATAATGACTGGTGGTCACTGTTCCCCAGGTGCTTCCCCACTGTTACCCCATCGCACTGTCCCTGTTTGTGAGCACAAGGTCCAGTATTGCCTTCTGCCAAGTTGGTTCCATGACCAGTTGCTTGAGGAAGGCACCTCAAGGAGTCCAGGATAAATCTGCTCCTAGTTGATGCTGCTGCTGGATGCTCCAGTCCATGTCTGGAATATTGAAGTCTCCAACCAGTACTACCTCACCTTGTCTGCCATCCTTTGGATGGCTAGCATCAACTCCCTATCTGTTTCTTCCTTCTGGGCTGGTGGTCTATAGACCACACCTGTCTGGTAGCTGGCCCCATTTTCCTTTTCAACAACCCACAGTATCCCTCCCCATTTTGTTCCTCCTGGATCTCTGTGGCCCTTATGTCATTTTCACATACAGTGCCTACCTCCTCCCTTTCTACCCGCCCTGTCTCTTCTGGAATATGTTGTAGCCGTATGGTCATCTACCAGTCGTGGTTATCATTACACCAGGTTTCAGTGATGGCCACAATGTCCAGGTTCGACTGCACCATGACAGCCTCCAGATCTTCCATCTTGTTGCTAAGGCTCCTGGCATTGGCACACATGGCTTTCCATGATTTGACCTCTCCAGACTGTTTCGCTGTTCTACTCCAGCCTCTTCCTTGGTTGTCCTTTATCCCTGGTTCTCCTTGCTGTCTGCCCTTCTGCTGAATTTTGCCCCTTTTCTGCCGTACTGCTTATGAGGAGGAGTGAAAAAATGCCACTGTTGAAAATCTGGTGTGACAATATTACAAATCTGCGAAGTTACAAGGGTGCGTGGAAAGTGCGCAACGCACACTTGTAACACTGTCAATTGACATGCTATCATCACCAAATTTTCAAAATAGGCATTTTAGGACCTCTGCTCATGAACAGTATCATTGTCATTTTCTTAATCTGTCCCGAACAGTGATTTCCCACAGCAACCGTGCTATTCTGTGTTGGAAGTGCGAAAACACATTTTGGCCAGGATGTGAACAATGACAGCTGTACTGCTCACAAGGAAGTGTGACAAAATGCCAGTGCTGAAAATCTGGCATGGAAATATTGCAAATTCGCGAAGTTACGAGTGTGCGTAGCAACAGCGCAACGCACGCTCATAAAACAGTCATATTTTGGATTTTTCCCCAAATTTGCAACATAGGCTTTTTGAGCTCACCTCATGAACACTGGCACTATCATTGCTTAGCATCGCTCCAAGAGTGATTCCGCACAGTGACCGCGAAACCACCTTTGGGGCCGATTAACCCATGACAGTTCAAGAATTCATGAGGAGGGGTCCCAAAAACCCCATGTTGAAAATTTGGTGAAAAAATTCCCAAAAATGCCTGAGATATGCACTAAAGTTGAAAAAACCCTATTCATTACATTATACAGCTTACCGGCATTTCCTCAGTTCGCGGTTGGCTTTGAAGAGCGCAGACGTGTTCCCAGTCCACAGAAGATCGTTGCGCCAAGCTCCGGAGGTAAGTATGGGGTGGAGGGTGTGGGGAGGCTGGGTGCGCAGTGGGTGGGTGCGGCTTGTGAGAGGTGGGCAGAGAGACTATGAGGGACCGTTTCCTTTTTTTCAGGTACAAAAAAACAAGAAAATGTCGTGGGACCGTTTTCAACTTTACAGGGGCATGTGGCACACTGGGGTGGGCCCCCAGCATGCCACTGAGTCTGGCTTTGGGGACAGCTGTAGCCAATGGGGATTGGGCACCCCTGTCGGTCAACAATAAATGGGGCATAGCGGCACACTGGGGTGGGCCTCAGCGTGCCACCGAGTCTTGCTTTTTTGGGTACAGTAGCCAATGGGGATTGGGCACCCCATCGGCAAACAAAAAAAGGGATTCTTTCGCCAACGGGGATTGGGCACCCCATCGGCAGACAATTAAACGGGGTTACATTATGCAGTGGGGAGTGGGCCCCTGTCAGCAAATAAAAGATGGTAGAATATTGTTTGTGAATACGGCGGCAAGCCACTGCCATGTTCACAAACAATATCAGGTATCCTACATCCCGTCTTGCAATGACAGGTCACTCCCTCATTGCAGCGGATGGCTGATGCTGCAATGACGAGGCGGCCCCTGATTGCAGCGGTTGATTTTTTAGAGAGTTGTGGCACACTAGCTGAACTAGTGTCAGCAGCAGTGTGCCACGGCATTGGGGGAAGTGGGACAAGCCTTTGCAGGCTGTGGGGGCATTGGGCACAACAGTGCCACGCCTCCACAACCTGCTTGTGGAGAAAGCTGACGCAACATGTTTCTTGCGCATGTGAACAATCAACATAAAAATAGTAATATTAGCTCAATAATCCTGCCATATTGTTTGGCTTGGTGTGAAAGGTATTGTCTGAAGGGGAGCTAGACTGTAACACAAAAGTCTGTCATTATGTTTATTTTTATTTATTTATTTATTGGGAACTCGGAATTACAAACCTTTGAGCAAGAGTTCATTTACAAAGGATCCTCGTCAACACTTAATGAGATACATTTTGTTGCAACAGCATAATTACAGCAGACAAATTGACACTGGGGTTGTACTACTAACATAGAGTTTACATAGGAAGGGGTAGCAAATACATTTATGGTTTACACAAGTTAAGACATGAATGAAGTAGCTGGTAGCATTGTCAATTTCCCAGTGGAGGTACGCAGTGTGCAGCCATCGGAGAGAAGTTAAGTGCAGAGAGACAAGTTGGGGTTTGACAAGTGCAGGTAGGTGGTGGGGGGGGGAGTGGGAAGGGGGGAGTAAGAGGTCAGGAAAATGGGCAGGAGGAAGTGTGGTGTTGCTGGACAGAGGGCAGGTGGAGGGAGGAGCAGGAGGCAGAGGAAGTGCACAGGGAACCGAGCAGGAGGTAGTGTGGGTGTACTGGACAGAGGGCAGGTGGAGGGGAGGAGTAAGGGGAGGCAGAGGAAGTGCACAGGGGACCGAGCAGGAGGAAGTGTGGGTGTACTGGACAGAGGGCAGGTGGAGGGAGGAGTAAGGAGGCAGAGGAAGTGCACAGGGACCGAGAGGAGGTAGGTGGGTGTACTGGGCAGAGGGCAGGTGGAGGGGAGGAGGAGGAGGCAGAGGAAGTGCACAGGGGACCGAGCAGGAGGTAGTGTGGGTGTACTGGACAGAGGGCAGGTGGAGGGAGGAGTAAGGGAGGCAGAGGAAGTGCACAGGGACCGAGCAGGAGGTAGTGTGGGTGTACTGGACAGAGGGCAGGTGGAGGGGAGGGTAAGGGAGGCAGAGGAAGTGCACAGGGGACCGAGCAGGAGGTAGTGTGGGTGTACTGGACAGAGGGCAGGTGGAGGGAGGAGTAAGGGAGGCAGAGGAAGTGCACAGGGAACCGAGCAGGAGGTGGTGGGTGTACTGGACAGAGGGCAGGTGGAGGGAGGAGTAAGGGAGGCAGAGGAAGTGCACAGGGACGGAGCAGGAGGTAGTGTGGGTGTACTGGACAGAGGGCAGGTGGAGGGAGGAGTAAGGGCAGGAGGAAGTGCACAGGGGACCGGCAGGAGGAGGTGTGGGTGTACTGGACAGAGGGCAGGTGGAGGGGAGGAGTAAGGGGAGGCAGAGGAAGTGCACAGGGACCGGGCAGGAGGAGTGTGGGTGTACTGGACAGAGGGCAGGTGGAGGGAGGAGTAAGGAGGCAGAGGAAGTGCACAGGGACCGGGCAGGAGGAAGTGTGGGTGTACTGGACAGAGGGCAGGTGGAGGGGAGGAGTAAGGGAGGCAGAGGAAGTGCACAGGGACCGGAGCAGGAGGAAGTGTGGGTGTACTGGACAGAGGGCAGGTGGAGGGAGGAGTGAGGGAGGCAGAGGAAGTGCACAGGGGACCGAGCAGGAGGTAGTGTGGGTGTACTGGACAGAGGGCAGGTGGAGGGGAGGAGTAAGGGGAGGCAGAGGAAGTGCACAGGGGACCGAGCAGGAGGAAGTGTGGGTGTACTGGACAGAGGGCAGGTGGAGGGGAGGAGTAAGGGGGCAGAGGAAGTGCACAGGGGACCGGCAGGAGGTAGTGTGGTGTACTGGACAGAGGGGAGGTGGAGGGAGGAGTAAGGGAGGCAGAGGAAGTGCAGGGACCGAGCAGGAGGTAGTGGGTGTACTGGACAGAGGGCAGGTGGAGGGGAGGAGTAAGGGGAGGCAGAGGAAGTGCACAGGGGACCGAGCAGGAGGTAGTGTGGGTGTACTGGACAGAGGGCAGGTGGAGGGGAGGAGTAAGGGGAGGCAGAGGAAGTGCACAGGGGACCGAGCAGGAGGAAGTGTGGGTGTACTGGACAGAGGGCAGGTGGAGGGGAGGAGTAAGGGGAGGCAGAGGAAGTGCACAGGGGACCGGGCAGGAGGAAGTGTGGGTGTACTGGACAGAGGGCAGGTGGAGGGGAGGAGTAAGGGAGGCAGAGGAGGCAACAGGGGACCCGGGCAGGAAGTGTGGGTGTACTGGACAGAGGGCAGGTGGAGGGAGGAGTAGGGGAGGCAGAGGAAGTGCACAGGGACCGGCAGGAGGAAGTGTGGGTGTACTGGACAGAGGGCAGGTGGAGGGAGGAGTAAGGGGAGGCAGAGGAAGTGCACAGGGGACCGGGCAGGAGGAAGTGGGTGTACTGGACAGAGGGCAGGTGGAGGGAGGAGGAGGGGAGGCAGAGGAAGTGCACAGGGGACCGGGCAGGAGGTAGTGTGGGTGTACTGGACAGAGGGCAGGTGGAGGGAGGAGTAAGGGAGGCAGAGGAAGTGCACAGGGGACCGAGCAGGAGGTAGTGTGGGTGTACTGACAGAGGGCAGGTGGAGGAGGAGGAGGGAGGCAGAGGAAGTGCACAGGGGACCGGGCAGGAGGAAGTGTGGGTGTGCTGGACAGAGGGCAGGTGGAGGGAGGAGTAGGGAGGCAGAGGAGTGCACAGGGGACCGGGCAGGAGGAAGTGTGGTGTACTGGACAGAGGGCAGGTGGAGGGGAGGAGTAAGGGGAGGCAGAGGAAGTGCACAGGGGACCGGGCAGGAGGTAGTGTGGGTGTGCTGGACAGAGGGCAGGTGGAGGGGAGGAGTAAGGGGAGGCAGAGGAAGTGCACAGGGGACCGGGCAGGAGGTAGTGTGGGTGTACTGGACAGAGGGCAGGTGGAGGGGAGGTAAGGGAGGCAGAGGAAGTGCACAGGGGACCGGGCAGGAGGTAGTGTGGGTGTACTGGACAGAGGGCAGGTGGAGGGAGGAGTAGGGAGGCAGAGGAAGTGCACAGGGACCGGCAGGAGGAAGTGTGGGTGTACTGGACAGAGGCAGGTGGAGGGAGGAGCAAGGGAGGCAGAGGAAGTGCACAGGGACCGGGCAGGAGGAAGTGTGGGTACTGGACAGAGGCAGGTGGAGGGAGGAGTAAGGGAGGCAGAGGAAGTGCACAGGGGACCGAGCAGGAGGAAGTGGGTGTACTGGACAGAGGGCAGGTGGAGGGAGGAGTAAGGAGGCAGAGGAAGTGCACAGGGGACCGAGCAGGAGGAAGTATGGGTGTACTGGACAGAGGGCAGGTGGAGGGAGGAGTAAGGGAGGCAGAGGAAGTGCACAGGGGACCGAGCAGGAGGTAGTGTGGGTGTACTGGACAGAGGGCAGGTGGAGGGGAGGAGTAAGGGGAGGCAGAGGAAGTGCACAGGGGACCGAGCAGGAGGTAGTGTGGGTGTACTGGACAGAGGGCAGGTGGAGGGAGGAGTAAGGGAGGCAGAGGAAGTGCAGGGGACCGAGCAGGAGAGGAAGTGTGGTGTACTGGACAGAGGGCAGGTGGAGGGAGGAGTAAAGGAGGCAGAGAGATGCACAGGGGACCGAGCAGGAGGAAGTGTGGGTGTACTGGACAGAGGGCAGGTGGAGGGAGGAGTAAGGGGGCAGAGGAGTGCACAGGGGACCGAGCAGGAGGAAGTGTGGGTGTACTGGACAGAGGCAGGTGGAGGGGAGGAGTAAGGGAGGCAGAGGAAGTGCACAGGGGACCGAGCAGGAGGAAGTGTGGGTGTACTGGACAGAGGGCAGGTGGGGGGAGGGTAAGGGAGGCAGAGGAAGTGCACAGGGGACCGAGCAGGAGGAAGTGTGGGTGTGACTGGACAGAGGGCAGGTGGAGGGAGGAGTAAGGGGGCAGAGGAAGTGCACAGGGGACCGAGCAGGAGTGAGTGTGGGTGTACTGGACAGAGGGCAGGTGGAGGGGAGGAGTAAGGGGAGGCAGAGGAAGTGCACAGGGGACCGAGCAGGAGGAAGTGTGGGTGTACTGGACAGAGGGCAGGTGGAGGGGAGGAGTAAGGGGAGGCAGAGGAAGTGCACAGGGGACCGAGCAGGAGGAAGTGTGGGTGTACTGGACAGAGGGCAGGTGGAGGGAGGAGTAAGGAGGCAGAGGAAGTGCACAGGGGACCGAGCAGGAGGAGTGTGGGTGTACTGGACAGAGGGCAGGTGGAGGGAGGAGTAAGGGGAGGCAGAGGAAGTGCAAGGGGACCGGGCAGGAGGAAGTGTGGGTGTACTGGACAGAGGGCAGGTGGAGGGAGGAAGGGGGGGCAGAGGAAGTGCACAGGGGACCGAGCAGGAGGTAGTGTGGGTGTACTGGACAGAGGGCAGGTGGAGGGGAGGGTAAGGGGAGGCAGAGGAAGTGCACAGGGACCGAGCAGAGAGGTAGTGTGGGTGTACTGGACAGAGGGCAGGTGGAGGGAGGAGTAAGGGAGGCAGAGGAAGTGCACAGGGGACCGGGCAGGAGGTAGTGTGGGTGTACTGGACAGAGGGCAGGTGGAGGGAGGAGAGGAGGCAGAGGAGAGTACAGGGGACCGGGCAGGAGGAAGTGTGGTGTACTGGACAGAGGGCAGGTGGAGGGAGGAGTAAGGGGGGCAGAGGAAGTGCACAGGGACCCGGGCAGGAGGTGGAGTGGTGTACTGGACAGAGGGCAGGTGGAGGGGAGGAGTAAGGGGAGGCAGAGGAAGTGCACAGGGGACCGAGCAGGAGGAAGTGTGGGTGTACTGGACAGAGGGCAGGTGGAGGGGAGGAGTAAGGGGAGGCAGAGGAAGTGCACAGGGGACCGGGCAGGAGGAAGTGTGGGTGTACTGGACAGAGGGCAGGTGGAGGGGAGGAGTAAGGGGAGGCAGAGGAAGTGCACAGGGGACCGAGCAGGAGGTAGTGTGGGTGTACTGGACAGAGGGCAGGTGGAGGGGAGGAGTAAGGGGGCAGAGGAGCACAGGGGACCGAGCAGGAGGTAGTGTGTGTATGCTGGACAGAGGCAGGTGGAGGGAGGGTAAGGAGGCAGAGGAAGTGCACAGGGGACCGAGCAGGAGGTAGTGTGGGTGTACTGGACAGAGGGCAGGTGGAGGGGAGGAGTAAGGGGAGGCAGAGGAAGTGCACAGGGGACCGAGCAGGAGGTAGTGTGGGTGTACTGGACAGAGGGCAGGTGGAGGGGAGGAGTAAGGGGAGGCAGAGGAAGTGCACAGGGGACCGGCAGGAGGAAGTGTGGGTGTACTGGACAGAGGGCAGGTGGAGGAGGAGTAAGGGAGGCAGAGAAGTGCACAGGGGACCAGGCAGGAGGTAGTGTGGGTGTACTGGACAGAGGGCAGGTGGAGGGGAGGAGATGAGGAGGCAGAGGAAGTGCACAGGGGACCAGAGCAGGAGGAAGTGGGTGTACTGGACGGAGGGCAGGTGAGGGGAGGAGTAAGGGAGGCAGAGGAAGTGCAGGGGACCGAGCAGGAGGTAGTGTGGTGTACTGGACAGAGGGCAGGTGGAGGGAGGTAGGGAGGCAGAGGAAGTGCACAGGGGACGAGCAGGAGGTAGTGTGGGTGTACTGGACAGAGGGCAGGTGGAGGGAGGAAGAGGGGGCAGAGGAAGTGCACAGGGGACCGAGCAGGAGGAAGTGTGGGTGTACTGGGCAGAGGGCAGGTGGAGGGAGGTAAGGGAGGCAGAGGAGTGCACAGGGGACCCGGGCAGGAGGAAGTGTGGGTGTGCTGGACAGAGGCAGGTGGAGGAGGGTAAGGGGGCAGAGGAAGTGCACAGGGACGAGCAGGAGGTGAGTGTGTGGGTGTACTGGGCAGAGGGCAGGTGGAGGGAGGTGGGGAGGCAGAGGGAAGTGCACAGGGGACCCGGGCAGGAGGGTGTGGGTGTACTGGACAGAGGGCAGGTGGAGGGAGGAGTAAGGAGGCAGAGGAGTGCACAGGGACCGGCAGGAGGGAGTGTGGGTGTACTGGACAGAGGGCAGGTGGAGGGGAGGAGTAAGGGGAGGCAGAGGAAGTGCACAGGGGACCGGGCAGGAGGAAGTGTGGGTGTACTGGACAGAGGGCAGGTGGAGGGGAGGAGTAAGGGGAGGCAGAGGAAGTGCACAGTGGACCGGGCAGGAGGAAGTGTGGGTGTACTGGACAGAGGGCAGGTGGAGGGGAGGAGTAAGGGGAGGCAGAGGAAGTGCACAGGGGACCGGGCAGGAGGAAGTGTGGGTGTCTGGACAGAGGGCAGGTGGAGGGAGGAGGGTAAGGGGCAGAGGAAGTGCACAGGGGACCGAGGCAGGAGGAGTGTGGGTGTACTGGACAGAGGGCAGGTGGAGGGGGAGAGTAAGGGGGGCAGAGGAAGTGCACAGGGACCCAGCAGGAGGTGTGTGGGTGTACTGGACAGAGGGCAGGTGGAGGGAGGTAAGGGAGGCAGAGGAAGTGCACAGGGGACCCGAGCAGGAGGTAGTGTGGGTGTACTGGACAGAGGGCAGGTGGAGGGGAGGAGTAAGGGGAGGCAGAGGAAGTGCACAGGGGACCGAGCAGGAGGTAGTGTGGGTGTACTGGACAGAGGGCAGGTGGAGGGGAGGAGTAAGGGGAGGCAGAGGAAGTGCACAGGGGACCGAGCAGGAGGTAGTGTGGGTGTACTGGACAGAGGGCAGGTGGAGGGGAGGAGTAAGGGGAGGCAGAGGAAGTGCACAGGGGACCGAGCAGGAGGTAGTGTGGGTGTACTGGACAGAGGCAGGTGGAGGGAGGAGTAAGGGGGCAGAGGAAGTGCACAGGGGACCCGAGCAGGAGGTGAGTGTGGGTGTACTGGACAGAGGCAGGTGGAGGAGGAGTAGAGGGAGGCAGAGGAAGTGCACAGGGGACGAGAGGAGAGTAGTGTGGGGTGTACTGGACAGAGGGCAGGTGGAGGGAGGAGTAAGGGGGCAGAGGAAGTGCACAGGGACCGAGCAGGAGGTAGTGTGGGTGTACTGGACAGAGGGCAGGTGGAGGGAGGAGTAAGGAGGCAGAGGAAGTGCACAGGGGACCCGAGCAGGAGGTAGTGTGGGTGAACTGGACAGAGGGCAGGTGGAGGGGGAGATAGTGACGGGGTAATGGACAAAGGAAAAGTGGGGGGGGAGTTACTAGGAAAGGGCGGAAGGGGTGGGGGAGGGGAGTAGGTGCAACCCGGCCAGATCAAGTGAGCAGTTGAATGGTGGGTCAGATGCTGGGATTACGTTTGACACAGGCAGCGGACTGGAGGAGAGATGGACTTACTTTATGTTATGCTTTGAATCCTTACTCTTCTGCAACAGAACTCCCACTTTTAAATGGAACAGTAGAAACTTGTGAGGCAAACTCAGGGACATGCCTGAAAATCAGGGACAGTTGAGAGGTATGCCTCAAATCCCCACTGACATACTGTGCTGACAAGTTGTAAATGGTAGAACGTGAACAGACCTACCTTCAAGGATGCAATTCCTGTCAGTCACCTGAGGAGTTTGGAGGTGCATTCAAGAGCATTTATAGCTTAGGGCATGCAAATGAAATTGGGAGCATCTGTAATGAGATGCTAAACAGGTGAGATGCCCCTGAATTTGACAATGAGCTGATTTGGAAGCATTGTCTGTGAAGTGCATAATTGGCCCCAGTTCATCTCAATCAGCAATGTGCAACTGATGCGTTGAGCGCATCCCCCTGTGGCACATTTCCTGTGCATGCGCGATCAACTTGGGAGCATTTCCTGAATGTGGCACAAGTATCACGGCACACCCCCATTAATGCGTGATGCAAACTCAGTGACGTCCTAGGCATAGCGCATACTGTCCGGTGGTTCCAATTGCATGATCGATGACAGCAGCACATCCAGGTCCCCATGCACCATTGGTGCAGTACTGCATGACTCATTGAGGGGATGTATTGTGCCTCGGTGTGACATAGCATCAATGCGCACCTGCAGTGCACGGTGCAACACTGGCAGTGTGCACAGCCACAGTGCACTGTGAGTGACATTGTTTGCCATTAACAATATGGCAGATATGCGCATGTGTGACCTGGTTGTGACCCCTGACCCTGGTCTCCCACCCAGGCAGTGCACACTGCACATGCGTGTTGACATGTAAGGGATGGCAATGGACAGGCTCCAGAGCCTCTGCGATCAGGCACGCAGGGGTGCAGTGCCATGCCCAGACAACATACAGCAACACAGGCAGGCAGGGGTTTGTTTCCTGGGGGCAGTGTGCACTTGCACAATGTCCCCACCACACACACACACACACACACACACACACACACACACACATAGACACACGTGTGGCATACCATGCCCCTGCGGCATGTGGGGTGCAGACATGGCCACCATGCGTAGCTGTGTGCAGCATGGTGCACGATTGAGGGGTGCATGGGCACTGTGGTGGCCACATTGTTCTTCAGCCATTGTCATGGCACATGTCCATCCACACATAACCAAGGTGGGCATGGGCTGGGGTGCTGTGTGTTGCTGCACACTGACCAGGGTGTCTTCATTGGGGCACTATGGGGGTGGGCCCATCACTGCATGCTGGCACCAGTGTTGTTGCTGTGGGACTTTTCTTGTGCATCCTCTGTGTGTTCATGGGGGGGGAGTGCCCACTGCAGGCCATTGTCAGCCACAAGTGCATGTCCGTGTGATGCACATTGACACACGCATGGAGGGTGGCCATGGCAGCGTGTGCTAGGGCCATAGTGCACATGGCTCCTGTGTGTCTGTCCACCTTGTGCACATCTGATGTGGACCATGGGCACAGTGTGGTGCTCCATTGGTGTTCAGATGGAGCCTGCATGCTTGTGCAGCCTGCTGGCATCTGCACATGCTGTGTGGGACATGGTTGCGTGCCCCTCTGCACCTACCTCTACATGCACATGTGGGCCCTGTGCTGTCTGAGTACCACTGCATGATCACAGTGTAGCACTGTGTGCCAGCCTGTTGCTGACATGTAGTGTGCCTGGTGGGCTGTCGGCCATTGCTGTGGTGGCTGCCTCCTGCATACTCGCGTGATGGGAAGGGGGGCAGATGTGGACCATGGCACTTAGTACCTGTTGTCTGTGTCCCCACTGTAGGTCCATGGAGAGTACAGCCAGGTGTGCCAGGGTGGTGGAGGAGAAGACGTGTGGCTGGCTGGCAGAGTTGCAGCTCAGGAGGTCACTCAGGAGGACTTTTGAGCCACTCTACAGGTGGCAGGGGCAGCTCCTGCAGGCCATAACATTAGTTGTCTGGGTTCTGAGTGCCAGGGGACAGAGGGGTGGCTGGCGTGCTGTGGCCCATCCAACACACAAGGACACTGGAACACCTGTACATAGCCCCTTTGTTGTTTTAACCCTGCCCTCCATGCCCATCCCCATTGTCTGTTGCTGTCCTCTGTTCCCCCACCACCATACCATCACCTTCCTGTATACTGTTTGATATGTTTCTGTTCTGAGTCCCACACCACGCTTTCCCTGTTCCTACTGTTGTTTGATATTGTACATAGTTTCATGTGTTACCTTTCATGTTTTACTAAAGAGTTTTATATTACTAATGGTGTCTGTGGACATTCATTGAACCTTGTGCATGTGCTTTGCTATGCTTGTTGGTTTCCACTGTACCTTTGTTCCCATTCACACATGTGCACCTGCGGTACTGCACACCCACGCGCCCTGTCCACCTTTCATGCCTGCTTCAATGTGCGCCCTCCTTGTTGCTTCTGGCCTGTTGGCAGGCATTTCACTGTGCTGCCTTTCACAGTACCCCTACTCTGTGAGTGGTGTGTGCTGGTTGCTTCTGTTGTACTAGTCCCCTGTTGTTGTGCCGATCTTCTTGAGGTACACTTGCCTATGGGCATGTTCCACCTGTGCAGGATATGGCCTTCAGCCTGCATGCCATTGTGCCTGTCCACCTGTGTGCACCTGTGTGGCAGCTCCCTTGTCCACCCTGCTGTATTCCTGTGCACCAGGATGTGTACGGCACCCTCTGCCATGCTGCACAGTGCACCTCCGCTGCTGTGGCCCACCTTGCCAGGCACCCCTGTGCATGGTGTCTGTGCTTGTTGGGCCCCTGTGTTGAGAGTGTGTCTAGTGCTTCCAGGTGTCACCATGTGTGCTCTGTTTGTGCACCTAATCTGCTTTGGCCACTCTCTGGCCCTTTGGTATTCCCAGCCAGTCCCTGCCGGTCTGTTCCCCTGCATCCTTTGTGCCACTGCAGTCTCTCCCTGTCGCTCTTCTGTCCCTTGCTTACTTGCTTCTTATTCAGTGTTGTGTTGTCCAGGGTGCTTCTGTGCATCTTAGTTGTGCTGGAGCATCTCAGGTTATGCCTTGGCGCTTCAGTGGTATTCACAGTGGGGCTGTGCACAGTGCATCTTGCGATGCATCCTTCTGTGAATCCCACTGTTTTGGGACAGCACATCTGCTTTGTGAATGCTGCCCTTAGAGTGGGGACTGTCAGACATTTAGAACACAGCTCTGAGGCTGGTGGGGGAGCTCTTGGATTTATAATCAGTAGGAATTTAAACTGTGATTGATCCTGCTTCATAGCCAAGTCTGTATTTTCGTGTTAATTTGGTGTATAAAAAAACCTAAAAAGTGTACTATATATATATATATAAGTTGTTAAGTATAGAAAAGCTTTATTTAGATGTGCTTACAGTACCTAAATAGGAAAAAGGAGCGGGGAGGAGGGGGGGAGCTGGAGATGGAATCAGGATATAGAATTCCAAGGTCTGTCATATTTATGTATCAGGGTTATGCATTATGTCCTGTTTAGTTGTTATTCTAAGTGCTTTAGAACACTATTAACAACTTATAGAGTCATTAATTTTTTTGGAAAAGAGCTCCATATTAGACTTTCATTCAGTCCATAACAACTTCTATAAGTCTTTGAAGTGAATATCAACCACGCCTCTCTTCATTTCAACAATGTTTCCCAGTTCCCTCCTTTGGCTGCTTTATTTACTTTTTCAATTTCCATACATTGCAAAGCAGAAATCTGAAGATTATGTTCATTAAAATGCTGTGCCAGCGGTGATTTCTCATCTTTATATCTAATGTGACTCTTGTGCTCAGTGATTCTGTTTTTTAAGGGTCTTGTAGTTTCACCTACATAATATAATGAGCAGGGACAGATGATGCAATAAACTACATGGTTCGTGTCACATGTAATGAGGTCTCTGAGTTCAAAGTTCCTCTCTTGACAAGTACTTTTTATCTGTTTGGTTTTAATTCCATTGTTGCAGTGTGCACAGCGTCCACATGTAAAAAATCCTTTTACACCTCTACTGAGCCACGTTGTGGTCTGAGGTTCTGGATTCCAATGTTGTGTATAAACCAGTTTTTTTCTAATATTGCTTGTTTTCCTTGCTGTAACCCATGGTTTAACATTAAAAAGTATGTTTCCTGCATCTGTGGATTTCAGGATATTCCAGTTTTTAAAGATTACATGTTTTATGTCTGGAAAAAATTCAAAAAAAGTGGTTGAGAGATATATTCTATCAGTTTCATGTTCTGTCTCTTTATCTTAGAGTAATTTTGTTCTAGTAATGTTTTGCATCTTCTGTTCTGCTAGATCTATGGTTCTTTTCCTATAACCCTGTTGTGTGACTCTAGACTTAAGATTTTCCACATTTCATTGCAATCTTTCCTCACTGCCACTGTTTTGTGTCACCTTAAGCATTTGTCCATATGGAATCCCCTTTTTCGATGCTGTTGGGTGATAGTTGGCTCAATGTAGTATTGTATTTTTGTCTGTTGGCTTTCAGTATAGATATGTGGTAATCCTTTTGTTTTCCGAAATTATTTTCAGATCCAAAAATGGTAACTCCTTTTGGTCATATTCCATAGTAAAACTCAGAAAAGTAGTGCATGAGTTCAAATATTGTTGACATTTTTTAAGATGTTCTTCTGTGTTGCCCCATAAGATGAAAATATCATCAATAAAGCATTTGTACAGCAGAATTGATGATTTGTATCTGTTTCCTGGATTGTCTATACAGTGTTTCTCAAACTCTGCCATCATGAGGTTGTCATATGTGGGTGCTAATGTTGCCACCATCACCATTCCCCTTATCTGTAGGTAGCTTTCGTCCTCAAACTTAAAATATTTGTTCTTCAATACAAATTCTGTCACAGTTTGTAGAAATTCCTTGTCTGGCTTATTCTCTTCTCTCATGGTCAGGGTACTCCTCAAAGCTTCAAGTCCATCTTCATGGGGGATACTCGTGTATAGGTTTTTGACATCACATGTAACTAGGATACAATCTCTAACTTCTTGTTTTTTTGTGTTAAACTCTTCCAGTAGCTGTAAACAGTGTTTAGGGTCCTTTATGTAGGATGGTGTTTCTGGTACTAGATCTTTGGTATAATGATCTACAAATATCGACAGGGGCTCCGTGATTGAACCAATGTCCGATACTATAGGTCAACCTGGTGGTTTTTTAGGGTCTTTGTGTATTTTTGGAAGACAGTAGAAGAGTGGTACCCGTGGGTGTAGATTAAGTAGTTCTGTGTATACCCATTCTTCTGTTTGTTTCCTATCTCTAGCTCCTGTCAAGATTTGTTTGATATCTTGTTTTAGTTTTTTCAAGGGGTATTCTTGCGACTTCTTTGTATGTAGTGACATCATTGAGTTGTTGTACTTATTCTTCATTATAGTTTTCATAGTGCTGAATCACTATACCTCCCCCTTTGTCTGAAGGTTTTATAATAATACTTTTTCTTGTTCTAAGTCTTTTAGAATATTTCTCTGATTTAGAGTTAGATTAAATTTCAGGTTTTGGGTCTCACTTTTTTTCACAATGTTCTCTGTCTCTTTGTTCACCTTTTCAATGAATGCTGTCATGTTTGGTGGTATGTTGCCCATATGATCAAAAGTGGATCTGGTCCCCAGTGCTTGCCTTAATTTGTATCTTTCTTAGTAATCAGTATTGTCTGTGGATCTGTCTTCTCTTTTGCCAATAAAATGTTTAAGTCTAAGTTTCCTATAAACTTTTTCCATATCTATTTTGAGTTCAAAGGAATTTAATTTCTCAGTGATCCCATAACTCAGACCCAGGTTAAACACTGACATTTCTGAGTTGGTGAGTTCTCTATCTGATAATTAATAGACTGTTAATTCTGGCTTGTTTTGGATCTGGTATTGTGTGTTTCTGTTGTTTCTCCTCTTCCTCTCCCGTCTCCTCCTGAATCTTTTCTTGGGCCTATGCCAGAACCGCTGGCTTGTTCTGCTCTTACTAAAAAAGCCTGATTTTCCCTTAAGTCTAGGGATCTTTCTCTTTCATAATATGGGTCCTCATACTGGTATTCTCGATGTGTTTCTTCCCCTATATTGGTTTCTGTTAGGGCTTTGTCATCTATACTCAGCTCTATATATGTTGCAGGAATTGTATTTTCTATTTCTCCTTTGGTATCTAAATATAGGTCAAGATCCCCTGTAGTTTTGACCTGGTTCAAAATTTTCCAAATCTGAAGTCGGATTCAAGATATCTGAATCATCTAAATTATAATATATAGTCTGCAATTCAGATCTTCTCCAGTTGTATAATTTTCTTTCCTTATAATCTGTTATGTCTCTCTTAAATGTATGTAGTTTGATTCCCTTAATATGGTTGTCATATTTCTGTAGAGACTTTTTTATTCTTGTCAGGAGTGACTTAACCTGTTCTGTGACTGTAATGTCCTTCATTTAGTCTTCTAGTTTACTTATTTCTTCTATAACTGTGTTATGTTCATTTGTTAATGCCTCTATTAACAGAAGCATGAAGTCAATGGAGCATTGTACACTAGTTCCATGCCATTTATCATCAAAGCTCTCTGGGGAGAAACCTAGATTAGGTTCTACTAAGACCCGAAGTCCCCTGGGGATGTGTTTTTGTTCTGTACACTCCAAGAGGGTGACTGCATACCAGTCAAGTCTGATCTTGTGTTCTTTCAAACTTCCTAATTTGTTAAATGATGTTTTGGGTGTTTCAGTTCCTGTAATACTTCTTTTACTTTGTACTAGGCCCATAATCCTTGTGGCATCTTCAGGAGTAATGCTCATTGCATTAATTAGTTCTCCCTTTCTCTTTTGGGAAACTGAAACGGTACCCCTTGTCTGGATCGGACTTAGAGCTTTGAGGATTACCCTGACCATGAAAGAAGCATTTGTCCATATGGAATCCCCCTTTTTCAATGCTGTTGGGTGATAGTTGGCTGAATGTAGTATTGTATTTTTGTCTGTTGGCTTTCGGTATAGATCTGTGGTAATACTATTGTTTTCCCAAATTTGGTTCAGATCCAAAAAAGGGTATCTCCTTTCAGTCATATTCCATAGTAAAGCTCACAAAATTAGTGCATGAGTTCAAATATCGTTGAAATTCTATAAGATATTCTTCTGTGTCCCCCTATAAGATGAAAGTATCATCAATAAAGCATTTTTACAGCAGAACTGATGATTTGTATCTGTTTCCCCGATTGTCTATACAGTGTCTCTCAAACTGCCATCATCAGGTTGGCGTATGTGGGTGTTAATGTTGCCACCATCACCATTCCCCTTATCTGTAGGTAGCTTTTGTCTTTAAATTAAAAATAATTGTTCTTCAATACAAATTCTGTCACAGTCTGTAGAAATTCCTTGTCTGGCTTATTCTCTTCTCTCATAGTCAGGGTACTCCTCAAAGCTCTAAGTCCATCTTCATGGGAGATACTCATGTATAGGTTTTTGACATCACATGTAACTAGGATACAATCTCTAACTTTTTATTGTTTTGTGTTAAACTCTTCCAATAGTTGTATACAGTGTTTAGAGTGTTTTATGTAGGATGGTGTTTATGGTACTAGATCTTTGGTATAATGATCTACAAATATCAACAAGTGCTCCGTGATTGAACCTATGCCCGATATTATTGGTCTATCTGGTGTTTTTTTGGGGTCCTCGTGTATTTTTTGGAGACAGTAAAAGAGTGGTACCTGTGGGTGTAGATTAAGAAGTTCTGTGTATACCCAATCCTCTATTTGTTTCCTATCGCTAGCTTCTGTCTAGATTTCTTTGATATCTTGTTTTAGTTTTTTAAGGGGTATTCTTGGGACTTCTTTGTATATAGTGATGTCATTGAGTTGTTTTAAACATTTTTCTTTATAGTTTTCATAGTTCTGAATCACTATACCTCCCCCTTTGTCTGAGGGTTTTATAATAATATTTCTGTCTTGTTTATTGTTTATTGTTTATTAGTAATTCGGAAACACCTTTGAGTCAAAGACTCATTTACAAAGGATCCACATCACAGAGAATAATGTACAGGCATACATAATTAACAATAGATCAGTGTATAGAGTTCAGTTACTTACAATGAGAAGTAGGCAAAATGTTCAGTGAGAATTAAGTTCTAAGTCTTTTAGAATATTTCTCTGATTTAGAGTTAGATACAATTTTGGGGTTTGACTCTTACTTTTTTTCATAATGTTCTCTGTTTCTCTGTCCACCTTTTCAATGAATGCCATTATATTTGGTGGTTTGTTGCCCATCACCTCCTCATAAGCAAGAAGGAGCGACTCCTCTTGGTTCCAAATTTTCACTGGATTTTCATTTCTGTTCCTTCTCAAAGTTCACCTAACTTTGCCGCTTTACTTTTCATTATTACATATCTCGTCACTGAAGTGTTCCTTAATAAGGTGGTGGAGGGAGGAACCAAGAGGAATTGCTCCTTCTTGCTTATGAGGAGGTGGTGGGAGTCGAACCTTTGTACATACAACAGATGATTTACATTGAAAAGGAATGAATTATTACATGTAACCAGTTGTCCTGATGAAGAGAGATTTCCCAAAATGTAGAAGAAATTAATAACTGGATATTATTTGTTGAAATAAATAAGAAAGTGGAATATATTTTTAACAGTTTGTTGGTTTGAATTTGTGGGGGGGAGTGGGCTACCTTACCAGTATACTCCATTTTTAATATCAAGCGTAAGCTTATACTGGGCTTTGGCCTCTCCCAAAGAATAGAATACTAACTCAGATCTTTTTTATTTTGAGGATTGGCTGTACTGGAGAAACATTTTATCTGAATTGTTCTGCTCTTACTAAAAAAGTCCAATTTTCCCTTAAGTCTGGGGCCCAGATATTCAAAAAAGTTGAGCCATGCGCAATAGGGTTGCGCCTGCGCAAGTCCAAAATGTGCCATTCTGTGATATTCAGCAGGAGGCAGTTCGCCCGAAATCATGCTGAGCAACAGTGCAATGATAATGAAGGCATGCGCAACTGAAGGGGAGAACCATGCATAAACTGCACAGCCCAATATTCAGCCGGGCCATGCAGAGTTATGCAGCAACCTACCTGCTCCTGCACAAGTTACGCTGAAAAAAAAAAGAACAAGTGCGAGGGCCACCCACAGGTGAGCTGTCGCATTGCAGTGCGCAACACAGCAGCTGCCACCCTGTGATGACCTGAACTTTCCGCTCTGGCGGCACCCCCATAAATCACTGGGCTGAAGTGTAACCACCCCCCGTTGGCCAATCGCGGGCATAATAGTAGTTCCCCCATTAGCCGCTCATGGGCATAATAGTAGTTTCTCCTCCCATTAGCCCGATCAAGGGCATAACTGAAACTTTCCTCCGCCCCAGAGTAACCCGATCATGGGCATCAGACCCCCAATGTCCAAGATCCCTGATGGTCCAGTGGACTCGAAAGCCCGATCGCTGGTGGCATTCTCACCCCCATCGCCGGAAATCCTGGTGATCTAGTGGCCCCACCCCACCCACCCATGGAGCCCCACCACCCCACTCCCATCAGCCGGGCGGCAGCAGCACTTCACCTGTTTGTTACTCAAGGCCCTCAGCCGACTGACAGCTCAGTAGGGCTGCACGCCAATTGGTTCAGAGCATGAGACGGCATGAAGCATATCGCATAAGTCAGTCCAATATGTGGAATGAATGAATTCATTCATTCACGATCTGGACTGACTTGTACGGTATGGGCTGCGCGCCCATTGGCTCATGCTCTGAACCAATGGGCGTGCAGTCCTACTGAGCTGTCAGTCAGCGGGCGGCGGGGCGCCAACAACATAAAACATATAGGAATAGGGACTACAGTCTAGTTTACCCCTGTGAACATGCTAATTCGGCGCTAGTGTGGTTTCCTTAGCAGGACTGAGCCATGGGAGATGTCACCACTGATATCATCATGCTCAGACGAGAGCATGATAAACTGTGGCTTGGCCGCTTCCTTGCTGCATTGAGAAGCAGCAACCCTAAAAGATGCAGTTGGCATTCTAGTTAATGGTGGTCTCCAGTAGAAACTCAGGCAAAAGAAACAGTTCGTAATGTCAATATTATAAGTAGATATCACAGGCGCGATAAACAGGAGATACAGAGATAGAAGAGACCCTAAGACAAACTTGACGCACTTGAAAATGAAGTGATAGAGAAACAAACAAGGAAGAGGGTAACTTATAGCAAACGGTCTGAGTAAACTTGGCCATTTTGTTTAAATATAATGTATAGAATAGACTAGAAAACGTTTAAAACAGAAATATTTTACTTCTAGACAATTAAGCAACTATAAGCAAATGCCAGAAATAAAGACTGGAGGAGTACCTGTTGCTTAACAAGGTAAAAATATCTAAACATGGTCATCTAAACATGGACTTTAAATAAATATATTTAGTATAAAGTTATACATAAGGTAGAAACTAGCAAAGTAACATTAATGCAGCAACTAAGGGGTTCTAAATATACCCTCCTGTTTCTCTAGTTTATAGGCGTTTGCTCAAGGTGAGCCTTAAAGCAAAAAAAAAGAAATAACAAGCAACTCACAGGGGTAAGGAGTATACAACATATGCTTATGAATTGATTATAAAAGTAAAAAGAATAATATTGAGATTGGCAGATAAAATTAGCCACTGTGAATAAAATCTAAGAAAGGGAGTAATGAGAACATTTTAACTTGACCTACCTAACCCCCTCCTTTTTACTCTATTCCACTACAGGGTTAATATTTATTTATTTATTTGTTTATTTATTTATTTACGTTAGATTCACCAGGAAGGCATACTGAGCAACAATGCTCGATTACAGATGCAACCTGGGGCCAAGGCCCAGTACATAGCATGAAAAATTGTGCAATACAATACATTACAATAATTAGATATGGACAAGTTTACTCCTAGCAACCAAGGTCAGGAGTTACAGACAGAGGCCAGTACACAATAACACAGGAGACTGTACAACACATTTTGGTAGCGAGTGATTTAGCTAGCAGGAGCAGTTGGAGGAGAAATGAGCCTTGAGTAATCGAGTACGATGGTGGGGATAGAGCAACCATGAATGGAAGTTTCTAATGGTGATTCTAATGTATAAGAAAGCAAGCAGGTATGTTCCCTCTGCGGTATACCATGATGTGCGTGACCGCGATTCAGTGACCCCAGAAAGGGTGACTCAATCGTGTCACATGGCACTGGAACTACTGGGCAGCTACAGTGACCGGATGGGGTGGGTTGGTGACCGTAGTGACAGAAAGTCACTACAGGTATGCATGCGGGGAGGTGGTAGCAAGCACGCTACAGGTACATGCACGGGGGCGAGCGAGCATGCTCAGTGAGGGGTGGGAAGAGATTTGAGGGGTGGTGCTGTGGTAGGCTGCCAAGCTGGCCCCATGGTGTAGCGGATCGGCTAGCTGCTTTGGTGGCTAGGGTGCTCGGTTCGGATCCAGGCGCAGGTTCATTTTTGTTGCGCCCGGTCTGAATTTAATTTTTTTATGTTTTGCCCCCCCCCCGACATACACCCCCCCTGGAGTTGAGAATCCTTAAGTAGGGGGGTGTGGGTGGTGCAGCCCCCCACATAAATGTCAAAAATGCAAGTCCCTGGTGCTGTTTTGTTGTGCGCTGGGGAGTCAGAGTGCTGAAATTGATTTTCGGTGCTCTGACTTTGCCGTAACAGCAATCACCCTTTAGTGGTCACTGTTATCACATAGAACCTTCCCCTGCTATAAAGTGTATTATAATCAGCATAATAATTTCTTTATAATACCACTATCCTCCTATAGAGGATAAGAAAGAATGATGTACACTGATTAGTGCTTACTGTATTTTGTTTAATTTACAGCCTGAAAGTGTTCTGATGAAGGGACATTTTAGTCCTGAAACGTATGTTAACACTACAAAGGAGCAAAATTTTAAAATTAAAAATAAGAAAAAAAAGGAGAAACTGAAAAAAGATTAAGTGTTTGACATATTTCTTCATAAGCACTAGCGGTTGAGGCATCCTAAATAGGAAAAAACCTGTACAGAAGTCTGGTCATTAGGAACTCCTCACCCTGAACAAAGAACAAAATATAGAGAACAAGCATTTGTCAATGCCAAATGTTGCTTGCTTGTATGTGCTGTTTAGGTATTTGGAAGTCATTGGAGTGCAAATATTGAAAATTCGCGAACTTACGACTGCGCCATTGTGCGCTACATTGGCGGAAACACGTTTTGGGCGAGATGTGAAAAATGACAGCTATACTGCTCATAAGGAGGTGTGGTAAAATGGCAATGTTGAACATCTAGAGTGAAAATATTGAAAATTGTGAACTTCTGACGTCGCATTAGGAACTACTTAGCATAAGCTAAATAAAACAGTCATTTTTAGGAATTTTTCACCAAATTTTCAACATAGCCATTTTAAGACCTCTGCTCATGAAAAAGTGTCACTGTGATTTTCTTAATGTCCCAAAATTGATTAAGATCAATCGACCGAAGCGCCATTGTGCGCCACATGGCAGAAACACGCTTTGGGCAAGATGTGAAAAATGACAGCTATACTGCTCATAAGGAGGTGTGGTAAAATGGCAATGTTGAACATCTGGAGTGAAAATATTGAAAATTCATGAACTGATGCTCGTGCGTAGGAACTGTGCAACGCACGCTCGTAAAACAGTCATTTTTAGGAATTTTTTCACCAAATTTTCAACATAGGCTTTTTGAGAGCCCATCTTATGAGCACTGGCAGTGTCATTTCGTTAATGTGTCCCGAAAGATGATTTCGTGCAGTGACCGCTAAATCACCATTCGGGCCCGATTAACGCCATGACAGTGCAAGAATTCATGAGGAGGGGTCCCAAAAACCCCATGTTGAAAATTTGGGCTCAAAATTCCCAAAATGCCTGAGATATGCAACAAAGTTGAAAAATCTATTTATTCCATTATACAGCTTACCGCATTTCCTCAGTTCGCGGTCGGCTTTGAAGAGTGCAGGCGTGTTCCCGGTCCTCGATGATCGTCGCACCGAGCTCGGAGGTAAGTATGGGGTGAGGGGGTGTGGGAGGCAGAATGCGCAGTGGGTGGGTGCGGTTGGGGGTGGGGAGACGGCGAGAAAACGTTTTCTTCTTTGCAGGTTTTTGTTTTTTATTAAAGCGGACGGACGCTTGCCACGCTGGGTGGGCTCCCAGCGTGGCAGCTGAAAAAGACTGTTTGGGGGCTGGAGCCGGCGGGGGTTGGGCACCCCATCGTATAACAAGCTTTGCCACGCTGGGTGGGCTCCCAGCGTGGCACCTGGAAAGCTTTTGGGGGTGTGCAGCCATGGAGCTGATGAGGATTGGGCACCCCGTCAGATATGACAGTTTTGCCACGCTTGAGGTGGGTCCCAGCGTGGCACCTGGGCAACTTTTTGGAGGCTTGGGCGGAGTTAGAGCACCCCGTCGGCCCCAAGTGTGTGCGTGGGGAGGGAGGCGCATCAGCACGCCAATATGCATGCTGCGTGTGTGTGGGAGGGGAGCTCTGCTCACTGAAGTGGAGCTCTCCCTTTCAACTGTATGCCACTGCATTTTCAACTGCTGTCATAGACAGCTGCAGCAGTGATTGGGGAACTGGGGCCGCGCCTGCAAACATACTGACTGAATTGGAAGACGGGTGCCACACCTCTGAAAACTCAGATGATGGCACTATGTTTCTTGCACATGCGTGCAAGCAACATAAAAAGGGAACCCTGGGATACTGTAAAACATAACAGTGCATGCTCCGTGAGCAGCCCACATTCATCTGAGCTGCAGCATTCTGAACCAGTTGCAGTGGCATCAAAACCTCCAGATAACCCTAGGTACAGAGCATTGCAATAGTCTAACCTAAAGGTGACAAAAGCTTGGATGATTGTCAGTAGTTCCTCCTGAGCTAGATACGGCTTGACCATGGCAATGTTACGTAGGTGGAAAAAGCCAGATTGGACCACATATGACACCTGTTTTTCTAGCATTAATCTGCAGTCCAAAATGATCCCATGTTCTTTACCACATCAGTTGCCACGAGAGATCGGCCACACACTGATGGGAGAGCCACACCATCCACAGCAGCCATGCCCCATGGACCTGCTTCAGTCTCCATGAACTCTGTCTTACATGGGTTGAGACATAACCATTTCAAGGCCATCCAGTCATTTATTTCAGCTAAATGCTGATTCAGCACTGAGGCCGCGAGATCATCATCAGGAGAACAATCGAGGTACAGTTGTGTGTCATCTGCATAACAGTGGCAACCCAACTTTATACCATCTAATAATCTCCCCCAATGGAAGCGTGTACACACAGAACAATATGAGGGTGAGGATCAAGTCTTGTGGAACTCCACAGGACAGCACAGAGGCCCACGAGGTAAAATTCCTCAGGGCAACCTGCTGTGTTCTCCCAGATATGTAAGACTTAAACCAGTGCAAAACTGTGCCAGCAAGGCCCACATAGTCCCTCAGGTGATCCAAAAGCACCCCATGGTCAACAAACAGGTGCTGTTGTTACTTTTTGCTTGGTTATTGTTTCTCCTGCTGGGATCCAGGAAGAGAAGCCCCCTGTACATGGACAGGGATGATGCCATGCTTCTGTCTTGAGTGGAGTCCACACATTTTTTCTTTTCTAGCAGAGCCACTAAATTGCTGTTTAACTGCATGTTTGTAGACTGAAGAGAAATGTGCCTCAATCATTTATCTGTAGTGCTCTCTTTAATGCCATGGTGATGATAGCCCCCCCTCCACAGATGACATATCTCATTAATCTTGACACAGAAAATGGATGGGGAGGTGTCACTCAGCTAATTATAGACTTAATACCATTGCAGTGGGTAAGCGGCACATAAGTCCCCCCCCCAACAGAGTGAGTGCATAACTGAGCTTCTGGAGGAGGGCTATTATGATAAAACATCCAGCAGATCTTTTTGGCATCTCAGAGGGACCACTCAGACTCCATTTTGGCTTCCTTCACATGCACTTCTCTGCTCCTATGTGATAGGGGTATACCCCCACCTGCTTAAGGTCTACCAATAGCCTCAGACTTTTACACATAAAACCAGGCTTCACAAATACTAGCCCACTCGCAACATCGGGACCACAAGGGAGGGACCTGTCCCTGGGTGCAGCAGAATGTAAAATACGTATCCCTTGGCTGTTCTGCCCACCACCCTCACCCTGACCTAACTAGTCACCAGTAGGGACTCTCATCATCTCAGTACATTGGAACATTAACTGGTGGTCATTTCAGTTAACTCTTTGCCTGTGATTAGTACTATCCAGATAGACTCCTGACATCCAGAACTATAATCCTAAAGTTATTATTCCCACTGGACCTATACCTGGTACTCTGAACTAGACTATGTTTTATCTACCCTAGTGGGCCATAGATTTGATTTTGCTTTTTACAATGGGATGGATCTGCAATTATGTTATGGTATAGTTATACCAGTTAGGTATCCCGACTCCCCACCCCCCTCTCCTGTTACTGTCTTGGCCAGATCATGCTCTAAAACCAGGCACCATATGACCAGCCCCTCTGCTGCAAACCAATAGAAGAAGAAGAAGAAGAAAAAGAAGAAGAAGAAGAATCAGCATTTATATAGTGCATTTCATGCACAGTGTATCCCAAAGCACTTTACAAGCAATGCTAGACTAGTAGTGAAGTGACTGAATGTGTAGTGGTGGCCATATCACACATCAGTACCCACACACAGCCTGGACAATTGCATGATCCGGTTTATGGGAAGGGGAATGTTGGCCAGGACACTGTGAATGTTCCCTACTCTTTGTGAAGAGTGCCCTGGGTTCTTTTAATTCCACCTGGACACCAACCAGGACAGCACCAGGATGGGCAGAAGAAACTTCGGTTTAACGTCTCATCTGAAGGATGGCACACCCCAGCAGTACAGCACCCCCCTAATACTGCACTCAGATGCCTGCATTTTAGGTATAAGTTCAATCCTGGCATGGGACAAGAACCCATGACCTTCTGGTCCAGAGCAGGATATGCTTCCAACTGAGCCACATTGACACCTACCCACTATGGGGCTACTGCTGATAGAGCACCTGAGGGGGAAGGAACATATGTGCTCTCATCTTTTCTCTGATCCACTGACGTACTGTCCCTTCCCTCATGTAAAGCCCCTTGCCTCCTAGCTTCACCTAGTCCAGGAAGCATTGCTCCTCAGAGGCTGAAGTCTCCCACGACTTTACTTACCTCTGCCCTGCCAGGTGGCTTTGCCCCCATCAATGGGGAACAGGAACCCACAGTTTGAGTCCCCAACCCTTGAAGTCCATGGGAACTCAAGTCAAGTCACTTTTATTTCTTAAGTGCCAGATCCTAGGGGCTCTGGGTGTTTTACAAATGATACAAAAATAAGATTATCATAATACATACAATTTTGTAAAGGGTCACACCAATTTAAAACATACAATAAATCCTCATTTATATACTAAAAACTCAACTCACTTCTTAATTAAAATCCATGAACATTTAAAGCTTGATTAAAAAGATGTGTCTTAAGGCCATGTTTGAATGTCTCTATGGAGGAGACCTCCCTCAATTGTCATGGGAGGGAGTTCCATAGTACCGGTCCCACCACAGCAAAAGCACAATTCCCAGATGTTTTTAGTTGTGCCCTTGGGACCACTAGGAGACCCTCTGTAGACAACTGTGGTGAGGGCACTAGGAGACCAAGTGTAAGGTGGTCAGACAGGTAGCCTGGACCCGACCTGTATAGGGCCTTATAGGTGAGCAAGCCCACCTTGTAGGCAAACCTCCACCTTGCTGGTAGCCAGTGCAGTTCACTCAAAACCAGGGTAATATGATCGAACCTTGAAAGGCCAGTCAATAACCTGGGTGCAGCATTCTGCATTAGCTGCAGCCAGCGGAGGATGCCCCCACTGACTCAGAAGTACAGAGCGTTACAGTAATCAAGCCTGGTGGTGACAAAAGCATACACTAGTGATGGCAGATCTTCTGGCAGGATTAAGGGTTTAATATGGGTGACATTCCTCATGTGGTAGAACCCACTCCGGATGATGGCAGACACCTGAGCTTCAAGTGTCAAGCTGTCATCTAAGATGATGTTCAGATTTCGCACATTAGTAGTCACCACCGGTGAGGTGGACTCCATCACTGACCAGGCTCAATCACCAGTAGCTCCATCTTGTCTGGGTTAGGCCTCAACCAGTTAGAGGACATCCAGTCCTGGATCTCGGACAAGCAGTTGTTATGTATGTCTACACTGTCCAATGTCCCAGGGGCACATAACATATACAGCTGGGTATCATCTGCATAACAGTAAAAACTCAGACAGTAGCACCTAATGATATCACCCAGGGGCAGCATATACACTGCAAATAACATGGGTGACAAGGTTGACCCTTGAGGTACTCCACAGGTCAGGAGCTTCAGACACGATGAGAAACCTCCCAACACAACCCGTTGCATCCTGCCTGTCAAAAAGGACTAAAACCAGCTGATGACCCTGCTGGTGAGTCCACAGAGCTCTCTCAGGTGATCAAGAAGCATCATGTGATCTGCAGTGTCAAAGGCTGAGGAGAGAATGGGGAGAATGAGAATCAACCACTCTCCTCTATCTCGTGCCCTGAGGAGATAATTTTGCACCCTAACTAACATTGTTTCAGTACTATGTTTCTTCCTAAATGTGGACTGGAGTGGCTTGTAGATGTCAAAGGCCATCAGGTGCACCTCAAGCTGCAAAGCCACCACTTTTTCACAACTTTCCCCAAGAATGGAAGATTGGAGGCAGCTCAATAATTCACTAAGATGTCAAGGTCAAGAGAGATTTCTTCAGTAGGGGCCTCACCAACGCCACTCTCAAGGCATCAGGAATGGCCCCCACTGAGAGCGAACACTGGACAATCTCAGCAAACACTGGGCCAACAGGCTCAACACTTCCCACTGGGAGACGTGTCGGGCCAGGTTCCAGTTCACAAAAAGTGGGTTGCAGCCTCAAAATCACCTCGATGACCTCAGCCACCCCTACCAGTTGAAACTCATCCCAGACAATCAGAGTGCTTCTGTCCCCATCAGGCTCAACACTGCGGGTCTGATCATATTCCACTACAGATATCCCGGTCCTAATGATCAACACACTGTCAGAAAAGAACTGAGCAAACTCTTCTCACTGTGCGGTTGAAATTGCTCTTTTTGGCTGCAGACAGGCAAGATGTGATAGCTTGTTTGCAGTCTGAAAGAGCAGATCTGGTCTGTTCCTTCATGCAGCAATCTCCCTGGACAGGAACTCTGCCTTCTTATGGTTGACTGCCCTTTGGTATTCACTGTAGTGAATCCTCAAAGCCAGTTTGTCTTCCAGAGTCCCAGTCCTTCTCCAGCAATGCTCCAAACCCTAGTCTTCATCTCCTTGAGAGCCCCATCAAACCAACCACGGGGATCTGAAGTGCGAATACCTGGGTCATATATTGATCAGTGCTACAGTGTGCAGTGTCTTGGTGACAGCATTATTGTATGCTGCCACCACCTCATTCAACCCCATCCCACATGCAACACTCACACCAGAAAAATCCACCACTGCCATCAGTCCATCTGGGGATAAACCCCTCAAAGGGTGGTAGTGGACCATCTCAACAGGGGAGAGACTAACGGGAGGGAGGCACAAACAAGAATTTTACCATGCAATGATCCGGAGACCGAATCAACTTGAGATCTGTAATCTCAAGCCCCAGTGAAACTATTAAGTCCAAGGCATATTCATACCCAGTGTACATAGTTCTTGCTCTGTTAATTAGCTGTGCCATTTACAGACCACCACATTCTAGGGATTTTCTACAACAGCACCTACAGTATTTGTAACGTTCATCTGTGTTTGTTTTTGTTTTGTCAGCCAAAACTGGATAATGTCGGACTCTAACTGAAAAGATATTTCTTTGATCTCCTTTAAACATAAGCCTGGCCCATTAGGAGGGTACTCGACTCCCTCGCCCTTTGAACTCCATGATGGGGATGTGTTTCCACTGTCTTGGTTTCTCCCTCTTTTTATTTTCTAAGGTCTCCACCTCAATTTGAAAGTATATTCAGTTAATGTAAATAGTCTCTCCAGTCCTGTTAAAAGTCTAGAGTGTTTGCTGAGATTAAAAGGGAATGCCCAGGGATGTCTGCCTACAGAAGACTTAACTCTGTCCTGAAGAACATCAGAAGTTGGGTGAATTTGGTTACAAGCATGTTTATTACTCTTCCTATCAACAGGGTAGGCAGCAGGAATGGCAGTGTTAATTTCCCAATCTCAGTCCTTCCAAGAAAAGCCAGTTAGTAAGGATAAGGATGGGAGCTGGGTGGTGCTCACTGGAGACATAGAGGAACAGACAGACCATATCCATAGCCTCGGTATATCTCACTCCTGGCTCAGGTACAGTTTTATAAAGAAATATGTCTAGATGATTCTGGAACAATGAACCAGGCTCCTCTGTATGACAGGAGACTTTAACCTCTATATGGATCCTCGCAAGGACTCCAGTGGTCTACCCTGCACACCCACTCCTACAGGCCATAAAATTTTTCATAAATTCTCTCCTCCATAAGACAGAGAGACCTGTGGAGAGATCTCCATCTGAGTGCCTTAGACTACATTTATTACTCTCATCCATACCGTAAATATGGACATATTGACTACGTCTTCATGCAGGCCACAAATATTCACAAAACTCACTCTTGTACTACAAAGTCTATAACGTTCTCAGATCAGGGCTGGTGGGATACTGGGATGCATAGGGAGAGGCATCACCAGTAGAAAACAGGAAGTTGTTATCCCTCTGTACAGACAGTTGGTGAAACCCCATCTGGAATTCTGCATCCAGTTCTGGAGACCCCATCTCCACAAGGACATAGACAGGATGGAGGCTGTCCAGAGGAGGGCAACTAAAATGGTGCAGTGTCTGCACCAGAAGACATACGAAGAGAGATTAAAGAAGTTTAATATGTATACACTCGAGGAGAGGAGGAAGAGGGGGGACATGATAGAAACTTTCAAGTACATCAAGGGAATCAACAGAGTCCAAGATGGTAGCATCTTTCAGAAAAAGAGATGTGCAAGAACAAGGTGGCACAATTTGAAGATAGAGGGGGTACAGCTCAAAGGTAATGTGAGGAAATATTTTTTCACAGAGAGGGTTGTGGATACATGGAACAGCCTTCCTGAGGAGGTAGTGGACTCAAAAACAGTGGGGGAATTCAAGAATGCATGGAACAGACATAAGGCAATTCTAGTGGGGGGTAGGAGGAAGTAGGCTGTTGGTTAACTAGAATCTGCAGTCTATGCATTAGGTAGGGAAATGGGCAGACTGGGTGGGCCAAGTGGTCCTTATCTGCCGTCAAATTCTATGTTGCTATGTTTCTATGTTTTATGCTCCAGTTGTGACTGAGATTACCATGGGGCTTTTCTGGAAAAAAAAAACAGGATGGAGGTTTGATACTTTCTACCTTAAGGACACCGAGTTCCTTACTTATGTCTGCACTCAATTGAAAAAAACTTTGCCTTGAATACTTCCCCGACATTTTCCCATTTATATTGATGAATATGGTCAAAGCTGTGATTCAGTGGCACCTAATTTGTTTTGCAGCTTGAAAGACTAAAGAGAGAATGGCTCACAGGAAAGACCTGATGGCTACCCTTTGCTTTTCTGCAGGCCTAACATAAACAGGGAACTCTAACACACCCCACCCAGCTTCTGCAGATGGCACAACAAATGGATACCTTGGAATGGCAACAGACAAAGAATGCACTCAGGTACCTGCGTCACCAGTATTATGCAATATTATGATGGTGGGCCTAGGGCAGCTAGACTTTTGGCCCACAGAGTCAGTGACTACAGGCACAGAGCTTTAGTGCTTAAACTCCATCACCTGACTATGGGACAGCATACTTCCAGTGTGGAAGCCATCATGGAGGCCTTTTCCATGTATTATGCCTGGATCTATACCGAGGATGAACAAACCCCCCTGGATGATATTGAGGTTTTCATCAGAAATCTTAATCTTCCAGCCTTATGTCTTGAGGACCCCACAGCTCTTATGTGCCCCATCTCTTCTGCAGAGCTCCATGGCACACTGAAACATATTGTATAACACCAGACAAGTGCCCAGGATCAGATGGATTTCTGTTACAATTTCTTAAGGCATTCATTCCAGAGCTGTCCCCCTTGTTCTTAAAGGTTGTGGGCTCCTTAGTGGAGGCTGCTGATCCCCCCCTTAGAACTGTGCCACTATTTCTGCAATACCCAAACCTGTATAGTCTCTGCTGCACTTGGTATAATATCAGCCAATTTCAGTGCTCAACACTGCACTTTCTGTTTATGTACATCCTGGCCCACAGTCTGGATGTCCTCTATGATCTGTATGAACCAAACCGAATACATATGGTCTTCGCAGATGATGTACAGCATATGCCGGACTCTCCTTCTTTTGCACGATGCCTCCTGGTCTAGATCCTCCATTCTCATGTAACCCCCTCACCCCTGCCTTTTTGCAAAATGGCAGGTGGTATGCTGTTGAAACTGACAGCAGTACCAGGTGGGAGACTGGGTTTGGGAAGGACTAGGTTACTCGGCACAAGAGCTAGGTTTGGCTACTCTGCACAGGGGCACCCAAGTAAATCTAAACACAGGAAGCAATAACTGTAATGTCCAATACCAGGAATGGGATTCTAAAGTGTGGCTTTATTCACATCCAAACTGAACAAACAAAGCATAGACGGACCCCCACAGGGCTACATTCCTGGTAATGCAGATAAGAGAAACAGAACATTTCCTCAACACTTCTTACCTCAGGCTCTGGACCCCCCAGGCACACAGCCCAGACTTGCACGCTGCTTTGGGTACAAAGCCCAGCTTATACACTATTGGGGTTTTCCCTGGCTCGGCTCCTCTGCTGGCCACTCGAACACCTTCCAAGTGACATGGACACATTTTCCTGTGGCTCCCTAAACCACCTTAGAGCCTTCGACTCCTTAAGGGAAATTTCCTTTCAATCCCACATCTGGGTACTTCTCTCAGCACTGGCCAAGTGCCTGAGGCAAAGTAAAAGGGCCATAGAGCAAATCCGTAGAGGTGAACCTGGTTACTAATGATGGGGGTTCTCCCACCTCTAGCTTCCACAATCCATACCCGGCCATTTCTCTGGACATTAAACATCTCTTTCTGGAAAGCTTGGCAGTGTAGATTAAAAGGTAAATGCACAGCACATTTCCTCTACATGTCTTGACTTTCCCCTTGTACTAGACTTGAACATACTTAAACATCTCTTTCTGAAAAGCTGGGCAGTGTAGATTAAAGGGTAAATGCATAGCACATTTCATCAACATGTCTTGGCTTTCCCCTTGTGCTGGACCTGAACATACTTTTACTTTGGCTTAGCCTATTCCTCTAGGCCTCCCACTGATTAAGCAGTCCAATCCCCACTTTACAACAGTTCAGGTGAAACATAGGCCCCATGTAAGAGCAGAACTCACCCTTTGGTTGCAGGTGCCCCACAGGCGATTCTTGACAGCTTCTGGTGCCACAGCACAACTTAGAAAAATAAGGCAGCTTCTTCCCTAGCCGAAACCAGGAGGTTGCCCCTGAAATAACAGGCAAACATTTTAACCCCCATCCCCTCAGGGATGGGGCACAGAGACCAGTGACAGCCGTCTCCACCACTTCACGAACAGCTTACTCTTTTGGCAGAAACATAAACTTCTCCCTTAAAGTAGCTCTATATCAGAGCTTTAGGCTCCAAGAGCCTGTGCACAGACTGCTGTGCTCCTCTCTTCAAGACTGCTCACACACAACTGCTGCTGCTCACTGTTCAAAAACTCCCAACATTCTAACCTAACTCCCAATTGCAGATTCCAATGTGGCTCATGCAGCTGCCCAAAGTTCTATGGTGATGTCATCCCTCAGTCTCAGCTGAGACTGAGAACACAGTGAGACAGTGTGAAATCCATTTAACTGGAGTTTCACAAGCTGCCTTCCCTGCCTACCACTAGGTCTTACTGGGATTCTAGTAACCCCGGGTAACAGGGGGGTTACACTCATGTTAAGTCTTGACACAAAGAAAGCATTCAACCGTGTGTCTTGGACCTTCCTCTGTGCCACACTTCTCAAATTTTACTTCCCCTTAGCTTTTGTGGGCCTTATCATCTCAATAAATGATAGACCTCAAGCCCAGATCAGAGCCAATAGACATTTATCTCCTTTCTTCCTCTTCAAGAGAGGGACCCAACAGGGCTGCCATCTCTCCCCACTGCTATTCACAGTATACTCTACATAAAAATTGTGGTGCAGGCCAAAAGGATAGATCCTGGCATCTCTGAGTACTGGGTGGATAATGACAATGAGCACTGCATCACCCTGTGTGCAGACTATATACCACAGTGTCTCTCTGATCCAGCCAAGGGATTACCTGCAGTTTGGTCTCTCCTCATTAGGTACTGTCAGATTTTTGGTTATAAATTGAATAAGAATAAAATGGAGGTCCTTGCAGTAAATTTCACTCCCTCCCCAACACTGAAAGGCAGATTCCCCTTCCACTGGGATCTTTAAATCATGAGATACTTAGGGGTAAACCTCACTGGATCAGCCACACAGCTGTATTAGGCTAGTGTCCACCCCCTACAGAATCAAGCCCAACAGGGCTTGGACAAGAGGAATCTTCTACCCCTCTTACTTGAAAAGCAGATAACAGCTATAAAAATTATGACTCCTCCAAAATATCGTACCTGTTTCAATCCCTCTCCTTATTCATCCTCAGATCCACCTGGGCTCAATAGAAATACATGATATCCAGGTACATATGAAATGGTAAACCACAGACAAAAAAATTCTCTACCTTTTGCTTACTTAAACAGCAGGGAGGCGTATGTATCCCACACTTACTGTGGTATTATGAGGTGGCATAGCTCCAGGTTATACTCTACTGGCTACAGAACTCCCCTGCTCAGCAATGGGTCCACCTTGACAGGACTGCCTTTCCCTCCTTCTCTCCCGAGGAGGCTTTGTTCCTACCTGGGACTCTGCCATTATGTACTAGAGTCACTATATGTTTAAGTAGCCCTAGAGACATGGCATAATATCCTCCACCAGCATAAACTGGAGGGAAAGTATATTTGGTTCTTACCTTTGCACCTCCATATGGACTTTGCTCCGGCTAGACAGGACACTGGCTATAGATGGTGGCACCAGCTCAGATTACGACACCTGCTCCCCCTCCTCCAATACAGGGGAATTGTGTTGTTCCAGGCCATGCAAGACTCGCTTGCACTCCCACAATCTGATTTATTCAGATACTTACCTTCTGATACTACAACAATGAACCCCCCCTCCTCCCCCAACCCTCTCTGTTATGTCACTCCTCTCTCAGGTTACAGGAAGTACACTGGGATTTTATCTTGTCTCAGAATTATTTTCATACCTCCAAACTAAACGTCCCTAGGTACAGACTTGAGACCTAAAAAAATGGAACAAAGAGCTAGCGAATCCTGTCTCTCTAGAGCGATGGCTACAGATATGCCTCTCCACACATAAACCTACTAGCTCATTTGTTTGGAAGGAATATAACTGGAAATGCCTTGTCAGACACTTCTTGATGCCTATACATCAGGTTCACCAAGGTACCACTCCATCTCCAGCCTACTGGCGAGCATGTGGAGAACCAACAGCAACACACCACCACATAATGCGGGCATGCTCGGTGCTCCGCCCTTTTCAGCAAGACTTGGAGAAAACACTGCAGGCTATTTTTTTCACTGCACCTGCAACTTATGAATCTTCTCTTTTTGTTCTTCTTCTGGCCTAATGAAGAGAGGGATGTAGCAAAACAATACCTCACGGCAATTTTTATGTTTCCTTGCACTTGTGCAAGAAACATCTTGTGGTAGAACGACATTTGAGAGGTGTATTAGGGATGAGTCCAATGCAGAGCACTCTACAGTGGGCTCGACCCTGACAGGCCAATGACCACATAAGCAGAGAGTGACGGTGGTTGGAATTTCACAGCGGGGAAGCAAGCCATGCTTGAAAGGAATGAAGCACTCCAATGAGAGTGCTTCACTCCTTTCCTTTACATAATGCTGTCTGCCCCACTCCCTCCACTCCCTGTTCCGCACTTGGCATCGTGCAATGAAACTTCCCACTCCTCCTCCCACTGCGTAAAGGTTCGCCTCACTCCCTGTTCCCCCACTGGACCAGCAGTGATCTAATAAAACCCTCCTGCTCCCTCCCACTACATGCTGCCTGCCCTGCACCCTCTGTTCCCCCAGCAAGCATTCAATTGAGCCCTCCCACTCCTTCACAATGCATACTGTCCACCCCACACCCTCTGTTCCCCCGGCATCCAAATGATCTCTCCCACTCCCTCCCACTGCATGCTGCCCACCCCACACCCTCTGTTCCCCCAGCATCCAAATTATCACTCCCACTCCCACTCCCTCCCACTGCGTGCTGTCCGCATCACTCCCTCCATTCCCTGTGCTGACATTGGGGTGCCCAATCCCCATGTTGGCATTATCTAAAACCTCCCCGGACACTGGGGAGCCCACTCCCAGTGTCCAGAAATAAACATTTGTTCCCCCTATTAAAAAAACAAAACTGTTCCCCAATGTTGTTTTTTAAAGCCTGTAAAAAAGAAAATGGTCCCTCATCATCTCCCCCATACCCCTCCTCCATCCTGATCCTCCCTCTGTGTACTCAACTCCCCTTACCCCCCCCCTTACCCCATACTTACCCATTGAGGTTGGCAGCTGTGATATTCTGAGGACCGGGTCACGTCTGAACTCTTCAAAGCCAAACTGTAAACTGAGGAATCAAGGTAAGCACTGTATAATGGCTGTCAATAGGGGTTTCAAACTTATGTTGCCATCTCAGCCATTTTTAGGAATTTTGACGTCAAATTTTCAACATGGGGTTCTTGGGACCCCACCTCATGCACGCTGTCATTGTCATTTCATTACTCGGTCCAGAAAGGTGATTTCGTGGTCACTGCATGGAATCACCTTTTGGGACTGGTTAATGAAATGACAGTGCAAGTGTTCATGAGAGAGGTCCCAAAGCCCATGTTGAAGTTAACAAAATCCCCAAATTACTACGTTACAAGTGTGCATTGCGCAGTTTCTATGCACACTTGTAACTTTGCCAATTGTTAATATTTTCACTACAGATTTTCAACATTGCCATTTTTTCATACCTCCTCATGAACAGTATAGCTGTCATTTTTCACATCCTGCCAAAAATGTGTTTTCACACCTGTGGCACAGAATGGCGCAATCACTGTGCAAAATCACCTTTCAGGATAAGTGAACAAAATGACGGTGGCACTCTTCATGAGGCGGTGTCCAAAAAAAGTTGTGCTGAAAATTTGGTGAAACAACTCCAAACAAGCATTTGTCAATGCCGAATGTTTGCTTGCTGGTATTGGCATTGTTAGTGAAGGAGTTAGAGAGATGCATAATAGGAATGGTAGTGAAGTATTAAATTAATGCCAACCCCCAACCCCACCCTGCAGAGACTGACAGGCATTGCAGTGTGCCTTGGAGTCTTCGGCCCTTATGCTCACCCCATTCCATAAGGAAATAAGCTAAGATGGGTGCAGCAGAGGAGAATGGGGTGAACATTAAGGCTGAAGACCCCAAGGCACACCTCAATGCCTGTCACTGGCTGCAGGGTGGGAGTGGGGGTGGAATGGCATGAGCATTACGGATGACAACCCCAAGTCACACCAGCGATACCTGTCAGTCTCTACAGGGTGGGGCGTTAGGGTTGGAAACCCTAATGCTCTGGGCGTTTGTTGATATTTTCACTCCAAATTTTCAACATGGGCTTTTTAGGACCCCACCTCATGAACAGTGGTACTAATATTTTGTTACTCAGTCCTGAAAGGTAATTTTGTGCAGTGACTGCGCCATTTGGCACCACAGGTGCAAAAACACATTTTGTGCAGGATGTGAAAAATGACAGCTGCAGTGTTCATGAGGAGGTGTGAAAAAATGGCAATGTTGAAAATCTGGAGAGAAAATATGAAAAATTGGCGAAGTTACAGGTGTACATAGAAACTGCACAATGCACAGCTATAATACAATCAATTTTTGGAATTTTTTCACCTAATTTTCAACATGGGTATTTTGGGACCTCCCCTCATGATCTCCACTGTGATTTTGTTAATCTATCCTGACAGTTGATTTCTCACAGCAACTGTGCCATTCGGACCCACAGGTGCAAAAACACATTTCAGACAGGATGTGAAAAATGACAGCTATACTGTTTATAAGGAGGTGTGAAGAAATGGCAATGTTGAAAATCTGGAGTGAAAATATTAAAAATTGGTAAAGTTACAAGAGTGCATAGAAACTGTTCAATGCACGCTTGCAAAGCAGTAATGTTTTGGAATTTTTTCAACAAATTTGCAACATGGGCTTTTTGGGACCCCACCTCATGATGGGAGGCAGTACAGTGCAGTGGGTTAAAGCTCTGAGCTGCAGATCTGGAGACCTGGGTTTGAATCCTGCAGTCGCCTAGGTGCACACTGTGAGATCCTGAGCAAGTCATTTAACTTCCTTGTGCTCCCAGGTTGCATCTGGAAACCAGCTTTGGCTTAGTGTGCTACTCCTGGTTAAACAATGTTCCCTCCCCTCCCCTTCATGAACAGTGGCACTGTTGTTTTGTTAACTGGTCCTAAAAGGTGATTCCATGCAGCAACCGTGAAATCACCTTTCGGCACTGAGTAACCAAATGACAGTGACAGTGTTCATGAGGTGGGGTTCCAAGAACCCCATGTTGAAATATTGGGGCCAAAATTCCTAAAAATGGCTGAGATATCAACCTAAGTTGAACCCCCCCCCCATTGACTCCCATTATACAGCTTACTGTCATTTCTTCAGTTTGCCGTTTGGCTTTGAAGAGTGCAGACGTGTCCCGGTCCATAGAAGATTGTTGCTCCCAACCTCCGAAGCTAAGTATGGGGTGGGGGATAAGGAGGTGGGTCCGTAGAGGGAGGGTGGGGTGGGGAGGGAATGGGGAGAGGCGATTAGGGACTGTTTGTTTTTACAGGAAAAAAAGACTTTGGGAATGGTTTCTTTATCTTACAGGTTACCAAAAATATTTAGGCACACTGGGGTGGGCTCCCAGTGTGCCACAATAATTGTGTGTGTGTGTGGGGGCATGCTGATACGAGATTAGACACCCTGAAGTTGGCACTTGAAATATTGAATTGGGTGGCTGGGGGTCATCTGACATTAGGAGTGGGCATCCCGGTGTGCAAATAAATACAAATTATTTTGGCACACTGGGGTGGGCTCCCAGTGTATCACATTAATGGGGGGGGAGGGGGGATACATGCCGATGCTGGGATTGGATATCTTGATGTCTGCTTTCTGGGGAGTGTGTGGTGGGGTGCAGGAGCCACCAATGTGGAAAGCCATGCCACAGCTCATTTATTTATTATTTGAAATGGTTTACCAGGAAAGGCACACCAAACAAACAAGGTGCTCGGCGGCAGGAGCCAACAAGAACCATAACTTCGGCCATGCGCATTGCTGTGCACTGTAATACACATGGCCAAAGTCTTGTCAGCTGCTGCCAACAGAGAGAAGGTATGTCTATGTGCCTGGCTGCGAGGGTGGGGGAAGGTCCTGCTGCAATGAGGAAACTGTCTGTCATTGCAGAGGCAGATTTCTTTCAAGTGTGGTCCTCTCTCTCAAACTGCTGTCATAGACAGCTCGCCAATTCATTGGTGCCTGAGGGACAAGACCCCTAAGGCATCAACTCATAACCATCCCTGACTGGAGCAGAATCTTTCTTTCAAGTGAAGACTGGTTCTGTCAAACTGCTGTCATAGACAGCTTGCCAGTTCGTTGGTGCCTGAGATACGAGCCCCATAAAGAGTCAACTGCATTGGGCAGAAACTCACACACCTCTAAAATGTTGTACTGTTCCAAGATGTTTCTTGTGCATGTGCAGTGTGCATGCGAGGAAGCAAACATAACAAGCATTTGTCAATGCTGAATGTTTGCTTGCTGGCATTGGCACTGGTAGTGTAGAAGTTACAGAGCTGTATAATAGGAATGGCAGTGAAGTGCTGAACTGAAGCCAACCCCACCACCACCCTGCAGAGAGTGACAGGCATTGGGGTGTGCCTTTGGGTCATCAGGCATAATGGCCACACCATTTCACAACACCCTACCCTGCAGACACTGACAAGTGTCATCGTGTGCCTTGGGGTCTTTGGCCCTCATGCTCACCCCATTCCATCAGGAAATACGGTGAGATGGGTGCGGTATAAGAGAATGGGGTGAACTTTGGGGCCGAAGAGTCCAAGGCATACCTCGATGCCTCTCACTGGCTGCAGGGTGTGGAATGGTATGAGCATTACAGGCAAGAATCCCAAATCACACCCCTGATGCCTGTCATTCTCTACAGGGTGGGGCGTTATGGTTGGAAACCCTAACACCTCAGGCATTGTTGGTATTTTCACTCCAAATTTTCAACATGGTTTTTGTGACCCCACCTCATGAACAGTGGCAGTACCAGTTTGTTGGCAAAGCTGCTTATGCACAGCGACTACGGCATTTAGCACCACAGGGTGCAAAAACACATTCGAACAGGATGTGAAAAATGACAGCTGTACTGTTCATGGGAGGTGTAAAAATGGCAATGTTGCAAATCTGCAGTAAAAATATTAAAAAAACTGGTGAAGTCACGAGCGTGCATAGAAACTGTGCAACGCACACCCGTAATGTAATTAGTTTGGGGATTTTTTACAGCAGATTGTCAACACAGGCATTTTGGGACCTCCGATCATGAACAGTGTCACTGTGATTTTCTTTATCTGTCCCAACAATGATTTCCCACAGCGACCACGTATCTCTGCGCTGAAAGTGTGGAAACACATTTTCGCCATGTTAGAAAAATTACAGCTATACTGTTCATAAGGAAGTGTGGAAAATGCCACTGGTGAAAATCTGACTGAAAATATTACAAAGTCATGAACTTACGAGGTCGTGGAAACTGTGCAATGCTCACTCATAATACAGTCATTTTATGGACTTTTGTCACCAAATTTTCAACATAGCCATTTAGACCTCTGCTCATGAACAGTGTCACTGTGATTTTCTTAATGTGTCCCACATAGCTGATTTCAAGATAATCACTGGGCGCCACGCAGCGCTAAATGGGCGGAAACATCGCTTTGGGCAAGATGTGAAAAATGACAGCTGTACTGCTCATAAGGAGGTGTGGTAAAATGGCAATGTTGAAAATCTGGATTGAAAATATTGCAAATTTGCAAACTTACAAGCGTGCATAGGAACTGCCCAATGCACACTCGTAAAACAGTCATTTTTAGGAATTTTTTCACCAAATTTTCAACATAGCCATTTTAAGACTATTGCTCATTAACAGTATCACTGTGATTTTCTTAATGTGTCCCATACATTGATTTCACACACCGACTGCGCCATTGTGCGCTACATGGGCCGAAACACGTTTTGGGCAAGATGTGAAAAATGACAGCTGTACTGCTCATAAGGAGGTGTGGTAAAATGGCAATGTTGAAAATCTGGAGTGAAAATATTGAAAAGTTGCAAACTTACGAGTGTGTGTAGGAACTGCGCAACGCACGCTTGTAAAACAGTCATTTTTAGGATTTTTCAGACTAAATTTTCAACATAGGCTTTTTGAGAGCCCACCTTATGAACAGTGGCAGTGTCGTTTCATTACTTAGTCCCGAAAGGTGATTTTGTGCAGTGACTGCAAAATCACCCTTTGGGGCCAATTAACGCCATGACAGTGAGAGCATTCATGAGAAGGGGTCCCCAAAACCCCATGTTGAAAATTTGGTGCAATAATTCCAAAAAATGCCTGAGATATGCAGCAAAGTTGAAAAAACCCTATCTATCCCATTATACAGCTTACCGGCATTTCCTCAGTTCGCAGTCGGCTTTGAAGAGTGCAGACGTGTTCCCGGTCCACCGAAGATCATCGCGCCAGAGTCTGGAGGTAAGTATAGGGTGAGGAAAGTGTGGGAGGCAGGAGTGCGCAGTGGGGTGGCGTGGTGAGGCAGGACACAGGGACCGTTTTCTATTTCAGGGTTTTTGTTTTTTAAACAAAGGACGAGACAACGTGGGACATTTGCCACGCTGGGGTGGGCTCTAGCTGGCACAAGGACAGCTGTTTGGGGAGGACATGGAGCCAAAGTTGGATTGGGCACCCGTCCGGTGACAGCATCTGTTGCCACAATGGGGTGGGCTCCCAGCGTGGCACCCTGTACTCTGGGGTGGGGACAGTGGAGCCGATGGGGTTTGGGCACCCCGTCTGCCACTATGTGGGCCACGCTTGGGGTGGGCACCCAGTGGCATGTGGAACTCTGTTTGGGGGAGCAGCACAGCCACGGGGATTGGACACCCCGCTCGGCTATACAGTGTGTGCTTGAGGTAGCACGCAGTATGCGTATGCAGGTGGTGCGTAAGGGGAGCACGCATGAGCAAGCGATATCTTATTACTGCTCACTGAAGCATAGCTCCCCCTTTCAACTGTACTCCACTGCATTTTTGACTGCTGTCATAGACAGCTCCAGCAGGCATTGGAGAACTGCGGCCATGCCTGTAAACACACTGACTGAATTGGAAGAGGGCTGCCACACCTCCGAAAACTCAGATGATGGCACTATGTTTCTTGCACATGCGTGCAAGCAAACATAAAAATGGTAGAGTTACACCTGGTCATTAAAAATTTTCTACACACGTGTGTAGCTTTGGAAATTTTCAATACTTTCACTCCAAATTTTCAACATAGCTATTTTATTACACCACCTCATGAAGAGTACAGCTGTCATATTTCACATCCTGCAGATAATGTGCTTTCGCACCTGTGGCATGGAATGCTATGTTCCCACAAATTTGAACATTTTCACCTGCAGGGTTCATGAGGTGGGGTGATACGAAGACTATGTTCAATATTTGTGGTGAAAATATGAAAAAATGATAAAGTTATGGCCATTCACTGAAATTTTTGTACGCATTCTCGTAACTAGAAATCTTAAATATTTGCAACCCACATATTTTTTTTTTATTTATACCCCTGCTGCACGGCACTCTCTATCTGGAGGGATCCCCAGCCATGTTCCCTAACGTCCACCAGCCAACACCAACCAGCCTTCCTGGGCTTACCTCCTGGTGGGGTCAGCAAGGGCCCACCCCCACCAAGACCAGGGGGCCCACCCACCCCAGCCCCACCAAAACTGGATCCAGTACAGGGGTCAGCAACATGGCTATTCGAGGGTGGGACCTGAAAGTCCCTCCATCATCCGCCATGAGCTTTTTTCCTCCTGGTTTCTCCCCTCCAGGGGTGGAGCGTGCAAGGATGCTAGCGACGGTGCTGCACACGCTCCTATGTGCACAACCCATCAGGCATCTGCCCCGCCTCTGACCCGATGTCTGCAGCATCGGTTTGCCAGCCCCAAGCCACCGCTCCAGGCCAGGCATGCACTGACAACTGGTTGCCCCCCCTTCCCGGAGATGGAAAGCTGTCCCTGGAACACTTGATCCTTCTCCTCCCCTGCCGACTCCCAGTGGCCCACGCTCGCTCCCAAACATGGGTCACCAGCATGGCAGGAGGTGTTGTGCCCAATGCCTAAACCCTCAGTGCCACTGGGCCAGCAATGCACCCCCCATTTTCAACATAACCTTCTTATTAACCGAGCTTCTGTATTCAAATGCTGTCCAAAATATGGCAGCTTGTCAAAACGTACTTCATGCAGGCTTTTCCTCCCACCAGAAGTTCAACTAACACAATACACCCCTGCCACATAAACCATGCAAGGAAATATTCGGCATTGACACATGCTTGTATTAGTAGCCGGCAAAGAATGTATTATGAAAAGGTGGCTGCCAATTGCCACCCCCCACCTTGGCAGATTGACACAATGTAGTAAAAGGCATATATGACTTGGAGCAGTTAACTTTCTTGTTTAGACAACAGTAGATGAAGGTACAAACCACTGGGCAAGGTGGGTGGGATACCTGCTTGAAACAGACCCCTTATTTATCCCATAATGCTCTATATTGAGATAGGAGGAGAGAGTGGAGACTCCCTTTAGTCCATAGAATACGGATAAGAGACTCAGAAGAGTACCATCCAGTGGTATTAAGAAAAAAAGAGATACAACAACAAATGTTTAGGATATGACTTTTTATTGTACCATACATAAAATCTGTCGACAGATAAGGACTGCTTGATCCACCCAGTCTGACCATGTAACCCAACCTACAGTAACCCAGCAGACCCTACTTGATCCCTGTTTTTCAAACACTTTGACACCCAATAGGTTCCAGGTATTGTCTGTGGCTGAAGAGGAGGAAATCCAGCATGGAATTGCTGAGCTAAGTCCCCACAATGCACGGCGAGTATGCACAAGCACACTAAATAAAGAGATACCAACGCCCATTGAATACTCTGGTTGACCCTTTTAAAAATATGAAGGGATGTGAAATCCGTAATGATATAGCACAGCATCTACCTTCCAATATTCAGGGTTCATCAATCAGTTCACCAAGAGACATATTATTATTGGGGATTCTCTGCTAAGATATGCAGATACTGAGCTATGTAAGCAGGGTAATGAATATACAACTGTCAGCGTATTACCTGGAGCTGGCATAAGGGATATTAAGAATTTGCTGCCAGGATTGCTGGACAACACTACCACCCCTTTTACTGTGATACATATAGGAGCAAATGATGTGGGCAAAAGGAGCATTTTGGATATTCAGCATGATTTTGAGGCAGTAGGGGGCATGCTAAAGGAGCAAGGGTGTGAGTTAGTAATCTCAGGGATCCTGCCCATACCAAGGGCTAATGATTATATTAACCAGACAATACGTAAGGCTAATGGTTGGTTGAGGCAATGGGCAATAAAAGGGTTACATTTATCTTGATCATTGGCATAACTTTCAAAATGGGCAGTTGTTCGCAAGGGACGGTCTACACCTTAACAAAATGGGTAAACGTCTATTAGCACAACAACTAAAAAACAGGGTACAAAATCATTTAAACTAAATAAGCAGGGGGATGTGGGGGATTTAAAAACTGGAACAACACCAAATAATTGGAATTTCATCTCACTTAATGCTAGGAGTTTAACTAATAAGTTCGATGAGTTACAGTTATTGCTAAAAAACCAAAATATACATATCTGTGCAATAGTTGAAACATGGTAGCAACCCGAGGACACCTGGGATAGACAAATCCAGGGGTATGCATTGTATTACAGGGATCGGCCTCAATCCAGTGGAGGGGGGGTTGCTTTATACATTTCTGAAGATGTTATCGTCGAAAGTATGGATACAACTAGATGGCAGGAGGTGGAGGTGATTTGGGTAAGGATAAGTCCACCCAGAGCATCTAAAATTAATTTGACAGTAATTTATAGGCCTCCATCTACGAGATTGAAGGATGATGAAACTATTTTAGACCTAGTAAATCAGCTAACAGTAGATGGAACAGTAACATTAGAAGGAGATTTAAACCTCCCTGGTATAGATTGTAAGAATTGGAGTGCTAGTACATCCATAGAATCCAGATATTTGGAGGCTTTTAGTCTGGGAGGCCTGGATCAACTTGTAACATCAAATACCAGACAGAATCATATACTAGATATAGTATTAAGTAACTCAGGAGATAATATTCTAAACTGTAGGATTCACCCACCATTGGGCTCAAGCGATCATGACACGGTGAGCTTCCAGTACTCTGGTAATCTTAGGGAAAACAAGGGGATTACTAAAATTTATAAATATAACGCTGCTGATTTTACTCAGATGGGCAAAGAATTTGCCGCATGGGACTGGATGGAGGATTTTCAACACTCGACAGAAGCTAATATGTGGGAGTTAATGACTGCAAAACTTAATGGGATAATTGATAAATACGTACCAGTCAGTAACAAATATAATAAGACAAGAAATCAAACTGTACCTTGGATGAATACAACAATTAAGAGACTACTTAAAACTAAAAACAAAAACTATCATGTAGCAAGAAGAATCAACTCTGAGAAAAGCTGGGAGGTATACAGGAATAATCTTAAAATAGTAAAAAAGCTATAGTAAAAGCTAAAAGAAATTATGAGTATACACTAGCAACAAGGGTTGGGGATAATTATAAAGCCTTCTATGCTTACATCAACAATAAAAAAGGTAAAATTACCACTATTGGACCTCTAAAAACCCAGGAAGGAAGTATGGTGAGTGATAATAAAGCTCTTGCAGAGGAATATAGTATATATTTTGCATCTGTCTTCAATAAAGATTCCCAGCCCCCTGTTAGTAGTATGACGGCTAAACAGGGAGAACTACCTTTAAGAATTGATCCAGTGGATGTCCTAACTAGATTAAGGAGGTTAAATCAGAATACGGCACAAGGCCGAGACGAGATCCACCCAAGGGTATTAAAGGAAATGGCACCATTATTGTTGAAGCCTATAACTTACCTATACCAAGAAAGTATCAACACAGGGAAGTACTGAGGCTTGGAGACAAGTCAGTGGTTATAATTTGATATATAAATAGTAGACAGGAGGTTTCAAACTATAGTCATTAGTTTGACCTCGGTCATGGGAAGATCTTGAGGGAATAATCAAGGATTATATTGTAGACTATATTGACAGTACTGGTAAGATCGATCGACCCAGCATGGATTTACAAAGGGCAGATTGTGTCAGACTAACTTGCTGGAATTTTATGATAAAGTTAGTAGGGCCATGGACAGGGGTGAATCAGTGGACATAGTGTTCCTGGACTTTCGAGAGGCTTTTGACAAGGTCGCACATAAACAGCTTGTGGAGTCACTGCACGAGATTGGTCTACCCTATTGGCTGCAAAATAGTAGAGATTGGCTCATTGGAAGAAGTCAGAGGGTTTGTGTGAAGGGAGAATTTTCCAGTTTTGCCGGAGTGACTAGCGGGGTTCCCCAGGGCTTGGTGCTGGGGCCATGTTTGATCAATCTGTATATTTCATCAATGCAAGTTGAATTAGATGTCTGGATGTCCAAATTTGCGGACGACACCAGAATTGGGAGTACAGTTAACAACCATGAGGATCAGGTAGCCCTACAAAGGGCATTAAATGAATTGGAGAAGTGGCGGCTCGGAAGCAAGCTATATTTAATATTGATAAGTGCAATGTTAACCATTTGGTAAAAACAATAATAGATTTGGTATACTCTGGGGGATCCATGTTAAAGGTTGTCAGTGAGGAGAAGGATTTGGGGATTATGATTAGCCAAGACTTTAATCTTGGGCTCCAATGTAATACCGTGGTTAAAAAGGCTAGTGGCATAGCAAATTATATAGCAAGACACATCAGGAGCAGAGACAGGCAAGTTGTTATGCCACTGTATATTGCACTGGTGCGACCGCATGTGGAGTATTGCGTCCAGTTCTGGACCCCTTATAGGAGGGGAGATGTTGAGTTGGTGGAGAGGGTCCAGAGGCGGGTGACTAAAAGAATACAGGGGACAGAGGGGATGAACTACGAGGAAAGACTGCAATACCTAAATCTGTATCCATTGGAATACAGTAGATTACGAGGTGATATGTGTTTGATCTATAGGTCATGGACTGACTCTAACATGTGGGAACTCTTGGGACTGAAAAAAAGAGAACAAACATATGACACTAGGTCCCATAGCTTTCAATTACTCAAGGATAGATATAATACTATCAGGAGGAAATTTTGGTTGAATAACAGAGTAACAGAAGTATGGAACAGCTTACCAAAGGAAATTGTTGAGAGCGGTACCATGCAAGTGTTCAAAACACAATTGGACAAGTATCTTATAGAAAAAAAGATAAATAGGTATGGGTAAATTACAACTTGCGAGCTCACGGACAATTGTCTATATGATCTGTATGATCTATGTAATCTATGTATGTAATCTATTTTTTATCTCCTGCCCTCATTCCTTTCTCTTAAGATTCTCTTATGCCTATCCCAAGCTTTCTTGAACCCTTCCACAGTTTTCTCTCCAACTATCTAGGCTAGTAAGCTGTTCCAGCATCCTCCACTCTTTCTGTGAAGAAGAACTTGCTTGCATCTTTCCTGAATTTACTCCCTCCAGCTTCATATCATGCCTCCTTGTTTTTAAGCACATTTTCTTCTGAAATATACTCCCGTCATGTACCTTATTTACCCCCCTTTGTTATTTATATGTCTATATGTGTACATATTGGGTTCCAACAGCCTCTCCTCATACGTTTTTTGCTGAAGACCACACACCAATTTAGTTGCCCTCCTTTGGACTACCTCCACTCTGTACATGTCTTTTTGTAGATGTGGTCTCCAGAATGGTACACAGTATTCTAGATGAGGTCCTACTAGTGACTTATACAGAGGTAACACCACCCCTGTACATCTGCTGGTGATACCTCTCCCTACACAACCCAGCATTCCACTAGCCTTCCCAACTGCCTTGTCACAATGCCTGGCTACCTTTAGGTCATTTACACCGAGATCTCACTCCTCTTTGGTTGGTTGTCAGTATTACTCCTCCCATTTTGTATTCAGACTCTTGGTTACTGTACCCCAAGTGCATTATGTTGCACTTCTTTGCATTGAATCCCAATTGCCATACCCTAGACCACTGCTTAAGTTTTTCTCAGGTCTCTATTCATCCTTTCCATCCACCCTGGAATGCCCACCCTGTTACTTATTTTGGTATCATCTGCAAAGAGGCATACATTCCCCTCCAGCTCCACCCAGGGCTACATTGGGAAGGGGAGGAGGTGACGGCAGACATCCATGGGTAGGGTGTGGGAGCACACCTGTCCCGTGTTGAACATCATTGTATGTCCACACCTCTGGGGGGCACCAGAAAAGAGGAAAAACCCCGTTGGCTGGGAATAAGACAGTACTCCTCAGCCCCCACATCCACCACTGGATTCTGCCTTCATGAGTCCCAACTCCCTCTGTCCTTCACCTCTGCCTCAGGGCATTGGATTGTATGGGATTGCCATGGGGTTGAAGGCAGTCCTGCCCCAGGAGGTAATGGCAATGGGGTTCCCTGAAGGTGAGTTGCAGGTGGGTTGGGAGATTGGGACCACAGGCTGGGAGGGTGTCAAGCAGGACAGGATAAGTGCAAAGCCACAAAACAGCTCCACTGCTCAAGGAGGGTGCATGAGATAAAGTCCAACACTTGACAGAAAAAAACGGCACTCCTCAGCTGGATTCAGTTCAAGGCTTTATTCAAAGAAAATTTAAAACATACTGCCATGTATCACAGCACGCAGGTCATTGCTGAGGGGAACCCTGAATGGTTTCATTCATCAGGTCAGGGGACTGGTTCCCAAGTACACGCGGCAAGTATATGTAGGACAATATTTAAAGTGACAGTAATTCATCAGTCTTATAATATGAAAGTGCTCAGTACTTATAAATAACATGATAGTGAAAATAACAATGCTAAAAATATATACACACAACCCCTATCGCAAACTCACAATAAAAAACCAAGGCACCTGTACAAATAACTTAGCAGCAGCAGATATTAGCAATTTATATACAAAATCTAAATTCTGATAATTTCTGACCGATTCCATGGTTCATTTAATGGTTTCCCATACCAAAGGCAGTCTATATGCTCCTTTTGGTCCTAGGAAAGAAAAAAACAGGGACATTAGGTCAGACATATATATATATATATATATATATATATATACACACACACATATATGTACTACAAAAGATCACCAAAGCAAATGCCCTGAGGCATGGGTTATCCCGGAGAATATTGGCCATACAGCCAAGTTTTAAAGGAAACACAATTGCACATACCTCCATGATGGGAAACATATGCAAATCTCCATGAGAGAATTTGGACTGGCTCAGCTTTAAGCAAAATTGCATGGTGCCAAAAGGCCTCACAGTGCAATCAGCATAGGCTAAGAACATCAGACACATACACGTGTTTCAGCCTTATTTTGACTCATCAGTGTACCATATCTGTGTCTTAGCCCAGGGAGAGGGAGCCAGCCACCCCTTAAGGTGGATGTTATTTGTTTGGGTCATGGGGACCCCAAAATAGGGAAGGAAAATAACTACAAAAGAACCCCAGAGCAAATGCCCTGAGGCATTGGTTACCCCGGAGGATATTGGCCATACAGCTAAGTTTTAAAGGAAACACAATTGCACATACCCCTATAATGCAAAGCATCATAGTAAACATATGCAAATCTCCATATGAGAGAGAAAGAGAGAGAGAGAGAGAGAGAGAGCATGGGGCCAATATGAGACTGCAGTAATGCTGACTATAAACACTGAGCACTTTCATATTATTATACTAATGAGTTACTGTCACTTTAAATATTGTCCTACATATAACTGCTGCTTGTACTTGGGAACCTGCCCTCGATGGCGTACTGATGTACGAAACCGGTTGGGGTTCACTCAGCAATGACCTGCATGCTGTGATACATGGCAGTATGTTTTAAATTTTCTTTGAATAAAGCCTTGAACTGAATCCAGCTGAGGAGTGCCATTTTTAGGACAGGATAAGTCATGGAGATGACTGACGGGGTTTCAGACAATGGTGACCAGAGGAAAACATAGTTTAAAAAAGAAAATTCAGTATGTACACCCCAGGGTACCTAACGAATGGAGAAGCTTTGTATTAGCCCTTAGACTGCTGTGCAGAGCAAATCAGTGTTTGCAGTTTTACTAAGGTACTGTAATGGCCTTTATTTTTTTCTTTCCTTACTTTTTAGTCCGTGCACAATGAACCCTTTTCACGAAGTCAGGGATAACCCATGTAGGCCGCACAGATGGAGCATGTAGCACACAATGCCTGTGTGGCATGCAGGAAATGTATAGATGGCGTGCACAAATGGTGTGCAGTGTTTTGCACCTGGGACAGCTGCGGAAGAGCATGGTAGTGCAGCATCAGTGTGGGCATAGGGGTGGGGTCCTGCAGTGTGCAACACCCCCAGTACACAAATGCACGACTGCCACTATGACACTAAAGCACATGGAACCACACTTGCAACACTACACCAGGGGTAGGGCTGCCATAAACCTCAGGTGCTCAGTGCACAGGCCAAAACAGGGCACAGTAGTAGAGAACGGAAACACAGGCAGTGTCCCACACCCCCGCTGATGCCACAACACAGCAGCCAACAGACAACACAGCATGGGGAACAGCAGCACAGTCATGCTCCCCACCGCACATACCAGCCCATGCCACCCGTACATTGCCAGCCGTGTCCCAGCGGCATGCACACACCTCTCAACTGTCCCTGATGACATGGGACATCCCCTACTGTACCCCTCAATATCCCTCTGTTCCTCAGCCATACCATTATGACAAGGGTGCTGCCCATACAGAGAATGTGTTGTAAATGTCGACAATGAAGCAGAACGACATAAGACATGAAGATGCTAAATCAAGCAAAAACATTGTACAAGTAAACAGAATGGTTTCCACAGTGTGCTGTGCTTATATTGCCATGTTTGAGGATGTATCCCTCAGTATGAGGGTCAGTTTCCTCATTGTCCCTCATTGTGAGTATCCATGTCCCTCAATCCAGTGACAAATGGTTGAGAAGTATCCCCCCCCCCCAAACACCACACAGCCGAACGCTGTGCGGTGCCAGCTGGAATGAAGGCATGGACACAGGGGATCTATGGAACAACGGTTTACTAAAGGGTATGCATCACAGGAACACCACCCCCATGGCCATCAAACTCAGTCCCCCCCATCATCCGAGTTTCTGGAGGAGGCTGGTGGTGTGCTCTCCATGTATGGCCGCAGGACAAGAACCAGGTAACTCAATGGGCCAGTGTACCTCTGGAATGAGAAGAAGAGACAGGACATGTAGGATATGAGTAGCCTACCCATGACATGACAAAGCAACACAGATACCAAACACATGCATAGCAACACCCACCTTTGATGACTTGGCCACTGCCTACAGCTTCCTGACCTCATCTTTATAGTATATGTCTTTACTGTCAACACACAGGGACAGGATCTCAGGGATCTGCTGTAGCCATCTCCTGTGGTATGCGACCATGGTTGCCATCTCCCCTGGGCCCAGCTCCCATTTCTCCAGAGTGATGCTGTCCGGCCTCCCACTGAACGCCTGTGGAGACACAACAGGAGGCAGTCAATAAGACCTTGAATAATGCGGCAGTGACACCCTCATGCAGCCAACAACTCACCTCTGCTGGCTACGTTGCATTTCAGATGGTGCCCCCTTCCAGTGAATCCTCGTAGGTGAGGGCTGCCCACCTGCAGAAGTTTCTGGACTAGTCTGCGAAGTGCCCCATAGTCACTGCAGACCATGCTGCCTCTGCCATGATATATGAGTGCATGGACATCGCCCAGCAAATGACACCCTAACATGTCATACCACCCGCCAGCGTGCACCGGAAGCAACCACATAATGGGCCATAGAGCAGACAGTGAGAGGTAGACAGTCCATGCATGCCACAGTTCCATGCTGCATGCTCATCTGCCACAAAACACAGGTGTGACAGAGCCCAGAGGTGTACCATGTGCCCAAGACTACTGCATAATGTCCTCCTGCTGGATGAAGAAGTGGCACGGGGCCAGCGGCAACACAGATGCCCACAGCCATGGGTCTTTCACCCCAACTACTCATCCATGCCCTCTGTGACACACACTGTATACAGCAGTTCCATGTGGACCATACAGCTATAGCAAACCTGTGTGACATGGTGAGTGCACACTTAACATCCCACACCGGATGTTCCGGGTGATGTCCATGGACACCTAGGTGCTAAGTGTCCTGACATATTATGCCACAGGGTCCTTCCAAAGGGTTGCAGATGATGTCATAGGCATGAACCAAGCATCGGTGTCCTGTGCACTTCATCAGGTCACTGATACCATGCTACTCAATGTACAGGAACACATATCATTGCCATCCACATTAGAGGCCATTCGACACATTAAGGAAGGGTTCTGTGGCATGCAGTGCATGCCTGATGTGATTGGTGCCATGGACTACATCGAAGTAGCAATTGTGGCCCTGCTTGTGGGTGAGGAGGCATACCACAGTCACAAGGGGTTTCATAACATTAACTGCCAGATCGTATGCAATGCCAATGGCATCATCACTAACATGTGCGCTAAATACCCAGGTTCGTGCTGTCACGTGTACATATTTGACCAGTTCGGCCTAGCCTTGCTGAGTGGGGTGGCGTGGATGGCTGGTTGCTTGGTAGGTACCTATGAGGGGGCTAGTGTTGCCTGATAGCATGGCCACATGCACTAACACAGTTTGTCACCCTCCTAGGCGACAGTGGCTATCCCCTGAGACCATACCTACTGACACTAGGCCTGAAGACACAGGGAAAGGTGGAAGAGACATACAATGAGGCACACAAAACATGGTGTGTGTGGTGGAGTGCATGATAGGCTGTCTGAAGATGCGATTCCAGTGCCTGTATCACACTGGTGGCACGATGATGCTTGCTCTTGGGATTGCATGCAGAGTGTTCACCATCTGTGCCATGCTCCACAACATCTGTGAACCAAACAGACTACCCATGCCATGTGGTGTGCTCAATGATGTCCCGACCTGTGATGACGATGTATCAGCATGTGGGGTGGTGGGGGACATGCTATCAGGCCATGCAGTGTGGCATGCTGTTACACAGGGTATATTTACCTGTTAGCTGTGTGGGCCAGGTGGCACCATCATGGTGTACCCCCGAATACACCTGCACCTGGCGTGCTGCCGGTGTGTGTCTGGTGCATAATGTGTCACAGGTGGTGTGCTGTTGGACCCTGCCCCACAATGGGGGGGGGACATGTGTGGTGCTTGTGTGGGTACCATGTGTAGTGCGTGGGAGGGTTCATGTGTGGTGATTGGGTGGGGTACCATGTGTGGTGCTTGAGAAGTCATGTGATGGGCACGTTGTGTGGGGTGGTATGCATTTGTGACATGGTCATGGGTGTGTAGGATGTGTTGTGCTGTGTGCCCATTCAGAACCAGGCACTGTGCATGGGTGCTCTTCCTGTCGTGGTGTCATGGTCACATCCCCTCATTCTGGGTGCCTGCTGTAGTGACTAGTCATCTTCCGGGTGTCTGGCCCTGTGCTCCTTTGTGGGCCATCTGTGGTGGTCTTCCTCTCACCAGCATGCTGTCCTCCCTGGGGTCCCTCACAGCACCACATGTGGCCACCATCACCTGTGTGGCTCTGTTGCCCTCCACACCTGTGGGGATGCCTTGTGTGGCCAGTAGGGATGCACCTAGAGGCAGAAGGTGCTCCATCAACCTCTTTAGCATATCACCGATCCTGTCAGTGCCCCTGTACATGCCACACACCTCCTCTGTGAGTTTCCATAGAGCATCTGTAGTCCCCTGCTGTGAACATAGCCAGTCCCACTCTAGCTGGTGTAGGTCATAGTAATAACTGTGTAGCACGCCCATGAACATGTTCTGCCTGTTGCTCCATGGTGGCTGTCTGGGGGCTCCCTCATCGCCACTATTGTGGGTTGTCTGTGATGGCCAACATTGGTACTGTGTTCCACACTTGTGCCTGCAGGCTGCATCACCTGGGCATTGCCTTGGGGCAACTGATCTTGGGCTGCAGTGTCAGTTGCCACGTCCCAGTCTGAGAGTTCATACATGTCCTGTGGTGGTGTGGTGGCACTGGTGTTCTGTAGAGTCTCACTCTATTATCCATGGTTGTCTGTGTCCACAGGATGCATTGTGGCATCCACAACCCTCCCAGTGGTGTTGGGATGCCCCTTGTTGAACTCCATTGGCCACATGGTCTGTTCCAGCATACGACCAGTGGGGGACATGGTTGTTGGTTTCTACGTCTCGTGCACTGGCTGTGGGGGCCAAGGTCCTGATATGGTGCACAGTGTGTGTTATCTACCTCTTATGGTTACCTGTCCCCTTGATGACTTTGCCAGTGTGGTGTTCCCTTGTGGTCCCATGTTCCATGTTGCCGTGTCTGCCGGGGGGGCAACACAGGGAGGTTACCATGGGCACTGTGCATGCCACCTCCCCCTGCCCTGTATAATGTGCCATGCTTACCTGCTAGGGTGTCCATGCCCTGTTCCTCACCATGGGGAACCACCTCTGATAGGGTCTCTGCCATGACCCTCTCAATGGGGGTCAGCATGATTGCCTTTGCAAGCAGTCTGCCACCTGTGACTGACTGTGAGTGGCTGGCAGCTGCCAGCTTCCACTTTACAGCAGACCAGAGATTGCACCACTTGTGCTTGATGGAAGTCAGTATGCATGCCTCTGGCCTTGCAACATTGACTGCTGCCTGGATGTCGAACCACAGACATGCCTTTGTTTTGGGGGGGACCTTCAGTGTGTCTATTCCATAGAGTGTAGCATAGTGCACCCTGATGTCCATCACCAGGGCTGCCACCTGTGGGCTGGTGAAGCTGGATGACCTGGGCTGTGTGGTGTTCATCACAGGGCCAGGTACCATGGTGTCTGAATGGCCGGTCCCCTCCGACAGTGGGACTTGGCTGGGGGTCACAGTCTGTATAACTGCAATGCCTCCCAGGGGTGCGCCATTGCTTTTGCCCTTCATGTCAGCATTCACTACTTTGGGTGCACGCAGTGGTACAGTTGCCCATATATGGCGGGGTCAAGAGGTGTGCCCATAGTCCCAGGCTCCACCAGCCCCACCTCTGCATGGCTCTGCATGCGTCTGTGAGAGCTGCCCCTCGCCTTGACTGTGCTTGTGCTCAAGGTTGTGAATACAGGTTTGTGGTGCCGGCTTGTGCGGTGCATATGTGCATCTCATTCAGCTCATTTCATGCTCCTTTGTGAATAGGGCCCAGTATTTATATTATCAAGTGTATTTTCACAAACAGCACTAACAAGGTTTTTACAGAAAGAGATAATGAATCCGATTATTTCTTACTGACGAACAGATGTCAATTACATTTCCGTAAGGTAATGGATCAATACATCTTTTGTGATTTTATTTAAAAAAAAAACAAGAGGCCTTGTGATCAGGGAGAAACTGCTGAACTAAGTGTAAAGGGTAGGATATTTTTCCAAACCTTTCTTCTACATTATTAATATTTTATGTAATTTGTAGTTCTCAGGGCCCCTTCACTCCAAGGAAAGGATGAACTTTAAAATGTAGCCTACTGGTTCAATAGTAAGAGCAACTTTTGTACTAAAACAAATAAAGAACTAACTTTAAAAACCATTGGGATGATACTTTATAGTTGAAGTTTACCCTGATGTGTTCTCAATTACCCGGATAATTCAGAACCATTTTTAGCACAGATATTTGTTGCAGTGCATGTGTGTGTGTGTGTGTGTGTGTGTGTGTGTGATATACACGCAGAAAGATCTGACTGTGTCACTCGTGCTCTACAAAATTATGCTTTTGAAGGGTCTTATGGTGAAATAAATAGTTTAGGTTGCACCAGGCTATTTAAAAAGTGAAACACATTTTAGATATGAACTCACAGCCTGTGTTTCTGTAAGGAGATTTGACTCTTGGGCAAGCTGGATGAATAACTGATCTTTTTCTGCTGTACCTTTCTATGTTTCTAAAACTGTTTCCATCAGCATGCTTCTGAGGGTTTTTGGTATATAGAAAGAAATTAAGCACTTGCAGAGATCAGAATGGTTACTTGTGCTTCAAGATTGAAAGAACATTTGAGCAGAATAGCTTAAATGTTTACCTTGAAATGTTACAGCTGGCTTGGTTTCAATCTGACTCCCTCTTTTCAGAGCTCTTTTACAGTATGCTTCTTGTAAAGCATTCCATAACACCTGAAAATATATGTCTTGTTTGGACATGAACACTTGTGTACTGAAATATTTTTATTGGTCCAAAAATAGATATCAAATCATTTACTTTTATGTTTAAAAGAAAAGCTGAAACCAGATTTCATAGGAAGCACAATCAGTGTGAAGAGGTCAGTGCAAATCTATAAAACTTTGGATCTAGTACCTCTTGCAAATGAAAATATGTGATTGTCCATACTTAACAACCATACAGTGTATTTTCGATACACTGTTGGTGTCAGCGGGGTTCAGTTGGTAGCACAAACCTCCTCTGGCTCAGAAGGTTGTTAGTTCTCATCTCACTCTGGAATTGGGTCCATACCCTAAAAGCTGCCACCAAGGTGCTGTACTGGGGGGTGCGGTACCGTTGAGGTGTGCCATCCTTTGGATGAGACATTAAAGCGAGATCCCTTCTACCAATCTCTAGTGCTTTCCTAGTAGTAGTAAAAGAACCCAAAGCATTTTTTGCAAGAGTAGGGGAATATTTATTTGAAAATAATGGCTACATTACATCGTATAAACAAGAAGTAATACATAAATGGAAAATGTGAACTTCTGGACACATTCACATGTACATACTTAGGACACCACAATATTTCCGAGACACCCCATATTAATAAACATCTTTATCAAGCATATAAGACCCTCCCAATTTATTTTTACCCTGGATCCCACTTCTCCCAGTGTACCCACAAATGTCTTACTTCTCTTTGGAATACGGCTTTATCATCTTTTTGCATGACTTAACATATTGCACTCTTGACATTTTTTAATAATTCTAAATGAGTAACAAATCTCTGCTACATTACCCAGACACATGCTTGCTATATGTAATAACGCAGTATTGCAAAGACAACATACAGTGGTTCTGTATTATATTTTCCTCAACCTCTGGAGGTAACTCCATGCTGTACATCACAGTAGTTCAGAGTACGCTAATTTTTCATGTAATGGTTCAGCCCATTCATAAGCTAAGAAAGCCCAGAATGCTTTGACATAAGCACGTTCCAAAAAACAAATGTTCCTGAGTCTCTAAAATCTGTACATAAGTGTACCTTAGACAATACCTCTCTCAGAGTGGTTTATGCTTATTATTATTCTTAACTCCCAGTCTCCAATAGTTGCATAACCAAACCATATCCCATCTCTGGTAAAGAAACTACTTTTTTTCAACAATCTGGGTTTTGTTTGAGATCAAGGTTCAATACTAGGAGTCAGCCAATCTAACAGCAAAGGTTTCCATAGCTTGTCCCTGGGTTTCAGGGCAATCCCTATAGTATAACTAATAAAGATACTTTAAAACAAAGGCTATAGGATCAATTATGTTTACATCCCCTTCCTGTGCCGTCTTGTATGTGAGTTCCCTTTTTATGGGGTTTAGTCTGCTCCCCCACTGTGCCTGGAAGAAAATATTTAAAAGGGCCTCTACTATAGATTGTGGTGGGAGGGGCATAGCTAGTGTACAGAAACACAGGAATCAGGGAGTTTTAATGAGAATAGCCCTCTTTTTCTTTGCAATCAGTCCTTCTTCCCAATTTGTATTAGCTATATCCCTGTCTCCGAATACTACCCCTAGGGCCGAATATTCAAAACTTTGCACTGGGCAAAAGCTGTTTGCGCAGGTTTAGCGCAGGATTAGCGTAGGTTTACTATATTCAAAAGGCCAAACTGCATTAGCGCCAGGCAAAATCGCCAATGTATGCAAGGGCAAACTGGTGGGTGTGTACATGAATACAGGTGCAATGCTATGTTCAACCTTCACTGCGCAAAGTAGTTTTGTGCGACTCAGCATGACACTTAGCGCTGTGCACATTACCGCCCAGGAAAAGGTAGTCTTAACCCTGGGCAATCAGCTTTGCGTGACATTATGGCTTTGCACGGTGTTTGCGTGGCTTTTGCATGGCTTTGCATGACCTTAACAAATAAATATGACACATAGACAAAGCCAGACATAGAGGAAACATGTTGCTCACTGATGGCATCACAATGATGCCATCATCTGCCACCAGTCCCAGCCATGCCAGGCAGTAAGTGGTGACTCTGCCACCAGTGGACAGCATGGCAGTGTGGCCATACAGCACACACCTGCGGACTACTCTTCTGTGGACACCAACAGATGCCAGCATACATGTGCAGCACTGTGGCCATGGAGGATGTTGAGGGGAGAGTGTACGGGTGGCCAGGCTGTGCCACAGACCAGCTGTGGCCCTAAGGCTGGGATACATCATGCAGTGCACATGAGCCAGTATTGGGAATACCCAACACCAGTGTGCCTTTCTGATAATATATGCCCCCCACCACATACTGCACAGCTGTACAACTGCCACAGCACACAAAGCCAGACATGTATATGTCACTATGAGCATCCCATGCCAGAGGTGCAGCATCTGTGGATCACACAACAGCATAACAGTAATGTCCACTGTCAGTAAACGCCTGCATGTTGGGCTTGTCACTGTGTATAGTGCAGTCATCAGCACTTCCCCACACACCATAGGCAGTGCTGTGTCCACACACTACTGGCCCCCTTGCTACTGTAGTGTCTGCTGTGCACTGTAACATGACCTACAGTGTGACAGTTGTATGCAGCACCACCACCATCTGTGCCTATGCTGTGTTGTCCCAGTACAGCTGCAGGCAGCAGCACATGTGAAAGTACAGTGATCAAAACTGTATAATATTCCCCTAACTGTTTGCACAGCGCTAACACGTTTACGTGGGTTTAGCACAGGGCTAAACCGTTTGCCCGGTGCAAACTGCATGCAAATCAGGGCATAATGAGATGCTAATCTGGATGTTTGCCCAGAGAATACCTAAATCGGCTCATTTGCATGTCACTTTTGAATATAGCAAAGTTTAGTGCCAGGCAAACATGTTTGCACCGGGCTAAAGGTTTAGCCTTGCGCTAAACCAACGCAAACATGTTAGCGCTGCGCAAACAGTTCAGAGAATATTATACAGTTTTGAACACTGTACTTTCACATGCGCTGCTGCCTGCAGCAGTACTGGGTCCACACATTTGCTGGCACACACAATGGTCACATAATTCACCTCTACCTACCTTCATGTTACTGTGCACTGTGTTGCTGTTGTGGTTTGTACTTCCTGGTTGCTATATTCAGAGCTGTCTTAGTCCAGGGCTAAGTTTGCCCTGCACTCCCATCCCAGTTTGCCTGGCCTCATTTCCCTGCTATATTCAGAAGCTGCTTGCCCCAGGCTAATCTTTTTGAATATAGCTTGCTTTGTGCTCCGGGCTAAGTTTGCCCACTGGCCAGTGTTAATTTAGCTGCGGGGCAAAGTTTTGAATATCTGGATCCTAATATCTTAATGGAATCTTGCGTGATTGCAAAACCAACAAATGTATTATTATCTGGTAATGGTGTAGTACATAAAACTACCCCTTTGCTTTTCCTGTAATTTATCTGTGTTCCTGATGCCCTTGAAAAGGTATTTAATACTTCAGTAAGGGTTGCTTCTGAGGTGTCTGGGCTCAGAGTTAATATGACGTCATCTGCATATGCCAGCACCTTCACTGGTTCTACTTCCAGGATTGGCTACAGAGCCAGGATTCCCTCTTGCCTAATTACCTGTCTTATTAGTATGTCAATCCTGAAGGCATGTAACATAGGACTGAGGGGACAACCCTGCCTAACCCCTCTTTTTACAGCTATTTTCCTTCCCCTCCAACCATTTACATTGGGGATAAGGACCGTATCATTGTACAGGGTTCTAAGCCAGTTAATTAATCACAAAGGGAGACCAAACGCTTCTAGAACTGTAAACAAAAAATTGTGTGCCAGCTTATCAAATGTCTTTTCTTGATCTAGCCCAAGGATATATCCCTGTAATTCATTTTTATTACCCCTCTGGAATATTTCTCTTATAACTATGAGATTATCCTGCTGACTCCTGTCTGGGATGGCACAAGTTTGTGCCGGGTGTATTAATTTGTCTGCTATCTTAGTAACCCTTGCCAAGAGAATTTGACTTAAAATCTTAAGGTCTGTATTTAGAAGGCTTAAAGGCCTCCAATTGCCCAGATCTTCTTTAGCACACTTTTTATGTACTAAAATAAGTACCACCTCCCTCATCGAGGGGGCCAGGCTATCTTTCAGTAGCGTGTCATTGTATAAAACAACCAATACAGGGGCTAATGACTCTGAAAAAGTTTTATATAAACCTGGAACCAATACCATCAGCACCTGGGGCTGCATCCTTTCTCAAACTTTTGATGGCTGTTTGAACTTCCATTAAGGATATTTTATTTGTTTATTCCTGGGCCTCCACTTCTTGTACCTGGGGCAAATCTAGCTGCAAAATTTGTCAGCTACCCAGTGTGTTTGTGGTGCTATTCCCAAGATAGTTTCCACATATTCCTCCACTATCCTTAACATCCCTTTTGGTGAAGAATCAACCTGACCTACTTGGTTTTTTAAACCTGTCATTACCCTGTGCCCCACCTGTTCCTTATACTCCTTAAAAAGGTCTAGAGACCCTTTTTTTTATTTGTGTGCTAAACCAGAGCTCCTGGCCTAATATTTTAGCTCGATTATACTGTATTTCACCCTTTATTAATAAGTGTAATTTGGCTGCCATAGTCTGTTTTTTGAGCTCAGCCTGAGAAATCAGGTTCTGTAACTGTCCTCTTAGCCTGAGATATTTTATGTACTCTTGATTCACTGAGGCTCTTGATTTATTTTGAAATAAGTTCTGCCAAGATCTTTTAGTATCCTCCCATCAGTCTGTTAATTCTTCATAACAGCCTGAGACTGATAAGCTGGCCTCCCAATACTTAATCCAAGCTTTCTTAATTTTTGGGTTTTCTAGCAATGTCTCATTTAGTTACCAACTTTTCCTTTTGCACCTGGGAGAATTGTTCCATCCCACCTGTGCTGTAATGGATTTATGGTCTGAATAATCCCATGCTTGAGTCTGAAGGTACAAAACTTTAAGCATCTGGGATAAAAAAAATAAAGTCTATCCTGGTTGAAAGATAGCCTTTAAAAAATTTGTGTCCCGCTGTAGAAAATATGCATCAGTTAGGCTAGCTGTAGCGAGGATGTTCTGAAGAGCTAAAGTACCAAAAAAAATATTTCTAATTTTAACCCCCATCTGAATGGCCCAGCCCACAGTTAAAATCTCCAGCCCATATTACTACTCTAGAAGTATGCAGATATGGTTGTATTTCTTTAAAAAGTGCCACTCTTTGTGCTTTAGTTTGTGGAGCATAGATTGTGATTAGCTGGAATCTCTTCTGTATGAAATTCAAGTCTAGCATTAAAGCTCTACCTGGAGAGATATCTAGAAGTCTAGAAATTTTGCTTTCAGAATTGCAGAGTAGGAACCCTATGCCATTGCAAGTGTCCTCCCCAACTGATCAAAAGGATGGGCCATTTGTCCAACTGTGGGCAGCCTGATGAAGTTCTGGAAGGATTTTCAGCCTGGTGTCTTGTAGACACTAGATGTTGCAGTTGCACTCATACAAAGAGAAGAATATCCCTGCTCTTTTCTGTTTATTTTTAATGCTATTTACATTGATTGTAGGAATAGTTAGAACTTCTCCTATGCCTGGCACGCTTTGCAACTAAGTCATCCCCTCCCCCCTCCTCAGTGTCTGAGGTGATATCTATGGTTGTAGAATCCACTGAGGATGAATCTGATTCTTCATCCACTGAGTCCCCCTACTGTTGTCTACAGATAAAGTAGCTAATTTGTTTCCTGCTTTCCAAGCTGGTGGGGGGTCTTTACCTTTACCTTTTTATGTTTGCTTGTGCGCATGCGCAAGACATATCTTGGGACAGTATGGCATTTTAGAGGTGTGTTAGTTTCTGCCCAATGCAGTTGATGCTTTATGGGGCTCATCCCTCAGGCACCAATGAACCGGTGAGCTGTCTATGACAGCAGTTTGAGAGAAGCGGTCTTCACGTGAAAGAAAAGTGCTACTCCAATCAGGGATGGTTATGAATTGATGCTTTATGGGGCTCGTCCCTCAGGCACCAATGAATCGGCGAGCTGTATATGACAGAAGTTTGAGAGGGAGGACTGCACTTGAAAGAAATCTGCCACTGTAATGGGGGACAGTTTCCTCACTGCAGTGGGACCTTCCCCCTTCCTCACAGCCAGGCACACAGACATACCTCCTCTCTGTTGGCAGCAGCAGACAAGACTCTGGCCATGTGCATTACAGTGCACAGCAATGCGCATGGCCGGAGTTACAGTTCTTGTCAGCTCCTGTCACCGAGCACCTTATTTATTCGGTGTGCCTTTCATGGTGAACCATTTCAATAAATAAATAGATGAGCCACAGCATGGCTTTCCACATTGGTGGCTCCTGCCACCCACCACACACTCCCTTGAAAGCCAACATCAGGGTGCCCAGTCCCCATGTTGGCATGTATTCCCCCTCTGCCCCATTAATGTGACACACTGAAAGCCCACCCCAGTGTGACAAAAATAATTTTTATTTATGTTCAATCCCACTCCCAGTGTCAGATGACCCCCCCCACCGAATATCTCAAGTGCCGACATCGGGGTGGCCAATCCCGGTGTCTGCATGCCCCCCACACACACACTATTGTGGCACACTGGGAGCCCACTCCAGTGTGCCTAAATATTTTTGGTAACCTGTAAAATAAAGAAAACCATCTCTGAAGTCTTTTTTTTGCCTTGTAAAAAAGAAAACAGTCCCTCATCGTCTCCCCATTACCCCCTTCCCTACTTCCACCTCCCTCCCTCTGCAGACCCACCTCCCCACACCCGTCCTCACCACATACTTACCTCTGGAGGTCGGGAGCAGTGATCTTCTATGGACCAGGACATGTATGCATTCTTCAAAACCGACCAGCAAACTGAAGATATGATGGTCAATAATGGTAGTCAATGGGGGGATTTCAACTTAGGTTGATATCTCAGCCATTTTTGGGATCTTTGACCCCAAATTTTCAACGTGGGGTTCTTGGGACCCCACCACATGAACATTGTCACTGTCATTTGGTTACTTGGTCCCTAGAGGTGATTTTGCAGTTGCTGTGCAAAATCACCTTTTAGGACTGATTACTGAAATGACTGTGTCACCATTCATGAAGTGGGGTCCCAAAAAATCCATGTTGCAAATTTTGTGAAAAATTTCCAAAAAATGACTGCGTTATGAGCATGCGTTGTACAGTTTCTACGCACACTCGTAACTTTGCCAATTTTTAATATTTTCACTCCAGATTTTTAACATTGCCATTTGTTCATACCTCCCTATGAACAGTACAGCTGTGATTTTTCACATCCTGCCCAAAATGTGTTTTCGCACCTGTGGCGTGGAATGGCGCTGTCACTGTAGCAAATCAACTTTTGGGACTGATTAACAAAATCACAGTGGCACTGTTCATGAGGGGAGGTCCCAAAATGCCCATGCTGAAAATTTGGTGAAAAAAATTCCCAAAAATGATTGCGTTACAGGCGTGCGTTGCACAGTATCTACGCACGCTCGAACCTTCACCAATTTTTCAGATTTTCAACATTACCATTTTTTCACACCTCATGAACAGTACAGCTGCCATTTTTCACATCCTGCCCAAAATGTGTTTTCATACCTGTGGCAACGAATGGCGCAGTCGCTGTGTGAAATCACCTTTTGGGATTGAGTAATGAAATTATAGTGCCACTGTTCAAGAGGTGGGATCACAAAAAGCCCATGTTGAAAATTTGGTGCAAAAATTCCAACAAACACCCGGGGCATTAGGATTTCCAACCGTAATGCCCCACCTTGTAGAGACTGACAGGCATCAGGGTGTGACTTGGGGTCATTAGCCATAATGCTCATGTCATTCCAGCCCCACACCCCCCTGCAACCAGTGACAGGCATTGAGGCATGCCTTGGGATCTTTAGCTCTACTCTTCACCCCATTCTCCTCTACTGCACCCATCTCAGCTTATTTCCATATGGAATGGGGTGAGCATAAGGGCTGAAGACCCCAAGGCACACCGCAACAACTGTCGGTGTCTACAGGGTGGAGTGAGGTGGAATGGCATGAGCGTTATTGCTGACAACCCAAAGGCACACTCTAAACGACTGTCAGTCTCTGCAGGGTAGCAGTGGGGGTTGGCGTTAGTTTAGTACTTCACTGCCATTCCTATTATGCATCTCTCTAACTCATGCACTACCAATGCCAATATCAGCAAGCAAACATTTGGGATTGACAAATGCTTGTTTACTCTCCAACTCCACAGGTTTGGGATCCTTCCCTAATCGAGACCTTTTCTTCGGGATTACTGTTTTAAAAGGGGTGTCCTGCTTGGGCGGGGGGGCATGGCTATGTTGGCTGGAATAGGGGGTGCCTGTATATTCTCCTGTGAGGAATCCATGAGTTCTTGACCAGCAGGATCAATTTCAGTAGTGCCCACTGTGCTCTGTTCTCCCTGGTGGATGATTTCAGTACTGGAAGAAACCAGTTCTTGTTGGGCCAGGGCTGTATTGCTTTCCCTAGAGTTGGCCCTAACAACTTCATCTTCTTGCCTCACCACTCTCTTAGCTTGTGCCTACTGAGCCATGTTTATTATACCTTTGTGGGATGGACGATCTTCCCTATTGTGGGATGCCCAAGGGCATCTACCATAAGCATGCCCAGTTTTCTTGCACAAGTTACATTTAAAAAGATTTAGACAATTAGTCAAAACATGGCCATATTCAAGGCAGTGGTTACAATGAGAAGTATCACATGCAGAACTTAAGTGGGTATGAGCGCCACATTTAAAACAAGCCCTAGTCTGTGCTGCATAAAAAAAGCAAACCTCTGTCTTTCCCTAAGAAAAAAGATTTGGGCAAATGAACGGGGCCGCTATTGGAGGTGAACAATTTTAATCTGATCTTCCACCTCCCATTCCAGATTTGCTTGCTATCCAGAATGGGGAGGGTCTATTCAGCATCTCACATCTCTGTCTCACCAGAAAAAGATGTCCTCCACATTGACACCCTCATTCTTAAACATTACTGTGATGTTCTTGATTGTGGGCCTAATAGGAACAGGATCCACAGAGGAGAATTTTTAAGTTTCTGGTGTTGTGCCCAAAATCTATCTAGGCCCATAACATTTTTAAAACTATTATCGTAGTTTGCATTTCCAATGTGAATCAAGGCAAAAATTTCAGAAGAAAAGAATTTCAGGGAACCCTTGAGCAGTAATTTAGCAATATGTAATCTGTCAGGAGGCTCCTCAAGTTGCACTCTCTATTTCAGGAGGAATTACCAGCCTGTAGGGGTACCAAAGTTCCACCCCTAGAGGTGCCATGGGAAGTTTTCCTTGGCTAAAGGTACCTTAGGAGGAATCCCAAAAGAAACTGTAGCAGCGCCAAAAGAAACTTGAGAGAACGGCAAGTAGGGACACCATCTGCCTCCATCCAATAGTGGAATCTACCTAATTAAACTAGGGAATACTGACTAAGGCTAACTAACTTTTATGACGTGAGGCACAGAGGAGACAGAAAAAAACCTTTGAGGAGGAAATCTCTGGGGATCCAAGGCCTAGGTTGCCTTCCCTCCAGGCTTGGGATATTTTGCTTAGTGATGGCTCTGCTGCTGCAGTTTGGCAATCCAATTAAAGGGTGGGTGGAAAATATTCCAATTTGGAGGGAAACTCTCCTCTATCCCTCTAATGGGAACACCATGGAGAGTTGCGAGCTGGTTTGCTCTGCAACAAGCCTCCTCCAAGGCGGGAGGAGGAGTGCAATGACTGCTGAGGTGCTCACTTGGCGTACTGATCTAAAAACAAGCTAGGTGAACCAGAGGCAGTTGTAGGGAGATAGCTTAGAAGATGCCACCAAACCCTTTTGGCTAGCCAAAGGAGCCCCCTTGAGCTTAGAGGCCCCACCCTTCGCAGCTGATGTCTTAAATTCTACATCAAGAGAGGCCACCAATGCATCTGCATGGCTAAAGCTCTGCTAAAAGTGAGGACATTCACACTATGGGCCAGATGAGAAGGACCCCACCCCAAGTATCGCCCACTCAAGATGCAGCCTTCATGGGTGCAGAGCAAGACTATCGGCTGCAGGAAGGCCCTGTGCCATGGTAATTAATGGTCATGGTTGACACGCCCCAGAAAAACAGAATAAGAAGGAGAGCTGAATGAAGCGTTGAGTGTTGTAGACCCTCACATAGATCAGACATGTTTATAGCAAGCACAAAGCAAACTAAATCTGCACGTAAGCAATAATTGGACCTGCATATAGGTCTGTAAGGCTGTATAAGCAATGATCGGACCTGCAGGTAAGTCAGAGGGGCAGCAAATACAGGATTAGCAGGGGCAAGCCAACCAGTCCCATTAAGGAAGCCAATTAAAGGTGACATTAATACTTGGAGGATTTTAGCGGCAGAGGCAGGATTCGAACATGAGGTACTAGGCAACACAGGGCCACGGCTCTTTAACAAAACCCCCCAGTTTCCTGCTGTAGGAAAAACAGGGAAGCAATGGAAAAGCACCATGACCCACATGCAGATTTTAAAACTAGTTTACAGCAGCAGCAGCAGTAGCTGAGCTGATCTCCAGAGTATAATAAAGCAATTTTGCAAAAGTAACTGAGCAGCATCCAGCAGCAATTAACTATAGCTTGTAGAGGTAGCAATCTGAATGACCATAGAAACTGTAGGGAGAGGCAATGTACTGACAGCAGCAGCAATATTTTCTTGGTATAAGTTCAGGAAGCAGGATTGAGATCCATGGGCTAGGTTGCAGAGTGAACCTGAACATGTGTAAACAATTAAGGTGTATAGCATAGAAGAGAGGAAGCAGGAAAACAGCATTTGAGCTGAAACACATGGATAACAATTGCAGTTGCACTTGAGCGTAAATGGGAGCAAAACAGCACCAGCTCAGGATTAGCAAAATATGAGCAAAGACAAATGGTTCTAGAAACAGAAGCCCCCCAAAGAAAGACTGCAAAAGAAAAACACACAAACACAGAAGAACAGGAAACAAGCAACACAAAGAAACACACAGCCGGAGGCAAGCAATGCAAACTAAACGTAGGAGAACATATAAGCAGAAGTCCAACAGAAGCCAAGCAGAGGCTAAAACACAACGAGACTGGGGGGTGGGGCAAGCCCCAGAAGGCTGCAAAGTAGTAGTAGTAGTAAAAATTTTATTTATACAGTATCACACCATTAGGACTTTTTATGCCCTATTTACAAAGGTGCACCTGTGCAACAAACATTTATACAAATTTCAAGTTTCCACGGATTACAATAAATTCAGAAACATACCTTTTGAATCATACAATCAATAAGACAAACACACAATTATGACATATGCAATAAATATTACTACAAATAAAGGTTTTACAATTGGTTCAATTGCACTCACATCTAAGACCAAAGTACTGTTCAATCTCTGTTTTAAAACTAAAATTCGAAAGTTCTAGATTCCTTAAATCTGGGGGCAAAGGAGACGACAGACTGACAAAGCCTTCAGCTGCAAAGAAAAAAGTGCTTCAGAGGGAGGCTGGGAAGAACTGCTTATATGACTCAGGAAGGGAGAAAGGCTGGTTACTCAGCCATTGAACTACAGGCATAGCCTTTCAATTATTTCATTTAGTTTTTAAATGACGGCATTCTGTCACTTACAGTAACTTAATTACCCCTGTTGTGTGTGTCTTGTTAATCCCCATTGTGTTAAACAAAAATAATAAAATAAAAACATTTTTTGGTGGATTTATTGTAGTTAGTATTAGCTCAGTAAACTGTTTTGTTCAGATCACAGAGCTAGTCCATTTGGGGAGGTGTTGTCTACTGCTGCTATTTAGTTGTACTGCATGGTTTCTTTAAATGTTTTCCTCACAAAGGGGCAGGGGAGGCAGCCTGATAATAACACCCTAGCCCTGGAGCAGGGTGGTGGATCTACACTGCCAACACATTTGTATATTTGCATTGTTACGGTAACTCACTGTGGGATGTGACATGAATAAATGGCTTGCACTGTACTTTTCTATGTGTCTGTATGGCCTCTGGGGGTTTGTTACCTGGGAGGCTTGGGTGCCTATGCCTCTGGCACATCACCACTGCACCTGGTGGGCACACTGTAGCATTCATGTGTGGGTGGCATTGGCCTTGGTTGTTGTGGCTATGTGGGCTACAGAGAGAGGGCCCCTGGGCCCATGCCCTTGCTACCCATGGAGGGGCTCATCCTATAGTGTGTTCCTGTGTTTACAGCAGAGTCTGCCTGGTGAAACCTGTTCTGCAGATGTGCACATTCCTTTTGGGCATAATCTGAATTCTACATATATGGTTCGCAGCACATGCATGGCGTACCAGTCCAGCACACCCCCAAGCGCATCTGTCTGGCTCTGTGCTGTGGTGTGCACAAATCATATGTATACATGGAGTGTCCTATAGCTGCGCATGCTTTTCTGGTTGTAACTGCACATAATGCACATGTAGGGTTGCCCACATGGTGGATATGTGGCATGTAGCCCACTGTGCAGGTTGCTGAATAGGGCCCAATATTATAAATCTAAATATTTAAAATGACTGGGTCAACTCAAGGGAGAGATACCAGAGAGGCAGCAAAGATGTGAATAAGTTCTGTGAGGCATAATGTAGTTGCAGCTACATCTGAAACAGTGTCATCTGTGGGCTCTGGGGCCAGTAGTAGCAGCAAACAAATAGTGGCAGTGATGGTAGCATTAGAGTAGCATCTATACTTGTGGGGTCTGGAGGAGGCAGTAACAAGAGGAACAGTCCATGTCTGGCTCCAGAACAGTGCTCGAGGAGGTTGCTGGTACCCCAAGACTCCTGGTGGTGGTGGCGGCTCTGAGCCTGATAGGGATGATCATTCAGATCCAGAACAAACTGTTTCAGCACTGTGTGAAGCTGGAAGTCATCACCAGACATAACTCAACACTGTGCCTGATCAAGTGCTTGTATGAGCAATACAATGCCATCTCTGAATATCTGCTGTTGTATACAAGCTGTGACAGTGCCTGAGTATCCATGTCTCTGACAACAAATCAGTGGAAACTAATGGATGGCCTGATCATGATTGTAAGGCCACTCAAACATACAACACAAGCAGTTAGTGGGGATACTGCCCCTATCATCAGGCCATCCTATTTCTACAGGCTCTGAGGCAGACACTGTTGAATATACAGCAGGTGCTGGAGTTAGGTGGTGATATGGGAAGTTGTACCTTAATGAAACACATGCGTCATGTCTTGGACTGCTGCAATACCCATTTTTCAAGCATTCTGACATCTGCAGTCTGCAGATTTTGATATTGCCACCATGTTGGACCCATGACATAAATGTGGCCTGTCATCAATACTTGCAGGTGGGCATGATCAGGTCAAACGTTTAACTGATCTTCTGATAAGATGGGTATATGGGACACAGTAGATGTAAAAATCACAGTTATGTAAAGCACCAAAAACTGAACAGAGACAGTGTGTTGCTATCACCTTGCATGGTAAACGGGCTGATAAAACATGCAAGATAACAGAAAAAAATAGCCATAAATCTGCTTTATGATGTTTTGTACCTGGTGGCAATTGAAGACGTGAAGGAAATGAAGGAGAAGGCTAATGAGGGCAGCAGGATTGCATGCAACACAATGCATGGTGGATGCATATTTGGCAGACACCAGGCACCTTAGCATCATGGAACAGCCCTTAATGTACTGGAGTAGCAAGGTCACTGACCAGCCAGCACTGACATCAGTAGCAAATCAAATACCTGAGTTGTCCACCCATGAGTGTTAGTGGTGACCAGGTATTCCATTTAGCAGGAGCCATTGTGCAGGACAAGTACAGAAATCTCTCCCTTAAAAATGTTGGGCATGCTAACATTTGTTAAAATGAATGCTGGGCACAATCCATACAACACAATCATGTCAGTGTTCTTACTACATGTAGGTGGCAGTGGTGGTGAAGATGAGCCTGAAGAGCCTGAGGTTGTCAGTACTGGCACATTTTCTTCTACTAGGTAGATTAAGCACAGATGGAGAATGAATTCCCATGTGGGGACAATTCTAGTTTGAAAAACTGTGAGGGCTGCTTCTTTGATAAGGATGATTAAAGCATAACAAGTAATATGTTCTCGCCATCCTTTTCTCCTCATCGGTTGAATCCTTTTCTTTATGAGTCAGTTTTGTTTTCCTGTCATTATATTTTCCCCAAGTTGTGCTGCTTTTTTCTACATCCATCTGATTACCCACCTCTGTCCTCTCCTACATGATGCCTACAGATATTCTAGAAAGTCAGTGAACACTGCATCATTAAATGCCAAATTTGCAAACAATAACACTGGCCACTGCCACCTCCAACACATGCATCCAGACTGAAAAACCTGGACTCTTAAGCTAGCAAGAATGCAACTGACAGCCATGCAGACCATGCATCCTCCAGCAATCAAGACACCACAACCTCCTCTGGTCTGCTTGCATCCTCCACATCCACCATCATGGGCCATCACTGCCTCCACTGCATCCATACAGAATGAAAAATCCAGACTCTTGAGCCAGTGTAAATGCCATTGCCATACAGACCTCCGGCCAGCCCTGAAGTATTTTTTTTTTTAAACCAGGAGAGACACACTAAGCTGAAGCTTGTTTACAGGTGCGACCAGAGAGCACAAGGAAGTTAAGTGACTTGCTCAGAGTCACACAATTTGCAAGTGGGGGCTGTGGAATTCAAACCTATGTCCCCAGGTTTGCAGCTCAGAGCCTTATACCACTGCGCTATACTGCCTATATGGACTAGAAGTTGAGCTTCTAGTGAGCACATCAAGGCAACAAGATCTGAAAGACCATCTTTGTCTTCTGTGTTGATAAGTTACTTTCACTGGTGTTCATACTCCTTATCCTTACAGTCAGTGGTGAGTCTGTCCTCACACAGCAGGGGCTTCCACCTTGCTTGCAAGACATTAAAATGTGTTTCCTTCTATTTTTCTCCCTCTCACTGCAGCTTTCACCATTCATGGGAACAACTGGCAAGTCAGTTACAAAGCCAGACAGCCTGCCAGGCATACACCTAAGCTAACTCTTCCTTTGGAACCCCTTTCTCTGGCATCATCGTGTCACTGCAGAGCATGGCCTTCACAAATGTGATGTTAAGTATCATTACATGATTTTATTTCTTTTTTTTCCTTTTTTCTTTTAAGTTTTTCTTTCACAGGTATACAGTGACAGATTGGCCAATAGTGACTAAATATTTTTTCTCTTTGATTGAAATGTGACAGGTATAATAAGACAGGGTGTGGACAATGGATATACTGTCCTTGCAGTTACCCAGAGTGGCAAATTGAGTAGTGTCTAAACCACTTTTTCTTGCCTTCACAGGTTTCCTTTCTTGCTGCCTTCTCATCCAGCAAGCAAGGCTTCTCATCCCTCCCGCCTCCTCTCTCTGGGGCACCTTCATGTCATTTCAAGGCATGGCCATCCCCAGTGGGACAGGCAGTGGGACAGTAAGTAGCCTTCCAAAATTTATTTTTTTCTTTTAATTTTATGTTTTTTTTCACACATGCAATACAATAGGGAGTGTACTAGAGTCTACATAATGTCTGTATTGTATTCACGGGACTCTTTCCATTGTGTCATGAATGCCTCCTCCTCCTGTAATCAAGCCATCACCATCTTCTCCACCAGATTGTTGATGTGATGAATCTTGCAGCCTCATGCTTTAATCATTCTCCTCCTCCTGCTTCTTCACTCCTGCATGTGGTCTTAATAAAGTCAACCTCTCCTCTGTATCCTGTATGAATACCAGTCATCAACATGATGCTGCTGCCTGATTCCACATTGTCGAACAAATACAAAATACCTGACACAAGAGAAACAGCAGCAAAAAGCAGAGAGTGACACACGAATAACATTTAAGAATTTAAAACAACAAGAAAAAAAATGCTTACCTTCCCTGATAGGAAACACTGCTAAATTAAATAACCAGATCTGTGCCAGACCCATGCAGCAACATAATTATCATTGTATTGATAAATACTGGAAAAGGGAGAAACAGGAACAAAGGATGGTTAAAAAGACATTGTTTCCACACTCACCCTCCCTCAGCCAAAAAGTAAAAAATAAATACTTACCTTCACTGGTACCTTTGCTGGTAGGACAGATAGTAATATTCAAGGATTATCATCTGGATCTGTGCCCTAAGCAGGCATTATCATTTCATAAAAAAATATCCAGCATTTCTGGGGCATTACAGTTTATCAAGACAGGTTCTGTGGTGGGAGACAGTACAGAAGCAGCGTATTAATTAATTTGGTTTCCTCGTTCAAAAATTTTCCACACAGGAGAATTGTTAGAGACATCAATTTCTGGGCATTAAAGTTCACCCTGTAAAGTGCATTACAAGAAGTGTGGGGGTGGAAATGATACACAGCATAGCACCATGTAGCAGCAAGCAACAGCCTGACATATTTATTGTGGTAGTTATAGATCATATGTGATAAAATTTACAGATCTTAAACTGTCAGCAAAATTCATTAAATATTGTTATAAAAGCAGTGTCTTCCTGGTGTTTTATATGAAAATCCACCATTTCATACCATTTTTAGCAATTTGTTACATGCTCTGCTTCAGCCACACTGCTAGATGTTGAGACTTGCTGTTCCCTGTGGTAATCAGCATGTCTCCACCCTGGTGATGTCATTTGTGGTGCTATTCTCTTTCATCTATGAAGAAGCCAGGTAGATTGTCATATTGCTGAGGTCTGTAAAGACTTCTCTTTTTTTTCTTGCTCTGTACCTGTTGCAAGAAACTGAAAGACAGACAGCTGTTTTGATTGTGGTTTTGGCATGTTCAATGCCAGTAATGCACAAAAATAGTTTAAATTGACCATTTAGCCTGTGCAGAAGTCAGGGAGAGTAGCACATTGCTATAACATTTGCAAACTTTAACTTTCTGTTATGGTGAAAGGCAAGAGTCCTATTATCATGTTAACAACTGATGTGCTCATTCACACCTGACCTTCAATAGAGGTGATTTCTCAGGATGGAAGTAAAACAATTATCCAATCACCCTGTAAATGGGGGTGGGAGAAGCAATGTTGTTTTTGGTCTACACTACCCAGACCAGTGTTTCTCCCTGGCAGGTATTTACTTGACCTAAATTCAGGGTCAGCTATTCTTTATGCCACATTGAAATTATCTTTTGCCAGGGCTAATACATCCACTCCTAGTAGGAATTAACACAGATAAGGCCATTATTAAAACTTATTATTATAAGGGTCTCTGAAATGCTGCAATGTGATTGGTTGACAGCATTCGGAGAGCCCTATGTTAATCTCCTTATTAGCACACTTGTAGAGCCTGATCACTTGAGTAATGGTTTATCTGGTACTATAGCTTTTTATCAGTTCCATCTGTAGAATGCAGAGCCACCATTAGGCTCACCATTAGACCTGGCAGTTGCCATTTAAAAAAACGTAAGTGACCCCTCACTTCAACAAACAAAATGGAAGCCACATCAGATATTCCTAACTGTGCTGTTTTCATTACACCTAGGGACATAAGTATATGTACGCATATCACCAATGATTTCTAACACAGAAAGTTGATTGCAATCATGGAAAGTGAAAGTATAGTGCCTGTGATCACCAGTTTGGCATCACTAGAGCATGCACTGTATCAGGCTGAGTACCAGAAATTTTCAGTACAGTAGAGAGGAAGCAGTGCTCTTGTGGGACCAGTATTCTCTACTATCGCCAGATATTTTGCATCAGTAATTGGAACCTTTGAACTGCCAAGCAATCGGCGATCCTGGCAGCTTCATTCTAGTACTGGGAAAGTGACAGTGTTAAATAGCAGTTGTGGTTTGTGGTTCAACAGTGTCAGAACAGGCATACTGTGAGCTGCATTATTTTCTGATCTTGTTTGCTTGCAGTTTGAGGTAGAAAGGGAGAGATGAAAGTGTTTTCCCCATTCATGATTGAGTTTTCTGATCTGTGGGCGAGTAGCCTGATCATCAAGACCTCCATGCCTACCACTTTCTCAGCTGTACCAATAGCAGCTGTCTATGTCTAATAACAGGACAGGACAGCCATTGAATCAGGACAAAAAGTCTGCCATCACAGTGTTCCAAGTCACATTTACTATCTCCATGGCAATAGAGATGTGACAGCGGTTTCCCTTGCGCCATGTCAAGCATTTGTACCATGCTTGAGACAGTTGCTATGGCAAAGTGGGGATGACAGCATTTACACTAACTCCATCTCATGACCATGCTCAAATCACAAACTACTGCAGAAGGACTTTTTTTATCATAAAGTCAGTAAAAATAAAAAAAAAGTTCTATAAAACAGAAACATACAGTATTTTGTTACACCCCATTATAATAATAGCAATAAGGTACTCTCAGGGGTTATGCTAATGTTCAAATGAATCACCCCTTGGAGGCAATATGGCACTCAGCTGCACCTCATGCCACATTACACTCCCAGGGGTGATTAACTAGAACATTAACATAACTCCTGATTGTACCTTATTGTTTAATTGTAAAGCAGATACTGACCAACAGCAATGAAGCTACCAACATTACAATATTAGCAACAATACAGCATATTAACAGGCACAGTACAGTAGCATTCCAAATGACATGATCAGCCTGGAGGCATGTTGACTCAGCATCCAGCAATCTTGGAGAAATGGACCACACCAAAAAGGTGCTGAAAAAGTATAAATTTGTTGACTTGTGTTACAAAACCTGGAACACACATAGTTTTGTAGCACTGTTTATTGAATGGTGCTCCCTGTTTTCAGTTTTGAAAACCATCATACATGATCCTTTATAAAATTCTGGGAGCACAGAATATATGCATGTGGTGCTTTTCTCACAATTTCTCCTAAAGTGAGTTACAAGAACTGTGGTAAGGGGACTGACACATAGCATAGCACCTTGTAGCAGCATGCAGCAGTCTCACATATTCCTTCCGGTCATTGAGAAAAACTCTGGAAGCACAGAATTTATGTATATTGTGCTTTTCTCACAATTTCCTCTAAAGTGTGTTGCAAGAACTGTAGCGGGGGGACTGACACACAATGCAGAACCTTGTAGAAGCATGCAGCAGCCTCAAGTATTCTTTCTGGTCATTGAGAAGAATTCTGGGAGCACAGACTTTATATATGTTGTGTTTTTCCCACAATTTCCCCTAAACTGCATTACAAGAGTTGTGGCCTGGGGACTCGCACACAGCTGGCATGTTGTAGCAGCATGCATGAGCCTGACATATTTATTCTGGTCATTGAGAAAACTACTGTGAGCACAAAATGTATGTGTATTGTGCTTTTGGCACCATTTCCCATGAAGTGCATTACAAAAACGGTGGTGGTGGGACTGACATAAAGGGCATGGTAGTGCAGCAGTACATGCAATAGTGCATTACCACCATTTAATCATTTCTTATTTGAGAGAAAATGTCAAGAAGTGAGGCATTTATATACTATTCAGGTGCACTTGTGTCAACTAAAGTGCTTCAAAAATGTTGTCCAAAAGGGTGACTTGAACAGCACAGCAGTAGCTACTGTACTACTATTTAATAATTTCTTGTTCAGGAGAACATTTTGTGATGTGAGAAAAACTGGCTGTAACAGGTGATGTGGGGGAAACTAGCTCAGGGACTAAGTTGAATCAGGATGCCCTGTGAATCAGGTGTGCAACTGGGGCGTGAAACTGACAGCGACTTAGTGCTTTCTAACAAAAGGCAGCAGGTCAAGTTAGTGGGGGTTCTGAGCTGGAAGAACAGACTTTGTTGATAGACAAAAGTGAAAGCATTTAGCTTTACCTTAAAGGTATATCTATATTTATTTATATTTCTCTTCATACTGAAACTAGTAGGGTAAGAGAGGAGAAAAAAAGAGACTTGTAGGCAGTGTATGGGGCACTTTGAAATGCTATCCCATGAATAGAGCGATTCTTTTTAACTGAGTCAATATGGGCGAAGTAAAAATAGTGAAGGTGAAATGTGAAATGTGCTCTTAATAGCTATGACTATTAACAGCACATTGTAATTTGAGCACGTACATTCCATAGTTCTTTTGAAGAGTATCTAAGGGTTTGTTGATCAGGTCAGTTCTAAGCTGGCTGGCTGGCTGGTGTGCTGGTTAAGGTCACTGCCTTTGAGTCTGGTGACCCGGGTTTGGGACTGGCTTTGCTAACAGTATTTTTTTTCTTTAGTAATACTTGGGGGTTTTGTTCCTATTTTGACGTCCCATACCACCCACCCTCCTAACTTTGTCCCCCCCCACCTGTAGGTTGCTCCACAACATTCTCCCCTTCTGCCTTCTGCCCCTTGGAGTAGTCTCCCCTCCCATGTTTTCCCTTCTCCCCCATTATCATACCCCCTCGGAGTTGATTATATAAAGTTTGGGGAGGGGTGAAGGCCCCCACAAGGGTGCTGGTGGCATAGCCCCACCCATAAAAGGTATGTTAGCATTGTCCTGTATAGCAAAAGTGAATGAATGTAGTTGTTTGTGAGGGGCACTATACTGCACATTGCTATTTTGCTTTTCGGTGATGTGCAGTAGCTGTTTGTCTTGGTGCTGTTATGTCCTGGACACCAGAGGAGGAAGCAACTTCAGGCAAGGGACTCAGCTGTGAGGTGGATAGATTTGGAAATAGGAAAGGGATAGAGGCAGTTCAGGTGCCTACATGGCACCATGGCCCAGAGGGATAGGAAACAGATCCTGAGGATTGCTAGGGCAGCAGGATGGGAGGGAGAGCCGGATGTCATTTTCCACATGGGAACTAATGACCTGGCTAAGGATGGGGCTGAGATACTGCAGAGGATGCTCAGGGAGCTGTGGAGGGGTACAAGGCACATAGTACACTCAGTGGCTTTCACTGAGGTGCTGTCTGTCTGTGACAGGCAGGAGAAGAGGGATCTCCACACCAGCAGCTTCGACTCATGTCTGAAGGAATGGTGCAGAGAGGAGGGGTTCAGCTACATTGGGGAGTGGGGATCTATGTGAGAGGATGAGGGACTACAGACGTGTGATGTCCTGCATCCATCAGGGAGGGGAACCACAGTCCTCAGTGGATGGTTTAAATGTTACTTTGATGAACATTTAAACTAGCCGAAGGGGGTGACGGAAGAAATCAGAGAGGCAGTAACTACTCCCCCACAGGCTGAAGTAGAGTAGAGTAGAGAGTAGGGAGAAGTTAGAATCAGAGTCCAGGTGCTAGGTTAGAGTAAAGTTTAGTAGTACTTCATAGAGTTTACCCCATTTAAGGTTATAACCCGCTAACTGATGTTTCAGACTGACTAATAGTCTTTCAGACCTTAAACTTAAAAGTATATTATTCATCCATTCAACTAGAGAAGGAATTTTTTGGTCTTTCCAGTGGGTTAAAATAGCTTTTTTTCACTGTCAATGCTATTATGGCTATGTAATGTTTTTTTAACGGAACAAGGAATATTTGTTAAATTGCCAATCAAACATATCTGAGGGATAAATAATTGAATCAGACCAAGTTTACTTCCAATCCTATTTTTAAGATCAGACCAGAAAGTAACCACTAATGGGCAATCCCAAAAGATGTGGGAAAGAGAACCCAACCTAGACTCACATCTAAAACAATTCTTGGTAGATAGTAAGCCAAATGTAAATAGTTTTAATGGTGAATAATAAACATTATGAAGTATTTTAATCTGTATCAATTTTAATCTGTCATTAAGAATGTATTTATGAAGGTCTCTCCATATCAGGGACCAGTCCTGATTGGTGTAAAACTGTTTATCAACCCAATATTTAGAAATAGAAGTCATACAGGTAGAGATTTTAGACAGAAAATATTGATACAGTTTAGAAATAGCGTGAGATTTTATAGCGATTTCGGTAATATTCTCTATTAATTGACTATAATCCTCTATCCATGGTGGTGACCCAAAGTGAGCTGTGAGAGCAAGTTTTAAAATGAACAGTTTTTGGTACTGACCTTTACCATCAAAAATCTTGAATTTATATCTTTGAAAGATAACAGATTCCCATTGAGTAAAAGACATTTCGCCAAACAATTTTTAAGCTGAGGAAGCCACTTAATATCCAATGGTTTATTATTAAGCGAAAATTAGGATTATTAAATAGTGGATGATCAATATCGTTCAATAAGAATATTTGAAGGAAACTACTCAATTGATTTAAACATCTAAATGAAGTGTTAATAACAGAATTTTTCAGCTTACTAAGAAGTGATTTAAAGGACAGGTAGAATATAGCATTAAAAGAAATGTTATTCTTTCTTAACAATTCTCTTGCAATAGTTTAACCAGCTGGGATAATATACATTCTCATTTGTATTACTGTTTGGAAGAGATCATTTAGAAAGTTTACTTACTGTAAGTGGCTAGTTAGATAGTAAAGGAAGAAATTTGGTAACTTGAAGCCTCCTTTTATTTTTTTTTTTGAAATTCAACACGTTTTATTTGGTTTACACAGGCGGCCTGAAAAGACCATTTTGCTGAAATACATGGGAACAAAAAACAGGACAAGGAAGCACAACACATACAACCTAAATCAACCCCTACCCTTCCCTAGCCCACCCCACGCATGGTATCAGAGATGATGTAGAATATATCTTCTTGGACAAATCCAATATTTGTTAAAGGGAGTATAAAGTTTGCAGTTTACTCCAGTATCTCTCAAATTTAGGCATCTTGTTGTGTATGCTAGCGATTACCTTCTCTACTGAGAGATTACACAAGAGCTCCTGCAGCCACTCAGTATAGGAGATGGTGTCATTGTCTAACCAATGTATGAGTACTACCTTTTTAACTGACATTGCTATCATTGCCAGGTGTTATTTCCTTTCATTAACAACTATGTTGGAATAGTCACCCACTAGGCACACCAGCGGTTCTATATGTTCCTCAATTCCCAGTAAAGGATCAACTCTCTTTCTTATAAGGGCCCAAAAGGGGGCTACTTTGGGGCAGCTCCAAAAGATGTGATATAAAGAGCCTACTTCCTGCATACAGCGTCTGCAGTTCTGGGAGAGGGACTTATCCATTCTCACTAGTTTGATTGGTGTGCAATACATATTATTAAGAATCTGAAATTGCATCAACCGTAGTCTATCTTGCGATATAAAATGGTGGGTGTCTGTCCAGACCCTCTCCCAGTTGAAGACAGCCTCCGGGAATTGGGAGTTCCAATAGTGAGAGGACCCATCTTGATTTGGAAAGACTTTACCTATTAAGAACTTATATATGTTAGAGACCGCATGCTGTTGGGTGACACCTACACTGAGTGACTGCAGGAAACTACCTCCATCCCCTGTTGCTTGTTTTATTTGGGATGCAATTAGCATGTGCCTAAGTTGGAACACCTTGAAGCTCAAATGAGGGCCTAGGTGGAATCTGCTGAAGATTTCTATTGTTGTCCTGACTTGTCCTGCATGCCAAAAGTCGGTAATCTTGGCCTGTGCAAGCTGAGGAAGCCAGGCAGCAGTCACCAATCTCCCCCCTATTTTAAAATTTGGGTTACCTACCAAAGGTTGGAGCGGGTCTTGTGTATTTTTGTAACTGAGGGAAGGACATAGCTGGGCGTATACTTTGATTGAAATGCCAACTGGAGTACTCGACAATGCCTGGGGAATTGATATGCGTGAAACATGATAAAGGGCGGGGGCAGAGATGTTTACTGAAGAGATGAGTTCACTTTCCAGCTTTAACCAAATGGGGATGTATTGATCTGGTGATAAATTATCGAGCCTTTCTGACCATCTCATATATTTTGCAGCATGACTGGCCCAATAATAAAATTTAAAGTGGAGGAGCCTCAGACCACCCTTTATTTTTGGTGCTATAAGCTTCCCATACGCCCTATGAACCTGCTTGCCCTTCCACAAAAATTCAGTAATCAACGAGTGAAGTCTGGAGAACCAAGCCTAAGGCAGCCAAACATTCAACATATTGAGGAGGTAGAAGATCTGGGGCAGAATGTTCATTTTGATTAAGCTCACTCTCCCTCATAGGGATATTGGTAGCTCCCTCCATCTGTTTAAGTCCTGTTGAATTACGTTAACCAATGTATCCAGGTTGAGATGTCTCAAGGACTTAGAATCCCTAGTTAGATACAGTATATGCCCAAGTATTTGATTTCTTTGTGTTCCCACCGTAGTCCTAAACCTTCAATTACCCTTCGGTAAATGTGGTAGTTAAGAGGAAATACTATGTTTTTTTCTAGATTCAGTTTGTAGTTGGCCAGGGTACCAAACTCTTGAATTAATTCTAGGGCTCTTGTAATTGATGCTTTTGGGTCAGAGAGGTGGAGGAGGATATCATCAGCATAAGCTGAAAGTTTGAGTTCCTGCCTCCTCACCATAACCCCTTTAATTGCTGGATCCACTTTAATTCGTGACAGGAGAGGTTCCAGGTACAGATTGGACAGTAGAGGGGACAATGGGCAACCTTGCCTAGTACCTGAATAGAGGGAGAAATAAGGGGGAAGGTTCTGTTACAATATATATGGGCAGTCGGGTTAGTATACAGGGCTTTTATCCATTGCACAAAAAGGGGAGGGAAACCAAACTGGACCAATGTCCTGAAAAGGAAGTTCCAGTCTACCCTATCGAGCGCTTTTTCTGTGTCTAGGGACATCAATACTGCAGGAGCATTATAAGCACAGGTTGTAGAGAAGATGTGATCTAATTTCCTCACATGGTCTGAGGCTGATCTACCTGCCATAAAACCCACTTGTTCTGCACAAATCAGGGAGGGTATAACCCAACCTAATCTGTTAGCTAGAATTTTGGCTAGTATTTTAATGTCCTAATCCAAAAGTGAGATTGGGCGGTAGCTCAACACCTGTTCTGGATCCCTCCCCTCCTTGTGCAATACCACTATTAGGGCTTTAAAGAGGTGTGAGTCCTGGCACTCACCTGCCAAGGTGGTCTGAAACAGACGTAGAAGCCATGGGCTTAAATCCTTCTCCAGTGCTTTGAAAAAGTTAGTGGAGAAGCCATCAGGGCCCGGGGCCTTATCCAGTGATAAGCTATGAATAGCTGCTCTGATTTCTTCCTCTGAGAGTGGGGAAATCAGAAGGGATTGTTGTTCCCTGGTTAGGATTGGCAGGTTAACTGTACCCAGGTAGTTGTCTATCTGAACGTCCGGGGGGTTGGTCTAAGCCCGTATAGTTCTTTGTAAAAGTATTAGAATTTGGCATCTATGTCTGCCGGCTGGTCAGTAGGAGACCATCAGCTCTGGAGCGGACTGCGTCAACCAGCCTCGAGGTTTCTTGCTTTCTTACCTTCATGGCCAACAAATGACCCACCTTTCCTTGGTCAATATAGGTGTAATTTGTTTTTAAGATTGCGTATTCCACCTTCACCGCTAGTAAATCATTATATTGTGCCCTAACCCGGACCAATTCTTGATGGAGCATTTCAGAGGATGATGGGGAAGTGAACTTCTCCAGGTGCTGAATTTTATCTAGGAGTTCCCTAGCCTGGCCTTCCCTTTTCCATTTCTGTACCGAGGTGATCCTGATTAGTTCCCCCCAATACAACACTTAAGGGCCCCCCATTCTACCTCAGGACGACCAGTAGAGTTTAAGTTAATTTGTGTATATTGTGCAATACAAGCTTTTAGCTTGTCTAATACCCATTTATCCTTCAGAAGACTATTATTGATTTTCCACATTGTTTCCACCCCTTGGGGTGGGGTCAGGGAGAGAGTGGAAAGCACCAAGGAGTGGTCTGAGATAACCTCTGGGGATATTTGGGATGCCATGAGGCCTGGGAGGAGTTGTTTATTTACCAAGAAGTAGTCGATGCGGGAGGAAGTCTTATGTACCGGAGACCGGAACATGTATTCCCGCAGGTTTGGATGTAGGACCCTCAATGGGTCACATGATCCCAGGTTATCTACCATTTCCCTGATAGCCTTTTGAGCCGGGGAGAGACCCGACTTCTGTTTGCCTGTTTTTTCCATGTCTGGGGAGAAAGGGAGGTTCCAGTCCCCACCTAACAAAAGAGGAACCGAGAGAAAGGGCAACAGGAGATTGAGGATCTCCATGAAAAAAGAAGGGGTATCTACATTCGGCCCATATATGGAGCCCAGGAGTATCTCAGACCTCTCCAGTGTCCCCACCATGAAGACATATCTGCCCGGGGGTCTGCAATGCACTTGTTACATTTAAAGGTCAGATTCCTAGACACCAGGATCGACACCCTTTGCTCTGCAAGCTAGACCTTGCAGTGAAGACTTGCCCCACATGCAACCTTCTGAACCATATGGCCTCCAATTCCAGTAGATGTGTTTCCTGCAGGAAAGAAATTTGAACTGTTTGCAAATGTTTCAGTAGCTTATATCTCTTTTTTTTTTTGTGCCCCTTTGATATTCCAAGACACCATATTCACATTACTGGCCATAATCCTCTGAGTAACCGTAACTGCTGTGATATTCTCCAAATTTCTCTGCTAAACCCATTATACTGATACCATGGGTCCCTCCCTCCTTCCTCCCCCCTCATCCCATTATGTAAAACAAACAATTCCTGACCCCCTCTCTCAGTTCCCCCCCACCAGGTTAAGACCTTTATGTAGAGTGTGTAAACATAGTCCTTCCACCCCAACCCACATAGCATAGATAATGCTGTTATCACTGATGAAAGGCCAATCCCTCCCCTCAATATGGTACATAATGCTGCCAGCCAGAGCATTTAAAGTGCTCATCCCCCCCCCGCCTTGTTAAACAGATTCATTTTTTAATCTAAGGTTATGTAACATCCTGGCAAACCACCTGGAACAAAGAACCAGTGTAACACCCTTCAAACTTGGAAAAAGACACCCCAACAGTCTTTTATCAACCTATAAATCCCTAGAACTCGGGCATCATAAAGTACTCTAGAAACTGTTGAGGCAAATATATTAAAATTAACTAACTAGTCCCCTCATTTTAAGATGTCTTGTGCTAGTTTGTGCGAATGAAGCCGGTGGCTATGATCCGAATAATGCAACTGCAAGCAGACCAGTTCAAATTAAAATGAGTGAGGAGAAACCTTCCAGATTTCCATAAGCAGCCATTAGAAAATGAGGAGATGAAAAAGTCTCTTTATGAGAACTTGTGATGAGACTATACAGCACTGGTTGCAGCTCCATGAATGTTCGTGCAACCGACTTGACACTCTACTGAAACCTGAGCTGCTGCACCTTCTCGATTGTGTGCACCATTGAGGAGCGCTATTCCTTCTTGCACATCCTAGCTGTCGCACACAAAATGAAAAATGGAAGAGATGAACAGTGCCGATACCCATTTGTACTCCAAAGGACAACCTGGTAAAGAGATGGAAACGGTTTATGAGTCGGGCCCAATGGCTGTAGTGTACATTGTAGACCTTACTTGCTCTTAGATGCTCCTCTAGTTTGAGTATAAGGTTCCTTAAATCCTGGTGTGGACCTTTGTGAGGAGATGCGCTTACCCAGTTCAAAGATTCCTGAAGCCAAGAGCCTCCCCCACCTCAGTGACTGCATAAGGGGTCAGTCTTCAGCCAAGGGAATATGACTTCATTCATGCCATATCACTTTTTAAACAGGTCAGGGAGCAGCTCTTGTAGCTCCCCCACTGCTTGCTCATTATTCTCGAAGGAGTGCCACCTCTCTTGCACCCGAACTTGGAGTTGTGCAGGGTACTGCATACGAAACTGGATCCCAGCAGTAATTATGTGAGATATCGTGGGGTGGAAAGTGCCCCTTTTTTGCCTGATGGACGCTGGTAGGTCCTGTGAGATTCTAATCTTATGGCCTTCCCACATCAGTGCTTGTATGCCCCATAGTTTCCACAAGATATGCTGCTTATCTAAGTAATTTACTAGCTTCAGCAGAAGGGGCCTCGGAGGTGAGCCAGGGGCTGGCTTGGGACAGAGAGCAGAGTGTGCCCACTTCACATGTATGTAGGCCCATTAGGTGAGGGCCCATCAACTTTATCCAGTAGTTTCTGGGTGAAAACTGTGGGGGATGAACCCTATTCTTCCTCCGGTAGCCCAATGATGACCAAATTTTTTCAGCATCTGCATCCCTCGAGGTCCTCTAGTTTGAGTTCCATTTTACTCATTTGTTTCCTGAAGGCTACTAACTCTGGGTCCACCGTCAATTGCCACTCCACCAGTGACACAGCTCTTGCCTCCATATCCCTTACTTGCTTTGAGATGTCTTTCAGATCCTGCTTTAAGGTAGTGGTATCAGTTGTCAAAAGTAGCAGTGCTTCTCGGAGCGGCTTTATTTTGGACAGGAAGCGTTCTTCTGTGAGTGGGATTGCAGTGGATTTGGCCATAGGAGAGACCACTGGCTTCCCTGACTGCTGCCTATATTTCCTGGCGGCCTTGTTGGGAGAAGCTGGAGGGGTATGGTGCGGTAGCTCCTGCGTCAACTCAGCCTCCATACCAGGGTCCTCATTCTTTATTCTCGATGGAGTGTAGACAGAATATCTCATAGACAGACTGCAGAGTGATTAGGAACATATCCAGGTGAGTTTGGTGTATTTTTAAACCGAAAAAATTGTGCCATATAGTGGGGGAGAGAGACGAGCACGCTGCTTCCTCTTAGCCAGACATCACGTGGCTCAGCCTCCTTGATTTTTAAAAAGGGACATTTTGTAGTAGGCTATCCTAGGGGATTGTTGAACCAGATGAAATTGGTAATTATTGATTGGAGTTTTTTAAACCAGGAAGTAGGCAAATAGCAATTTAAGATGTTTAATGGATAAAATATTCTGGGTAAAATGTTGATTTTAATTCTCCCTAAAAGAGAAATGGGTAATTTACTCCATCGTTCTATATCTATTTTAATAGTTATTAATAAATCTGTAAGATTAAGATGTATTAGACGTTTTGGGTCATGTGACAAAAATAACCCCAAATATATTATATATTCCGGAGACCAGGAAAAAACATATTTAATAATTTTTTCCTTTGTAGTGCCATTATTTAGGGGTAAAACAATTGTTTTTGATGTATTAATTCTGTAACTTGAAAAATGACTAAATAGTTCTATAGTAGAGATAATGGTGGGAAGTGAAATATCTGAGTTTATGACATGTAGTAGAACATCATCAGCAAAAGCTGAAAGTGTAAGTATTTGTGACCCTACTTTACTACCCATTATTTTTGGGTTATGATTAAAAAAATACAGCAAGGGTTCTATATAAAAGTTACAAAGAATCGGAGAGAGAAGGCGGCCTTGCCTTGTACCAGAACTGAGGGTAATAGGTGCAGAAAAATACCCATTAATGTAAAGTTTAGCAGCAGGATGAGAGCATAACATTTTTAATCAATCTAAAAATTTGAAGAGAAACCACTTAGCAAAAGTTTCAAAAAGAAAAGAAATGTTCACCCAATCGAATGATTTCTCTGCATCTAGAGAGACCAAGACCACTGGGGTCCTGGTCTACTCAGACACAGAGAAAATATGTTATAGTTTCCTGATATGGTCCGAGGCAGCGCTCCCTGCCATAAATCCTACTTGGTCACTTGAAATCATTGTGTCCCAAAAAGCTGTAATTCTTGTCATCAAAAATTTAGCTAAGATTTTCATATCATTGTTAATCACTAATATTGGTCTATATTTTGACACAATATCTTTAGATTTACCTGGTTTTGGGATTAGGACTATATTTGCCTCTAAGAGGGAATGATCTGAAATTCATTCAGCTAAAATGTAATTAAAAAAGGTTACCAATTAAGGATCTAAATCTTCTTTGAAAATGTTATAAAAATTTGAGGATAGACCATCAGGGCCAGGAGACTTATCCATTTTTAAAGAATTTATAACATCAAGTATTTCTTTACTAGTAATAGGTGATATTAAGGTGTCTGCCAAATAACTGGGTAAGGTGGGGCTTTGAAATGCTTTAAATAAGATTTACATTCCTTCTGGCTAAATTGCAGAGATTTTGGATTACATAAATTTGACAAATAATGCTACAATTCTGACAATATGTCTTCACTTAAGGTTTTCACTGAACCATCCTTGTCTGACTTAGTAGAAACAATATGCCAATCTAGAGCAAGATTTTTGAGTCCATTAGCTAGGAGCTTAGAGGGCTTCTCTCCTTGGTCTAAACAGATTGCTCTTGTTTTTAACATGTCACATTCTACTTGTTCCTTAGATAGTTCAGCATATACGTGCCTCAACTCTTGCATTTTAAGAATGTTTGAGTCATCCATAGTAGAAGTACCTTTTGCTTCCAACTTCTCTATAGCTTCCAGGGTTTCCTTAAGCTTATTCTGGCAATGATTTTTACACTTCGAGGCTAATCTAATAAAGAGGCCTCTTATGTACTACTTAAAGGATGCCCAAACAATATCTAACTTATTTACTGAATTGTGGTTAGTTTCCCAGAAAAATCTAATTTATTTTATATATATTCAAAATTAAAACTGTCTTTTAATAGTTGGTTATTAAGTCTCCATAATTTGGGTTTTTGTTGGTTAGAATTTGAAAGATTAATCACTAGTTTAACTGGGGAATGATCTGAAAGGACCCTGGGAGTGATGATGGCTTCAGTTACTTCAGGTATTAAACTGGTACTAACTAACAAGTAATCTAATCTGAAGAAAACTTTATGAGATGGTGAAAAGAAGGAATATTGCTTAGATAATGGGTTAAGGATTCTCCATGGATCATTTACGTTATATATTTTAATAAATTCAGTTAAGACTTTACTATCTGCTATATTATGGGGTTTAAATTTAGAAGTACTGTCCAGCTTTTTATCTAATACAATATTCCAAACCCCTCCTACTATATAGTGATATTCCGAGTATGGTAGTAAGACTTTTGTTAGGTTAACTAAAAACTTGTATGACAAAAAGTTAGGACCATAAATACTTCCTTTCAAAATGTTGTAATTGTTAAATGTCCCACCAATTAATATAAATCTTCCTTCTGGATTATGTATAATAAAATCTTTGTTAAAGGGCACTTTGTTGTCAATCAACAATGCAACCTCTTTTTTATTGGAGGAGTCACCTGCACCAAAAACTTGAGTGAAGCCCATTTTGGATAGTAAGAAAATTACTTTTTGCATAAGATGAGTTTCTTGTAAACAAATTATTTGACCATTTAAATTTCTGATGTGTTTCAATAATTGCTATCTTTTAGTTTTAGCCCTATCACCCTTAACATTCCAAGTAATAAATTTATATAATAGAGACATATTTATTTTTACTAAAAGACTATTGGTAAAGAAGTAAGTATTGTATTACTGTGTTAGGTCACAGAGAGAGTCTTATACCCCCTCCCATCCCCCCAATCAAACACTCCCATAATAAGTACAAAACAATATCTACAACTAACTAAACTGCCTATGGGTAATAAATACTCAGCTCCTATCTAAACAAAGTTGTGACTCAGCTCAACAGCTTACAACTCTTTGTCACAAAATCTATTGAAATTCTTGAAGTGTCTAGAATCCTCTATAGACATGGTTAATGTTAAAGTATTAATCTAGTTAATTAACTAAAGTTTTAGTTAAAGAAGACTGTTATATCTATTTAGGTCTATCACTTAATATATCATTAACCTTTACCAAATCATATGTAACAAGCCATTACAAAGTTTTGAAAGAATTCAATGTGTAAAGTAATTATACATGTAAAATAATTAGTTGTTGCTTACAGACTTTTAAATATGAACACAAGAAAAATCTTTAATAACATAAAATAAAATAGATTGACATGTATATATTTTTATCTAGATAAAGAGGCTGCACAGACTTATGTTTATTACTAAACCATTTGTAAGAAGGTCTAAAGTATCTGAATCTTTTTTATACTGTATGTCAGAGCAGCCAAACTAGGAAATAAATTATAAAAGAAATACAGATATATATTTAAGATAATACTTCTAAAGTTAATCAGTCCAACAGGGTGACTGAGTAACTAATTTAGCACAGCGCCAACTGCTGGACTGAAAAAATATTTGAGGAGCAGACAATTTTTAATATGGTGCTTTTCAAACGTACTATACAGTATGTGTAAACAACAGGTCTTTACAACGACAACAGTGGTGGGAGAGAAGCGAATTATATGGCACATAAGCAGCACCATGAAAAAATATGGAGAGAAAATAGATTTTTTTTAAAGAAGGAGAACAAAAATCAAGTCAGTAAAGAATTGAGTCAAACGGTAAGAGAGAATGACAGGAAAGAAGTTTAATCTTTTTTTAAGTTTTATATATTTTTTTGTAAACAAAGAGGGGTGAAAAAAACTAAAAGTAAACAGAAGAGAGTATCCGATAGAGTTAAGGATGGGGTGTAAATGAGGGAGGATCAGTCATGATTACTGGAGAACTAAGGACTGAAAAAAGCATGATATAGGAAATATTTTTTGTACAAATATTTTATGGATTTTTGTGCCCCATTTTTTGCCCATCCCCAAACCTCAGCTGCATGTGTGCATGTGGAGGCATGTGCACACCGCAGCTTGAGGTGCCCTCCCACAACTCACCACCCCCTCCTGACTACACTAGCCACCAGACCTCCACCCCGTGGCAGTACAGGGAGATGACCACCACCCAGAGAGAGAAGAGCTGTCTGTTGGCTGCTCAATCTTGCTCTCACCCTCCCCCCATGCTGGCTCCCCAAAGACACAATTCCATTCCCAAACCTGGTTGCCGGCATGATACAAGGTAGGGCATCCACTGCCTCAGCCCTCTATGCCACCAGCCCTATAGGAAATATTTTTAAGGCAAAGATGGAAGAGCACTCAAACTGCAACAATGGTGCTCATTTATCCCCTCATGGTGTACTAACTGGTTTTCAAGCAGCTTCTTTAGAATTTCTTCCATGAAAGAAAGTCTGCTGCACAGGTCCTCCATCTGTACTCACAGTTGTGCCAGCTCCCCTCTGGTGCTTGTTGGTATTGGCTGTGCCAGTGCTGGTGCAGTCCTATGCCCCTGCCCATCACTAGGGCTGCTGTTCCCAGGTGCACATGACCATCACAGATATGGTGGAACTGTGCACTGCCACCTCAGGAGGACCACTGTCATTACTGCCACCACTCACCACCTCTTGTTCGTCTGATCTCCCACAGGCTCAGGTGGGGGATTTTCATGTGAGTATGTTGTTCACTGGTGTGTAGCTGGCTGCCCTTCTTCCCATGATTGACAAGTGTGTTGCATTACATTGCAAGATTGCATTTGACAAGACTGTCATTGTTGGGATCCACAGTAAAAAAATCTCAACCAAGGGAAGACCTAGGCCACTACTGTGAACAGGCAGTGAGGAGCCAGAAGGTGTGGTACCAGCATGTGGCTCCTCCTGGGGATCAGACAGTAGCAGTGGTGGTATCATGAGGGGGACATAGCAGGTTCAGGTGGTTGCTATACTGGGAAATACTGCTGTGGGACTGGGGTAACTGCAGGCTACTGCTGCACTGGTGGTTGCTACTGCTGTACTGGGGACTGCTGCTGCAGTGGTGCTGTTAGGGGGGCTGCTAGATCACCCCTCCTGCTGCCCCTACTTCCTGTGTCCAGATCTGGTGCTGTCCAGTGCAAGTATTTGACTTCACCATGAACCTGAACATGGCCCACCCTAGACTCCATTTCAATATAAATAAAAGTGAGAGAGAGAGAAGTCTGATAGAAACAAAAGGGTGAAAAAGGGAAAACCGAGATCTAGAACTAAAGGTTATAACTAAAGAAATATAGGCAAAATATACAAGAAACAAAAACTAAATTATTCTTAAGAACACAACTATTTAAATCAGAATAAAAAAAACATTAAAAAAGCTGCTAAAATAATGTAAATTGTTGATTTACATCAAGCAAGTTACTTAGAAAGCTTGTCAGGCTCCTACCTCCTCTGTTGATTAACAGTGCAAAACCAAAAGTGAAGCAGATGTACTACATAGTTATGTGCCATGTGACCTACTGAAGCTCTTCCATGTGGCCGCGAGACATTTGTTTACCAGTGACCTCATTTTGATAAAACGGCATCCAAATGTACCCCAAGGGTGAAGTTATGGTCAAAATTGTAAAAAGCAAATTTCCTATTAAGTAGCAAAAAATCTGTAAATTAATTCGTGAAGGTGCTGAATTCACCTTAACTTTGCCAGCGAATTAGAAGTTTGCAGCATCTCTAAACCCTAGTAATGAAAACAGTGAACAATATTTCAGTTTCCTAATTTGTTAATGTGTGGAAGAGAGTGTGATGATCAGGGAGACAGCATTTAATTCATTTGTGTTTTATTTAAGGTAAATTTATTTTTGTGGCCAAGTTGCAGGTTTTTAGAAAGTTAAGGTGGCAACCATGTTTGTGATGGCAGATTAGTTCTAGGTGTAGGGGGACTGATTTACTCATTGGGAGATGTAGCTACTATCAAATCCAGTCAGGTTTAGGACCAGGATGACTATGCATCATATTATATTAATGCATGGCTAACTGCCTATTTTTTCGCAATTAAGTTTTGTTGACTTTTAGAACCATTTTATAAATACATGTAACATGCATTTATCCATTAATATTTTGAGACTATGTTATCTATGTATTGCTCATATACACTATTTATTTTTCCATTAATCCAGATATATAAAACACTTCATAACTACCAATTGTAAATTATGTCTGAAATTCATTTTTCAGACAGCAACAGGATGCTACAGTAGTGTAGGTGGCATACTATTTTCCAGCATCCCAACAGGGGACTTTGGACTGGAGTTGCCAGTGACAAGCCTTCTACATGGAGTTGTCTCTTTCTGGCAAGGACAGGCTGTGTTGGTAAAAACTGATTTATTATAATATAGATGTGCAAGGACTGTAAAGGGAGAATACAGTGGTATGGTCATAAGATTATTTTCAACACTTCATAGAAACATGAACAGAAACAGACAGAGAAAGACCCAAGGTCATTTCTGTCCATCTGGGACCCCTACTTATAAACTGTACATGGTACCACCTGAGTGTCCTGGTAACAACTTGTCTCTGTGCTTACCATGATGACCCAAAGCCCCCTTTTCCTACCTCAAATCCCCTTAAATCAGTTCCAGACTGCCTTGAACCTTGCTCTTGATCCAAGGTTTACCACCATGGTCTGTTCAGTCCAGTAACTATTGCTCAGCAATCATGCACCAAACAGTTTTTCAAAACGGCAGTGCAGGCAAATGGTTTATTTATTCTCCCAACTGCAGGTGACTCGAATGTGGTGCATGTAACCGCATACTTGGGGGATGTGCACATCTTCAATATAATTTCACAAATAACTATGAATGATGGGTTCCACCAAGGGCTTGGGGTTGAATACTGAATCATTTATTTGTGGTATTCTTTTTTTTTATATAACTTATTAACCCACAAACATGAAAGAAATAGTGCACACTGAACAGCCATACTACAAATCAATTTATTGCACCAAGTGCAGAGGTGCGAACGTGCTAACATAAAAAACAACAAACCAGCTGTTTGTTGGACACCACTGACTACCAGGGGTAGTTGGTGGCATCCAACAGCCAGTTTGTTGCTTTTTAGGTAAGCATGTTGACACCTTACACTTGGTGGAATATATCGATTGGTAATAAAGACATTCAGTGTATACTATTTCTTTCAGGCTTCTGGTATAAGTGCTAAGTGAGAACTATGATGTTCCAGCCTTCTGCAGTTAAAAACTTATTTACCCAGGATAGATCAGCAAAGATACAACATACAGTTTAGAGTAAGAGTTATTTTCACCTATTTCCACTGCTATGGAATGGAGCACTGAAAAGTTTATCCCCTTGAAAACTGCGGATGTGTGTGTGTGTGTGTGTGTGTGTGTGTGTGTGTGTGTGTATATACATATGGGATACATGATGGGCAGGAGTGGAATATGGAAAATATTCTCACTCCTGCAGAGTGAGGCATGGATATCCCATGAGTGCTGAAGGCACAAGTGGGATATCCATGCCTCACGATGCAGGAGTGAGAATATTTTCCATATTCCACTCCTGCCCATCATGTGTTCGATTTATACAATAGGCAACAACTGTTTCTGCATGGTTTTGCTATTTAAATATTGTGTCTGAGGTCTGTTTTATTGTTGTTACTTTTTAAGCTGGTGTTATTACTCAGTGATTTGCCTGCTGTGTGTTAGTCTGCTCAACTGTGTGATAGGGATTAGTGAAGCTTTGGAATCCTCTGTTGTGATTGGTTGATATGGTGCGTAGTGGTGTCTTGGTTGTGCTGGTAGTGGATTCGGAGTTTATTTTTTCATTGGTGCTATTAGGTGTGTGTTGGGGAATGAGTGATTTCATTGGTTTGCTGGTGTTTGTGGGTGGGATGTGTGTGGTATGTTTACTTCCAGAGTGCTTCCATGACCATTGGTGAAATGGGACTGTTTATTGTTTTGGTGCAGTGTGAACAACATTTATTTATTTATGAGATTTTATTTTATATTGTGTTGGTAGTGCTTAGTGCAACAGTAATTTAGTTCTTTAGCCCTCTCTGCATCGCAGCTTCTGAGAAGGGATATCAACATTAAGATATCGACGGAGGTGGAGATGTGGCACAAATATTCAAGGCTCACAGAGAAAAACAGGTAGATGTGTCAGTTGGCATTCATCTGTATCCCTCTCACCCGGGTCATGCATTAAAATAGGCAGGATTTGTCTAGTGCACTTACCCGGTCAACAAAAACTAAATAAAAATAAATAAAAAAATAAATGTGGGACAGAGGAGCTTCACTGGTTATTCAGAGTCTGTGTCACTGGTGAGCTGTTTTGAATGCTTTCTGGGAGGAAACTTGCAGTGTCAGTGTGTGCAAAAGAAGGTAGAATATGTATTATTTGTTTCTTTCTGATGGGTCTAGTAGTGGCTCCTTATCCTACTTCAACTGAGAACAGCTCAAGAAAATCTCTTGTTCCAGGTTCAGTGTTTTCCGTGGATGATGTAATTTTAGTTTTTTCATCCGTGGTGCTTCTCAATGTTTAGGAATTAATTTTGAAAAGCTCATTGTACAGAAATACTGTTTTTAGTCAAGTTTTTGTAATTTGTTTTCAGTGCTAAGTACTGCTCCAAGTGATTGCTTTCAGCTTCTGGCTTTTTAGAAACTGCAAGTAAAAGTTTCACTCTATGCAGGTTGTGTGTAATTAGGTAGATTGATGATTTCATTTTCAGTTTTAAAAGAAGTTCCAGCTTGTAGTGCTTAACTGATGCTGCAGTGAGAATATCGGGTGATGACATAGCTACTATAGGGGTAAATGGATTTATTTTCACTTCAGCTATGTCATCACCCGATATTCTCACTGGGGTGAGAATACATGCTTTTATTCTCAATGAATACACAACACCCCTATTGTGTGTATATATATATATATATATATATATATATATATATATATATATATACAAGGGGTGAGGCTGAAAACTGGCAAATAGCAGTATTTTTGGCTGGTCAGAACTACAGTGAGAATATCGCATTTATTCTCACTGTAGGCCATTTATCCTCACTGTAGGTAATAACCAGACACAGACTGCACTTCATCATATCTGCTCACAAAGCTTTTGATTGGTGGGAGCTGGCAGCACAATCAGTATCCCACTTTCACCTGCTCACTTCCATGCCAGCTCCCACTCTGCAGTTCCATTTCTCTCTTACAGCACACACACTTTCACTTTCTCCTGGACTCTGTTTTCACCAACAGATACAGCCCTTGAGAACTCATTCACAAAAAATGAAAAACAACACTTCTCCACCCCACCCCTCCCCCCAGCATGCCACATCAGTGATTTACAATATTTTTCTTGTAAATCCAGGCTGCACATTTTAACTAGTGTACTTCACCATCAACTCCCCAGTCCTCAGCAACAGATGTTCTCTGGACACTTCTCCAACCTCCCCCAACACAACAGCATAACACAGTACAGATAACAAAAAAAGTTTGAATTTTTTAAATCCCTGCACATTCTTCATAAGGCACTCAACCATAACCGGCACTGACACCACACAGCACTATGAACTAAATGGGCTGCACTTGCAGGCCTGCTCCATCCAAGTACCTCATCAGTGTGAAACCGGCATTCACACAGAGAGGTCTTTTTTTTCCCCCACACAAAAAATTACCCTCGGTAACACTCTCACCCTGCCCAAAATGCTGCAGCCTAAACCTCCCTCCCTTCCTGCCCACAACTTCCACTTCCTTTCTCTCACCAGCTCACAGTGATTCCCACGAGTATCAACATCCTCCGCTGCTCGTCAATGTGGCTGGTGATGCCCTTTTTTGTACTGTCATGGGGTGGACAATAACCAAATCAGGATCAATTAGATAACTAACATTTCAAACAAAACTAAAAGTACTAAGCTGAAACTTCACTCCCTCGCTAAACAGAAGCTACCACTGCCGTCTTAACAAAACTACTCAGCCCGCCCACAGAACCCCATCGACCAATACAATGAAGCGCTAAAAGAAACAGCATGTAGACACCCTAGCTACCACGCCAATGTCTCAACCTACCTAGCAGTGCAGTGCCATGAAACAGCATAGGGATAAATAATTAAAATTAAATATTTAAAAAACGGTACATTAAAACACAAAAACACCATTGCATAAATCAAATATGCAATGGCTCTACTGGAACTATTACTAGTTCCCCCTCATGCAGTTTGACCTTCTAACCTCACTTGTGGCTCCGCTACTCATGAGGTCATAAGGTCAAACTGCACTTAGGGGAAATATCAGTGATATTTCCAGTACACCCATTACATATCCCTTATATTTACACATCCAGAATCTGTGTAAGTTCAGACATACTTAGCACTCAAAGGGTTAAGTGACTTACTTAAGGTCACATACTGTAGTGAGAATTTGGTTCTGCTGGGGTTTGAACTAGGGTTATCAGAACCCACTGAAGTCCTGTGTTCTGGTTCTGGTCTAGAACTATTCAAATAGTTCTAGGGTTCTAATCTTTAGAACTCAATCTGGAAAGGAATGACAAACAGTGTTACTGACAGGAGAAAAAATGAACTAAAAAGAGACTTGTCATCTCAGCGCAGCAATTATATTCCATTTCATGGCACAGCACATGCAGAAAAGAAAGAGAACGACTGTGTGCCATTTAAAAAGTGAAGACCCAGAGTCACAACTGATGCGTTGTAGTTTGGCACAGCTGGATGCAGAGGTCTACAAGTATGAGCAGCACATTCTCCTATGCATCTCACTAAAACATTTTAAAATGTAATCCCAGATAGTTTGTTTTCCAGACTGACATCCCCTGTATTTAAAATGTCTGAACAAAAAATAATTCTTAAGATTTAGGACCGTTAATATATAGAAACCACCGTTGTTCTAGTTCTTAATTTAAACTTGAACCCCTGGGTTCTAAATGGTTTCTAATCTTCTTAGAACAAGTTCTTGTGACTTTAGTTTGAACCTGTGGTCTCCTGATTTCCAAGCTGGTGCTCTAATGACTAGACAACACCGTCTCTCATTATTCATTTGGCTGAGAGTGGAACTGAGATGTGAGGATATGGGGCACACCGTACGCCAGTCGTAAAAATGACAAGATTATCTTGGCTAGGGGCAATGGTAATAGCAAGGTATCAAAAATATGTTAGTGTTAATGTTGACACAATAGATATCTTAAAGGTGAGTAGCATCACAATGGAATTCTAAACCAGTCAGACAGCAGCTTTCAGAATGCTGATGACATCACATTTGTCTAGTGCAGCACTGATGGCAGCAGTTGCAATTTAAAAGAAACAGTTGATCTTCAAATAACAGATTTAAATTTTGAATTAGTAAACTGGTGGTGTATATGTTGGATAGGCAATGGCATGACTCAAAAATGCACAGTTTATCATCACTTCTAAGGGGACAGGACTTTTGTAACACACGTGTGGCTCTGCCACTTGTGAGTTATGGTCCTGCCCTCTCACACTTGAATATAAATGGCACATTTTGAGTCAGGCCATGGTATATCTCCTAGATATTTTAAGAACCTATTTATTTTTCTTTGTAGTTGTTCATGGTTCTTTGCTTTGTCCTTATGTCTTCAGTCTGAATGTTTTTTTATATATCATTTTTAGGACTGGGAATACAGCCAAAGATCTGAGTTAAAGGCATACCTACCATTACCTCAGTCTGAACATTCTCCATCTGGATGAAAGCCCTGGATAAAAGTCTATATTTTTGGGAATATAGATCAGAGGAGAACAGAAAGAATACACTGCAGTCTTATTGGTGGTGGAAACTGATATTTTTCAAACTCATTATTTGTGCAAAATAAAATAATTGTCATCATCATCATTATTACACCTCTTGATGAATATACATGTAGTGTATGGTGAAACATTGTTATAGATGGAAATTCATCCCTCGAACAATGTTGTGCTGCACTAGTTACATCAGCTAGTTTGTCAAGCTGCGCTAGTTACATAGATAGTGCAGCATAACAACTTGGAATGCGGTTGCACATGCACGTTTTGGTGACCTCCAATCCTTGGGGAATGGCTGTGGCAGTGAAAGCTCTCCCAGGAAGTGATCTGTGAACAATAAAAGTAATGATACCCACTGTGAATGCCCATGCACAATAAAAGATAGTGTATGAGTGCTCATACACAAAAAGGATAATTTTTAACTCTTGAGATGTCCATGGTAACGAGATCTCTCAAGCAGCACTCTTGAGGTCTCAGGTTACCATGGAAACCTCTCAAGTGAAAAATATCCTTGTGTATGAGCAATCATACACTATCCTCTGTGTTCAGTAAGAGTCATAGGTTTAAATCCTTTCTCAATCAAAAGGATGAAAAATCATCTATGTATATATGAAGAGGCAACTGGACATCTCAGGGACACTGTCCTTTTCTTTTTTCTTTTTTTTTCCCAGCTGGCCCCCCCAGCCCCGACATCCCAGAATCACCAGGGCTTACCATATGTCCAGCCCGGGAGTGGAGCCTGCAGAGTGTCAGGCATCATCCTGCAGCCAGATCCATTTTTCCTCCATTTTTCATTGTCCTTCCCATTACCCCGGGGCCCCAGGAGTAGAGATGCATGTGTTTGGAGGCGCACATGCATACTTCAGACCCAGTGATGGCCCCTTCCATCCACCCATTGGCCTAGTACCTGGCACTCCCTCTGGCCTGCACTGCCCCCTGATATCTACTATGGGGCAGTCATGAGCTGAGGGATACCACCTTCCCTCCCTGGAAAGGACAGCTGCTTCTTGGTGGCTCCATCTAGCTCCATGCCCTTCCCCCCACCAACCTCCAGTGGTTCGTGCTTATTCCTGAACATGGGTTGTCGGTGTGGCGCGAGGTAAGGCATCCAGCACCTTAGCCCTCAGCACCACCTGGCCGGCGACACTGTCCTTTTCTACCTGACAATATAGGTCAGTGTTTATTATTTATGCTGTCTATAGTGACTCCAGACAGAGGTTATAGCTATATTTTCCAATCTGCACATTGAATTAGTTTATCGCTATTAAAAAATACCAGATTTCTGATGGTAAAGCTCTTTTAATGCTTGCTAATGGACTGCAACTGATCCATAATTAAGTAGTTATCTACTTAGCTCAGACTACAGTTCTTTTAATTTTGTTTTACTGAGTTCATATTCATTCCTAAATGCAATATTATTTTCCTAAATAGTTATGATTATTCAATAACCATGTAAATACTGTCTTGAGAATTATGATTGCTTATGTATGTTCATAGAACTTAGATTTTTTCTGAATTTGTACCTAGATCATTATTTTGAGATATTAGTTATACAGATGGAGAAGAGGCTTTTCTATGAGTGATATCAACTATCTAAGGGACTTACTGATCCTTTTGATTGTTACTATAGGAATGTTTTAACTCTATATTGGTCTTTACAGTGTAAAGATTGTGTAAGTCTATCTGGGTCATGTGTGCTTATGAATATCAAAATGGTGGAGACAATGAGTGGAAAAATTATTACAGGAGATAAATGGCAAAATAAAAAACAAAAATTTAAAAACTAAGAGGGGAAATATAGGCAAAGCTCAAGAAAAGGCAAATCAGATCTAAAGGTGACAAAAATCTAATATTTTACAAAAACAAATTCAAAAATCTAACTGTTAGGTACTAAAAATAAATATATGATATGCAGGTGCTAGTGTTAGTATACCACACTATCTGAAGCAAAACGGAACCAAGGAAAATCAACTTTATGAACATTTCATTTCATTTATTTTGAAATTGCAGGTAAGTACTCTAGAATTTACATTCCGTTTCCAGGTACAACCTGAAGTTAAGTAAAGGTACAACATACAAATATACATATTTTAACAATATACAAAATACAGAAATAACAGTAATACAATACATTCATTTACATACACATTCATTCAGACTTTTAAAATGACTAAAAGCTGCCATGTTGAAGGTATTAACAGATGTAGATTGCTTACCATTGAGAGGTAAAGTGTTCCAGACTGAAGCAGTACAGTAGGCAAAAGTTCTCTTGCCTGTGTTTGATCATATGAGGGGCAAGACCAATTCAGACTTTGTAAATGATCATGATTTGTAAATGGAAGAATATCCGATAAGTGAATTTTGTAAAGTGATTGGAATGCCAGTATTTATTATTTTAAATGTAAAACGGGACATTGTAAATCTGTATTTATTCTGTACAGAAAAGCAATTGAGTTGATTTAATATTTGGAAGTGGTGTGTGCAATGGGGTGCCAAGAGTGTAAGCGTCCCTATTTTTTTGTAGTAATGTTTCATTTCTAGATACAGTACAAGCAGCAGCAGTAACAATAACTAACGATTCATAGTTCAATATTGGAGGAGATTTTGTTGAGCAATAGCAAGATGTGTTTCTTTTGTTAAGAAATTTCGTAATTGGTATAATGTTCCTATCTTTGCATGTATCTTGGAAGTGATTTTTTCCATATTAACATTGCATGTTAGGGATGGATCCAAAGTAATACCTAGCTATTTAAATGAACCTACAGTCTCAATTGAACTTCCCTCCGTGAACAAACTGTAAAGTCACTTGAGTATTTTTTTATTTTAACATCAGATCCAAACAACATGGCTTTAGTTTTTATTTTATTTAGAACCAGATTGTTCTGACAAAACCAATCTTTAGTTTTAGTAAACTCACTGCTTAGTGTAGAAATGACTTCTAGAACAGATGTACTATGAGACACCAATGCTTCGTCGTCTGCATAGAGTATTAGGTCGTAGTTGTGTGGTACTTGTGAGACAGAGTCAATAAAAAGAATAAAAAGTAAAGGGCCCAGTATGGAGCCCTGAGGGACTCCACACTGGACCCTGTGGAATTTAGAAAAAAAACCCATTAAATTTAACACACTGGAACCTATTGTCAAGGTAATCCCTGAACCAATTAATGGAGTGGGTTCCAAGTCCCATGTGCTCAAGACATTTCAATAAGATGGTATGATCTACTAAATCCAATGTCTCGGTTAGGTCCATGAACACTGCCCCTGTTAGGCTACCAGTTTTGGTAGCCCTATGGACAGTGTCCGTGAACCCAACCAAGGCAGTCTCAGTGCTATATCCCCCCTAAAGCCATGTTGGTTATGGGAGATTAAGGTATGGGTCCTGATGTAATCGTTTAACTGTGAGTATACTATTTTTTCCTTTATTTTTGAAAGTGCTGGCAACACTGATATAGGTAGGAAGTTACTGAATTCTGACTGAAACCCTGTTTTGTGAATGGGTATTATATAAGACTTTTCCACAGATTGGGTATTTTTCCTGTTTGAAATGATAAGTTGAATATTAATCTAAGGGGGTAAGCAATTTTAGATGATGCAAGTACCAAATGTTTGGTCAGAAGTTCATCACAGCCAGGTGCCTTATCAATTTTTAATGTTTTAAGCAGTTTTTGTACTTCAATGCTTTTAATAAGTTTTAAGTGAAAACTTGGTCTAATTACTTTATCTTCCTGATCAGCAGTGGTTTGTCCCTGCTGCCCTTTCTCATATTTATCCAGATTTGTAAACTGTGAGTTAAATTCATCGGCAATTAAGATAGAGTTAGTCAAAATCCTGGCAAGACTATTAGCCGACCGTTTAGAGGCAGTACTTCCCTTTTTAATTGGGGCAGATCAGGTTGGCTTTATGAAAGGTAGATCCTCTGCTGATCATCTGAGGGCTCTGTCTCACGTCTTCTCAGCATCCAAGGATGCTCCGCATCCAATGGTCCTGATTTTGTTGGATGCTGAGAAGGCGTTCGACAGAGTCCATTTGGATTACCTGTTTGCTACGATGGAAGTTTTTGGTTTTCCTACAAAATTCCGGAATTGGGTTAGCTCTCTATACAAGTTCCCTTCTGCTAGAATTTCATGTAATGGGGTTATCCCCACCCCCTTCAAATTAAATGTAGGGACCAGACAGGGCTGTCCTTATCCCCCTTCTCTTTAATATCTACCTAGAGCCTCTTATCAGGAGACTGTCTGGCGCCCAGGGCATCTCAGGTATCTCTCTTGGGGAGCAGGTGGTTAAAGTGGCGGCCTATGCAGATGATCTTCTGCTGCAGGTAACCCATCCACTGACATCTATTCCCATTATTCTGAAGTTAATAGATGACTTCTGCAAGGTCTTGAATTATAAACTCAATGTAGGTAAGACCGTGGTTTTTCCTCTTAATCACAGGGTACATAAACAGGACATTATTGAGTTTGGGCTCACTTGGAAGTCCGATTATATTAAATATCTGGGGCTCCTTCTCACTCGGAACACGGCACGGCTCAGACAACTCAATACTGATGCACTGGTACATAAAATAGATCTAGACCTCCGTCGGTGGACTTTACTCCCCCCTCTCTTTGAGGCAGAATTAACCTAATCAAAATGAACATATTTCCTCATTTATTCTACCCCCTTAACATGCTAAACATATGGCTCCCCCTGGCCTGGGTTAAAAAAGTGCATAGCATGATCTCTACCTTTATACGGGGTGACAAGAAGGCTAGGATGGCTTTCCATAAGTTAGCAGCTCCGAAGGCTAAAGGAGGGTTAAGACTTCCCCATATTGGGCTTTATTACTGGGCCAGTCAGGCCAATAAGTATCTCAGATGGCTGACCATGGATCAACAATCCATGGCCGCCACTTATATCCCAACTTGGTTAGCCATTGAGTCTGCTGCCATTAGAAAACATGGCCTTTCTCCGCTGCGTTGCTATACACCAAGGTTAGTTCTTTACCTGAATCTCTACGTAGCTCCCTATTGCCATTTCAATCAGGGTTCATACTCAGTTGTGCGCTTTTCTGAGTATAAAAATCTCAAGGATTTATCTCAAGCTGTTATAGGCAACCCTAATTTTTCACTGGACGGTAAGCTTCTCTCACCTAGTTGGATCCCCCAGATAAGAAACTGCCGTCTAGATGACTTTATGTTATCCGACAGTCAATGGTACTCTTCTGCTGGCATTATGCACAAGTTTATGTTACATCACACAGCAATTTTTAAGATTTTTCAATTTCGCCACTTACTGGTTAAGGTAATGGGTCCGGTCCCCCCTCCTGCTCCCAATATCAGTTTTTAGGCTACCCTTATGGAGTTGGCTGGTTCGCCTCATGCTGTATCTACAATATATACTGCTCTGTTCACCTGGGTTTACCCTGATAACTATGCTCCCGTCTCCTTTTGGGCCTCTCTCTTTCAGGGCAGAGATATGGATTGGTCTCTCTTGTGGCAAAGTTGTCATAAATTCCTTAAGCAGGCAGACTTAGATTAACACAATTCAAAATTTTGCATAGCATTTATTATTCTCTGCAGAGGCTTGCCAGATTGGGTCTGATGTCTTCCCCCCTTTGCACAAGATGCCAGTCTCAAGAAAGTGACCTCCTTCATATTTTCTGGAGTTGTCCTAAAATCGCCCCACTTTGGACCATGATTAATCAGCGTGCTGATCCTCTTTTAGGGCTCTCAGAATTGTTCATCCCCGAAATATGTCTTCTCTGGGATTTTTCCTCTATTTAGGTGGTGAACAGGAAGTATCACATAGCATTGATGTCAATGTCTGTTAAAAAGGTGGTGTTGAGGCATTGGAAGGACACGGAGGTACCATCTTATGTTGAATGGCTTCAGGAATTGTTGGTGAACCTCAGAACAGAGAGGACTATTGCCAGTTTATATAACAAACTGGAAAAGTTTGACAAGATCTGGGACCCACTGCAGACTCTTTATGCACTACAGGCCTAAGTACTACCAGGTTATATTCCCTGGTGTTGTGCTAAAAGAGTACTGATCTTGGCTGGGTTGTTCGGAGTGGGTATTGGGTTGGGTGGGTAGGGGGTGGGGAGAGCGATTCATTTTGTATTTTGTGTCTGCCCTTTGGGGTTTATGATGTACTCCACCATGATTCATTCTCTGTAGTGGAAACTTTAATAAAATTTGAAATATAAGATAGAGTTAGTCGATACAGCCCTGTCTTTTAGCATACTAGTGCTGGCATCATTAGGTGTGGTTAATAGGGATCTGTTAGGACCCCAGAATTTGTTTGAGTTGGACAAATTTTCCATTTGTTGTTGCTTAAAGAAATTAATTTTGGCTGCTCTAATTTCCTTTTTACAATTGTTTTTTTTTCTGTATTCATTTAAGTCAAAGGCTGTATTACTTTTTTGAATTTTAGCCAGGCAGAATCCCTATCTTTCATCAAATTACAAATTTTTGTTTAGCCATTTTGTTTTCCTCTGACTGACTCTCTTCCTAATTACTGGTTCATATTTATTTACTATCTCCATGAAAACTTTAATGAAGTAGTCCAGTGAGCAATCTACATCCAGAATAGCTTTCAGATAAGACCAATCTACGTTAGATAACCTACTTAAAAATTTGGGAATATCTACTGTAGTTTGTTGTAATTCCTAATTTCGGTATATATCTAGGGCAGGGCTGCCCAACCTTTTCAGGGTCATGAGCTACATTTAAATTTCTGAGTAAGATGTGAGCCACAACAAGGTTTGGCCTGTACCATACCCAATGTGCGGCCCTTACCATATCCATATTTATCCATATTTGGCCATATTTAGGAGTTAAAATAATAACATAGTCATAGTAAAGAGTCAATAATCATATTTTATTAAGTTACAGTATTTTTAAAAATAGTTGTAATTTTAAAATAATTATTCAGTGCAACTCTGGAGCTTTAGATTTGCTTGCAGGCTTCGTAAAAGCAGCTTGTTGAGCACTCAGGGCACTTTTCAGCTCCTATACTTTGACTTTTCTCAAATTTAAAAGACTGTGACATGTACTTGACATGTAATTGACAAATCCCTCAAGAGCCACATTAAACTGCTTTGAGAGCAATATGTGGCTTATGAGCTACAGTACACGTTGGCCACCCCGATCTAGAGGATGGCTTTTGCATTCATTCTCCTTTCCAGATTCCAAAAGTTGGATGATGATCACTGATAGGATCTGGTATTAGACAACTGGCAACAATATGTTCCTTTCTATTGGTTAAAAACCAGCCTAGTAAAGTGTGCCTGTTAGATTTTAAGTTAAGGTGAGTGGGATTAGTTATTAATTGCTGCAAACCTGAATCCAGTAGCACAGTCTTCTATTTAAAACTGTTTTGCCCATCCAGTTCAAGTTAAAATCACCTACTACCAGTAATTCCCTTTTGCCATTGGAAGTCACTAATTCAAAAAAGTCCTGAAACCCCAGATTATTATTTTTGGGAGGGTTATAAATACAATAAATGTGCAGATATGACAGCCAGGATGCAATGCTTCACAGAATGTTGCAGTTTACTGCAGGGGCCAGTGTAAGTCAACGGCAATTAAGCCCTTTTGTCATACAGGATTTGGTGACATGTCACTACTGCAAGTTACTGTGCTTCACCGTGGCTGACTCCACTGCATAACTTTTTAAATGTTCCCAAGTTGACCTCCTGCTCTAAATACTCAAGGCAATGATGATTTAACTCAACGTGAGTAATGGGTACTACTGACAATTTTTGATATAAAACATAACCCCTCCCCCTTTTCCCTTGTCCCTGTCCTTTCTGTAAACTTGGAATTCTGGTAAGGCCAATTCATTGTCAGAAATTGTAGGGTGAAGCCATGTTACAGATATTGCTAGAATATCTGGCCTATAGTAATTAACCCAGGCCTCTATTTCATATAACTTAGAGGCAATACTTCTAGAATGAAAGTGGATAATTTTAAGACCTCCTTTAACAGTCAAACAATAATCTGTGTTGGTGTCAATAGTGTTGGGTCCTGGATTCTGTTCTATGTCTCCTGCTACCATAAGTAACCTGATAATGAATGCTACAGTAAGACTACTGTAAGTCTTATCCCTACACAGATATAGGTGGATTTTCTTGTAGAAAGGCCTAAATTGTATGCCAGGGTCTTGTGATGAATCCAATAGGTGTGAAATGTTAAGGCAATCACCAGCATCTGTGGGAATACTAAACCCTTCTTCCCTTACCCTCTCATATGATGATGGTTGATAAACAGACTGAGCCAGCAGGGTATCAATTAGGATAAAACAAACAATGTACATTGAGCACAAACAAAAACCTTATGCAGCTATTTTTTAAAAACCAACAACAATGTTACTATTAAATAAACTTATCTATAATGCTGTGTAGCCAATTAACATAAAACCATGTGGCTAATTGAATACATAGCCTAAGATTCTGTCCAATGTATAGCAATATCAATAAAGTAAAATCCAATAGATCACACAGACCACAATAGAAACATAGAAACAAACTTTGACAGCAGATAAGGACTGCTTGGCCCACCCAGTCTGCCCATTTCCTTACCTATTGGATAAGCTGCAGATCCTAGTTTTACCAACAGCCTACTTCCTCCTACCTCCCACTAGAATTGCCGTATGTTGGCCCCAAGCATTCATCATTCTCCCACTGTTTTTGACCCCACAACCTCTTCAGGAAGACCGTTCCAGCATCTACCACCCTCTCAGTGAAAAAATACTCCCTCACTTTGCCCCTCAGTCATCCCCCATCTATCTTCCGATTGTTCCCCCTTGTTCTTGCACATCTCTTTTTCTGAAAGATGCTACTCTGTTGGACTTTGTTGATTCCCTTGAGGTATTTGAAAGTTTCTATCATGTCCCCCCTCTCCCGCCTTTCCTTGAGGGTATACATGTTAAGCTCTTTTAGTCTCTCTCTTTGTACAGCTTCTGGTGTAGACCCTGCACCATTTTAGTTGCCCTCCTCTGGACTACCTCCATCCTGTCTATGTTCTCGCAGAGATGGGGTCTCCAGAACTGCACACAGTACTCCGATGGGGTCTCACCAACTGTCTGTACAGAAGGATAACAACTTCCTGTTTTCTACTGGTGATGCCTCTCCCTAAGCATCCCAGTATCCCCCCAGCCCTCCTTTCTGCCTTCTCACATTGCTTGCCTACCTTTAGGTAATCTGATATGACTACCACCAGGTCCCTTTCCATTTTTATTGTGGTTAATACCACCCCCATTGTGTACTCTTCTCTTGGGTTTTTGTTTCTCAAGTGCATTACTTTGCACTTCTTTGCATTGAATCTAAGCTGCCATACTTTTGACCATTCCTCCAACCTTGCCAGGTCCCTTCTCATCCTTTCCACCCCTCATATGCATTAACCCTGTTGCAGATCTTTGTGCCATCTGCAAAGAGGCATGCTTTTTCTTCCAGTCCCTCTGCAGTGTCACCTATAAAGACATTAAAGAGGACCAGTCCCAGTACTTAACCCTGCGGTACCCTGCTAGTAAGCCCCCCCCTCTTTGTAGTGTACTCCATTTACTATTACCCTCTGCATCCTGCTGTCCAGTCAATTTTTTACCCAGGTTACCACCCTGGGACCCACTCCCAGGCTGACTAACTTGTTTATTAATCTTTCGTGTGGGACTGTGTCAAATGCTTTGCTAAAGTCTAGGTAGGCCACGTCCACAGCCCCTCCCTGGTCTACTACTTTGGTCACCCAGTCAAAGAATTCTATTAGATTCATCTGACATGACTTTCCCACTGTGAATCCATGCTGCCTTGGGTCCTGTGCACCTCTGGCCTCTAGGTACTCAACAATTCTTTATTTCAGAAATGATTCCATCATTTTCCCTACCATTGAGGTCAAACTAACAGGTTTGAAGTTTCCTGCCTCTGCCTTGCTCCCACGTTTGTGAAGGGGAATCACATCCGACCTCCTCCAGTGCTCAGGTACCACACCATCCTCCCATGATTTGTTAAAAAGGGAAGTCAGTGGTGCCAGTAATTCTCCCCTTAGTTCTTTTAGAATTCTGAGGTGAATCCTGTCAGGCCCCATTGCTTTGGCCACCTTCCGTTTTAGGAGTTCTTTCAGGACCCTTTCTTCTGTGAATGGACTGGAATTGACCCCCCTATCCAGTGTGCTTCTATTATTTGGTTTAGGTACCTCCCCCTCCTCTTCTTTTGTGACTACTGAACAGAAGTATTTATTCAGTATCTCTGCTTTGTCATTGTCACCCTCTGCCCCCCCCTTTATTAAGCCTCAGTGTCCCTCCCTTGGTCTTTCTTCACTCCCTCATGTACCTATAAAAGGTTTTATCCCCCTTCTTAACTGGGTTGGCTAGCTTTTCCTTGATTTGAGCCTTTGCTATTCTGACTGCCTTCCCCATTTCCTTCTACTTTAACTGGTACAGTTCTTTGTCCTGCTCCTTCTGTGTTTCCTTATACTTCCTGAATGCTGTATTTTTCTCCCTAACTTTCCCTGCCATCTCTTTTGAGAACCATAGTGTTTTTTTTCCTTCATTTTGTTTTGTTTATTTGCTTCACACAAAGGCGTGTTGCCTCTGTGATGGCAGGTTTGATTTTTCCCCATTGTTGCTCCACCCCTCCTTCTTGCTCATTTGCCAGTGCTTTTCTGAGGCCCTCCCCCAATTTGCCAAAGTCAGCCCTCCTAAAGTCCAATACCCTCACCTTTGTGTGACTTGACTGTATGGCTGTGTTTATCATGAACCACATGGTTTGGTGGTTGCTTGCTCCCAGATGGCTACCCACTTCTAAATCCAAGATCCTCTCCCCATCCCCATATGAGAGTACCAGGTCTAAGACTGCTGCCTCCTGAGTGGGTTCCAAAACTAGCTGTCTAAGGCATGCCCTCTGTCGGGCATCAAGAATTACCCTGCTCTTGGATGTGGCTGCAGCAAAGGTGCTCCAGTCAACATCTGGCATATTCAGGTCCCCCATCAGCAATATCTCCCTTTTCTCTGCCATCCCAAGGATGCCTTCTATCATTTCCTGGTCCATTTTCTCCCCCTGAGATGGGGGTCTGTATACAACCACCATACAGACTGTGGTGCCATTTCCTGTCTCCAGGGTGACCCGCAGTGCCTCCTCTCCTCTCCTCTCTGTTTCCCCTTTAGTTCCATTGCTTTGATCCATTCACTTATGTAGAGAGCTACTTAAGCAATAAGGCACAACAGGGTATGTGTTAGTGTGTAATATTGTCACGCCTTGGGTGGTTGAAGCACGAGGCCGCAGGCTGAGTGCATTCAACAACTGAGAAGTGATGTTATTACACAATAAAACACACCCTAGCGTGCCTTATTGCTATTATACAATGGCTCATTTGTTAAAAAAAAGAAAAGAAGGAACAATTTTATATATTTTTGGTGTGTGGCGGTACATATTTATGAAAAAAAGTCCACTGTTTTTTTCTACCAATAGGTAAAGCTGCTCTCTGGATCATGATGTTGCCTGTTCAGGCCCCCTAAGGGGCGTTTTGTGTTGCAGTGAGGTTTGACATTGATTGTTCCCCCCCAGCTTTCACCCACCTGTTACAAGCAGCCTGTATTTTAACTTCTTTTATTTTCTTTACATTATTTTTGTTTCTGTGGTGAGCGAGCCGCTTGCCGACTGTACAGGACGTGCGATTTGGGAGCCCAAGAAGGAGATAGGAAGGCTTTTGGTGTCATGTGAGGAGCTTGATTTCTCAATTTGCCGGTGAGTTCTGATGGAGCTGGGCAGGGATGGAGAATGTGTCCCAGAACAAATGGAAAAAATACATTTTATTACTGTCGCAGCTTTCGTCCTGCAAACTGCGCAGTGTCAGTGAACCACTTGACTAGCAGTTATGGTCTGCACTGTTCACTAAAGCTGCTTGGTTCAAGGAGAAATACAACTTAAAAATGAAGTTTCTTTTGTGTGCTGCAAACTGTTTTTTTTTTATGTTCACTGGGGGAAATGCAGAGTAGTACTGTCTGGTTGGCAGTGCCAGTGTTTTAAGGCAGTTGGGGTGTGGAGGATGTCTAGGTGCATCATTTCCAATTACTGGAAGCTGCTGATTGATGTTGCATTTTTTTTTTGTCAAGAAAGAAAGAAAGAACACTTTGTGCCATTTAACTCCTCATTGCTTAGGTTTGCTCTTGGTGAAATGATGGTTATGCCTTTTTCCAAATTTTCCTCACAAGCGGGGGTTTGTAAAGCCATGTCAGGATAGTTGAGCTTGGGGGAATATGGTTCACTGTACTGTGGTCCTCCTTGTACCTGCCCTACATAGAGTGATGTTATTGTGAAATAACATCACTGTCTCTAGAGGTGAGCAGCCAATCAGCTACTTAGAATTTTTCTTGCCATTGTATAATTTTATATAGAGAGCTACACATGTAGAATAGTGGATGGTTGACCATCCACAACAAGACTGTGTTTCCATCGAGGGAGTTGATGGCATCATTGAAACCTCGAGAGCGAAGCTCAAGAGGTTTCTGTGACACCATCGACTCCCAAGATGGAAACACAGCCTTGTTGTGGATGGTTAACCATCCACTATTTTATATAGCATATAGTTACCCAAAATTTTGCAAGGTTCATAACTTACATTCACATTTCCGTTTTGTTTTGCCATTCTCTTTCACCACTCCCATACCTGAGGATTCCAGTGCTCGATACAGTCCTTCCCCAGAAGTTACCGGTTCACCCGACTCCTCGCTACAATCCCATGCTACACCAACAACCGTAAACTGTGGCAGTAAATTAAAAAAAAAAAAGAAACACTGAAAACAGTTTGTACACACAGAGCTGATCACGTAGTCCGTGTCCAAACTGTGTAGTAATTATAAACTGCTAGTCTGACCACTCAGTAAATGACAACACCATTTTCTTCTGTGTTTTTGAATCCCTGCTGGGAATCAACCAATCAGGTGGTACGGCTAGTCAAAAAAGTTGTTGTACTATCGATGTGATGTCAGAACGATAGTACAACAACTTTTTTGACCTTTGAACTGTCCTACAACAAGATTTTGAAAGCCACAACTTTCTATTCATAATAAGACCTAACCATATACTATAATGGTTTACCTATCAGTCACCTCAATTTTCTAGTGATTGTTCAAGGGAATGAGGTATACCAAGAGCTTTGGGGGGGGGGTGGTACTGATGGTTGTAGATGGATACTAAGAGTGGGGGGGAGGGGAAGGCTAAGATACTAATGAATCCCAACAGCTGACAACAGCATCCTGTAGTGTGGTCTAGTGAGTAAGGCTACAAGTTATATGTGTAGAAGGATTCCCTGTCTGGAGACTAACTCTCACCACCGTATAAAACTGGGAAAGCAAAATAAAATAGTCATTTGTGGTGAACAACCTCGAATGACTAATAATGACCAGGAGATGGAGACTATGGGTAGAATTTTCAAGTCAAAAATGAGCAAAACTCTCAGTTGCATTGGGTGGTAGTTTCAAAAGTCATAAAATGAATGCAACTCCTAGTTATGTCAGATGGGATTTTCAAATCATAACATGGGGCTATTTTCAAACGTTAGACTTTTTCTGTAGAGTTTGTAGCTGTTTATGACACTTTACATCCAGTTTTTGGATAAATAAATGCTAGGCACAGAATAGTAGCCCACCTATAGTTAGGGTGGCTGGTGAGTTCTATGTTAAACTCAATTTTTTGTTTGCTTCTTGGAGAAAGACAGTTTTACAAATTTACATAAAACTTTCAGGAGTTGTTGTATATGGCAGAAGCCACAATCACTGAAAGTTTCCTGGAAATTGGTTCAGTATTTTTAGAGATATTAAAGTGTGAAAAAATATATATTTGTGCAATTGACTTCAATGATATTTTTTTTATTTAATTTTTAATTTGGTCTACATAAAAAAAAAAAATTCTTTAACTGTGAAATTTTGTAGGGTTGTGTAGATTGATGGGGAAAGATTTCCAAGTGGGTTGGATGTTTGGGAGTTTTGTATTTTTCAAGATATTTGCATTTGAAAAACTGGATTTTTGCACATTTTTGAGCATGCTCCCACAGTCCATTAACCTTCCTCATGCACAGAGACTGGCGTTAATGTACTGCATGTGCAGAGGCTGGAGTTAAAGTAAAGCACGCGCAGAAGGGCTTCCATGCTTTGGAGATTGCATTGGTGTCAGCCTTTTGAAGGTTGTAAAGGTTTGCTCTGGTTTACAAAAAAAATGTAAAAGTTTACAGTTCGAAAATTGGTGTAGATAAGCAGATTGGTATGAAATAATATCCGGGGGGGGTTAGAAGTTGATATCTTGTTTATAGTTTTAGCTATTTAAGTTTTAAAACTGGGTTTGAGGAGTGCCAGTGAAAGTGAAAAGGGAGAGCATAATTTCCCTTTCACTTCTCCCCAATCTGTTGTACCATGCTTTATAATATTGTGCAATATCTTGCGATCCTTTACCATTGCACACATGATTTATTTCTGTTTGTAACAGCAGTGATGGAAACCCTGTAGGGAATAGGAAAGTGCTATCCCAGTGCACCCCTTCATGGGCATGAATTGGTACACTGGGATAGCCACTTACATATTCCTTACATAGTTTCCCTCATTGCTGTTACAAATAGTAATAAGTCCTATGCAATTGTAAAGCATTATACAATAACAGCACCATCATGGTTACTGGGAGGCATGTTAAAGTCTTAAAACAGACATGCATTCTCTTGAGACTGTCATTAATTTACGGTAACTTTGGGGGCATTTGACAAAATTGCAGATAGGATGGGAGGAATGGGGGGTTCTATGTCATAATGGTGATCGCAGAATAGCGATCATCATTTGGGTGAGTGTACATCGCCGAAAATGAATTTCGGTGATGCACACTCGCAGCAAACAGTAAGAGGGCTCCCGAGAACTACAGGGTTTTTTAATGTGGAGGGATTAACCCCCATGCCCCCCCTAATAAAGGATTCTCAACTCCACAGGGGGTGCATATCAGGGGGTGAAATACTTAAAAAAAATACAAGCTGCCTGCTGGAAAAATAAATACCACGCCACGCCTGACCTGAACCCTGCACCTCCCAACCAACCACCTTCCCCACCACGCTAGCAGATCAGCTCAGCAGCTGCCCACCACATCTTCTCCTATATACCTTCCCTCCCCCCTTCCTCCCTCCATGCATGCACACGCATGTATATGTGCGTACTTTCCATTGCCCTACCTCACCCACCCAGGTGTCTGGTCTCTACCCTGCCAGTAAGCCCTAAACACAGGTGCTGTAACTGAGTTACCGTTTTTGTAAGTGCTCAATTGCGGCCACCTTGTTTACTGGATACTGGATGGGAGGTAAGATATAGCTCATCAGTCAGCTGCTTGATGTTGTTGAGTTTTTTTAAACATTTTGGAATTAACAGAAGTGAGTCCAGTCTTAATCAGGTGTTTTTGTTTGTTTCTTTTCAAGGAGTCAGCTCTGTCTGAGTCCACTCCTGATGTCAGAAAAAGGCTGACTTGAGAGGGATCCATAATATGTCAGGTCCCAGTTGCAGCCAGTTTTCTTTTTTTGTGAGTGACCAGGTACTAAATAACTATTTAAGAGTCTTCATAACAAAATAAAACAAAAAAGCCTGTACTATAAAGTGCATTATGAGTGCAGACGTGGTTTAGCATTTCCCTATTGGTACAGTAACTGTGAAAAGCTGGGCATGAACTGGTACAGGGGGATAACTAGTTTCCTATTCCCTACAGGATTTCCATCTTTGCTCTTACAAATACTGTAGTAATATATCCTATGCAATCGTAAAGGAATGTAAAATATTTCAAAATATTATAAAGTATCGTATTTGTTTTTCATTTTACTTATAGACTTCTGGTATACAGATAAGATACTTTACAATATTTTTACATTATTTTACAATCTTTTGCTTGTGATGTATTACTATACATCCTGACCCTCTTCAGAATTTCAGAAAACATACTATCTACTGAAATGTCAGTTTCATCGGTGACAGTCACATTTACTAACACAGTCGAGGAGAATCATGATCCACCTATAGCTATCATCCCTTATAGATTTGAGCCTCTGAGAAGCAACAGCTCTAATTGGTAAGAAACAAAATTGGAGGAAAAAATGAGGAGTGACCTACATAGGTAAACTAGAGAAATGGTCAAGAGTGTGGCAGCTAAGAATCAATGTGGAAAAAGTACAAAATCATGCATTTGGGGCACAGGATCCCGGAGGAGGCTTACATGATGGGTGAAGAGATACTGATGGCCCCCAAACATGAAAGGGATCTGGAGGTAATCATATCAGATGGCCTATAGTTGGCCAAATAATGTGCCAAGGCTGTGAGGAGAGCCAGTGGGGTACTCAAGTGCATAGGGAGAGATATCACCAGCAGAAGAAAGGAGGTGGTGATGCCTCTGTACAAATCACTAGTGAGACCTCATCTGGATTACTGTGTCCAGTTCTGGAGGCTGCATCTCTGTAAAGACATAGACAGAGTAGAGGCAGTTCAGAGAAGGGCAACAAAAATGGTGCAGCGCCTGCACCAAAAGTCATATGAGGCGAGACTGGAGGACCTCAATATGTATACCCTGGAGGGGTGGAGAGAAAGGGGGATATGATAGAGACCCTCAAATATCTCAAGGGCATAATTAAGGCACAGGAGGGTAGCATCTTTTGGAAAAAGAGATGTTCTAGAATAAGGAATCATGACATGAGGCTGGAAGGGGGTAGACTAAGGGGTAACATGGGGAAGTATTTCTTCACAGAAAGGGTAGTCGATGCATGGAACAGCCTCCCAGTGGAGGTGATGGGGGCAAATTTGGCAGGGGAATTCAAAAATGCAGGGGATAGGTATAGGGGAACCCTAGAGATAGGAAAAAGAACAAAGCCAGAGATCAAGTAAGGTCTCCAGTTTTTGCAACAGGTAGGGAAAATGGGCAGACTGAGTGGGCCTAGCAATACTTATCTGCCATCAGTTTCTATGTAGGTTGTCAGGTATTCATCTAACCTTATTACTAATTGGTCTATGGGCTTTAGGAGAGGCACTACTATCTTTTAGCAAAATTGAAATAAAGTATTGGCATTCTGATTTGTTGTTAGTATATCTTTTCTTTTTACCATAGGTGGACACTCCACTGATGCACACACCTCTTTTAGATGTAGTGTCAAAGAAATCATTTTCAAGCAAGACATTAGAATTTTCTTTCCACCTGTCTGCGTGTCAAAAATTGGTACCAGGTTAATGCTGCTAATCAAAAAACGCGTGGCAATAACCGAGCTGTGTAAAGTGCGCCTGCATTTAGAGTGACAGGGGTATAATAGCAGTAGGGGAATTAATGCTACCCCTGTCGCTCTGTGCTCTTACAAGTGAGGGATCAAGCGTCCATGTGTATGGTGCCTGGTCGAGCCACTCCTGTGGTGGAGTCACTAAGGCACCAGCACACAGCAGGGTTGGAGACCTGCGACCGAGGTTCTGATCCCCCCAAGTCTCCCGGTGTTGCAGCTTTTTTTTTTTTTGGAAAGTTAAGTTTTCCCCCCTCCTTGACTTTTGCCCCATCCCCAAAGCCCACAGCCCCTCGGAGTTTGTTATTTAACTTCTGAGGGATGAGGGGGCAAAGCCTCCTGAAAAAAAAAGAAAGTCCCATTGTTTTTAATAGGGTGCGCTGTTATGTTCCGGTAGGTGTTTTTTTCCCACCTTGTTTTGGGATCCGCTGGTTTGCCTGTGGCATTTATTTCCATACTGTTTTTGTTGGCACTGTTATGACCCTATGCCCAAAAATCCTGTTAGAAATACTGGATTAATTTGCAATGCAACAGTATTTCAATAACTGCATACTGTAATTCCTTCAGTAGTAGCATAATGTTACACTATTACACAATATTTCTGTGAATCGCATAAACAGTATTTATGGATCCGAGTTGTGTCATGGTATGGTGGTGGTGGTGGTTGTGGTGGGGGTTATCATTTGGCCCTCCAAATTTTAATTTTGGGTTTTACTTTCCGTACTGTCTGTCAAAGTATTTGACAGAACAGGATACATCCTACTACTATTCATGCAGTTGATTTTGTTGTAAAACAGTGCAGCTATCGCAAACTTCTGTGGGTCTATGTCTTACTTCCTTCTGTCTTTGTGCCAGTTCTGATGTGCTTGATTGGTTTTTGAGGTTGAGGGGGTGAGGAACATCAGATGTATGATGCTGCTGATTATGTTAGTGAAGTGTTTCATCGCTTGTGCTTATTGGTGGGGGCTCTCGCATCCCTTCCTCATGTTCTACCCTACAGCACAGCTTTGAGTCATCAGTTGTCTATAGTGAGCCTGCATCATAAAGCACTATACAAGTCTACCCCCCATCCATAAAAGAGTGAGGCTTACTATATAATCTCTCTGTGCTTTGTAATTGCACAAGTTGAGACTGACAAGCAAGCACTGTTAAACAATGAAATGAAACATAAATAATAATTGAAATAATTGACTATAAAAATTAATGTGGATCATCATAAGTCTGAAATCACACACCGATAACTTATAATTTAACATTAATTCCATTTCAGCATTTTGTGTTCTGTTCACAGCTTAGTGGTAAGAGGTGTACCTGTAAGAATAAGTTTGCTCTGGTGTATAAAAAAGAAACATTTAAAAATTTACTTTTTTAAAGTTGGTGTGGATACGTGAATTGGTGTGTAATAATTTCCTAGGAGGGTTAGAAGTTAATATCTTGTTTATAGTTTTAGCTATTTAAGTTTAAACAGTGGGTTTGAGGAGTGTGAGTGAAAGTGAAAGGGAAGAGTGTGACTTCCCTTTCACTTTCACCCCCGCTCTGCTGTACAGTGCTTTACAATATTGTGTGATATCTTACTATTCTTTACCATTTTGCATGATTTATTGCTATTTGTAACATCAATGATGGAAATCCTGTAGGGAATAGGAAAGTTTTATCCCAGTGTACCCCCTTCATGAGCAAGAACTGGTATATTATGGGGTTGTCAGAACTAGTTTGAAAAAGATTTGAACCCTCCTCAAACCCTGGTGTTCGAGTTCCAGTTTAGAACTTGAACACTAGAGGGTTTGTAAAAGGGTTTGAATTCTGTGCCTTTTTAAGCATTGCCTGCCCTGCACTCCATAATGCCGTACAGCTCGTAGGTGCAGGGAGGGACTTAAGGAGGGACTTCCTGGATGCCGGGAGGGAGGGAGGGACTAACAGTGGGAGGAGGGTGGCATCATGGCACTGGGCTGGTGCTGCAGAGCAGACTGGCAGGTGAGTGGCTGGTGGCGAGAGGCATGGAGGACACAGGGAGGGAGTGACAGCTGTGAGGGAGGACCTCAGGGACTGGATGCCTGGCTGCCATATTTGGGAGGGAGTGAGTGAGTGAGTGAGTGAGTGAGTGAGTGAGTGAGTGAGTGGAAGGCAAGCGCAAGTGGCTGGCAAGAGGCATGGAGGGCTGAGGCCACAGGGAGAAGGGAGTGACAGCTCGGAGTAAGGGAGTGACTCAGGGACTGTCTGGCAGCTGCCATTTTGGGGAGGGAGTGAGAGTGACAGCTGGCAGGGAGGGACTCAGGATGTAGGATGGAGTCAGAGTCATGCGAGAGGCATTGCTCAGCAGAAAAATCAGCGGCTGGGCTGGTGCAGACTGAACAGAGCAGCAGAAAGCAGTCAGCTTAGCCGGCCAAGAATTCAACCAAGGCATTGTGGGAGTCAACACTGTTGAGGGGGATTCAAGAATGCATGGGATAGACAGAAGGGAGCCCTGGCTACAAAGGGCAACTAGAGAGTCAAAACAGGTCTAAAAATAGGGCAGACTAGATGGACCTAGCAGTCTCCTTCTGTCATCAACTTCTATATGTCTATGTTTCTATAATTATTTTTTTCGTCGGGATCAGGCAGCAGGCAGTGCCAGACAGGCACTAGAGTGGGTTGGGGACTGAGGATTTGGAGAAGGAAGGGGACCCCTTCCCAAAAAACATTTGTGGCAGAAAAGGAAGGACCAGAGGAAAGCCAGGCAGTGGGGGGCGGGGAATCATCCTGCTGTGTGCTCTTTTGACTACATTGTACCCAGTGTGTGTGTTACCATGAGAGTGGTGGTATTCTCCTCTAAATACGTTCCAGAAATATATTTCCCTGTTAGGAAAATAGACACATGAATGCAAATCTTTTTCACTGTGTTCTGTGATGGTGTGAGTGACTTCATCTCCTGTGGCCAGCCCATCTCCCTGCTGTTGTGTGCCCTTTGACTGCACTGTACCCTTCCCAGTGTGTGTTACTGTGAGAGGCCCGATGAGTGGCCAGTTGTGTCTGTGTGTGTGGTGGTATTCACCTTTTTAAATACATGCCAAAGATATATTTCCACATTGGGAAAATAGATACATGAATGAAAATCTTTTTCTCTGTGTTCTGTGATGATGTGAGTAAAGCTGTCTCCTGTGGCCAGCCCATCACCCTGCTGCTGTGTGCCCTTTGACTGCACTCTACCCTACCCAGTGTGTGTTACCGTGAGAGGCCCATGAGTGACCAGTTGTTTCTCTGGTGGTATTCTCCTTAAATGCATGCCAGAAATATATTTCCCTGTTAGGAAAATAGACACATGAATGAAAATCTTTTTCACTGTGTTCTGTGACTGTGTGAGTGATTCTGTCTCCTGCAGCCAGCCCATCTCCCTGCTGCTGTGTGCCCCTTGACTGCACTGTAGCCAACCCAGTGTGTGTTACTGGGAGAGACCAATGAGCAGCCAGTTGTAGTTCTGTGTGTGTGTGTGTGTGTGTGTGTGTGTGGTGGTGTTCATCTCCTTAAATACATGCCAGAGATACATTTCCACATTGGGAAAATAGACACATTGAATGAAAATCTTTTTCACTGTGTTCTGTGACTGTGAGTGATTCCGTTTCCTGTGGCCAGCCCATCACCCTGCTGCTGTGTGCCCTTTTCTCTACACTGTACCCTACCCAGTGTGTGTTACCTTGAGAAACCCAGTGGAAGGTTGTGTGGTGGCACAATTTCATGTAATAATAATGAAACAGTAATTTTTTTACTCAGTCAGAAATTACAGTTCCTGACCTTTCACCTTGCCCAACTTGCTTTGCGTATGCCTATGCCCAATTGCCCAGCAGCCCTAGCATTCTGTAAGCCTTGAACCTAGGATCCTTCCTTTATTTGTGAACTTGCAAATCTGCATATTCTTCAATCACATTGAGTCCTCTGCATCACAGTGTTATATACAGCCAAAACCAAATTTTGTAGTTACAGCCAGTGATTACTGGTCATTACCACGTCATTTTCTAACACAGGAACTGTGTGTGAAGTATACTGCTGCTATTATGGCAGACACCAACATAGATGAAGCATCTGGTGCTGGTGGTAGAGCAGGTGTTGGGGTAGTGGTAAACCTGGTGTAAGCCAAAATGAACAAAATGTTTCACATGATAAAAATTCAACAAACAGCAAAAGAGCAACAACCAAGTGTAGTAAAGGGGGACCTTTAAAGAAAACTTGTGTAGCTGTTGGTGTCACCTGAAGAGGCACCATAAGATATGCCATTCATGCTGTTAAAATCCCAGTGACTAGCAGTAATAGTGTAAGTGACAATGACCCCCTCTCTGACTCAGACAGTAGCTCTTTGTCTCAGTCTGACACTGTTGTGATTGGTGATGATTCATCAGTTCCTCAATGAAGTGAAATGAGTATTTCTACTGCTTACAAAGAATCAGGTAGTGCACTTGCAAATAAATCCACCAATACTGGTAATGAAAAGGACAAAGTCAGTGAATACACCACTTCTACATTGGCTAACAATGTGACCCCCTCATGGGCCACTGCCCATGTCTACTCTTCTAGCACCAAGGAGGATGTCTTGGGTTCTGCTCAGACAGGTGAAAAACACAAACAGGTTTTAGTTGTCTTCCTAGCACTCAAACAAAGTCTGTCACATCTGAAGTGTGGAATTATTTCTGTGTCAGTAAAAGTAATCCATGCAGAACAATTTGTTTCCGGTATACCCCCAACAGCGACACCAATACAGCGACCTACGTCACTGCCATCAAAATCGACAGTTCGTCGACAGGTCACTGTACTGATGTGCCAGAGACAGGGGCACATTGTCTCTCGGTCCTGCACCCCCTCTCTGAATCAACTTCGACTCGGAGTTGAATATAATTAGAATGGGGGTGCAGGGGCGTAGAGTGCCCCACATGAGGGGTTCAGGGGGTGAAGCCCCCAGTAGAAAAATAGACCGGGAGTCCATTGGGATTTATGCTGCCCGCAACTTGCGATTGACATAAATTCTGTTGCTGTGATGACCGATCGAGGAAATTGGTGTTGAACTGGCATCATAGAGCCTTTGTTCCCTATGTAAACAAGTGTAAGCTGTGGTAAAGTTACGTAATGCCTCAGCACTACAGCTCTTAAACACCATCTGAAAAAACATTCAGTATTGCCTGATCATCCAAAACGCATGGTCTCCATCTTCCAGACCACACCTGAGAATGAGAGGGGTCAGTAGGATCAAGAATCTGAAATACATACTGAATTGTCTGAACTTGATGTGAACAGAACCACTGCCCACCCTAGGACCACTATTACCACCACCACCCACACCATTAGCACCAGTTGCATATCCAGTGATGGCACTGATTGTATAAGTCCAAGTTTACCACCCCAATGTCCATCTGGCCATCGAAGCACAGTGTCTAATAAACCAGCATGGACATGCTGTACAGCTAACACTGTCTCAGGCATTTGAGTGGAAGAATACTTTTACCAAAAAGCATCCAAAGAGCCTTCATCTTACTCACAAAATTGGTGAATTGTTAGCAGGAGCCCTTATCCTATACTCTTTAGTAGATCATGAGGAATTTTGGGAGCTAATGAAACTTGCAGAGCCTTGTTACAATGTTCCACATCAAAGGTACTTTTCCTATGTTGAAATACCAAACATTTATCATTTATTAAAAGTAACAGCAATGCTTGCACTTAAAACTGCAGAGGGTGGGGTTATTCATGTCACGACAGATATGTGGACCAGCAGTCAAAATACAGATTATATGTCCCTTACTGCTCATTGGGTCACTTTTTCTTGTGCTTCTTCAAAAACAAAGATACCCCAAAAGATGGTGCTGCTACATATAAAGAAGTTTGGGCAAAATCATATAGCTGCAGACATCTTGCAGGAACTAAATGAGCTCTTTCATGAATTAATTTATTCTCATGGTCTAAAATGTGGCTTTATAGTAAGTGACATTGGAGCCAACATCTTGAAAGCAGTACAGGATGGAGGGTTTATGCATGCTTCTTGCTTTGCTCATTGCTTACATTTAATTGTCACAGGGTTCCTGAGCAATGAAACACAAGTGGATGGTATGACTGCTGTTTGCAAAAAAATTTGTGACACACTTTTCACATTCCACCAAGGTGATACAAATATTGTCTGAACTACAAAAGAAACACAAGCTGCCCCAGCAAAAGCTGATTCAAAATGTTTCCACTCATTGGAACTCAACTCTTTATATGCTGCAGCACCTCTTCGAACAAAAGCAAGCTGTACATGAGTATTGCTCCAGTAACATTACTGGAGATGGCATTATGCATTCTGTGCTGAAGTGGAAATTAATGGAGGCAATGTGCTGCATCCTAGCTCCTTTTGAGACAACTACAAGGGACACGTCTTCAGAAGGTGCATCTCTGAGTCAAGTAATCCCACTCATAATGCTGATTTCACATAATCTGAGTGTTCTGACTCTACAGATAGAAAAAGACAGATCTGAAGCTCAGACAACATGTTGGCAGTATCTTGGAAATCTTGTAAAGAGAATATACAAGCGCTTCCAAAACAATGATAGATTAGATGCAAAGACAAAATCAACACTACATACTTGCAGCTCACTTAGATCCCAGGTTCAAGGCTATACATCTTCCAAAAACAGATGACATAGAGCACTACAAATTATAGTTGCTAGATGAGTTGTATAACTCATGGAAGACAGAGTCAAACACAGACACAGACACACACAGTAGCTTCCGTTGTCATCTCCACAACGTGCAGGTCCATCTTCACAAGGAGATGCAGAACTGGAAAAGTCACCAAAAGTGACCAGTAGGTGTTCTGCAGTGTCTTCCACCCTTAGTAGCAAGCTAAATCTGTGGCAAAACCTTTACCAGATTGCTTCTACTATACCAGCTTACATTGATTCCTCCTCTGAGCATTCTCCGTCTATCATGGTAGACAGTTACTTGCAAGAACAAGTAGGCTGCTGGCTAACTAGGATCTGCAGCTTATCCATTAGGTAGGGAAATGGGCAGACTGGGTGGGCCAAGTGGTCCTTATCTGCCGTCAAATTCTATGTTTCTATGTTTCCTATTGATGCATGCCCTTTTGAATACTGGACATCAAAAAAGTTAATATGACCCGAGCTGTATGATGAATCCTGTAAATATCTTGGTTGTCCTGCAATGGCCAGCTGATGTATTATATTAGAAAGTTGCATGTATTACTTCAATTTGCCAGTGTGAGTGTTGGTATATATGTATGCATTTTCTTAGAAAATTGTATACATTATTTGCCAGCAATAATGATTGATATATATTTTTTATTCAAATTTCTTGACTGACTACATTATGACATAATCTGTGGTGCACCAGTTCCACGTGCTGTGGCTGCAGTACCTTGGTTTTGTTATACAAACTTTCTTTCAAACATAGCAACTTTTGATTTACTTATTTAAATTATAGATCAAGGGAGAACTACCGACCGATTGGATGCTCCTTTCCTCCACTCATGAGACGCTCTTATTCTGTGAAGAGCATCTCATGTGCAGATGCCCTGGAAATGGGCAGGTTCAGGGGAGTTTTTTTAAATATATATATATTATTGATTGTCCTCCGTCAATAATATATTAATATGACCCCCGTCACCACTCATTGCTGAAAATGAGTGGTTTCATTTGCCTTCAGCTTGAGCCAGAACAGCTCAGCTCACTTTGCTGTTCTCATTCAGCTGAAGGTGCATGAAACCACTTGTTTTCAGCAACAAGTGGCTCTGGGGGATGTATTAACACATAAGAGACAGCAGCAAATAGCTGAGGTTAGGTAATATCCCTTAATTTTTTTCTTATTTCATGATGATAAGAAAGAATTGAGAAAAAAAAAAAATATATATATATATATATATATAATGGTAGCACGGTAGTGCTACCAGAGTTAGGGTTGAGTAGCCTATTTGATGTTAAATGGTGAAAGTTTACACCTTAATAACTTTGCCACCATTTAACAGATTTGCCTGAAATTTGGAAGGCATTGGGGCATAACCATAGATCTTGGGACCTGCCAACTTTTGTACCAGTCAGATATACAGCTGTGGAGTTATTAAGTGACATCCGTGTGCGCATTTATGTTTTTTTGCGCATTCTTTGCTCGTGCCTACAGGTTGCATGGCTTGTGTGACCAGTCTGAAAACTTCAGAGAACGTGCAGTCAGGATGCCCAATTTGTCTTTTGAAGATTTTGTGAAAAAATATTGAGCGGTTCAAAAGTTATTCAAAAAACAAGTTCCCATTATAAGTCAATGGGAAAAGTTAACAAAAAGTTTGACAGTGTCGCAAATGCAGTTTTTAGTGTCACAAATGACCCCAGTAGTGTCGTGAGTCAGCCATTTTTTTTTCAGTTAGTGATCACAGAAATGCTTGGCATTTAAAATTGGGACCGTCTAGGGACATCATTCTTTTTGTGTTTACCTATTCAAGCCCTGAGGATGCTAGCCATGTCTTTATTTTGGGGTTAAACACCCCAGAAATATGTTTTTCAAATTTCTGGAAAAAGCAGTGTCGCAAGGTAGTGTCACACTCATGACACTTTCGAAAATTTTCTGAAAAGTATCGCAAATCACGACACTACTTTTCCAGACTATGGCCAACATGACAAGAGTTCTTTGCCACCCTGCTGCAAAAGAACGGTTTGGTATTTTGAGCTGAAATTTGGAGGGAAGGCAGCCAACATCTCACAGATGTGCCTTTTGGTGGTTTGGTGAAAAAATATTGTACAGCTGACAAGTTACAGTACTCTGAAGTTGGCATTTTTTCCCATAGACTAACATGGTGGCGTACGCCGCGCCTTTCGGGGCTCGTATCTCGGAAACAGTGCAAAATATGGAATTTTCATTTTAGTGAAATGTAGCCAGGAAAATCATGAATCATGTGAATTTTTTTTTCCCTACATCATACGGTTACTGAGATATAAGCAATTTAGTTTTCCAACACCTCATTTTCAGCTGCAAGGCCCATTATTATGCATACATTCATTGTACACACACTGTATTTCTCTATGCAGCTGTTGGGGAAAAACAGGGTATGCGCTTCTGCTAATGTTACAGTTACTGTTTCCACTTGTGTTTACATACCCGTTTGCATTACCGTTACCGTCTATGCCACTATGTGCGTTACCCTTTGCGTTTTCATTCGCGCTTGCCTTTGCGTTACTGTTACCATTTGCATTTCCACTGCTGTTTCTGTTTGCGTTTTGGTTTGCGTAACTGTGTGCATTGCCATTTGTGTTTACCAGCAGCCCTTTGATTTACATTTGCGCTTGTCTTTCATTTTGCGTCTTCGTTGCTGTTACTGTTACCATTTGCGTTTCCTATTGCATTACTGTGCCCATGAGCATTACAGTTTGTGTTTCCATATGTGCTTGCATTTCCTTTTGCATTTCTGCTTCCTTTGGCGTTATTGTTGCTGTTACCATTACCATTTGCGTTTACAATTGCGGTAACATGACCATGTATGTTACGTTTGGGTTTACGTACGCGTTTGCGTTTGTGTTTACGTTTCTGTTTCTTTTGGCATTATTGTTCATGTTAACTTTACCATTTGCATTTACAATTGTGGCACCATGCCCGTGAGCGTTACGGTTTACGTTTGCATATGCGCTTCCATTCGCATTTTCATTTCTGTTCCCTTTGGCGTTCTTGTTGCTGTAACACTTAACAGTTGCATTTACAATACTGGTGCCATCACTGTGCGCAGTACCAGTTGTGTTTTCGTATGTGCTTGCGTGTCCATTTGCGTCACTGTTCGCTTCTGCGTCACTTTACGCTTGCGTTTCTATTAACGTTTGCTTTGCCATTTAGATTTGCTTTACCATGTGCGCAACCATTGCCACTTGTGTTTGCATTGCAGTTCCTGTTACTATGTAACAAGACATCATGTGGTGGGAGCGCAGGGCTTGAAGGGTCCTGCGCTCCCGCCACCACATTCCATTCACTATTTATCATCCTCATTCTCAAAAAGAAGGGAAATTAGAGGCCAAAAACTCTGTTTAATGCATCAGTTAGGGTTGTTCCACAGTGACAAAAGTGAGGAAATTCGGTGTTAGGGTTGAAAGCCCCCCTTGGACTAGCCCACCCCCAACCGGCATTGGGGTGTGGCGTTGGGGTCATCGGTCCCCTCTCACCCCATTCTCCTATACCTCTGCTTCTTTACACATGTGATGGGGTGAAAGTTGAGGGCCCCAATGTTAACTGCACGCACCCAATGCCGTGGATGGTACTGGGGAGTCCAAGGGGCTTCAACACACACGCATTTTCACTTTTGTTGCTGTGGACAACCAACTGATGCATTAAATGGAGTTTTTTCCTCTATATATATATATATATATATATATATATATATATATACAGTATATGTACATAAATGGTTAATGTACCAGTTTTTTTCTCACTCAGGAGAAACTGTAATGCAGCTGCAGCAGGAAAACTTTTAACATATGGGTGGGTGGCTGGGCCTGTTAGCAGTCTGACTCTCAGCAGTCCACAGCTGTAAGTTGCTGGCTTTAGCAAACAGAAGAAACCACAGAGAAACCTAGCGCTGCGCTATGGTCATATCAAACTCTCACATGATTGTTTCTCTCATCTCTCCCCCCCTTATATTGAACAGATTATATTTCTTTTGTCCTCAATTTCACTTGTATTTCACTATTATCTTCATTATTGGCAGAATGTCTGCAATTTCACATGTATTTTATTATTATCTTCATTATTGGCAGCACAATTAAAAAAATAGGGTTCAAAGTTCTAAAAAGTTCTAAAAGAGATTAGAATCCTAGAACTTTTTCAAAAGTTCTAGACAAGAACTAGAACCCAGAACCTCGGAGGGTTCTGACATCCTTAGTACACTAGGACAGCTACTTTCATATTCCCAGCAGAGTTTCCCTCATTGCTGTTACAAATAGTAATAGATCCTATGCAATCATTAAGGACTGTAAAATAATCGCATCATCATGGTGAATGAGAGGCGGGCACCGTCATGGTGACCATGAGGCATGTTAAGTCTTACAACAGACACATACTCTCTTGAGACTATCATTAATTGGCTGGTGACCTTCTTGGAGGACAATGGCCTCCAGGATGGTCATCATCATGGGTTTGTTTCGGGCAGATCCTGCCAGACAAATCTAATTGAATATTACGACTGGGTGACCAGGGAACTGGACAAGGGTCATGTGGTGGATGTGCTGTATTTGGATTTCAGCAAGGCTTTTGCAGCAGATGGTGGTGGGGGGAGCTCTCATCACCAAGGGAAATGTCAAGGGGGGGTGCCACAGGGATCAGTACAGGACCAGTTCTATTCGGGATATTCATAGCTGATATCTCACAAGGGGTCCAGAGTAGGATCAGTCTGTTCACTGATGATACAAAGATAGGAGCAGTGGTAGATGACATTGAAGGGTGGAAGGGGCTGCAGGAAGACCTGACCAAACTACAGGAGTGGTCAGAAACATGGTAGCTGGGGTTCAAAGCCAAGAAGTGTAAGGTACTGCACTTCGGAGTGAGGAACTGGGGAAGAAACTATCAGCTGGGAGGGGTGCAAATGGAAAGTATAGAGGAGGAAAAGGATCTGGGGTGATTATAACAAGCAGCATGAACAACTCTGCTCAGTGCAAGAAGGTGGCAGCAAAGGTCAATAGAATGCTGGGGTGTATAGTGAGGGGAATCTCTTCCAGGAATAGGGAAGTGATCCTTCCCTTATACAGGTCCCTGGTCAGGCCTCATCTGGAGTACTGCATGCAGTATTGGTGCCCGTTCCTGAAAAAGGATATCAAATTGTTGGAGGGGGTGCAATGTAGGGTGACAGGGATGATCCAGGGATTGGAGGGAAAGTCCTATGAGGATAGATTGAGCAAGCTGAACATGTACTCCCTGGAGGAGAAGAGGGTTGGGGGGATATGGTTGAAACCTTTAAATACCTGAAGGGGATATATAAGTGTAACCCCCCTGCAAATGGGGGTTCCCAAAAGACTTCCAGGAGCTTGCTTGAATGCTCCAAGCCTGAATGGTGTTTGGCGTTTAAGCCATTTATCAGTGAGTGTTTTTAGAACCTCTGGTACTGTCTCTTTAAGAGCTGTCTGCTTGCAGACATAATTAGTTTGTATGGGGGACTGTGTGTTTCTTTGATTGAGTACCACTCAAGCTGCTGCAATTCACCCCATTTTTGCAGTCACTAGAGTGCAAAGGGAACCTGTCTGAAAGATGTAACTGATTGCCAGAAATCATTTACAGTAATAATAAAATTACAGTTTGTCTAACCTGCTTTCTTTGCAGTCAGAACTGTCTGCCTAGTTCCCCATTCTGGTTTTGAACTGCTGAACTGGACCAATCAGTGTGGGGTAAACTAGCTCTAAAATGATGCCTTGACGAATCAGAACTTGGGACTCATAATCTGAGCCAGCCACAAGAGGATTGTATGGGCAGTGACTCTGGGAGATGTAGTTTAGACTCGTGCCTTTTGGACCAACAGCAGCAGTCTATTGTGAGTGACAGCCAATCCAGTCAAGAACTGGGAGGAACTCAAAGGAAGTGCCCGGTTTTTGTCTGTTGGGAGTTTCAGTTTGAGATCTGAAAGTGAAGGAAAGAAACCCTGCTCCTTCAGTGCACAGTTTCAGTCAAAAAAAGCGTGTGCAAGGCCCAGAGTTCCGTCTACAACTTGTGTAACTGCTTGTTAGGACTGAATCCGTCCTGTGAAAAGAATCAAAGGATCTCTGAAGAGTAGAAACCAGGCTCACCCTGTAGAAGACTGAAGAAATTGTTGAATTACACTGGTCTGTCAGGAACTGAATCTGCTGTGTGTTCTCCTGGTTATTGTGCAGTAATTAGCATTGGGATACAGATGCAGCCTGCCTGGTATAGTGCTTTTTTTACCATATAAATGTGTGAGGAGTCTCTGAGATCAAAAGTAGCCCTGCTGACATTGAAGGACCATATCTTCTTTGGAGGTCGTGGAGTACTAATTGGGTCGCTTCCTGTTGAATTGCCACATTAAATCCAAATGGAATTACTGTACTGCTGACTGTTTAATTTTCTTTTCTGTGGGAAAGGGCCCCTACCAGCTGCCACGGTTTGGACTAGCTACCAGGGCCTGGGTACCTAGGACAGTAACTGGTAGGGATAGGCCTGTGCACAGAGCCATAGGTAGATAGTAAAGTGATAAGCTAATTAACCTGATTTCCCTGTCCTTGTTATATCCCCTAAATAAATCAGAGCTGTTTGTTTCAACAAAGTTATACTGCCTGAGGTATTTGTCTATGTTAAAGTACTGTACTGTGATTGTTGCACTGTATCTTATTTTACAGGATGTCCGGTGCCTGAACCAGCCTTTGGGGTAAGTGTATACTGAGAAGGTAATTCTGCTATATTGTGTGGGCCACTAGTGGGAAGAAAGGGGGTTGCAGTGTCCCAGAGGGCTGTGACCAAGTAAGTTTAACTATTGCAAACCCTGACCTCTCTGGGTGGAGGCACCCGCCATTGGATCCAGGCCCTCAACCTGTTAGTGGCAAATCAGGCAGGGGTAGTAGCCCCTGGGATAGCGCCATCTAGGGGTTACATAAGGTTAATACAGAAGGGATCCTCCAGCTTAGAAGAGGGAGGGGTACGAGAGGCCATCAGCTGAGGTTGGAGGGGGGAAGATTCAGGAAGGAAATCAGGAGACATTTTTTCACAGAAAGGGTAGTGGACAGGTGGAATACTCTGCCCAAGGAGGTGGTTTCCTGTAGTAAGGTGGGTAGCTTTAAGAGAGGTTGGGACAGGGTAAGAGAGGGTGTTAAAATGAAGAGGGGAGAGGAGGGTGGGGCTGCTGCAAGTTGAGGGGCTAGTTGCACATTCAAGCAGACTCGATAGACCATATAGGCCTGCTTTTGCTGTCATTTTCGTATCTTCATAATTTACAGTAACTTTGGGGGCATTCAACAAAATTGCAGATAGGATGTGAGGGATGGAGGGGAGATACAGCTCATCAGTTAGCTGTTTGATGTTGTTGAGTTCTTTTTAAATTTTGGAATGAACAGAAGTGAGCCCAAATGTAATCAAATTTTTTCGTTTGTTTCTTTTCGTGGAGTCAGCTCTGTTTTAGTCCACTCCTGAAGTCAAACAAAGACTGACTTGAGTGGCATATGCTATCAACACAGCAAAACTATTATGGCGACAGCAATGTGGGCCACCCCAGGGGTGTTGCGCTCATTCCCCCCTACACCACACCTCCGACATGTAGATGATGATATTATTGCCTCCCTTAAACAGTGAGGATGTGCCCTATTGCTTTGGGTGTGAGGGCAATCGGGTGGCACAATTGCTGGGCAACATGGTCACTGTCGGCTTTTGGATGTCACTGAAATTTTTGTCACCCTTCTAGGCTTCGAACTGACATGGTGGAACCCCTGAGTGGGATCCATAATATTAATTCCCAGTTACAGCCATTTTTTTTTGTGTGTGACCAGGTACTAAATAACTATTTAAACATCTTCATAACCAAAAAAAAAAAAAAAAAGCCTGTACCATAAAATGCGTTACAAGTGCAGACGTGGTTTAGTATGTTCCTATAGGTGCAGCAACTGTCAAAAGCTGGACGTGAATTGGTACAGGGGGATTGTTACTTTCCTATTCCCTACAGGATTTCCATCTTTGCTGTTACAAATACTGTGGTAATACATCCTATGCAATCCTAAAGTAATGTAAAATACCACAAAATATTGTAAAATATTGTATTTTTTCATTTTGCTAACAGACTTCTGGTAAACAAATATGATACTTTACAATATTTTGCGATATTTTACAATCCCTTACGATTGCATATGATATATTACTAAACACCTTAACCCTCTTCAGAAAACATACTATCTACCGAAATGTCAATTTCATCGGTGACAGTCATGTTTACCAACACTGTCGATGAGAATCGTGGTCCACATATAGCTGTCATCCCTTACAGGTTTGAGCCTCTGAGAAGGAACAGCTTTAACTGGTAAGAAACAATACTGGACGTTGTTAGCTATTCATATAACCCTATTATTAATCAGCCTACTGATTTTAGGAGAGGCACGACTACCTTTTAGCAGAATTAAAATAAAGTACTGGCATTCTGATTTGTTGTTACTATGTCTTTTCTTTTTACCATAGGTGGATACTCCACTGATGAGCACACTTCTTTTCGATGTGGTGTCAAAGAAGTAATTTTTAAACAAGACATTAGACTTTCTTTTCCACCTGTCTGCATGTCACAAATCCTGTTAGAAATGCTGGATCCATTTGCAGTGCAGTGGTATTTCAATAACTGTATAATTCTTTCAGTAGTAGTATAATGTTACACTATTACATGATATTTCTTTGAATTGCATGAACAGTATTATGGATCCAAGTTGTGTCATGATAAGTTGGTGGTGGGGTTATCATTTGGCTCACCAGATTTTAATTTGGAGTTTTACTTTCTGTACTGTCATTCAAAGTACAGGACAGAACAGGATACACCCTGCTGCTATTCATTCAATTCATTCTCTTATAAAGCAGTGCAGCCATCACAAACTTCTGTGGGTCTGTGTCTTACTTCCTTCTGCCTCTGTGCAAGTTCTGATACACTTGATTGTTTTTTAAGGATGAGGGGTCAGGAGAATCAGATGTATGATGCTGCTGGTTATGTTAGTAAAGTGTATCATCAGAGTTTGTATTTATGGAGGGGGGGGCTCTCACATCCCTTCCTCTTGTGCTATCCTACAACATAGCTTTGAGTCATTGGTTGTCTATAGTGAGCCAGCATCATAAAGCATTATGCAAGTCTACCCCCCTCCATAAAAGGTGAGGGTTACCATATCATCTCTCTGTGCTTTGTAATTGCACTAATTGAGACTGACAAGCCAGCAGTGTTAGAAACATAGGAACATAGAAGTTGACGGCAGATAAGGACCACAAGGCCCATCCAGTCTGCCTATTTCTTTTTCTACCTTATGAATGTGCCATTGGCCTTTGCTCTGCCAATGGCCTATCTATTCATACTCATCTGTATTGCTCCCTTATGCCTATCCCATGCCTGTTGGAAGCCCTGCACTGTATTCATATCCGCCACTTCCTGAGGTAGGCCGTTCCATGCATCCACCACCCTTTCTGTGAAAAAGAACTTCCTCACATTACCCCTTAATTGGCCTCCCTCTAATGAAAGGAAACAAAAATAATAATTGAAATAGTTGACTATAAAAATTAATGTGGATCATCATAAGTCTGAAATCATACACCCGATAACTTACAATTTAACGTTAATTCCATTTCAGTATTTTTTGTTCTGTTCACAGCTCATAGTAAGTGGTGTACCTGTAAGAAAAACCCTCAGACATTCTGGTAAATAAAAAGGAAACTGAAATTCATACTTTTGTACATTATAAAGGGCGCAGCCCTTAATCTATGTGACAGCGCTAAAGATGCGCATCATTACCTACCTGGTGTAGAACGAAAATTAGCATCGCCAACAGGCTCTGTCAATAGTTCAAACAAAAAAAAAAGGTGAAAATGTGCAATACTGTTAATGATAGATGCAGAAAGTATACCTCTTAGGTGTGAGCGCATAAGTCTGCTGAACTCAAAGCAGTTCTCCTTTAAAACATTTTGGAATTAACAGAAGGGAGCCCGATCTTAATCAGACTTTTTTTTTTTCTTTGTTTCTTTTTGGCGAGTCAGCTCTGTTTGAGTCCACTCTGATGTCAAAGGCAGAGTTTTTAGTGTGAATTGTGGTGCATCACTGTCTTCTCTGCTGACCTCCCCGGTGCAGTCCCTACGGGACGGGGGGGGGGGTTGCAACAGTGCTCTTCTCTGTGTTCTCCTCTCCATTCTGTTTACGAGATTTTCTTTTGGTACCACTGCCTATGGTACCTTTTAATTAATTTAATTACTTTTACTGACCTGGCCTAAGTAGTATGCGGCTGTAGATTACTGCGGTTCTGGTAAAGTACAATCAGGAGTGTTGCCACATTATTGGTGGCTGAAGGTGAGCACTTGTTAATGCTGGGTGTTAGTGAGGATGCCAAAAAACAGTAACTTAGCCCCTGACTGAGAAACTGTTAGGTGGACACCTAGGGGTAGAAAGAGATTCCAGGGAAAGGAGCAAGAGGAAATCAGAATGTGGGAATGCAATACAGCTGGTTGTTTCCTAGGAGGGCTGTGGACTGATGAAGAGTGAATGGAGAAGTGATTGGAGTAGACTTGAGGTTGATGAGAAAGCCCTGAGAAGATACAGGAGTGATGTGCACCACGGAGTACTGCTGTATGAGTCTGTAGACATTTTACAGGTATATCAACTTTGTCTAGGGGGACTAGGGATTGACCTTCAATTTTTGGTATTATTTACCGATCTCAGAGAGTGAATCTTTTTTCCCATTTGCAGGTTGTGTGTACCTGTGGTTTGATGAAGAAAAACTGGAGAATGGGAGAGTGGAGGAATGCCGAGAAAGGATGCTGAAGTTTGGATTGTCCTGAGCTGCAAAGTCGTTCTGGATCAGGGCTTTAAATTTTGGCTACAGTCTGGATAAGTGGTACCTGGACTCTGATACAGGGCTTTTTAAAATGGTTACTGGTTGAAAAACTGATAAACGTAGCACACTATAAGGTATGGTAGCCATATTAGATTGCATTCATTGTTGCCGTCAACTGACAGTTTAATATGGACGCAGCATTAGTAACTTTAAAAGAGCAGGATGGGGGCTCACTTCTATGCCTGTTTTTAATCTTGGAAATCTAAGTTTAAAGGCATTTAACAAGCTATGGCCCAAAACTATAAAAGAGCCCAGCTGGGTTACTAGTATGAGAGCTGCCTGTTAAAAGAAGATTGCCAATAATTTGGTGACTCAGTAACTTACTGTTGCTGGCATCCAAGCTATTTTAATGATTCCTGGTTCGCAGTTGATTGATCCCTTCTTGCACCATATTTGATTTTTATGTTAGTATGTGTTTCTTTTGATGAACCTTTAGAAAGATGAGCAAATACTGTGGCCTAAAAGACTTTTATTATAGTGGGTCTAAAATTAAGAGACTTGGGCTGGGATTCACAAAGAATTGCACTCTCACAAAAAATGCTTTGCGCGATAAACTGTAATAGTGCCAGAGCAGCACAGCACATTCACAAAGCTACAGTGCCGGTACCAAACACATAGTGAATGGGGCACAAAGCCAGGGAATGATGGGAGCCTATCGCTCATTGCAACCATTTGCCCGAGTTGCAGAATAGCACAATGCAGTGCAATGGTGCAGTTGCAGAAGGCAGCAGGCCAAGCACAGGACAGTGCTACAAGGTTGCATAGCACAGCAGGGCAACATGGGCCCACAGCAAGGGCTGACAAACATGGTAGGGCATGCCACATGCTGTCAGACAGGTGGCCAGATAGGAAATGTGTGGCAGGCCTATGAAGACACAAGCACAGGTGACAGCACAGCAAAGCACATCCTGGTGGGCAGCATCGTGTGGTGGCTCATCTGATGGCATAGATGGACTGGGCAAAAGGGGTGGGGCACAATGTGTCTTGTAAGGTACAGAACAGAGTATGGAAGGAAGATGCCAGCAACAGTCCAGGGAACGGCTCCCAATGCTGGCTCATGGGCAGAATGGCAACCAGTCCTGGTGGATGCCTGACAACACACAGGTGTTCATTTGGCAAGGGATACAGGTGGTATGGTGACATGTGTGGACTCCCTCTCCACTGGACCTGAACAGGTGAATTGTGGAACAGTTAATACCCATAAGTGAAGCTCTGCAGGATGAAAGAAGAGACAGGACATAGGATAACAAATAGGAAATAACTTTAATATGAAAACTATCATGCACGCCAACAACATCAAAATAATGTCCAGCAATTAAAAACAGGGAAGGATGAAGGGTAGGGATGGGTGTGGAAAGATGGGATGAAGAGGGGGGTGGGGAAAGAGAGGTAGCTATATTCAAAACAGGAACTATTTACAGGGGAAGTAGGGTAACTATATACAAAGGAGTAACTATTTACAGGGGAAGTACTGGTAACTATATACAAAGGAGTAACTATTTACAAAGGAATTACAAGTGGGGGAGGAAGTGGTGGGACACAGGTTGGGGCAGGGGGATGGAGGATGTAAATGGTTAAGATGCAGGAGGAGGGTGTGGTGGCAAAAGGCGATTCTCGATGCGAGTCAGGATGTTGCAGAACTCTCTCAGCTCCCGGAGCAACTCCCCCTACCACTGCTCCACATCACGGAGTACCTGTGTCTGCCATTGGGCACAGAGCTCCATGCATGCCATCAACCCAACCGGCATCTGTGTCAACCCACACCAGGCTGCAGACTAGTACCGTCCAAGGAGGAGGAAAATAGTGCACTCAGTATATATGTGGCAACTGTGCAGAGATGTGCAAGGTACCCTTCCAACAAAACCCACACGATGTGTGTTTGGGATACTGATTGTGCACTGTTGAGAAGCAGTGGCACTGCCCACCAGCATTTGGAGGTCCCATGCCTAGGAATGCAGTGTATGACAAGATGATAAGGGCCAATGGCAAGGTGTGCAAAGAAGGCTAAGTACTGGGACCCAAGGCAGAGTGAACACACTGCCACAACATGAGGGCTGGGGAAGTGGAGGGTGGCCATCCATACAACACCAGCAGCCATGGCTGGTGGGCCAGACTGACAGGTGCAGCATGGGCCCAAGGGGCACATGAAATGGCAAAGCAGACACACAGTGCCAGGAGGAGTTTGGCACAGCCTACACAGGGCACAGCACCCCAACTGTGAAACACCCATGGGTATGTTCCACTGTGGGCTCTTCCCATGGCTGACCACCTGAAGGGCAATGGCTCTGTAACACTGTGGGGAAACGGCAGCGTCACTCAGAGAACATGGGACAACATGGCACACATGGCGACAGGTGCCGAAAGCATGCTCAAGGCCAGGACAGATGGACACTTTTGGAGGGTGGTGTATCTGAATAGCATCCCTGTGTCTGCCAACATAGCTCAAAGCAGCTCCTGAGGTAGGTGGGGCCTGGGGAGCATGTGGCAGCATGTGTCACCTAGCCATGTCACCATAGGCACCACAGTAAGTGGAGGGCCAAAGGGACCCTTTGCAAATATGTCAGCAGGGGACAGAGGGACATTGGCAGATGTCCAAAGTGGTCTTCAGCAGTCACACAGGGGGACAGCCTGTAGACATGCAACTGTGGCCGTGCAAAGGCCATGGGATGCCACACCCGGTAGGCCATATGTGCAGCACCACACTGAGTGTGCCACCAATGCCATAGCAGAATTGTCCAGCAGTGTTCCTCCCAAAGCCCATGAACAACACCCATAACAGAAGCACAAAAGCCCAAACCACCAACATATAGCTACCACATAGACCAATACAGAAGGCTGGCATGACAACTACCCAGAGGCAACAGAGTGCCAACTGGTGGGGAGACATGGGGAGATGAGAGAGGGGACCACACATCAAGGGCGTTGATGGTCAATGACAGAAGACTGCAGAATGAGCAAGGGCAGAGGTCAGTGCCACATAAAGTGTATCCTGGTCTGACCAAAGGAATGTGGTCAGCCTGAGACACAGGTGCCTAAGCAAGAAAGAATACTGCAGGGGCCCTGGTCCAAACAGCCACAGATAAGCACCTGGGGACAGAGTGACAGGCAAGAACAGGAATGTGGCTTGCAGCACTATGACTGTGCTGCAGTGTAGGACCACTGTAGGGGATGCATGCATGAATGGTTTGAACACATGGGCCAGCCACAAGACCACAGGTAAACACATGATGGGGGACACCCAAGGACCCTGTGGCAGAGACACAACCAAGCAGCACATGTGCCTGAAATGGGAGCACATGACTTGGGAACACCACACCCGTGGAGCATCACATTAGGGCCAGAACCCTGCAACCACCATGTGCTGAAGCCCCAGGCATGTTGCGGCTGTGTTTCACGGGGTCTAGCATGTGGCAGGGTCACACCGCACACATGATGTCCCCATGCCAGACATCGAAGTGTGTAGTGTTCTGGGTGGGCTGGTTGCTCAAAGGCATGCCCAGGGGGTTGCAATGGAGATGTGGGACACCAGGGCAAGGATACCACCTACAACTGTGATTTCAGTATGCACACCCAGAATCACAGGTTCCTGGGACATGGCGGATGCCACGCAGTGTACGGTCGCTGCAGGTGAAGGCAAACAAAGTTGAAGCTGAATGCATACTCATGTGACTGGCTGCTGCTCTGGGCCTGGGACATTGGGTCCATCCTACTCCGGCTGGTGGTGGTGCTGCACTCCCATGCCCTATCCCTGTGGTGGGCTGTGCCTCTGGCCCCTTGATCTGCAACAGAAATAGAACAGAAACTGTCACTGGCATGCATCAAGCAATATGGTCCCAATACCCACCCCAGGACTATGCTGACAAGGTCCATGACCGAGAGACAACTGTAAATCACGAGTGCCTATACTGTATGGTGCTGCAGCTTTGTCACACACATGCCCTCACAACCCCAAATCTGGCACAGACAGACAACAGGTCACAGCTGGTGACAAAGAAACAGAAACGTAGAATGTGTTGGCAGATGGGGACCGCATGATCCATCTAGCTGCCCCTGGTGTCTGCCCCCCCAAAGTCTACCCAATATTATCCCCCTTTGCCTATCCCATGCTGTTTTAAATTCCCTCACCATTTTGACCCTCAGCTTCTCCATGGGCAAGTTGTTCTATGTGTTAACCACTTGTTCTGTGAAGAAAAACTTACGCATGTTGCCCTTGAGTCTCCCACCTCTCAGCCTCACATCATGCCTCCTCCTTCTTGTGGAGTTATTTATCTGAAGGAGGTCCTGGGTCAGGACTCTATTAATACCCCTAAGTAGAGATGAGTGAAGTGGCCTCAATTTGCTCCACGGAGTGATTCGCGGAGTGAAGGCGAATTTGAGGAGTGCTCCGCAACACGAAGTGCTTCACATTGTGATGGGTAACATGAAGTCCATCGGAAACAATGACTTCACATTATTCTGCCTTCCCAAACCACTACTTCACCAATTTTAAGGCAAAGTACATTGAAAACAATGTACTTCGTCTTGTTTTTAAGCTACAAGGCAAATTTTGTAGTGATTCATGGGATTTCAGGTCACATGGGCTCTAGATTGTTCTGCACAGCCTCAGTTCGGGGTAATGTGTGTAGGAAGCTGTAGGAGAC